>CM045730.1:63112846-63115346 GCA_024760905.1 Plotosus lineatus | reverse complement strand
GTAGAGTTGATTAATCTATACTATTTGGCCCACCTTTAGGATATAATTATTAAATAGTGATATAGTACAATGTACACCCTTTCTTCCCTTTTTTTTTTTTTTTTTTTTTTTTTTTTTTACATGATTTGTCAGTCAGTCCTATCTGTGATAAGCCGAACTGACAAATCATGTAAAAAAAAAAAAAAAAAAAAAAAAAAAAAAAAAAAGGAAGAAAGGGTGGAGGCCATGAAATATGCTCTTATTGTGTGATTACAATCAAACAATTCTGATTCGGCACAATTATGAATTCATATCAATTATGAATAAAAAAATTACCTCTAGGACTTCTCTTCGTTTCTGAGTCAGAGTTCCCAGCTGATCCCACTGATCACAGATCTGCTGACAGCGCTTGTTAATGACTGCTGACGCATGGTAGTCCAATTCACTGCGTGAACACACACACACACACACACACACACACACACACACACACACACACACACACACACACACACACACACACATCTTGGAGTTCATACTGACAATAAACTCGACTGGGTTTATTGATTGTCACTGCTGCACCCCCAGTGCAGCTAACTGGGTTACCCAAAGCCCAGCCATGTCTCTCACTGCCTATGATGAGAGGTTCATGTAATGGTGATGGCCTGGCTAGCAATCCAGGGTGTACTCTGCCCTCAGCCAGAGTTGGGTGAGATGTGCACCAGCCTCCCTGCGACCCTAATTAGGATTAAGTGGTTCAGAAAATGAATGAATGAAGGTTTAACATCTGTCGGACACGACTCAGAATGTTCTATGACTGTGATATAGCCAGTGCTGTCATCTATGCTGTTGCATGCTGGGGTAGCAGGCTGAGGACCGCATCAGCATAGGATGGTGGTGTGCGGGGTGATGCTGATGGTGAGGAAGGTGAAGAAGGCAAAGGCAGAACAGAAGACAAAGTGGTGAAAGCTGAAAAAGGAAGAGTGTCGTGTTGTCTGAAATGAGGAGTTGATGACAGAAGTGTGCTGGGAAGATGGAACGAGTACTTTGAAGAGCTGATGAATGAGGAAAATGAGAGAGAAAAAAAGAGTAGAAGAGGTGACTGTTGAGGAGCAACAGTAAAGCAGAGCTAATACCGGCTGTCATAGTGAAGAGGGAGCTGAGCAGCAAAGCAACGCTCTCAATTTTCCAGTCGATCCAAACTCCAACATTCACCTCAACAAGCTTTTGGGATGCATGCGGCTGAAATGAGTTTCCGTTGCCAGGTGGTGGGGCTCTCCCTTAGAGATAGGGTGAGAAGCTTGGCCATCCAGGAGGAGCTTAGAGTCGAACCGCTGCTCCTCTACATTGAGAGGAGCCAGTTGAGGTAGCTTCGGGCATCTGGTTAAAATACCTCTTGAACACCTCACTGGTGTGGCGTTTGGTCCCGTCCAATTGGGAAGAGACCTTGGGTTTGACCTAGAACATGCTATGTCTCTCGGCTCGTATGGGATCACATCAGTGTCAACTGGAAGAGCTGGAGGAAGTAGCTTGGGAAAGGGACATCTGGACATCATTGCTTAGGCTATTGCCCTTGTAACCCGACCCTGGATTCAGCAGAGGAAGATGATGATGAAAAAAAATTGTCCATAGTTGTGTGTGTGTGTGTGTGTGTGTGTGTGTGTGTGTGTGCGCGTGTGTATGTTTTGACCCTGCAATTCTCTGGTGAGTTGTTCAGGGTGTACCCTTCTTATAAACTATTTATTAAATTGATTCAGGTTACTACAGTAACCGGTACAGTTTTAATATAACCAACGAGACTTCATATGAAATTACAATGAAATTTCTGATACATGGTTTGTATTGTACATTGTTTTCACTCAAATAAGGATGGGTTTCCCCTTTGAATCTCTTTCCTCTCAAGGATTTTTCGTCATGTTGTTTAACGGGGCTTTTCCTAGCCCCTGTCGCCACAGACTTGCTGATGAGGGATGAACAAAGGCGTATAGAGAAATGTTTATGTTCAAACTTGTTTTATCTAAATCTGTTTCGTGACAACATCAACTGTAAAAAATGTTATACAAATAAAACTGAATTGAACTGAACTCGTCTCATGTTGGCTAAGATAGGATTCAGCTTCCCCACAACCCTAATAAGATTATATAATAACATCTGTCTGAGTGCTACTGAATGCTTCCAGCTATAGATATGTTATATTTACTTGATGCTGGTGCATTTAAATTGCTGCGAGGGCAGATCATTTGACTTGACCAAAAAAGCCTGTGTAATGAACGGGTGTCGGAACAAACTAACCTTGACCCAGTACAACGCGTGCGTGTACACAGTACATGAGGTCACAGTGTCCCGGCCAGAAACAAATGTTGTAGTCGAAAGACCAATGGAATGTTACTTCTGTAATCTGTAGTGAACTGTCGAACAATTAACTGATGATCCATGTGCGTTAAACTATTAATTGATTATTAAATGATCATATTATGAATGTTAAATCAATAATCAACGTGTTAAGTGATAAACTGATTAT
>CM045730.1:62537846-63107846 GCA_024760905.1 Plotosus lineatus | reverse complement strand
GTTTCACAAACAACAACAAACACTAAATACAATTCACTGACTCCTGCAATGGTGGCTCAGCTGTTGAGTGTTGGACTCCTGATCCTAGGGTGGTGGTGGTGGTGGGGGGTTCAAGCCCCACGATCAACCGTTGGTTACTACTGTCCCCTCAGTGCAGCTCACTGGTTTCTCAAAGGCCAGAGATGTCGTCAACCAAGAATTAATAAGGTTTATCTGCCATTTCATTCAAACGGCAGATAGACCTTGTTAATTTTTTGTTCTGGACACTTGGGAGAAGAGGGGTGCTGAGCTGTGTACCAATCACTAACTGGTGGTGAGCTGGCTTTGATGGTGGGGGAGGCTGCCTTCCAGACCTGGCAGGGCCAAGCATGTAATTAGGGTCTGCTGGGAACATTTGACGGAGTCTCCTGTCCAAGAGGCCTTCACCTCCCACCTCCGGCAGAGCTACAACCATGTCCCGGAGGAGGCGGGTGACATGGAATCCGAATGGGCCATGTTTCGTGCCTCCATTGCTGAGGCGGCAGCCCATAGCTGTATCCGGAAGGTTATTGGTAATGGTCGTGGCGGTAACCCCCGAACCCGATGGTGGACACCTGTGGTGAAAGGGGCCGTCCATCTGAAAAAGGAGGCCTATCGAGTCTTATTAGCCTGTGGGACTCCTGAGGCAGCAGACAGGTACCAGCAGGCCAAACGTGCTGCAGCCGAGGCTGTTGCAGATGCAAAATCTCGGGCATAGGAGGAGTTCGGTGAGGGCCTGGAGAGTGATTATCGGTTGGCCTCAAAAAACTTCTGGTCCGCCATCCGACATCTTAGGAGGGGGAAGCAGTTCTCCATAAACACTGTTTACAGTGGAGCTACTCATCGGGGGCAGTACCTCTGGATTGGCAAACCAGGGTGGTAGTCCCCCTTTTTAAAAAAGGGGGACCGGAGGGTGTGTTCCAATTATCGGACAATCACACTCCTCAGCCTACCTGGAAAAGTCTATGCAGGGTATTGGGGAAGAGGATGCAACTGATAGTCGAACCTTGGATCTCGGAGGAACAATGTGGTTTTCGTCCTGACCGTAGCACTCTTGACCAACTCTATAGTTCCACAGGATCTTGGAGGGGGCATGGGCGTTTGCTCAATCCGTCCACATGTGTTTTGTGGATTTGGTGAAGGCTTTCGATCGTGTCCCTTGGACACGTGCTTCGGGGCGTGCTCTTGTGGGGCATGCTCCAGGAGTATGGCGTTCCGGACCTGTTGCTACTGGCCATTTGATCACTATCACCAGAGCCAGAGTTTGATCCGTATTGGTAACAACAGGTCGAATTCGTTTCTGGTGAGGGTTGGAGTCCGCCAAGGCTGTCCTTTGTCACCGATTCTGTTCATAATTTTTATGGACAGAATTTTTAGGCACAGCAGAGGCGTTGAGGGGTTGTGGTATGGTAACCTGCTTTATACAGATGATGTTGTCCTTTTGGATTCATCAAGCCGGGACCTCCAGCTCTCATTGGAGCGATTTGCAGTTGGTACCAGATGCCAAGATCGATAGGGAAGTTGACAACAGACTGGTCAAGGCAAACAGTGCCGTTGGCAGACTCCGCAAGCAAGTCTGGGGAAATAAGCATCTGAAGAAAGGCACCAAGGTCAGAGTATACAAAGCCGTAGTACTCACCACTCTGCTGTACGACTCCAAGTCGTGGGTAACCTACCATCACCACCTTCGACTGCTTGATCGCTTCCACCAACACTGTCTCCGTACTATCCTCAATATCCGCTGGAATGACTACGTTACCAATATTGAGGTTCTTGAACAGGCGGAGATCACCAGCATCAAGGCCATGCTGCTCAAGTCGCAGCTGCGCTGGGCAGGGCATATCTCCAGAATGGAGGACTATCACCTACCCAAGATAACCTTGTACGGCGAACTTTCCACTGACCACCGTGACAGAGGGATGCCAAAGAAATGCTACAAGGACTCCCTCAAGAAGTCTCTCAGAGCCTGTAACATTGACTGCTGCCTGTGGTCGACGCTTGCTGCTGACTGACAGACCTGGCACTACATCATGCACCAGGCCATCTCCTCTTTTGAGGACTTTTGCAGGGCAAACATGAAGGAGAAATGCCACAGGAAGAAGAACAGAGAAGCATCAAACAATATATCAGACCAGACTTTGAACTGCAGCCGTTGTGGTCGGATTTGTTTGTCCCGCATTGGCCCTATCAGCCACCAGTGTGCCTGCAGTCTACGTGGACAGCCCCCTCTATAAATCTTCGTTCGCAAAGCTAAGCCAAAGAAAAAAAAGAAGCATGGTGAGCTGTCCAGGCTGTACTCTGCTCTCACCCAGAGTTGGCCAAGATCAACGCCAGCCTCCCTGTGACCCTCATTGGCATTCGTCGGTTCAGAAAATGAAAGTCTCCTTGAACTGATTAATCCTATTATCAAGGGTTGTCTCAGATGACTTTCGGGTATAGACAGGCTACACCCTGAACAGCTCACCTAGCCATTGCAAAGTCAACACACACAACTTTTTGCACTTACACTTACTCCTCGGTGCAATGTGGAACAACTGATCAGCCTAATGTGCATGTATTTGGAGGAAAGAAGGTCCTGGGTTTGAGTCCTGGGCTCAGGCATTTCTATATGGACTTGACATGTTTGCCCTGTGCTTGTGTTGGTTTCCTCCAGGTAGTTTGCTTTCCTCCCACAGACCAATGAAATGCATATTAGGTGAACTGACTGTTCTTACTTGCCCCAAGGTGTGGCTGTGGTTGTGAGTGTGTATTGTTGTGTGTGTGTCTGAGTATATGTGTGTGTGTGTGTGTGTTTTAGCTCTGCAATGGTCTGGCAAGCTGTTTGAGGTGTAAACCGCCTTTCCTCAGTGTGAGTTGAAACACTAATAGGATTTAGTGGTTCCGTGAGTGTGTGACTGATTTCTACTGTCTCTCTTGCATGTCGGTGTGTGTTTTTCTGGTTATGTAGTGGAATAATGCACTTTCACCTTTAGCCCAGGTTTCATGGGTGGACGCCTTCTGTTGGAATTTTTCAGCCAGGTGGTCAAGGCGCTCTAGGCGTCGAAGTTCAGTCAACAACCACTCCTCATATCCTTTCTCTGCCTGCTCCAGACCCTGCCACGCACTCGTAATGTCCTACAAACAGTCAGCTCAATTTATTGTTGTCTTCACAGAAGACTTCTCTTATATGGATGACAGCATCAGATCAGTACTCCAGGGATCCCTCACTTTCCATGGTTAATGGAGACCGAGAATGCCCCCCCCACGACCGCTGATTTCCACAAAGTAAGATCGACTCCCCTGACTGACATATATGTACATGCATGTGCATAAAATATGAATAAATACTTATTCAACGCAAAAATAATGCATGAAATGTAAATAAAATATAAACACATATATACAGACGTGCACCTCACATAAAAATGTAAGTAGTTTTGTTGGGGGGGTTTGTTTTTTTGTTTTTTGATTTTTGTCATTATTGTCCTTGTTTTGTGGCATTATCCTTTACTTTTTCCCTATTTTTCCTTAATCTCCTTATTTTTTATTTTTATTTTTATATTACCAATATTTTTGAAAAACCCATGATGCACTGAAGCCGCAGAAACTGAAGCACGAAGTAGCGAGGGATCCCTGTATTTCTAACAATAATAGAAATGTCCATGTAAGATGTTTTGGAGACAAAGTCAGAGAGGCTAGATTGAGATGGTTTGGACATGTACAGAGGAGGGATAGTGAGTATATTGGTAGTAGGATGCTAAGGTTGGAACTACCAGGCAGAAGGCCTAGAGGAAGACCAAAGAAGAGATTTATGAATGTGGTGAAGGAAGACGATGAAGGTCGTTGGGGTAAGAGAAGGAGATGCAGAGGACAGGGTGAGATGGAGGCAGATGATTTGCTGTGGCGATCCTTGAAGGGAATAGCCGAAAGGAAAAGAAAAATAATAGAAATATCAGTTTCTGCATGTTATGCGTGTGGTGTCTCACCGACACCAATTTCCCCTCTGAAGGCATGTATGCAGGACGGTTGCTTATACGCAGTTTGGTCTGCAGCGTGTTAAAGTTGATCTCCAGCTGACACTTCTCTTGAACTTTTGGTGGCTTGTGAATGCGACGATAGTCTCGAAAATCTTCAAGCTTCTTCCTTGTGGCTGCCATAGAGGTCTCAGGAGAGCGGTTCTCTAGCCACGGGGTGGTACGTCGGATCCAGTGAAGTAGCTAGAGAGGAAGAGAGAAAGGAAGTGGGCAGAGAATTAGAGTAGTAGTGATAATGCAATAAAAATGCCCAGATAGGGAACAGCCCAACATGGTGAAGGCAGCACGGGGACAGTTGCACATACAAGATGCATCTAATGATAGACTGAAAATCTTCAGAAAATGTTCTGATAGGTTGGAGTCAGTTCAAAGATGATTATTTTTCATTCATTCATTTCCTAAGCTGCTTAATCCTAATCGGGGTCATGGGGGAGAACTCCAATTTCATCCCACAGTCCAAAGAAATGCAGATTAGGTTTATTGACTGCTTTAGATTGCAATGGTCTGATGAGCTGTTCAGGGTGTATCTTGCCTTTGCTCAGTGAGCAAATTCTAAAATTGAACTGAGTGAACAGCAAATTTTGAAAGGCAAAATAAATAAAAATACAGATAAACGCGATCACATTTTGCATTAATCCAGGCATGGGGGAAACCTGATAATCAGGAGGCTAATAATTTATTTCTCCAACACACAACCCTGAATTTCAGGAAAAACACTACTCTTCATGCCACAGTTCATTCATTTTATAAAGCGTTTAATCCTAATTAAGGATGGTGTCCATCTCCACCAACTCTGGGCGAAGGTGGGGGTACACCCTGGACAGCTTTCCAGGCCATTCCAGGGCCAACACCCACACAGGCATTCATACTCACACCTCGAGGTGATTTGGAACAGCCAATTAACTTACTTTGTATGTTTTTGGACTGTGGGAAGAAACCAGAGTACCCGGAGGAAACCCACACAAGCACAGGGTGAACATGGAAACTTTGCACAGAAATGCCTGAGCTGGGAATCAAACCCAGGCCTTCTTGCTGCGAGGTGGACGTGGTAACCACTATGGCACCATGCTGCCTTGCCACAATTATTATTGGCAATAAACTTAACTTAAAGGGTTCTAATATAGCCACAAATCCATAATACATTTTAAAATCAAACATCAAAAAAAGTGGTCTCCAGGGTCTCCTGATATAAATTAATGGACACCTAGTAGACAACCAGAGATTATATAAAATTATATACAAAATTATTTCATAGTGTTCAGCACTGTGGCATAAAGGTCAACACATCCACCTCACAGCAAGTAAGTCCTCCGTTGGGTTCCAGGCATTTCAAAGTGGAGTCAGCATGTTCTCCCTGTGTTTGTGTGGGTTTCCTCTGGGTACTCCAGTTTCCTCCCACATTCCTAAGACATGCACATTAGGCTAATTGTATATTTCAAATTGATACTGGGTTGAGTCTAAGTATGACTGGTTGTGTGTGTTGCATTGCAATAGTCTAGCTAGGTGTTCACAGTTCACACTCATCCTTTTCCCAGTATCGTCTGAAAGGGAACCAATTCCCTGGGATCATAGTAGTATTAATCTGTTCAGCAAATTAGTGAGGGAATGGATACGGTCATAGTAAATGATGACAAGAAATTAGACAAAATTATTGGAGATGTGCATTTCCAGAGAACATTAGAGTATTTGTGTCTCACCTCACTGGCCAGTGCCTCGTAATCTTCCATGAGCTTCTCATTGTCCTGGTTGACCCCAAGAACTTTGCAGATCCTGTTAGCAGCAGTCTCCGCCTTTAATAGAAACAAGGCATATCGGATTACTAAATTTAAAGGTCAGTAAATATCCTTTGTGTTTTATTTTCTATTATCAGTTTATTTTGGCTGAATATAAGGATTTCCTGGTGAAACCAAACCAGCTTCCTAGCCTTATTGAAAAGAACGTCTTTCACTCTTGCGGGAGTGTGAAATTTCAAAAATATGACACGAATCACCCAGGTTCATATCAGGTGAGGAATTGGCAATAATAACAGTATACAGATATTAAATTTACTCATTAGATATAGCTAAACAAGTGAATTTATAATAAAACTACCCACTTCTACAATTTGGGTGGCATGGTAGCGTAGTGGTTAGCACGTCCGCCTCACAGAAAGAAGGGCTGTGTTTGATGCTTGGGCATTTCAGTGTGGAGTTTGCATGTTTTCCTGTGCTTGTGTGGGTTTCTTCCGGTACTCCGGTTTCCCTCCACAATCTAAAAACATGCACAGTAGGCTCACTAGCTGTTCCAAATCCCCTTTAGGTATCAATGTGAATGGTTGTAAGTGTGTTTGCCCTGCAATGGTTTGGAAAGCTGTCCTTTGCTGAGTCGGCTCAGATAGGCGCCATCCTTCCTAATTTGAATTAGTTCTGTCTTCCTGGTGGAAACACAAGATAATCATCTAAGTTTTTGCTACTTTTCGCATTACAAGATAACCTCCCTGTGTTTGGAGTTATAACATTTTTTTTTTTTTATCTCTGCATAAAAAGGATTAATAAAGAAATTTCATAGAAACAGACATAATTATGCATGCAAGTTTTTAATTATATTTGGGTTTAATTTCCATTGAATGAATGAGGTGCGTACAGTATTAGGTCAGAGACCTATACCTGCTCGGCTCCTGCAAAAGCATGATAGAAACAGGACACGTAGGTCATAATGGCTCTTTCATCGGGCTTAGGGCTGTTGATGATGTCTAAGGTGGTGAAAAGAAATGGAAAAAGATAGTTGAGTAAAAAGAAAAAAATTCAATTTCTTTCATTATTGTGGGTGATGCACTGTCATTTTTCTCATCAGCTTTAATAATAATAATAATAATAATAATAATAATAATAATAATAATAATAATAATAATAATAATAAAGAAAATATCAAATTCCCAGACTTTCTGCAGATAGTTAAAAACTAACCAAGGCAGATCGTTTGGTCTCTGCTTTATGTGAGAAGTGATTTTTCTTTTTATGAAGCCGAGCACAAGGGCAGTGGTAAGGTGCTGGATTGCTGATCCTAAGGTTGTGGGTTCAAGCCCCACTTTCAACGGTTGTCACTGCTGCCCCCCCAGTGCAGCTAACTGGGTTATCAAAGGCCGCCCATGTCTCTCGTTATCTATGGTATGAGGTATGTAAAAGAACCATTGCTGACTTTTGACAAGAGTAGCTCCATAGCTGTCAGCGTGATAGCCTGGTGAGCTGTCCAGGGTGTACTCTGACCTTGCCTAGAGATGACTGAGATGGGCACCATCCTCCCCTATGACCCTAATTAGGATTAAGTGGTTCAGAAAAAATGAATGAAGCAAAACATTTTTTATTTCCTGTGCCTTCTGTACCATATGATTTTTCATTGAGTGAGTCCTGATTTTGACCCTTGCTAAGTTCTTTCCTAGCTATGAGCTCTGTTCTGGATATTCACTGTGTGCAGTGTGCAATATACCTTCAGGATCCAGCATTTTGGGGATGTCAAGGTGTTTCTCTGCAATTTCTAGAGCCAGGTTCAGGTTCCCGAGGTGATCATCCTGTACATACATGATTAGAAAATACAGTAAGATGTGTAAAGGAGTAGTACTAAACAGTAAATGAGTACTCTGGCTTCTACATTGATGGAGAGGAGATACAGAGGGTGAAGTGCTTCAAGTTTCTTGGAATCCACATCTCTGCTGCCTTCAACAAAGGATGCACTTCCTCAGAAAGCTCCAACAAGCTCATCTACCCCGACCCCTACTGAAGAATGTTTACCGAATTATGTAAGTAATATAATGTAGTAATGAAACAGGGATGGGTACATGGATAAATTAATGAAAACTATCATTTGTGTTTGAATTTATCCTTACACGTAAGCTGATAGCTCAAAAAAACAAACAAACAAACAAACAAACAAAACAAAACAAAACACCAACTGATATATAAAATGTTACTTACTCACATATGGCAGCAAATGAATTATAATTACATATCAATTAATATAGATTTAGGCACTGCCTAAAAACGGAGCCCCAGATAGCATCCGTTAGCATCTGATAGGTTTCCATGTCTGGTGTTATAAGGGTAGTACAACTTCTTTAAGGACCAAACAGCTTCTGATTGTGCATGTGTTGAGAAAACAAATAAATTAGACTCCTCCACATTTTCCATGACAGTTGAAGTGAGTGCAGGAAAGGTCACTGAGGTTTTTTTCACTTGTTGATGTCAGGATTAATTCGCCTGTCTTGTTAGTTTAATTATCTGTTTAATGGGTTTATGTTCCGTGTTCCCATTAATTCTCGATTTTGTCTACCCATTAGAGTTACATTGTGTATTTAGTCTCTGCAAGTCTGAGTGGTAGGGTATGTTTCTTCTGTATTTTAGGGTTCACTTTCATTATTAACAATACAGTAGGCCCTTGACTATTCGTGGTTTTGCACTCACGGTTAGAGTATTCATGGACTGCCAAACAACTGACACGTCACTCAAATTCAGCCAATGGCTGTCCTCCTTCCTGCTGATTGGTTGAGATGACGTAACGCTCCCTTTTCCTCATTCACGCACGCTTTGTGCCTGTGCATTTTAAGTGTGTGTGTTTTTAATTACTGTTAAGCTCCATCATGCCATTCAAATGCTGTGCACCTCCTCAGGCTATTGGTAAGGTGCAGAAGCGCCAGAAAAAGGTAATGACGCTGCATGAAAAAGTAGAACTGCTTGATATGATTCAGGAAGGAAAACGTTTTGCTGCAGAAGTGCAAAAAGGTGAATGTTGTCTGAAACAAGGTCATCATCAGAATGGAACCTGCCTTAGTTTTCTGGATACTTCTAGTTCAGGGGTCGGCAACCTTTGCCATTCAAAGAGCTATTTGGACCCGTTTTCCACATTAAAGAAAACACTGGGAGCCAGGAATCCTTTTTTTGTCATGTAAAATCAAATAAGACTGCATGTAAAGTTTTTTCCCTTTTTTCCTTCATGTGAATACAAAGCAACAATGTGTTGCATTGATTTAAACGACTGCAGAGACAATTTAAATTACAATTCTGCTTGCAACAAAAACATTTAGATGAGAAAAAAAATTCCAGCCTCCCCACGACCCTAATTAGGATTAAATGGTTCAGAAAATGAATGAATGAATGTGTTTGAGGCCTTCTTGTATTTTTTTTATAAAGAAAACGAATATCTATCCCACGAAGCAAGGGACTGGGTGCAGTCAGATGTGTTAACGAGTTGGGTAGTCTACCTCCCCATCACGCCCTTCGTGGGATCTTTTTTTCTTTATTTGTGATGTTAATGTTGTTTTGTCATAGTTTTAATTTACATAAACGACAGCAATACAGAAAAGTATACAAAGACTTACTTATTTTAAGAAGGAGCCTGCTCAACATTCTTTTAAATAATATTAATGCTTAATGCTACACTGACCGACCCATTCTCAGAGTGGAGACTGAACCACACCAATCTTTTATTTTGTCACTGGGAGGAGAGTTATTTAATTCGGTGATTTCTGTGTATAAACAAATTTCACCGTCTCTACTTCAGCTGTGATTTCCGTTCCTGGATTACGAACCCCGGCGGTGGACAAAATCTCTCGCTCGCCGCACTGCTGATGGTGACAGCACTTCTTACCATGAGCACAAGAATTTGGAAATCCACCAACACAGCAGATCAAAAACACTGAGACTCTCAATGTAGCTGATATGTCCACAACAACACACAAAATCACCCTGGCCACACCAAATAAATATCTTCTCACACCCGTGACTGTTCATTTTCATCTCTGTAATTTTCAACCCTAAAAGACCATTTTTGGAAGGGTACCCACTGGGTACCTGTGGGTACCCAACCATTGTAGAACTCTGCCTTAGCAGATTCATTCAGGTGAAAGCTGGTTTAACTCTTTGCCCCTGGAATTCAGAGAGGTGAAAGAGCTGCATGAGACTCCGGAGTTAATCCCTGTTAATCCCTGGAGTTAATCCCTAACCCTAACCTGGGAATACTATATTATCCTCAGTTTGTGTCTACATATATATATATATATATATATATATATATATATATATATATATATATATATATATATATATATATATATATATATATATATATATGTGTGTGTGTGTGTGTGTGTGTAGGCTGTGTAATGTTTATATTTTATTATCAATAAATATCACAGTAAAAAAAACACAAAATGCAAACCGTAAAGACAAATTTCATACCAGATCGGTCGAAGCCCGGGTTAACAACGACCACCATCAGTGCTGTTAACCAACAGGGTGCTGATGGAAATTGGACTACTGCTGGCTGACAAGGAGAGGTCGAAGAAGGAGAGGGAGAGGCGGGAGGCGTGTCCGTAGGCAGAGAGAGAAGAGGAAAAGCATGAGTTTAGGAAACTGAGAGTAGGGACTTTGAATGTTGGAACTATGACAGGAAAAGATAGAGAGCTGGCTGACATGATGCAGAGGAGGAAGGTGGACATACTGTATGTTCAGGAGACCAGGTGGAAAGGTAGCAAGGCTAGAAACTTAGGAGCGGGGTTTAAGCTGTTTTTTCATGGTGTGGATGGGAAGAGAAATGGAGTAGAAGTCATCTTGAAGGAGGGGATGCTCAGGAATGTTTTAGAAGTGAAAAGTCAGACTGAGTGATGAGTATCAAGTTAGAAAATGAAGGTGTGATGCTCAATGTTGTTAGTGCTTATGCCCCACAGGCAGGATGTGAGCTAGAAGAGAAGGAGAGATTCTGGAGTGAGTTAGATGAAGTGATGCAGAGTACCCCAGAGGTGAAAGAGTGGTCATTAGTGCAGACTTCAATGGACATGTTGGTGCAGGAAACAGAGAGGACGAGGAAGTGATGGGCAGGTTTGGTATCCAGGACAGAACACAGAAAGACAGATGTTGATAGATTTTGCAAAAAGGATGGAAATGGCTGTGGTGAATACTTTCCTCCAGAAGAGAGAGGAGCATAGGGTGACTTATAAAAGTGGAGGTAGGAGCACACATGTAGACTACATCTTGTGTATGTGATGTAATTTGAAGGAAGTCAAGTCAGTGACTGCAAAGTAGTTGTGGGCGATAGTGTTGCCAAACAGCATAGGATGGTGGCTTGCAGGATGATGCTGATGGTAAGAAAGGTGAAGAAGGCAAAGGCAAAGCAGAAGACAAAATGGTGGAAGCTGAAAAAGGAAGTGTCGTGTCGTCTTCAAGGAGGAGTTGAAACAGGTATTGGGTGGTCAGGAAGTGCTTCCAGATGACTGGACAACTACAGCTAATGTGATCAGGGAGACAGGTAGGACAGTACTTGGTGTGTCCTCTGGAAGGACAGTAGATAAGGAGACTTGGTAGTGGAATGAGGAAGTGCAGGAGTGTGTACAAAAGAAGAGGTTAGCGAAGAAGAAATGGGACATAGAGAGGACCGAAGAGAGTAAACAGGAGTACAGGGAGACACAGCGTAAGGCGGAGGTAGCGGTGTCAAAGGCCAAACAGAGGGCATATGATGACTTGTATGATAGGTTGGACAGTAAGGAGGGAGAAATTATTTATACAGTTTGGCACAGCAGAGAAATATAGATGGGAAGGATGTTCAGCAAGTTAGAGTGATTAAGGACAGAGTGGGAAACGTGTTGACTGATGACAGAAGTGTGCTGGGAAGATGGAAAGAGTACTTTGAAGAGCTGATGACTGAGGAAAATGAGAGAGAAAAAAGAGTAGAAGAGGTGACTGTTGAGGACCAGGAAGTAGCAAAGATTAGTAAGGGTGAAGTGAGGAGGGCATTGAAGAGGATGAAGAATGGAAAGGCAGTTGGTCCTGATGACATACCAGTGGAGGTATGGAAGTGTCTAGGAGAGGTAGCAGTAGATTTTCTGACAAGAACATTCAACAAGGTCTTAGAGAGTGAGAGGATGCCAGAGGAATGGAGGAGAAGTGTGCTTGTGCCCATTTTTAAGAACAAGGGTGATGTGCAGAGTTGTGGCAACTACAGAGGGATAACGTTGATGAGCCATACGATGAAGTTATGGGAAAGAATAGTGGAAGCTAGACTAAGGGCAGAGGTCAGCATTTGTGAACAACAGTTTGGTTTCATGCCAAGAAATAGCACCACAGATGCAATGTTTGCTTTGAGGATGTTAATACAGAAGTACAGAGAAGGTCAGAACGATCTGCATTGTGCCTTTGTGGATCTGGAGAAAGCATATGACAGGGTGCCGAGAGACGAACTGTGGTATTGCATGAGGATGTCTGGAGTGACAGAGAGGTATGTTAGAGTGATGCAGGACATGTATGAGAGATGTAAGACAGTCGTGAGATGTGCTGTTGGTGTGACAGAAGAGTTCAAGGTAGAGGTGGGACTGCATCAAGGATCAGCTCTGAGCCCCTTCTTGTTTGCTATGGTGCTGGACAGGATGACAGACGAGGTTAGACAAGAATGGACTTCATGGACTATGATGTTTGCAGATGACATTGTGATCTGTAATGAAACCAGAGAACAAGTGCAGGAAAATCTAAAGAGGTGGAGGTATGTCCTGGAAAGGAGAGGAATGAAGGTTAGCCTCAATAAAACAGAATACATGTGTGTGAACGACAAGGACCCAAGAGGAACGGTGAGGTTACAGGGAGCAGAGATAAAGAAGGTGGAGGATTTTAAGTACTTAGGCTCAACAATCCAGAGCAATGGAGAGTGTGGAAAAGAGGTGAAGAAACGTGTGCAGGCAGGTTGGAATGGTTGGAGAAAAGTATTCGGTGTGATGTGTGATAGGAAGGTATCGGCAAGAATGAAAGGAAAAGTGTACAAGACGGTGATGAGGCCAGTGATGTTGTATGGTACAGAAACAGTGGCCCTGGGGAAAAGACAGGAGACTGAGCTGGAGGTAGCAGAGATGAAAATGTTGAGGTTCTCTTTGGGAGTAACGAGGATGGATAGAATCAGGAATGAGTACATCAGAGGGACAGCACATGTTAGAGGTTTTGGAGACAAAGTCAGAGAGGCTAGATTGAGATGGTTTGGACATGTACAGAGGAGGGATAGTGAGTATATTGGTAGTAGGATGCTGAGGTTGGAACTACCAGGCAGAAGACCGAGAGGAAGACCAAAAAGAAGATTTATGGATGTGGTGCAGGAGGACATGAAGGTCGTTGAAGTAAGAGTAGAAGATACAGAGGATTGGGTGAGATGCAGGCGGATGGTTTGCTGTGGCGACCCCTGAAGGGAAAAGCCGAAAGGAATAGAAGAAGAATAAGAAATATCACAGTAAAAAATTACGTTTTTCTTAATCATTACTGCAGTGTACTACATTAATACTGTCTTAATGAGTAAGACTGTCCATAGAATGTGTTTAAGAAGCATATTTTAGCGCATGTAATAGATACATAGTATTTTACTTCCGGTTGCTCATCCACACATGTAATGATACATGGGGTTTTACTTCCGGGTACAGAACTCGCGGATTATCTTCATTCATGTGAGGGGCTGGATCCAAACCCCCGCGAATATCGAGGGCCTACTGTATATCATTTTTATTTCTCTGTTCAGGAACTCCCTTGCATTATAATGGAATATAACACTCGACAACTGTGAAAAATTTTAAAAGTAATTTAAATGCATTGGGACATGGATATGTATTTAGATATCACATACTGCATTTACTCAAAGAAATCATCACAATCATCTCATTTGGTATTTTTGCTCAAGTGGCCTCGGGGGCCACTGAATGTTTAAAAAAGCATTCAAAATGTTTCTCTGAAATATGCCAGTCAGAAATGTCACAACTTGTGAATTCTAGAGCAGGCAACACCTGACACAAGATATTAAGTCAGAAAGCCTGAAGGATAGCGAGCATACCTTATTGAGTTTGGAGTAGTCAATCAGGTCAGGTCTGTGTCTGTGGATAAGAGCGCAGAAGGCCAAACCATCCTTCCAGCTTAACACACCAGCAGTGGAATGAGCAGGAACAAAGGGGTTAAAAAAAAAAAAAAATAAATAACTTGCCATTCATTTATGTTGCATGACAGCAATAGGATAAATATGTACAACTGCCTTCCATAATTATTGGCACCCCTGATTACGATGTGACAGAAATACATTTTTACTGCAGAGGTTACTCTCTGACTGAACATTGTAGAAAAATGTAATCATCAACTCAAGTAAATTTTAAGGAGGGAAAATAAATCCCTGACTAAGAAATATTATTTTTCATAAAATCATCTGTTCCACAATTATTGGCACCCATAAAAATTCCAAAGAAAAAAATGTAGTTGAAGTATTTCTGTCATTTCTACAGTTGTTTACCAATTTGGTCAGAGTATCTATGAACAATTTAATTCGTGATTCATCACTTCCTGTTTCATCATCATTCATTTTCTGTAAGGGCTTCATCCTAATTAGAGTCACGAGAAGGCTGGTGTCCATCCCAGCCAACTCGACGAGGGCA
The DNA here is from genome assembly GCA_024760905.1 of Plotosus lineatus. Taxonomy (NCBI): domain Eukaryota; kingdom Metazoa; phylum Chordata; class Actinopteri; order Siluriformes; family Plotosidae; genus Plotosus; species Plotosus lineatus. The sequence continues at coordinate 63,093,401 of CM045730.1, read as the reverse complement.
GAGTATACCCTGGACAGCTTGTCAGGCCATCACAGGGCGGAAACACGCTGACGGCTTTGCAGCTACTCTTGTCAAAAGTCTTCAATGGTTCTTTTACATTAACCTCACACCATACACACTGAGAGACATGGCCAGCCTTTGATAACCCATTTAGCTGCACTGGGGGACAGTGACAACCTGTTGAGATGGGGCTTGAACCCCAACCTTAGGATCAATGATCCAGCACCATTACCACCAGGCCAGCACTGCCAACCACTTCCTGTTTCCTTGGGGTATAAATATAACATGACACAGAGGCCATTTCCCTTATCCACTCTTCAACATGAGAAAGACAAAGGAACACACCATTCAAGTAAGCCAGATGTGTGTCAACCTTCACAAGTCAGGCGATGGCTACAAGAAAATTATCCCTCCCCTGCACCTGCGCATGTCTACTGTTAGAGGAATCATTAAGAAGTTTAAAACAACCAGAACTGTGGTAAACAAGCCTGGATGAGGATGCAATGTTATTTTCCACCTCGCACAGTGAGGAGGATGGTAAGAGAACTAAAAAGTTCTCCAAAGCTCACTGTTAAAGAATTGCAACAAATAGAAGCATCTTGGGGTCACACAGTCTCCAAAAACAACCATCAGGTTCCATCTACATGCCAACAAGCTGTATCATACAGGGAAAAAAACTTTTCTCACCCACAATCATAAACGCAAACATCTGGAGTTGGCTTTGTTACTGTGCCTTCAACTGGTACCTGGTGCTTTGGTCAGATGAGATCAAGATAGAGCTTTTTTCTGTATATTTAGAAAAAATAGTTTTGTTCCCCACATTTTAAATTTATTAGGTCAATATGCATTAAATCCTGGTAGATGCGGGATGTTATTCCTTAGGGAAGCAGCAGCATCAAATTATCAGTAGGATGACTCAGAAAGTCAGTAACATCTAACATGGACAGAATGAACACCCTTCAATTCACTAATAATAGCTTTAAATAATAACTGTGTAATTAGTTACACTGTGGTGATTGATGGTGTTTGACATGTTGAACTTTTCTTTATTATCTAAAATCAACAAATGCGTGATCGATGGGAGCACAAGCTACACAATATAACACGTATCCCGTTTGAAGTCAATCATCAATCCCGTTTGAAGTCTGGTGCTTATTTAACTATTTTTTCACGCTCATGTAAATTCCGTGGTTCATTGTGTACCTGTGCTCCGATTCATGTGATTATTGGATCTGTGGAGACATTAGCAGAGGCTCAGTGGGACGTGAAAATAATTAGGTCTTCTTCTTCTCACCAAATTAAGAGTGAAAAAAATGTCAACTAGTCATGGACATACTTTATTTCAAAAATGTGCACGTTGTAATAATGTCCATATGTCCATATTTTGATATGATATTTCACAGGCATGCACTAAAGATTTTGATGCATTGATTCACAAGTAACTTTGACAGGGAAATACAGGGGGTGGACAAAATAATGGAAACACCTAACATTTTGGCATCATAATCTTTGAACATAATTTAAACAATCAAAACTTGGCATATGTATTGATTTATACAACTTGTGAATTGTTTCAAAAGGAATTTGAAGCCATTCTTCTGTTAGAATACCCTCCAACTCTTTTAGAGACAATGGCGGACTTATGCTGTGCTGAGGATGTTTTTCCCTCTCTTTCAAAGGCAGTCATTACTTTTGAGACAGTACCTCTTGAAACACCGAACATTTGGGCAGTTTTTGTTACACTGGCACCGACCATACGAGCACCAACAATTTGGCCTCTTTTAAAATCTGAGAGGTCTTCCATTATGGGGTATGATTAATGTTTTCAATATCTGAAAAATGAAAAAAACCCATTTATTTTACATCAACATATCAAATAACAAAATTATTACACAAAAATAATAACATATGCCAAGTTTTTATTGTTTAAATTATGTTCAAAGATTATGATGCCAAACTGTTAGGTGTTTCCATTATTTTGTCCACAGCCTGTATTTATTCAAGTTTGAAATTAAGTAGTTGAAAAATGTGCCAGTTTTGCTCTCTCTCTCTCTCTCTCTCTCTCTCTCTCTCTCTCTCTCTCTCTCTCTCTCTCTCTCTTTCTTTCTCACACACACACACACACACACACACACACACACACACACACACACACACACACACACTCTAGGTGGTAAGGAATTTGCACTGATCCCAAGGTTGGGGATTCAAGCCCCACTCTCAAGAGGTTATCACTGTCCTCCCAGTGTCCCTTAACTGGGTTATCAAAGGCTGGCCATGTCTCTCATTTTCTGAGGCATGTAAAATAACTATTGCTGACTTTCATAAAGAGTAGCTGCATAGCCATCAGCATGCTGCAAGAAATAATGCACAAAAGATTGCAAGGCATTATGCCAACAACTACTGGCTTAACCTCTGCCAGGACATACACCTTTGTGCAGATCTTGGAAACTGGGGCTTTCGGTCCCAGCACCATCAAGAGTGCCCCACTCAAATCAGCTGCAGTCGATGTCATCAAGGATCGTAGTAAACAAATGGAGAGATGGGCTGAGCACTACCAAGAGCTCTACTCGTGAGAAACCTCCGTCTCAAACACACCCCTTGAGAACATCCCTCTGCTGTCTGTTATGGATGAGCTTGACACTCCACCCACCATCGAAAAGCTCAGCAAGGCGATAGACTCCATCTCAAGCGGCAAGACTCCAGGCAGTGACAACATCCTGCCTGAAAACATCTCAAGTGAAATCGTGAAAACCGCAAACGAGAGCTCACTCTTGAAACACCTCCATGAGCTCTGCTGCAGTGCTGGGAGGAAGGTGCTGTTCCCCAAGACATGGGTGATGCCAAAATCATTACCGTCTACAAGAACAAGAGGGAGCGAAGTGATTGCAACAACTATCGTGGCATCTCACTCCTAAATATAGTTGGCAAAGCCTTTGCCCGTGTCATCCTCAACAGGCTCCAACTACTTGCCGAACACATGTATCCAGAGGCGCAGTGTGGATTAAGAGCAGCCAGGTCAACCATATATATGGTCTTCTCTGTGAGGCAGCTACAAGAGAAGTGCCGGGAGCAGAGACAACCCCTCTATTTGGCCTTCATCAACCTGACCAAGGCTTTTGACTTGGTCAGCAGGGATGGACTGTTTGCACTTCTCCAGTGAATTTGATGCCCCCCCAAGCTCTTAAGCATGATCAAGTCGTTCCACCAGGACATGAATGGCATCGTCCAGTTTTATGGATCATCCTCAGATCCTTTCCGATCAAGAGCAGTGTGAAGCAGGGTTGTGTCCAACCCTTTTTGGCATCTTTTTCTCCCTGCTCTTGCACTATGTCTTCTGGGACTCTGAAGATGGCATCTTCCTCCATGCCAGGAGTGACGGAGGCATCTTTAACCTGGCACGCCTCAGAACAAAGACCAAGGGGCGGAGCGTTCTCATCAGTGAGCTGCTCTTTGCTGTTGATGCTGGTCTTGTTGCCCACACCAAGGAAGTGCTCCAGCGTCTCATCAACTACTTTGACGTAATGACGCTGCGTCCATTGTTTAAAAACGAGACTGAACATGCCCCTCCTTCTTCCAAGTCCAGTCATATATATATATATATATATATATATATATATATATATATATATATATATATATATATATATACCAAAAATAAAAGGACAGGACAAAGACTTTCTATTGAAACTCCATTTATCACTACAGATCTGTTTCGAGGGGTGGTGAAACCATCCTCTCTCTTCAGGTGATTATAGAAGAATAGAATTATAGAAGAATTTTTTGTTATTTGCTCTACCAAAAAGTATTGAGCACTCTCCTACGGAAGGATCTACTCAGAAAATCCTCTCTCTCTCTCTCTCTATATATATATATATATCTCGAAAAAGGAAGAGAGGGAGGCTGAGAAACACTTGGCAACGAGACCTGGACGTTGACGCCAAGATGAGGAGCCACTCATGGGATCAGTTGGAAAAACTGTCTCAGGACAGAGACAGATGGAGGGATCTTGTTGGTGGCCTACATCCCAGTAGGGCTGACAGGCTTGGATGAATGATGTATGTGTTCAAGATAACATAATAATTTCTTACTTGCAGTGGAAGTTCTGGATGTTGACGTTTCTGTAAGGTGCAGTCTTCCTCTGGCACCACAGCAACAGGCCTTCTTTAGCTGAGGTTTCTGAAAGAAAAAAATCACTAATAAGAGCGGCACTCAAGTCCAAGGTACTACTGCCATGAAACATGGATCATGTAACAAATAACCGAAACAGGCACTGTACTGGATTTAATGACCTATGTGCATGTCTGACAAGATGTTCTACATGACACTCAGATGACCAAATGCATGGGAAAAATCACAAGTTCTAATCCAGGTTGATGCGGGCATATCCACAGTCTGGTGTTCCTGTGGGGCAAATTCGACTCACAGAATGGACAGATGGCAAACACTCACCTTCATGTCACTCGAAACAAATCAACAGCCAATGATGGTCATCTATGACTTTATGCACACAAAGGCGAAGATAGCGCTTTCTCTCCAAGTATTATGGTCCTCCCTGATTGGTGGGTGTAGTGTGATGAGGAGGACACACTTTACAGGTATGAATTAGTTATGACTAAATTAGGGATTTTTGTCTTTGAACTGTGGGAGAAAACCCATGCAGGCACTGGGAGAACTCGCAAACTCAACATAGACAGCTGTGAGATGGCGGTCTGCTACGAATTGCATGCTAACTGTAATGCAGAAAAGTGTATGTAAGCGAGGAGGGCTCTGCACCTAGTCAGCCCTTATGGTCCAGACCACACTGAACCTCGGACAATCAACACACTATGAGCCATTGCTGACCTTTGAGCGTCTTCCTAAATAAATTGCTTCATTGATTGACGCCCTTCTCCCTTACATCATTCTAGATCTCCACTCTGCAGTCCGTTGCAGATATGATAACCACTTTGCTACAATACCACCCTTCAACATTTGTAATATAAATAAATAAATAAATAAAATGGAAAACTAAGTTTATCTTATGATTCTACAATCCATAATTTGTAAAATCTTCTTCTTTTTCTTTCAGCTGTTCCCTTCAGGGGTCGCCACAGCAAATGATCTGCCTCCATCTCTCCCTATCCTCTGCATCTTCTACTCTTACTCCAACGACCTTCATGTCCGCCTTCACCACATCCATAAATCTTCTCTTTGGTCTTCCTCTGGGCTTTCTGCCTGGTAGTTCCAACCTCAGCATCCTACTACCAATATACTCACTATCCCTCCTCTGTACATGTCCAAACCATCTCAATCTAGCCTCTCTGACTTTGTCTCCAAAACATCTAACATGTGCTGTCCCTCTGATGTACTCGTTTCTTATCCTATCCATCCTCGTTACTCCCAAAGAGAACCTCAACATTTTCATCTCTGCTACCTCCAACTCTGCCTCCTGTCTTTTCCCCAGGGCCACTGTCTCTAAACCATACAACATCGCTGGCCTCATCACCGTCTTGTACACTTTTCCCTTCATTCTTGCCGCTACTCTCCTATCACATCACACCGGACACTTTTCTCCATCCATTCCAACCTGCCTGCACGCGCTTCTTCACCTCTTTTCCACACTCTCCATTGCTCTGGATTGTTGAGCCGAAGTACTCAAAATCCTCCACCTTCTTTATCTCTGCCCCCTGTAACCTCACTGTTCCTCTTGGGTCCTTGTCGTTCACACACATGTATTCTGTCTTACTGAGACTAACCTTCATTCCCCTCCTTTCCAGGGCTTACCTCCACCTCTCTAGATTTTCCTCCACTTGTTCTCTGCTCTCACTACAGATCACGATGTCATCTGCAAACATCATAGTCCATGGAGATTCTTGTCTAACCTCGTCTGTCAGCCTGTCCATCACCAAAGCAAACAAGAAGGGGCTGAGAGCTGACCCTTGATGCAGTCCCACCTCCACCTTGAACTCTTCTGTCACACCGACAGCACACCTCACCACTGTCTTACATCTCTCATACATGTCCTGCACCACTCGAACATACTTCTCTGCCACTCCAGACTTCCTCATACAATACCACAATTCTTCTCTCGGCACCCTGTCATATGCTTTCTCCAGATCCACAAAGGCACAATGCAGCTCCTTCTGACCTTCTCTGTACTTCTCTATTAACATCCTCAAAGCAAACACTGCATCTGTGGTGTTCTCTCTTGGCATGAAACCAAACTGTTGTTCACAAATGCTGACCTCTGCCCTTAGTCTAGCTTCCACTATTCTTTCCCATAACTTCATTGTATGGCTCATCAACTTTATCCCTCTGCAGTTGCCACAACTCTGTACATCTCCCTTGTTCTTAAAAATGGGCACAAGCACACTTCTCCTCCATTCCTCCGGCATCTGCTCACTTTCTAAGACCTTGTTGAATGTTCTTGTCAGAAAATCTACTGCTACCTCCCCTAGACACTTCCATATCTCAACTGGTATGTCATCAGGGCCAACTGCCTTTCCACTCTTCATCCTCTTCAATGCCCTCCTCACTTCTCCCTTACTAATCTTTGCTACTTCCTGGTCCTCAACGGTCACTCCTTCTACTCTTTTTTCTCTCTCATTTTCCTCATTCATCAGCTCTTCAAAGTACTCTTTCCATCTTCCCAGCACACTTCTGTCATCAGTCAATACATTTCCCTCTCTGTCCTTTATTACTCGAACTTGCTGCACGTCTTTCCTATCTATATTTCTCTGCTGTGCTAACCTGTATAAATCATTTTCTCCCTCTTTACTGTCCAACCTATCATACAAGTCATTATACGCCCTCTGTTTGGCCTTTGACACCGCTACCTTCGTCTTACGCTGTGTCTCCCTGTACTCCTGTTTACTCTCTTCTGTCCTCTCTGTGTCCCAATTCTTCTTAGCTAACCTCTTCCTTTGTACACACTCCTGCACTTCCTCATTCCACCACCAAGTTTCCTTATCTACTTTCCTTCCAGAGGACGCACCAAGTACTCTCCTACCGGTCTCCCTGATCACATTGGCTGTGGTTGTCCAGTCATCTGGAAGCACTTCCTGACTACCCAAAGCCTGTTTCAACCCCTCCTTGAAGACAACACGACACTCTTCCTTTTTCAGCTTCCACCACTTTGTCTTCTGCTCTGCCTTTGCCTTTTTCACAAAATAAATAAATAAATAAATAAATAAACAGGGACCCCCTGATCAAGTCTGTATCAGATTTATTAATTTCCAAATAGGAAATATGTATATTAAATATATCCCATCACATATGTCCACCACCAACCAAGAAAAGGCTTAAACATGCACACGCCCCCTCTGTGACATGTGATGCTGCCATGAACTGTTGCACATTCACAGGTGGCCTAAAACACTTGTCAGGAAAGAGCTATCTACCCCTTTTGTACAGATGAGCTGGAGGACGTGGCTGGGGAGAGGGACGTCTGGACCTCATTGCTTAGGCTGCTGCCCCCATGACCCGACCCCAGATTAAGCGGTGGAAGATGAAGATGAAGAGATAAAGAGCTCAAGAGCAAAAAACCCATGGATTGGCTGGTGATCACGGTGAGTGACAGGGTAGCGTAAGCCCCCATGAGAACTCGATGAAGTTGCTCGCATGGACTCCGAATCGCAGATGACTGGAATATCAACCATTGATTCGAACTTGCGATCTGCACCTTGTCGATGTGCTACTCAGGAGCCCCCTGTTTTGTTGTTGTTGAATGAGGTATATATTTGTCGTTGGAGAAAGTTTTTTTACCTTCCACTGTGATGTCCTGTATGGCGAAGCGAAGGATGATGGTCCAGATCATTCCCAGGGTCATCTTTACATTTCCATCAACAATCTCTACAAACAAAATAAATTAAGAAAACAAATAGCACATCACTCTTAATGACTCCTCCCAAGTATTATATACTATATTTCATTTATTCATTCATTCATTCATTTATTTTCTAAACCACATATTCCTAATTAGGGTCGTAAGGAGGCTGGCATCCATCTCACCTGGCTCTGGGTGAGGACGGGGTACACCCTTGAAAGCGCGCCAGGCCATTGCAGCAATAAATTTTATTTATTTTCTGTAACTGCACTTATGACTACTGTATTTGCTATGTTGTGTTCACTATCCTAACTATCATTTATAATTATCCCTGTTTAAATGCACTACAGACATTCCACTGAGAGTCTGGCATTATTTTAACTCATATGTCTAAATAAAACATTTGATTTCAACCCAGCAGCTGAAAAAATATTTTTCATTCTGATCGGAGAACGTCTGTCTGTCTGTCTATTTAGAGAAGTGACAGCAATTACAGCCAATTGTACAGCTGAGGTGACAGTTATTATTAGTTTTTAATCACGTGAATTTGTTAATATTTGCCACTGATTGGTCAGCCATGGCATTCTGTGGTCTGTTATTTTTGTATAATAAAATGTTATTATGAATAACAGACTGCTGCTATGGAGCGAGCCATTAAATAATATCTAAATCAATTGAGGGGCAGTGGTGGCCTAGTGCTAAAGGTGCTGGATCACTGATCTCATGTTTGGGGGTTAAAGCCTCACTCTCAACAGGCTGTCACTGTCCCCCCGGTGCAGCTAACTGGGTTATCAAAGGCCGACCATGTCTCTCACTGTCTCTGGTGTGAAGTTCATGTAAAAGAGCCATTGTTGACTTTCAACAAGAGGAGCTGCATAGCTGTCGGCATGTTTCTGCCCTGCGATGGCCTGGTGAGCTGTCCAGGGTGTACTCTACCCTCACGCACAGTCACCTGAGATGGGCACCAGCCTCCCCGTGACCCTAATTAGGATTAAGTGGTTCAGAAAATGAATGAATAAATCAATAAGGCAATTACTCTTGGATATAATAATTATGCACGTTATGCACATCATCCCTCACTCACTCATTTTCTGAACCGCTAAATCCTATTATGGTCGCAGGGAGTCTGGAACTTATCACAGCTAACATTGGGCAAAGGTGGGTTACACCCTGAGAGCTTACTAAACCATTGCAGAGACACACACACACACACACACACACACGCACACACACACACTTACACACGCACGCACACACACACACACACACACACACACACTCACTCACTCATACCTGGGCTGTTCTGAAACAGCCATTTCGACGAATATGCATGACTTCACACTATGGGAGGAAATTGGACCACCCGGAGAAAACGTACGCAAGCAAAGAAGAGCTTGTAAACCTCACAGAGAAACACCCAACCCCAGGACTTGAACCCAGAACCTTCTTGCCGTGAGACAGACATGTAAAGCACTTCATTATCCCTTCTCAAAATACTCCAGAAATGTAACACATTGGCCTTAAATGCTCTTCAGCGTGCATCAGCTAGAATAAGCAATTACAAAGATATGAGAAATCCCTTGGTTTATTACCTTCTGCTCCGATGGACACCAGCTTTACCCCTTTACTGGTGATGTACTCCAGGGCTTTGTTCACATTGGCTATTTTGTGAAACCTCATTTTGCCTCTGTCTGGCTTAGGCAGTCTTTCACCTAAAGACAAGTACAGAAACTTTTACAAATATTTCTGAAGTTCTGGTTCTATTCAACAGTTCTGTTCAATTATCACTTTCTGTAGCACAGCATGATTCAGCGCAGTTTAACGTTCAAAGTGAAATTACCAGACATGATCAAAATGATTTTCTATGGAAAGTACAAAGAAATCACATTCAACATTGAAAGATTTTATGTATTTATTTATTATTTTTATATATCACATGGAAGGAAGCAGTGGTAAAGGTGCTGTATCACTAATCCTAAGGTCGGGAGTTCAAAGCCCACTCACCACAGATTGTCACTGCCCCCCCCAGTGCAGCTAACTGGGTTATCAAAGGCTGGCTATGTCTGTCACTGTCTATGGTGTGAGGTTCATGTAGAAGAACCATTGCTGACTTTTGTGAAGAGTAGCTGCAAAGCCGTCAGCGTGTTTCTGCCCTGCAATGACCTGGCGAGCTGTCCAGGGTATACTCTGCAATCGCCTGGAGTCGGCTATGATGGGCGCCAGCCTTCCCGCGACCCTAATTAGGATTAAGCGGTTACAGAAAATGAACTGAACTGAACATATCATGTGGTGCCTGGTGGAAATATTCGAGGGACCAAAAGTATGGGACCTTCTTGAAAATCCAGAGTTTTTAATTTTATTTAGAATTTGAAAAAAATTGGGACAGTGGTTGCCTGGTGGTAAAGGTGCTAGATCACCGATCCCAAGGTTGGGGGTTCAAGCCCCACTATCAATGGGTTGTCACTGCTACCCCAGTGCAGCAGACTGGGCTATTATCGGCTGACCATTTCTCCACTGTTTATGATGAGAGGCTGTAAAAGAACCATTGTTGACTTTCGACAAGAGTAGGTGGATAGCCGTCAGTATGTTTCTGCCCTGTGATGGCCTGGTGAGCTGTCCAGGGTGTACAAGTTCTACTTGGAACTCCACAGTCACCTACAAAGCACCCCTATAGAGGACAAGGTCATAGTCCTTGGTGACTTCAATGCCAGAGTGGGCCGGGATGGTGATACCTGGAAAGGAGTACTTGGCAGACACGGTGTTGGTCACAGCAATGACAACGGACGTCTCCTGCTGGAGTTTTGCACTGAGCAGCAAAACAACAAAGAACAGTCTCAAAACAACTTGGATGCATCATCGGTAGAAACATTGGCATCTTATAGACTACGTTCTAGTGCGCTCGCGAGACCTCAATGACATCCTGCACACCAGAGTAATGCCCAGCACAGAATGTCACACTGACTATCGCCCAGTGTGCTTCAAACTCAGGTTGCACTTCAAACCCAAACCAAGGAAGGGGGGCCAGCAAAGAAAACATTCAAGCACAAACTTTCGCAGGGCCAACATGAAGGAGAAACCCCACAGGAGGAAGAACCGAGAAGCATCAACCAATACACCAGACCAGACTTTGAACTGCAGCCACTGCGGTCGGATTTGTCTATCCTGCATCGGCCTTGTCATCCTGCAGTCTGTGTGGACAGCCCCCTCTATAAATCTTTGTTCGCGAAGCACCAACATTTTAAACAACATTTTAACCAGTGATATGTTTACACTGAATAAACGTTATCAGTAATTCCAGATAAAACAACATCACATGTCTGCCCTACATTCTTTACACTTCAATACATATTTCTTTCCAATCATTTACAATACTCAATATTCTACATCAGCTCCCCCAGTGCAGCTCACTGGGATATCAAAGGCGGGCCATGTCTCGCACTGTCTATGGTAAGAGGCATGCAAAAGAACCATTGCCAACTTTCGTAAAGAGTAGCTGCAAAGCCGTCAGCGTGTTTCTGTCCCTTGCTAAAGGGTTGTGACAGGAAGGGCATCCGATGTAAAAACCCATGTCAAATCAAATGTGCGAATCAGATGATTCACTGAGGCGACTCTACTCTCGAGAACGGGAAAAAGAAGAGAAAGAAAGAAAGGAAATATTCTACATCAGCTTTCATCACCAAGCAACCACATGCTTACGGTCTTTACCTGCACGTGTTTATCTTTTTTAGAGAGAGACTCTGCTCTCGCCCTGCTGAGATGAGTCGGCTGAGATAGGCGCCTCCCTGTGATCCTGATTAGGATTAAGTGCTTCAGAAAATGAATGAATGAATACTATTACTACTAATAATAACAACTCTTCATACAAAACTATGATGCTCATTAAAACGAATATAAAAAATGAAAATAGTACCAGAGATGACTTCCAGAAGAAGCATCAACTTGAGTCCATTACGAAAGTCCTCCTCTATGTTCTCAATCTGAGTCCCAGCTTTACGTAGGTGTGAATTGCACCACGCAGTGAAAGTCTAAGTCAAACAAATGAAACAAAAACAAACAGGACAGAGGAAAAGACTTTTATAGTTTTTAATAGTTTTTAAGAATGTCCGCCAAGCAAATTTGTTAAATTCAAAAGAAATCCTTCAAAGCAGTTGATAAATTAAATGAAAAGGATAACTTCTGTGATTCTCTAAGACTTGGCTGCCTCAATGCATCTACATTGACAACATTTTAATTCACAAGAAGAAAGCAGGCAGTGGTGGCCTGGTGGTCAAGGTGCTGGACCACTGATCCCAAGGTTGGGGGTTCAAGCCCCACTCTGAAAGGGTTGTCACTGTCCCCACCAGTGCAGCTAATTGGATTATCAAAGCCAGCCTTGTCTCTCACTGTCTAGAGTGAGAGGTTCATATAAAATAATAATTGCTGACTTTCGACAGAGTAGGCTGAAAAGCCGTTAGCATGTTTCCACCCTGTGATGGCCTGGTGAGCTGTCCAGGGTGTACTCTGCCCTCGCCCAGAGGCCACTGGGATGTGCGTCAACCTTCCTGTGATCCTAATTAGGATTAAGCGATTACAGAAAATGAATGAACAAATGAATGAATGAAGGAAAATGAAAGTATCCCTAGAACAAAAAATAGAAAGACATGCAGCAGAGTCATTTACCAAACATGTACATGGAAGGGATCATGACCTCGGGTGGATGGGCCGGGTTACATTTAGCACCAAGCACCAAGCACATCCAATTTCTGTGGAAAGTCTGCACAGTGACTTTGCCCTGGCAAATGTTTGTGGTGGTCGATCAAGGCGTTGTTTGATGAGTTCAATTCCCGATTAAGGTTAAGATGACAAATTTCTTTCAAGTGTGTATGGTGCATGTACTCTGAATGTAAAACTTCTAAAACTATTATCAAAAGCACTGGCTGAGATTAAACACAATCGTTGATGTTTCTTGAAACGTTCAACAGCTCCCAAGCTGCACATACTTTTTTACTCTTCATTTCACTGCACTAGTTTTACTGTACTCGGACATCACTGGTAGCGATATAAACCACTTCTTGTTTTCCTTTCGGCTGTTCATTAATTCATTAAGATGTTGCTAACACCGTCATGTTTAATTTTGGGAGCACATGCTTGCTTTCACCCATCCCTGGTTGGTGGTTGTGCGATAGCGAGGCAATCTCTGATTGGTGGGAATTGGCTATGACTGCTTCTTCTTCTTTTCCTTTTGGCTGTACCTTTCAGGGGTCGCCACAGCAAATGATCTGCCTCCATCTCACCCTATCCTCTGCATCTTCTGCTCTTACTCCAACTACCTTCATGTCCTCCTTCACCACATCCATAAATCTTCTCTTTGGTCTTCCTCTAGGCTTTCTGCCAGTTCCAACCTCAGCACCCGATGACCAATATACTCACAATCCCTCCTCTGTACATGTCCAAACCATCTCAATCTAGCCTCTCTGACTTTGTCTTCAAAACATCTTACATGTGCTGTCCTGCTGATGTACTCATTCCTGATCCATACAACATCGCTGGCCTCATCACCATCTTGTACACTTTTCCTTTCATTCTTGCCGATACCTTCCTATCACACATCACACCGGACACTTTTCTCCAACTATTCCAACCTGGCTGCACACGTTTCGTCACCTCTTTTCCACACTCTCCATTGCTCTGGACTGTTGAGCCTCAGTACTTAAAATCCTCCACCTTCCTTATCTCTGCTCCAGGTAACCTCACCGTTCCTCTTGGGTCCTTGTGTTCACACACATGTATTCTGTCTTACTGAGGCTAACCTTCATTCCCCTCCTTTCCAGGGCATACCTCTAGCTCTATAGATTTTCCTGCACTTGTTCTCTGTTCTCATTGCAGATCACAATGTCATCCGCAAACATCATAGTCCATGGGGAATCTTGTCTAACCTCGTCTGTCAGCCTGTCCATCACCATCGCAAACAAGAAGGGTCTCGGAGCTGATCCTTGATGCAGTCCCACCTCCACCTTGAATTCTTCTGTCACACCAACAGCACACCTCACCACAGGCTTACATCTCTCATACATGTCGTGCCCCACTCGAACGTATTTCTCTGTCATTCCAGACTTCCTCATGCAATACCACAGTTCCTCTCTCAGCACCCTGTCATATGCTTTCTCCGGATCCACAAAGGCTCAATACAGCTCCCTCTGACCTTCTCTGTACTTCTCTATTAACATCCTCAGAGCAAACATTGCATATGTGGTGCTCTTTCTTGGCATGAAACCAAACTGTTGTTCACAAATGCTGACCTCTGTCCTTAGTCTAGCTTCCACTATTCTTTCCCATAACTTCATCGTATGGCTCATCAAGTTCATCCCTCTGGAGTTGCCACAACTCTGCATGTCTCCCTAAAAATGGGCACCATCACACTTCTCCATTCCGCCGGCATCCTCTCACTCTTCAAGACCTTGTTGAATGTTCTTGTCAGAAAATCAACTACTACTTCGCCTCGACGCTTCCATACTTCCACCGGTATGTCATCAGGACCAACTGCCTTTCCACTCTTCATCCTTTTTAATGCCCTCCTCACTTCACCCTTACTAATCTTTGCTACTTCCTGGTCCCCAACAGTCACCTCTTCTACTCTTTTTTCTCTTCCATTTTCCTCACTTCAAAGTACTCTTTCCATCTTCCCAGCATACTTCTGTCATCAGTCAGTACATTTCCCACTCTGTCCTTAATCACTCTAAATTGCTGCACGTCTTTCCCAGCTCTATTTCTCTGCTGTGCCAACCTGTATAGATCATTTTCTCCCTCCTTACTCTCCAGCCTATCATACAAGTCATCATATGCCTTCTTTTTGGCCTTCGACATCACTACGTTCGCCTTATGCTGTGTCTCCCTGTACTTCTTTTTACTCTCTTCGCTCCTCTCAATGTCCTGCTTCTTCTTAGCTAACCTTTTCCTTTGTACACACCCCTGCACTTCTTCATTCCACCACCAAGTCTCCTTGTTTACTTTCCTTCCAGAGGACACACCAAGTACTCTCCTGCCTGTCTCCCTGATCACATTAGCTCCAGTCATCTTGAAGCACTTCCTGACCACCCAAAGCCTGTTTCACCTCCTCCTTGAAGACAACGCGACGCTCTTCCTTTTTCAGCTTCCACCATTTTGTCTTCTGCTCTGCCTTTGACTTCTTCACTTTCTTCACCATCAGCATCATCCTGCACACCACCATTATATGCTGTTTGGCAACACTCTCACCCAGTACTACTTCGCAGTCACTGACTGCCTTCAAATTACATCGCCTACACAAGATGTAGTCTACCTGTGTGCTCCTACCGCCGCTTTCATAAGTCACCCTATGCTCCTGTTTCTTCTTGAAGAAACTATTCACCACAGCTATTTCTGTCCTTTTTGCAAAATCTATCAACATCTGTCTCTCTGTATTCCTGTCCTGGAGACCAAACCTGCCCATCACTTCCTCGTCCCCTCTTTTGCTTGCACCAACATGGCCATTGAAGTCTGCACTAATGACCACTCTTTCACCTCTGGGCGTACTCTGCATCACTTCATCTAACTCACTCCAGAATCTCTCCTTCTCTTCTAGTTCACATCCTGCCTGTGGGGCATAAGCACTAACAACATTGACCATCACGCCTTCAATTTCTAGCTTGAGACTCATTACTCTGTTTGACACTCTTTTCACTTCTAGAACATTCCTGACAAATCCCTCCTTCAAGAGGACTCCTACACCATTTCTCTTCCCATCAACACCATGATAAAACAGCTGAAACGCTGCTCCTAAGCTTCTCGCCCTGCTACCTTTCCACCCGGTCTCCTGGACACACAGTATGGCCACCTTCCTCCTCTGCATAATGTCATCCAGCTCTCTACCTTTTCCTGTCATAGTTCCAACATTCAAGGTCCCTACTCTCAGTCCTAGACTCATGCTTTTCCTCTTTTCTCTCCGCCTACAGACACGCCTCCTGATTCTCCTTCTTCAACCAACAGTAGTCTAATTTCCACCAGCACCCTGTTGGTTAACAGCACTGATGGCGGTAGTTGTTAACCCGGGCCTCGACCGATCCTCTATGAAATTCGTTTTGATCATTTGCATAACAATTTTGGCAAAAGTTTTATGCTGGATGCCTATTCTGTCGCAACCCTCTGCATTTATCCGGGCTTGGAACTGGTGTGAGGGTGAACACTGGCTTGTGCCTCCCGTCACCGCTACATTGGGAATAGGCTATGACTAAATTACAAAATTAGGGGTGAAATCTTCAGGAAGGGTTGTAACCTTACTTTGACAAGCTATGAGTCATAGCAATAGCTCCAGTTCACAGTGCAAAGCTCTGGTGACACTCTTCATTTAAGATTGATGTGTTGCCTTGTGTGTCTGACTCAGTGCTGGACCCCCTTCAGCTTTTGTCCTCATCTGTTCAATGTTAAACTTATCAGTACATTATAAGTGCAAATCAAAGCTAAATGATGTTAAATGCGACTTTCTGAACAACTGAGAAATATTATTTGCTCCTAATAGAATCATTCTTAGCCCTCAGCTTTCTTCAAAGACATGCAGCAAACCTCAGAATATATTAACAAGTCAAAGGGTGGAGGTTAAGTTGGACAGAATAACATTTGTTCTGTCGGTGTCAGCTGTGTTGTGTGTCACTACTGTAATAAATCAACCTTGTGCTGAAATCTGTTCTGGGCTCGAAGCCCTGGGCTGCATGCGATGTCAAAACAGTGCCTGTCAATCAACATTTTAGATAACACCCATTGGGATGTATTAAAATACTCCTAAAAGACATTTAAGGTCACATAGGATGATAATAACTCTTACACTCTATATGGGGTAGCACGAGCCAATAAATCTATTAAAAACTTGTTAAAAAAACTGAGGATAAGCTTCAGGGTGATTGAGTTAATACTTTCAATTATTTATACATAGTGCTCAATACAGACAGATGTCCACCCCATTCCTTTGAGTAATGTAAATATGCACATAAAGAGGGGGGGCAGGGAAGAGGGAGGGCAGCCGTGGCTTAGTGGATAAGGCGATGGGCTACTGATCTGAAGGTCAGCAATTCAATCCCCACCATCACCACTGCTGGGCCCCTGGGCAAGGGCCTTAACCCACAGTTGCTTAGTTGTATTTAATAAAATGATAATTGTAATATTTGTATTATTTAATAAAATGATAATTGTAATATAATTGAAATTGATAAGATCACTCTGGATATGAGCGTCTGCCAAATGCTGTAAATGTAAATAGAGCGCTCCTGTATGTTTTACTGAAAACATACTTATAATGATTAGCAGGCCACACTATTGACTCACATATCCGGTCAAAAGTTTTAGAACACTCCCCTCCTGTTAGTTTTATTGAAATTTCAGCAGTTCAAGTCCATCAGTCAGCCTTGTTAGTGCAGAAGGTAGAACGTCAGTCTCATAATCTGTAGGTTGTGAGTGTGAGTCTCACATAAAGCATGCAGCATAAATATCGGCTGTTTCTATATTTCATGTGGCACAGTTGTTCAGGCTGTGAGTTACTGATACAAACGTTAGTGGTTCAAGCCCCAGCAGCACCATGTTGCCACTGTGTGGCCCTTGAACAAGTCCCTTAACTTTCAAGTGCTCAGTTGTGAGTTGCTCTGCATAATGGTGTCTGCCAAATACTCTAAATATAAGTTCAGCAAATGAAAAGGAACAGTCATGTCAACAGTACCACAGAAGTAAAGAACAAGAAGCTTGAAATCATGGAGTAGACCCAGCACAGTCTACACAGACTTAAACTTGTGGGTGAAGTGGACAGAAGGATGAAGCTAAAGCGACCAACAAGCATAACGCATTGTGGAAACCTCTGCATCAGAGTTTGCAGGAAACTTTGAAAACAACATTTGTTTTACATTGCTGAAGGAATGCCATGAGTGGGTTTCACTTGAATGTCTGCAAAAGGAAGGTACTTTGAGAAGACAAAAATTTAGATAGTGTAAAACAGAACCTTTCCACCCCCAGTGCGGCTAACTGGGTTATCAAAGGCTGCCTATGGTGTGAGGTTCACGTAAAAGAACCAATGCTGACTTTTGACAAGATTAGATTGCATAGCCGTCAGAGTATTTCCGCCCTGCAATGGCCTGGCGAGCCGTCCAGGGTGTACTCTGCCCTCGCCCGGAGTCGGCTGAAATGGGCGCCAGCCTCCCCTTGAGCCTAATTAGGATTAAACAGTTACAGAAAATGAGAATGAGAACCTTTCCGCTGTGTGAAGTTTGCATGCTCTTCCTGTGCTTGGGTGTGTTTCCCCTGGATATTTTAATTTTTGTGCACATTTGGCGAATTGACATCTGAAAACTTGCCCAAGTTCCCAAGTATGTTGGGACTGTGATGGTCCCCCAGTGAAGGCTAAAGTTGGCCTCAGGCTCCCTGCAGCCGTAATAGGATCAAGTGGTTTGGTCACTTAGTGAGTGGTAAAAACTCTTTCACAACTTTTTATTTTTACATTTATGCCATTTGGGTGGCATTGTGGCGTAGTGGTTAGAATGTCTGCCTCACTGCAAATGTAAATAGGTCCTGAGTTCGAGTCAAGATCACTGAGGGTGTTTTGCATGTACTTTATATGTTCTCACAATGCTTGTTTGGCTTTCTTCCGGGAACGCCAGTTTCCTCTTCCAAGCCAAAGACACAAACATTAGTCTGTTCCAAATTGTCCCAAGGTATGACGATGAGAATGAACAGTTTTGTGGTGTGTGTGTGTGTGTGTGTGTGTGTTGATGCGGTGGTGGGCTGACTGTTCATAGTGTACCCCTCCTTCACTCAGTGGTGTGTTGCTGGGATAGGCTCCAGCCTCCAAGTGACCCCTGCTGGATTAAGGGGTTTTGGAAATGAGTGAGTTTATGCCATTTGACACCTGGGTGGTTCTGGGGCTTAAACCCCAGAGCCTCAAAGACTGAGTTAACACTACCGCAACACTGTTATATTTTCAATGCTTTAATTTCTGAGTATTCATTGAAACATTACAAAGCATAATCACTTAAAAATTTGAAAATGGTGATTTAATATGTGGTGCTGAATACTTTGTGAACACTTAAGAATTGTATACATCTCAGCATAAACATGACCACCAAGATCATCAGATATTCACACAAATTATAAAAAAATAGATAAAGAGAACCCAGTTAAATAAATGAGAGAAATATTTTACTTGGTCATTAGTACACTGTGAAAAATAACCCAATACTGTATGAGATATCGGTGAGTGGTAAGTCAGTGGGGGCTGCCGTAGCCTCGTAGTTAGCAGATCAACTTTGGGACCAAAACTGGTTTGATTTCTGAACCAGCAGGTGCGGTGGTGGGAGAGTAAGCTGCACCTTGCTTTCCTCCACATTAATGACCAAAGTGCCCTGGTGCAAGGCACCAAACTGCTCCCCGGGTGCCCCAATGTTTGTGGCAGCCTACTCTCTCTCTCTCTCTCTCTCTCTCTCTCTCTCTCTCTGTGTTCTTACTTTTGATGGGTTAAATGCAAAGGCTATAATTTCCCTTTCAAGATTAATACAGTATCAAATAAAATTAAATTAAAAAAAACATGTGAGTCTTTAGGATTAGCTGGTGATTTGAAGGTGAAATTGGAGTCATTTGTTTTCAATCATTGGGAGAACAATGAGATGTGAGTGGGCCACCTGCTTGATTTAAAGAACACAGATCTATCAAAGTGTCAACACATGCTTGTTGAAATGCATCATGGCACAAACAAAGGCGATCTCTGATCACATCAGTAAAATGGTTATTGATGGGATCCCGAGTGGCACAGCGTCATTGTGTGTGACTATTAACCCAGAGATTGCAAGTTTGAATCCAGTTTAATGCCACAGCCATTCGTCGCGGGGAGTCTATGGGAGCTAATTGGCCGAGCTCTCTGGGGATGGAATATACTCACTTCCATGTCACTCACAACCAGCCAATCATGGGCATCTGTGAGCTCATTCATATGAGGGTTGGATAGCACTTTCGCTCTGAGTGTGTTAGACCACCCCAAATGCGCATGCCGTCATAGTTTGAAAAGAGACCAGATCCGTGTTACGTGCAGGCTTTCCCTGGTCGGTGGTGGTCCTCCTGTGATAGGGCAGGCAATACTCTGAGGGAATTGGATAGAACTAAAATTAGAGAGAAAATGGGAGAAAATCTCAAAAATAAATAAATAAAGGATGTTGATACTCATCAGGCTGGAAAAGGTTACAAAATAATCATGTCTCAAGAGTTTGGACTCGACCAATCCACTGAAAGGCAGATTGTGTACAAATGGGGGGAAATTTAATAGCATAATAGCACAGGAGTAGTCGAACAACGCCAAGATCACTCCAAGAGCGGGACATGTAATACTCAGCAAGGATCCCAAGGTAACTTCTAGGCAACGGAAGGCCTCTTTCATGTTGGCTAATGTCAATGTTCTTGAGTTGACTATCAGGAGAATACTGACTAACAATGGTGTGCATGGCAGGGTTGCAAGGAGAAAGCCACTGCTCTTCAAAAAGAACACTGCTGCTTGTCCTCAGTTTGTCAAAGATCACCTTTACAATTATTGGAAAAATGTCCTGGGGTGGATGAGACCAAAATGTAATTTTTTGGCACTGAATTCCAGCATAAGAACCTTATACCATCTGTGAATCATGGTGGTGGTAATATCATGGTTTGGGCCTGTTTTTCTGCATCTCAGGCAGACCATCTTGCCATCAGTGATGGAACAATGAATTCTGAATTATACCAACAAATATTAAAAGAAAAATGTCAAGACATCTGTCTTGAAATTGAACCTCACGAGAAAAATGGGTTATGCAGCAACACAACAATCCTCAGAGTTCTGAGTGCTGTGATTCTTCCTGGTATGCTTATGTTGGCTCAAGTTCTCATCTTGGAAGACCTTTTCTCTTGTTGGTGATGATCCATATGGACCCAGAAGTGGACTCGAAGACTGTGAAGGTTACTTTTCAGTGCTGGTGATATAAACTATCTTGCTAATAAGTCAAACCAACTGGACTTCATGTTTTCAACTGGACTGTAGTGAAGTTTCTCCTACATTGTTTGCACTTTTTAATCTTTTAGGCCTGGTTCCTTGAGAGGAACATTACATTGGAGATACAGTGGTATGAAAACGTATCTGAACCTTTTGGAATTTCTCGCATTTCTGCATAAAATCACCATCAAATGTGATCTGATCTTTGTCAAAATCACACAGATGAAAAAACAGTGTCTGCTTTAACTAAAACCACCCAAACATTTATAGGTTTTCATATTTTAATGAGGATAGCATGCAAACAATGATAGAAGGGGGAGGTAGTAATATAGAATAAGTAACTGAACCCTCTGCCTAAGGAGACTTGCCAGACATCCCAGGAATCTGACTGAACTACAGCAGTTTTGTAAAGAAAAATGGGCCAAGATTAGTCCTGATCGATGTGCCAGACTGATCTGCAGCTACAGGAAGTGTCTGGTTGAAGTTATTGCTGCCAAAGGGGGGCCACAAACTATTAAATGTGATGGTTCTGTTACTTATTCCTCCCCCTTCTGTCATTGTTTGCATGCTATCCTCATTAAAATATGAAAACCTATAAATATTTGGGTGGTTTTAGTTAGCAAACACTGTTTTTTTCATCTGTGTGATTTTGACAAAGATCAGATCACATTTGACGGTGATTTTATGCAGAAATGTGAGAAATTCCAAAAGGTTCAGATACGTTTTCTTACCACTGTATGCAGGGTTTGTAGAAGAAATGTTTAAATTCCTCTTTAAAACGTGTTTTTATAACGTAAAGCTGCTTTGTGACAATGTCAATTGTAAAAAGCGTGATGCAAATAAAACTGAATTTAATTTAATCGATCAAGTCGTTCTATCAAAGAATGGTTAACATTCATTCATTTTCTGAACGGCCTAATCCTAATTGGGGTTGCAGGGAGTCTGGCGCAAATCTCAGCTGACTCTGGGCAACTGGCCATACCATTGTAAGGCAGAAACATACTGACAGTTACGCAGCCTACTTTTATACGAAAATCAGCAGTGGTTCTTTTACAGCCTCTCACCACAGACAGTGAGGGACATTGCCAGCCTTTGATAACCTAGTTGGCTGCACCAGGGGGACAGCAGTGACAACCATTGACAGTGGGGCTTGAAACCCAATCTTAGGATTGGTGCTCTGGCACCTTACCACCGGGCCACCACTTTCTCACTGGTCTGAAGGTCGGGGGTTTAAGCCCCAGAAACACCAGGATGTCTCAACTGGGTCCTTGAGCAAAGCTCTTAACCATTGTAACAGTTGTATAAAAAAGATAAACGTATATCACTCTCGATAAGGGTATACGATAAATTCAATACATAAAAATTCTATATTTTAAAGAGCCTCACACAGACCCAGTAAACAATATAATAATAATAATAATAATAATAATAATAATAATAATAATAATAATAATAAAATCAATAAAAACAATAAAAATAAAATAATAATAATAGTAAAATGACACTAATAATAATGACGCTAATACAATAAATAAATAATCAGTAGATACAACAGCAATAAATTAAATTGCACTAAATTATGTTATGTTATGTTATATTATTATATTATAATTATATAATTATATTTACTTTAAACAATGGGGTGAAACCATGCACCAGTCTCTTCATCAGGTGGAATCCTCTTTCATCAGATGTCCACGACATCCTCCAGAGGTGTGCCGACTGAGGGTGATCAGTCCTTGATCAGAGACTGGTTGGCTGTCCACTGCTAATCTATCTCCTTTCTGCCAAAGCCATTGTGAGGCTGATTCTGCTTGCCTGCAGACATCTTTTATTGCTCGTTTCCTTGTCATGCCAGACCTCTTAATAGTGGGTGCCCCCCCCCCCCTTCCTGACAAAGTTGATGAAGGTCAGCTTTGTCTGAGCTGTTGCCTTCTTCCTCCGTGCCACATCTAGGCTGGCCGCAATCTTGCCGAGGATGTTGTCATGTCGCCATCGGTATCTTCTGTCCGTCAGTGCCGCTCTGCAAGAAGATAGAATGTGTTCCAGGTTTACTGGCCTACCGCATAACTTGCAAGTAGGGTCTTAAGTGAGCTTCCAGGTTCTGAGGTTGACTGGTGTAGGCAGTACATCATAAACAGAGCGTAGGAGAAATCCAGTTCTCTGGTGGTCCATTCTCCACATGTCGCTCCAAAACACCCTTCTTGACTGGACCCCTTCCCATCTCAACCAACTGCCCTGTTTTTTATTGAAACGACTGCCGCTTGTCTTGTCTCTTCCTCTGTGGACCGAACCTCACTCTTGACCATCTTCCTCTTCTCTGCATTTGATGCTGCCCTCCAGCTTGCTTTGGTTACACATCCTAGCCCTAACTTGCCCGTAGTTATCGTCCCCACTATGTCACTGTGTCTGAGCCTGGATTCTGCATCCTTGTAAAGCCTTGTCTGCTTTCCACTTCCAACCAGTGTTGGCCTCCACCCGGGCTCCACTAACTTTCTCATCTGTGCTGTCTCGCAACATCATAACCTGCCTAACTTTGGTGACTTTGAACTCTTCTGTTACAGAGGAAAGTGGAAGCTGCAGCTTGCTGCCAGTGCTGTACAGGCCGATGCTGGAGAAACTTCTTGGAACTCCAAGCCATCTTCTGATGCAGCCACTCAATCTCTTCTCCATAGCTTCAACAGTCGATATCGGGACATCGTACACCAGAAGAGGCCACAGTAGTCTTGGCAGTACTCCATGCTGAGAGATCCAAATCTTGTACTTCCCTGGCAATTCACTCTTGTCCACGGCATTCATCCAGTCATCAACCTGCTGCCGCATCTCCTGCACACTGTCGTTGTCGTTGTCGTTATATTTATATTGCACGATTCCCATGATTTTTTTTTTGGAAAAAAAAAATTTAACAATTCTCTGGGTAAATAAAATGGCCGCAACCCCAAAGTTAGATATTTCGCATTCTCAGAGTAAGATTTAGTGATAATCTACAGTCTGGATGGTGTAATCACCTTGTCGGGTGTACTCTCCTTGAGTCATGTTTCACAGAAACACAGCATGGAGCAGTCCTCTAGATCCCTCTATGCTGCAATCTGAGCATGAAGCTCGTCCATCGTTTTTCGCAGAGACTGAACATTTGCAAACAGTATGACTGGGAGTGCTAACCTTCCATTGGTAACCAAGTGCCAGAGTCGTCGTTCAGCCCCTCCCTGACTGCCGCGTCTCCGCCTGGGCTTATTGTTATCGGGGTGTGGCTAGCATTAAACTGCCGTAGCAGTTAGCTCAGGATACGAGTTGAGCGTGCTCAGTTCTAAATATCCGAAAGGACTGCGCTCTCATAGCTGTAGTAGGGTCACCCAGTCAGAGATGAGCATCGTGCAAAACATGAACAAACAAAACAACATATAACACAACAAATAAGACAATCAAAACAAACAAAGACACAACATGACTCTGAGAACTCCGCGACGTCGCTCTCAAGGGAGCGCCATCTTGGAAGTTAAGGTTGCTTCAATGCTGTAAGTGTGTGAAAATCTGATGCTATTGCGGTCATATTGACAAAATTCGTAAGGGTTCACTATATATATATATATATATATATATATATATATATATATATATATATATATATGTCTTCCGAACATTTATTTCCCATAAGAAACCATTAAAATGAGAATAATCCGTTCCCAGGTCCCCATAAAACATAATTTTCTACTAAATAAGCCTTAAAACTACACAAAAATATACCTTATTTTATGTATAATAAACGTGCTATTGTATTGTAATTAAAGAAATGAACTGTACTGTATAATAAAGTCGTTTTATTTACCTTTGTGATGGTAGTTGATGGCTTGATGGAATGGAGTGGGAGGAGGAGGGAGGGAGGGACTTACTGTTTGGAAGGAGTGTTTGGAAACGCCTACTGTTTGGAAACACCCTTAGCCACACACGCACCCTTAATAGCTTCCTTGTTTTTAAGGATGGGAGCAATGGTAGACTTAGCGTACTGGTACTGGGACGCTAAGTCACACAAACGCACACCTCGTTCGTGTTTTTCAATGATCTCCGCCTGTGGTGGGGTCTTTTTCGGTCCCATAATAGCAAAAGTACACTCAATATGGTCCAAAATGTCTAGCAAACACAAACCACGTCCGCATTCAAAGAAAGGGGGTGACGAACTGTGACGCCATGAGCGTGCGTCAGCTTCTCGTGGCCGCCACCGCCACGGTGTTCGACCGCGTGGTTTGATTCGTCCGCCGAAAACTAGTTCGTCAGCAGAGACTATATGCTCGCAAATTTAATGTTCTTGAGGCGAAAAGTTTGTGAGCTTAAGCGTTCGTCAGCGGAGGTTTTACTGTATATATATATATATATATATATATATATATATATATATATATATATATATATATATATATATATATATATATATACATCTTCTACAGAATTCTTCTGTAATCACCTGAAGAGAAAGGATGGTTTCACCACCCCTCAAAACAGATCTGTAGTGATAAATGAAGTTTCAATAGAAAGTCTTTGTCCTGTCCTTTTAGAGGAAAAAAAAAAAATATATATATATATATATGAGTGTGTATATGTAAACAGTTGAGGGTTGACCAGAGTACCAACAGTCCTTCAGAGCCACACTTAACTTGGCAGGTACAAAGAGGTCACAGGTGTTGCATTTTATTACAAACAATCCACTTGGGACTCTCACATGCACACATTTTCTGACTATCAGTCTCCCCAGTTTAACATGCCTATATGTGATCATGCCAAAGGAAGGTGACACCATGTGGAGATGGGAAGCTAGCTCACTGTTCTCCAGGCTGTTTGTTCCAAAGTTAAAATTAGTCGCTGTTGCGTTCATTCTGATTGTCAGGACATCCTCGAACTGCTCAGAGTCTTTGCAGTGTGCACATTGCCGAAATGGCACAGTGGGTTACTGAGCCCTATTGTTAGATAGCTTAGGACGCACACACACACACACACACACACACACACACACACACACACACACACACACACACACACACACACACACACACACCACTTGCATGGAGCATGCAGTTGACACCATATGTCAAAGTTTTATTGCCGCTTGTTTGTTGCACTGGTTGAATTCCATCTAAATATGAATCATGGTGAACAATTCCACACCAGGTCAAGTCCAACACCAGGACTAGCTGAGATCGAGTCAGAGACAGACTGAAGTGACTTGGGACCAAGTCAAGACTAATACTATAAAAAAGCAATTCCATTACTTCAGCAAGTCTAAAAAGTTATTATGCTTTGAGAGGAAGAAATGTTTGGTTGTACATGTGAAAACACAGGGCCGACATCATTTCTAAGCAATGGTACCTCAGGTGCAATTGATTAAAAGGTCATAAATTCACACATTAGAGTACTCGACCCCCAACCCCCCAAAAACAGAACACCCTCAATCCTCAAACAGATCAAATTTAGGTTTGTCAGCAAGTTTGTACACATGACCTCGTAACCCAGTGTTCATTTTTTATTGCATAACCAGTCTATAGCACAAGCAGCGCTTAGGTTAGGGCGCCCAGCTCACAGCAAGAAGGTCCTGTGTTTGATTCCCAGATTGTGAGTTTCTGTGTGGAGTTTGCATGCTTTCGGCGTGCTTGTGTGGGTTTCCTCCTGGTACTCAGGTTTCCTCCCACAGTCCAAAAACATGCACAGTAGATTAATGGGCTGTTCCAAATCACCCTGAGATGTGAGTATGAATAGTTGTATGAGGGTTGGCTCTATGATGGCCTGGAGAGCTGTCCAGGCTGTACCCCGCCCTTGCCCAGAGCCGGCTGAGATGGGCATCAACCTCCCTGTCACCCTAATTAGGCTTAAGTGGCTCAGAAAATGAATAAATGAATTTACAGCACAGAGGAATATCAATACAAAGACATTTTTCTTTGCACACACACACACACACACACACACTCAGGTAGGGTCAGACTTTTCAGGACTCGCACCTTGCGCTGTTGTTTCTCCCAGGCGGGGTCGAGCAGCAGGTCCCGGTCCCACTCATCCTCTTGCAGCATGTACTCCTCCTGCATGGAGCTGCTGTTGTACTGCGTCTCGATCTGATGCATCGTCACCACAGTCGTCATCATAATCACTGCCTTTTCTCACACCACCAGTGCCCGATTCCCGTCTGTCCGGTGTTAGACTGCGCACGACACGTTTAGACCCGGATCGAACTCGTGCGTCTTCCCGCCGCTGCCGACGTCAACTGTTCCACTGGTGCGCTCTATTTGGATACCCGGCGGGCGCGCGGGCGGGATCTGATCTCGCGTTGTCTTGTCACATGATGGATGAACCTTCAAATGGGTCTCCGAAACCTGACAGGTCGAGCCGGGACACACACAAAAAAAAGTTCTAACTGAAGTTGAGACTTAAAATAAATTAATAAAAATCCATATAATTTCACACGGTTTAAAGAAACCATTTAAAAACACTGAAAATGTAAACAAGTGCACACACACACACACACACACACACACACACACACACACACACAGGTATACTGGTCCTTCTCAAAAAAATTAGCATATTGTGATAAAGTTCATTATTTTCTGTAATGTACTGATAAAATTTAAACTTTTATATATTTTAGATTCATTGCACACCACTGAAATATTTCAGGTCTTTTATTGTTTTAATATTTATAATGTTGGCAAAAAAGTAAAGAGATTTTTATTGAATAATTTTTGCATTTATATTAATTTGTGCATTCTACCAAAATGATTTTTCTGGGTGGTAAATAATTGACTATCAGGTGTAGAAGAGAAATAAAATCCAACAGAACCAACTGTCATGACCTGCTGCTGCTGCTGCTGATTCTGTGTAATTGAATCACTAATTGAAAGGGGCGTGTTCAATCTACTGTAATACCAGTGTGGAGTTCAGTTAGTGACGTCATTCATTCTTTGAAAAACATGAGCTAATTATTAATTATTAAGGAAGAAAGGCAGCACTGTACTACCTGCTGGTTAAAGAACTTTTCTCTCTGAAATTCTGAGGAAAATGGGTCATTCCAGACATTGTTCAAAAGAACAGTGTACCTTGAATTTAAAATGAATTGGCAAAGAGGAAACATATGAAGAAGTGCAGGAAATGATCACCGACTATGCTAAAATGATCCTAAATTCTTTAAAATCTCAACCAAAACCTGAAAGATGGGGAAGAAGCAATAAAAAAAAACTACCGTTTGAATGGATGGAACAAGAGGCAAAATGGCAAGGACTGGGTCAAAAATCAGCTCCAGGAAGATCCTGTGAGTCCTGTTACAATGAGAAGAAGCAAAGCTCACAGCAAGAAGCCCCGCAAAGTCCCTGTGCTGAAAAAAACACTGAAGAGGTTATACTTTACCAAAGAGCACATTGACTGGTCGAAAGAGAAACGGAGCAACATTTGGTGGACTGATGAAAGTAAAATTGTTCTTTTGGGGTCTAGTGGCCAGAGACAGTTTGTCAGACGACCCCCAGTCGTGTGTTTGAATTCAAGCCACAGTGCACTGTGAAGACACCGAAGCCTGGTGGCACCATCATGATATTGAGATGTTTCTCATGGTATGGTGTTCAGCCTATTTATCACATCCCAGAGATCATGGATCAGTTTGAATCCATCACAACACTCGAAGAGGCCATGCTGAATCATGCTGAAGAGGAAATGGCCTTGAAATATGTGATCCACCAAGACAACAACGTTATAGAGCAGCAGGCCAATCCTCGGACCTTAATCCAATAGAAAACTCGTGGGGCGACATCAAAAACATGGTTTCTTCAGTTAAAAGGGGTGTAGTGGTTAGCACATCCACTTCACAGCAAGAATATCCTGGGTTCGAGTCCTGTGCTTAGGTGTTTCTGCATGGAGGTTGCATGTTCTCCTTGTGTTTGCATGGGTTTCCTCTGGATATTTAGTCCAAAGCCATGTGCATGAGGCTATTTAGCTGTTCTGAAATGAGCTTGATTTGCAGGGTGGTGGGGCTCTGCCTTAGAGATAAGGTGAGAAGTTTTGTCATCTGGGTGGTGCTCAAAGTAGAACCGCTGCCCATTCCCGTTCAGAGGAGCTAATTGAGTTGGCTTGGGCATATTATTAAAATGCCTCCTGAACACCTCCCTGGTGAGGTGTTTTCTGCATGTCCAACTGGAAAAGAGACCACAGGGTTGACCCAGAATCGCTGGAGGGACTATGTCTCTCAACTTGTTTGGAACTTCTTGATGTCCACCTGGAAGAGCTGGAGGAAGCTGCTGGGGAGAAGGACAGCTGGACCTCACTGCTTAGGCGGTTTCCTGTGACCTGACTCTGGAGTAAGAGGAAGATTAAGACATTTACAAGAAACCCTTAAACTACGATCGCTGAGAGGCTGGTGCCCACCCCAGCCGGCAGATGGGAAAAGACAGGTCACCAGTGCAAGGAAGTGAAAAAGTCTGAGATCTAGACTTAATAGAAGAGGGCATACAACATGAAAGATTAGGGATTCTCTCTCTCTCTCTCTCTCTCTCTCTCTCTCGTACACACACAGAGAGAGATTAAATTCAACGTGTTTGAAGTTTCTTAAAACTTATTTCTTTTTCATGTCTCAAATCGTCCATGTCTGTGTTAATGGTTGTCACTTTGCATTTATATCATGGTAGTTCTGTGCTCTCACCAAAAGATGGCGATGTTTCCTCATTCCAGATCATGGTGAGTGTGTAAACAAATGATTTCAGAAAGACTTCGTGACAGATTACATTTTATTTCCCAGAGTTAATATGAATTTCATGTGTATTTAATATGCTTAGGAAGTGAATATGTCCATTTAGGGGTGCCTAAAGTACCACAAACTCATGGTTATCTGACAGACCCAATGTGTAGAAAACCATTGTATTTCATAAAATAACCAAGTTATTGTACATCCTTTGTATTATATTCTGAACTTTTCTTCTTTAGCACATGTAAGACATTTTTTAGACAAAGTCAGAGAGGCTAGATTGAGATGGTTTGGACATGTACAGAGGAGGGACAGTGCGTATATTGGTAGTAGAATGCTGAGGTTGGAACTACCAGGCAGAAGGCCTAGAGGAAGACCAAAGAGAAGATTTATGGATGTGGTGAAGGAGGACATGACGGTAGTTGGAGGAAGAGTAGAAGATGCAGAGGATAGGGTGAGATAGAGGCAGATCATTTGCTGTGGCGACCCCTGAAGAGAACAGCCGAAAGGAAAAGAAGAAGATTCTGAACTTCTTCTTCTTCTTCTTCTTTTACTTTCGGCTGCTCCCTTCAGGGGTCGCCACAGCAAATCATCCGCCTCCACCTCACCCTGTCCTCCGCATCTTCTTTTCTGACTCCAACGACCTTCATGTCTTCCTTCACCACATCCATAAATCTCTTCAAGATAAAAATCTTCAAGAAGAAGATTCTGAACATTTTGTAAAATTTAATTATCATTTGATTGAAACTCATGAACCAGTACAAAGGTCTTAAGAGTCAGTCAAAGTTAAATAAGTACTAGAATTATATTTTTTCTAAATGTATATAGAAGACTCATGTCACATGTTTCAAGTGTCATAACTGTGTGTGTGTGTGTGTGTGTGTGTGTGGTGAAGTTGGTCTCGGAGCAGGAATCTGAGCTGGGGGAAGATTTGGGGAGATGGAGCCCAGTACACTCTGCACTGATGAAAACAGCGACCGTACTGGAACCTGGAGAAAGATTTCCATTCCATTCAGCTTTACGGTGTCACAGTGAAAGAAAAGAGAATTGGCTCAAGGAGAATTATTTAAGGAGAAGATGGAACATAACAACCCTTCAATTTGTGCGTATGGGCAATGGATGTTATTTTACTAAATAATTACTTTAATTTGATGATGATGATGATGATGATGATGATGATGATGAAGATTAGTTTAAGTTAATGTTGCTTACATTATTAAGTAGCTTCACTATGTGTAATAATTGTAAGACATTAAGGAGATGTGGTGAGAGACAGCAGACATTTAAATGTAGACTCTGTTAAAAACAGAGTGATGTTATAAAGGGTGGGGCTAACACACCCCCACAGAGACAGAGAGAGAGCAGGCCCCTGCTTTTAAAAGACACAATACAGTACTGGTAAATACTGTAAATCCTTCATTCAGTTTCTGAACCAATTAGTTCTAATTAGGGTCGCTCGGAGGCTGGTGCTCATCTCAGCTGACTCTGGGTAGAGTACACCGTGGACAGCTCGCCAGGCCATCACAGGGTAGATATACATTCACGGTTATACAGCTCCTCTTCATGAAAGTCAGCAATGGTTCTTTTACATGAACCTCACACCATAGACAGTGAGACATGGCCAGCTTTTGAGAACCCAGATATCAAAAATATTAATCGAAAAAAAATAAATAAATAATAATAAGGAAATTGAGGAAACTAGAGAAAAAGTTAATCGAAATGCTGCAAAACAAGGCTAATTATGCAAAAAAGACCCCCCCCCCCAAAAAAAAAAAACCCCTCCCCAAAGCTATTTACATTTTTATGTGAGGTGCACATCTGTGTGTGTGTGTGTGTGTGTGTGTGTGTGTGCATGTGTCTGTCTCCGTGTGTATTTATATTTTATTTACATATGATGCATTATTTTTTAATGTTTAATTGTTATTATAAGGGTTTATTGCATTGAATATGTATTTATTGGTATTATATTCACAAACATGTATGTATACATAATGCTGGGGGGCAAGCCAGTGTCGGTCCTCACGCTGGTCCCAAGCCTGGATAAATGCAGAGAGTTGCGACAGGAAGGGCATCTGGCGTAAAACTTTTTTTAGAATACAGAATGTGAATCGTCAAAACAAATTTCATACCGGATCGGTCGGTCGTGGCCGGGGTTAACAATGACCACCATCAGTGCTGTTAACCAACAGGATGCTGGTGGAAATTGGACTACTGTTGGTCGAAGAAGGATAAGTGGGAGGTGTGTCCGTAGGCAGAGAGAGAGAAGAGGAAAGGCATGAGTCTAGGACTGAAAGTAGGGACTTTGAATGCTGGAACTATGACAGGAAAAGGTAGAGAGCTGGCTGACATGATGCAGAGGAGGAAGGTGGACATACTGTGTGTTCAGGAAACCAGGTGGAAAGGTAGCAAGGCGAGAAGCTTAGGAGCAGGTTTAAGCTGTTTTTTCATGGTGTGGATAGGAAGAGAAATGGAGTAGGACTCATCTTGAATGAGGAGTTTGTCAGGAATGTTCTAGAAGTGAAAAGAGTGTCAGACAGAGTGATGAGTCTCAAGTTAGAAATTGAAGGCGTGATGTTCAATGTTACATCTTATGCCCCACAGGCAGGATGTGAGCTATAAGAGAAGGAGAGATTCTGGAGTGAGTTAGATGAAGTGATGCAGAGTACCCCAGAGGTGAAAGAGTGTTCATTGCTGCACACTTCAATACACATGTTGGTGCCGGCAACAGAGGGGACAAGGAAGTGATGGGCAGGTTTGGTATCCAGGACAGTAACACAGAAGGACAGATGTTGATCGATTTTGCAAAAAGGATGGAAATGGTTGTGGTGAATACTTTCTTCCAGAAGAGACAGGAGCATAGGGTGATTTATGAAAGTGGAGGTAGGAGCACACAGGTAGACTACATCTTGTGTAGGCGATGTAATTTGAAGGAAGTCAGTGACTGCAAAGTAGTAGTGGGTGAGAGTATAGCCAAACAGCAGAGGATGATGGTGTGCAGGATGATGCTGATGGTGAGGAAGGTGAAGAAGGCAAAGGCAGAGCAGAAGACAAAGTGGTGGAAGCTGAAAAAGGAAGAGTGTCATGTTGTCTTCAAGGAGGAGTTGAAACAGGCTTTGGATGGTCAGGAAGTGCTTCCAGATGACTGGACAACTACAGCTAGTGTGATCAAAGTGACAGGTAGGAGAGTTCTTGGTGTGTCCTCTGGAATGACTGTAGATTAGGAGACTTGGTGGTGGAATGAGGAAGTGCAGCAGTGTGTACAAAGGAAGGGGTTAGCTAAGAAGTAGTGGGACATAGAGAGGACCGAAGAGAGTAAATTGGAGTACATGGAGACACAGTGTAAGGCGAAGGTACTGGTGTCAAAGGCCAAACAGACGGCGTATGATGACTTGTATGATAGGTTGGACAGTAAAGAGGGAGAAAATGATTTATACAGCTTGGCACAGCAGAGAAATAGAGATGGGAAGGATGTGCAGCAAGTTAGAGTGATTAAGGACAGAGTGGGAAATGTACTGATTGATGACAGAAGTATGCTGGGAAGATGGAAAGAGTACTTTGAAAAGCTGATGAATGAGGAAAATGAGAGAGAAAAAAGAGTAGAAGAGGTGACTGTTGAGGACAAGGAAGTAGCAAAGATTAATAAGGGTGAAATGAGGAGGGCATTGAAGAGCATGAAGAATGGAAAGGCCTGATGACATACCGATAGAGATATGGAAGTGTCGAGGAGAGGTAGCAGTAGATTTCCTGACTATTCCGTATGCCTAATGGATTCTCTCAGATGAGCCCCCACTTGTTACAGATAGGAAAATTTAGAGGATTGAAATTGCCCTGTGAAACCAGCAAAACACAACAGACCACAACATAAACTATGTACACTTTACTAATATGAGCAAAATAAGACAAACTTCACATTATTTACAACTTAGACCTAAACCATATACAAGTCACCCAAGGGTCCCATAGTCACCAAGCGCCTGCAGCAGGGTAACTTTAGTGATAGCGCATGTGCTGGCGGGGAAAGGCTTGCCATCCCGTGTGTTGAAAGACACAAAAGATGACCATCCTCATGTGGGCTGTGGATGCCTATGGATGATGGACCCGAACGGCGACACTTGGGTGAAGCGTGTTCCATGGTTCACCTAACATTAGTTGATCCACGATCCACCTGAAGAGCTACGAGGAGACTGGAAGAGCCGATAAGAGACTGTAACCAGTCGGCAACAGGTCCTTAATATAGATTCCCCCAACAAGTTGTTTTCTCTCTGGTACAAGCCTGAACAAGCCCAGACAAGCCCCAACATGTCTGGGTTGCTCCTCCCCTCCGTTGGCTTGCACAACTGCAGTCCTCTTTTGGAAAATTCCAGACTCAAACTGCTGAGTCACACCATGTGATTTTCTTTCATTGTTTTTATATTTACATTCACACAAATATTTACCTTAACACCCTGAAACACTGACAGTAACATTCAACAAGGTCTTGGAAAGTGAGGGGATGCCAGAGGATTGGAGGAGAAGTGTGATGGTGCCCATTTTTAAGAACAAGGGAGACGTGCAGAGTTGTGGCAACTACAGAGGGATAAAGTTGATGAGCCATACGATGAAGTTATGGGAAAGAATAGTGGAAGCGAGACTAAGGGCAGAGGTCAGCATTTGTGAACAACAGTTTGGTTTCATGCCAAGAAAGAGTGCCACAGATGCAGTGTTTGCCTTGAAGATGTTAATAGAGAAGTAGATAGAAGGTCAGAGGAAGCTGCATTGTGCCTTTGTGGATCTGGAGAAAGCATATGACAGGGTGCCGAGAGATGAATTGTGGTATTGCATGAGGAAGTCTGGAGTGGCAGAGAAGTATGTTAGAGTGGTGCAGGACATGTATGAGAAATGTAAGACAGTGGTGAGGTGTGCTGTCGGTGTGACAGAAGAGTTCAAGGTGGAGGTGGGACTGCATCAAGGGTCAGCTCTCAGCCCCTTCTTGTTTGCTATGGTGATGGACAGGCTGACAGACGAGGTTAGACAAGAATATCCATGGACTCATGATGTTTGCAGATGACATTGTGATCTGCAGTGAGAGCAGAGAACAAGTGCAGGAAAACATAGAGAGGTGGAGGTATGCCCTGGAAAGGAGAGGAATGAAGGTTAGCCTCAGTAAGACAGAATACATGTGTGTGAATGAGAAGGACCCAAGAAAAACGGTGACGTTACAGGCAGCAGAGATAAAGAAGGTGGCAGATTTTAAGTACTTAGGCGCTACAATCCAGAGAAATGGAGAGTGTGGAAAAGAGGTTAAGAAGCGTGTGCAGGCAGGTTGGAATGGTTGGAGAAAAGTGTCCGGTGTGATGTGTGATAGTAAGGTATCGGCAAGAATGAAAGGAAAAGTGTACAAGATCATGTTGAGGCCAGCGATGTTGTATGGTTTAGAAACAGTGGCCCTGGGGAAAAGCGAGGAGTTAAGAGTTGGAGGTAGCAGAGATGAAAATGTTGAGGTTCTCTTCGGGAGTAACACAGATGGATAGGATCAGGAATGAGAACTTCAGAGGGACAGCACATGTAAGACGTTTTGGAGACAAAATCAGAGAGGCTAGCTTGAGATGGTTTGGACATGTACAGAGGAGGGATGGTGAGTATATTAGTCGTCGGATGCTGAGGTTGGAACAAGAGAGAAAAACCAAAGTGAAGATTTATGGATGTGGTGAAGGAGGACATGAAGGTAGTTGGAGTAAGAGTCAAAGATGCTGAGGATAGGGTGAGTTCTATATGATATATAATATCTGCTGATTTTTATATAATATCTGCTGAAGTTTTCCTATCCTAAACCTGCAGAGCCTGATGAACCCAATTCTCACCAGGATTCAGATTTTTACTTCTTTGACTCTGTAATAATATAAATTTGTATTGTTATATAAATGCACTGTGGGCAGTGGTGGTCTAGTGTTTAGGGCGCAGGATTGCTGATCCTAAGGTTGGGGGTTTGAGTCACCACAAGGTTCTCATTGTCCCCCCAGTGCAGCTAACTGGGTTATCAAAGGCTGGCCATGTCTCTCACTGTCCATGGTGAGAGGCATGTAAAAGAACCATTGCTGACTTTCATAAAGAGTAGGCTGCAAAGCCGTCAGCGTGTTTCTATGACCTAGAGAGGGATGGGTGCCGCCAGACCAAATAAGCCCAAGTCTCGCCATGAAGGCACCCCAACGACATCCCTGGATGTTAAGGGAGAAGTGACGTGATAAATGCACTACACAGGAAATGGAGAAACAGGTTAATTCCCCTGTGTAGTGCCCCTTAACCCCCCCCCCCCCCCCTCCCACCACCTCTCTCGCTCTCACTCTCTCTGTCTATCTCTCTCTTTCTCTTTCTCTCTTTGTCTGTCTCTCTGTCTCTCTTTCTGTCTCGCTTTCTCTTTGTGTGTGTCTCTCTCAAGACTCAAGACTCTTTTTTCTTTATTTCCATTTGTGCTTTTTATACACATAGGAATTTATTGTACGGTCGTGCAAAGAGTCAAAATTGTGAAAAAGTTAAAAAACTAAACAAAAACAAGAAGGCTCAGAATGGCAAAAACACGCACTACTACGGAATAAGTTGTTGGGTTTTCACACCCGAGCCTTGAGGCTCATCAGGCCGGTGCTTATCCCCGATTTCTGTAGTGTGAAGCGACCAGGAGTTCAATTTCTTCTGGATGGGACGGTAGTCCATCACAGGTTACCTTCCCAGTATATTTTATTGGTACCCATTTATACTGCTGGGTGAACAGAGGCACACTTGTGGTTGAGACCTTGCCCAGGGGTCTTAGCACGATGAGGGTCTCAGTGGGAGTCGAACTCACAACCTCCTGATCATGAGCGCAGCACCCTAACCACTATGCCACCGGCCCCTACTACAGAATAGTACCTAAGTCCTATGTTAAGAAGGGGCCATACACAGGCCCAGTAAACAATACAATTATAGCACAATATTATGGTAACAACAACAGCAAGAATAATAAGAATAATACATAAATGAGAATAGATAAAATTGATAAAAATAAATAAAAAGAAAATACGACTACTTCCACTACTAATAATAATCATAGTAATGATACAATAAATGAGTGAGTCAGTAGATGCACCAGCAAAGTCATTTGACATATCGACATAAATTATGTTGCACTCAGTTAGTGTTGAATTTATATATATACAGTAAAACCTCCGCTGACGAACGCTTAAGCTCACGAACTTTTCACCTCAAGAACATTAAATTTGCGAGCATATTGTCTCTGCTGACGAACTAGTTTTCGGCGGACGAATCAAACCACGCGGTCGAACAGCGCCACGGTGGCGGCCACGAGAAGCTGACGCACGCTCACGGTGTCACAGTTCGTCACCCTCTTTCTTTGAATGCGGAAGTGGTTTGTGTTTGATAAGATAAGATAAGATAAGATACAGCTTTATTAATCTCACAATGGAGAAATTCACTGTTACAGGCTCTTGAGGTACTATCAGTAGGGGGTGCAAAAATAGATACAAGTACAAACATACACACATACATATATATTATATAAGTAAATAAATAAATAGATACATAAATAGTATAAATTACTAAACAATAAAAGAAAAGAATGGAGCAACTTTATAGACTGGCCTATATTAAAGTGTAATGTATCTGAGTGCAGAGTAGATGGGTTGATATGGTTCACAGTCAGTGGGGTAGATGTGGTTGATTAAAGTGCACGGGGTTTTTATTGCACATAACCGGTATTTTCACAGACAGTTACAAAGTGGCGTTGTACAGTCTGACAGCGGTGGGAATGAACGACCTGCGGTAGCGCTCCTTCCTGCACTGAGGATGCCTCAGTCGTCCACTGAAGGAGCTGCTCAGCTCCTCTACAGTCTGGTGCAGTGGGTGAGAGCTGTTGAACAGGATGGATGTGAGCTTTGCTACCATCCTCCTCTCACTCACCTCCTCCACAGAGTCCAGTGGGCAGCCGAGGACAGAGCTGGCCCTCCTGACCAGCTTGTTCAGTCTCTTCCTGTCCCGCTCTGTGCTGCCCGGGGCCCAGCAGATGGTTTGATAGACATTTTGGACCATATTGAGTGTACTTTTGCTATTATGGGACCGAAAAAGACCCCACCACAGGCGGAGATCATTGAAAAACACGAACGAGGTGTGCGTTTGTGTGACTCAGCGTCCCAGTACCAGTATGCTAAGTCTACCACCATCCTTAAGAACAAGGAAGCTATTAAGGGTGCGTGTGTGGCTATGCGTGTTTCCAAACAGTAGGCGTTTCCAAACACTCCTTCCAAACAATAAGTCCCTCCCTCCCTCCTCCTCCCACTCCATTCCATCAAGCCATCAACTACCATCACAAAGGTAAATAAAACGACTTTATTATACAGTTCAGTTTATTTCTTTAATTACAATACAATAGACATTTATTATACATAAAATAAGGTATATTTTTGTGTAGTTTTAAGGCTTATTTAGTAGAAAATTATGTTTTATGGGGACCTGGGAACGGATTATTCTTATTTTAATGGTGTCTTATGGGAAATAAATGTTCGGAAGACGAACTTTTTGCCTCACACACACTTTCTGGGAACCAATTATGTTCGTGAGCAGAGGTATCACTGTATATATATATATATGTTAACTTGCCTCAGAGCCTTCAGGACCTG
The DNA here is from genome assembly GCA_024760905.1 of Plotosus lineatus. Classification (NCBI taxonomy): domain Eukaryota; kingdom Metazoa; phylum Chordata; class Actinopteri; order Siluriformes; family Plotosidae; genus Plotosus; species Plotosus lineatus. Next base: position 63,055,263 of record CM045730.1, on the reverse strand, counting down.
TGCAGGTGTCACCTGAAAGATATTTTCTGTGGAGTTGCAAGGGGGTTTTGATGGAGTGTTCGTATTCAGTCTGTCGAACCTGGCATAGAAGGTGTTTAGGCTGTCAGGGAGGGAGACATTGTGAGGGTCTGGAGTTGGTGCTGTCTTCTTATAATTTGTGTTATTCCTTAGTTTTTAGGAATAAGTCCTCTTTGCCGTTCTGATGGACTTCTGCAACTCGTACCAGGCTTTCTTATATTCCCCTTGATCTCCAGACTTAAAAGCTACTTGCCGTTTTCAGATTTTTTTCCTTGATGTCTCCATTGTACCATGGTTTCTGGTTTGAAAGCACACACACACACACACACACACACACACAGTTCTGGGGGAGCACATATAGATGTGCACCAGCTGATATAGTCACTCACAGCTTCTGTGTATTCATGGATGATGTTCATGGCCACTTTGAAGGTATTCCAGTCTGTGGCCTCTAAACAATCCTGCAGACAAGCCTGTGCATTGTCAGACCAGGTGTTTACCGTTCTTGTTGTGACTAGCTGCACTTTAAGCCTCTTCGTGTATGTGGGCTTGAGCCGAATTGCCAGGTGATCAGACCTACCAAAGTGGGGTTTTGGTTCAGCTATGTAGGTGTTTTTAATGTTGCTGTAGCAGCGATCTCGTGTTTTATTGTTCCTGGTTGGAAAAGTAACAAACTGATACCTTTCCTGAGGTTGCAATGATTAAAATCCCCTAGAATAATAAATGCCGTGTAAGGATGTTGTTTTTCATGCTCATTGATCATATCGTGTAGCTCCCTGATTACAGCCTCCTCCCGAGCAGGGGCTGGGGTTGGGGGGTGAACAGGTTAGGTATGAGGGCACTTCGCTGAGTCCACCAGCCGCCTCCACTCATCTGGCCGTCTCCTGGCGATCGACCAGGCCTGCGCAGGGCCCATACCCCCCCGGCAGGGCAGCCCTCGACTGCGATAACCACGTCGCACGTGGTCGTCCCCACGATCGGCTACAGCCCCTAGGATCCTGAACGGACAGGATCCGGTGTACTGGGTCCGAAGGCGGGAAACACGCCAAGTGCCCATAGCACAGCTGACAGTCGCGGATCAAGCAGGTTACTCTTACCATCCCCGCATCCCCGAGCACCTTCTGATTGGTAACAAAGTCCCACCAGCGGTATCTGAAGATACGGTGAAGGGAAGTCGTAACAAAGGAGTCTAGTCGTCGTCCAAGCTCAACCGTGAGCGTCCATGTCTGACTTGCGTAGAGCAAGACAGGGAGCACAAGGGAGTGAAAGACTCGGACTTTCGTCCGCCTGCTCAGATACCTCGACCGCCACACGGTCCTGTCCAGTGAGTCCATCGCCCGCCCCATAGGCTCGACCAAGTCGACGATTGATCTCGGCCCTGCAATCAGTGGGACCATGGACCACGCTGCCAAGGTAAGTGAAAGACTCCACGATCTCTACTCTTTCACGACCCACAGCGATCGAGTCAACAGCAGCATCCAAGAGGTCGCCGAAAGCCTGGATCTTGGTTTTGATCCAGAAGACTCGCAAACCAAGCGGTTCCGCCTCCTCACCCAACGAAGAGAGAGTCTCCGTCAGGACATCCACCGTTTCCGCGAAGATCACTGCGTCATCGGCAAAGTCCAGATCAGTAATCCGAACCTCATCGAACGACACACCGCAGGCCAATCCACCCGATACCACCGCCATGATCCAGTCCATTGCGGTACTGAAGAGAGTGGGGGCCAGAACACACCCCTGCCTCACTCCGGTCTCGACTGAAAAGAAGTCAGAGGTGGAGCCCCCACACCTCACAGCACTCTCTGTCCCAGAATGCAGCGATGATATCAGCCGGACCAAAGTCGACGGGATCCCACGTCGACGAAGTATGCCCCAGAGGGCCTCCATATCCACTGAGTCGAACTCCTTGCGAAAATCTCGGATAGGACGCGGAGCACCAGGATGTGGTCAACGGTAGACCTCTTTGGTGTGAACCCAGACTGTTCAGGGCGTTGGTGCACTAGAAGCTGCTGACGGATCCTGTCCAGTAGAATCCGTGCGAAGACCTTGCCCGGAACTGAGAGGAGAGTAACCCCCCAGTAACTGTTGCGTTCTTGGGTATCACCCTTCCCCTTCCAGATCGAGACAACAATGCCCCGTTTCGAGTCAGCTGGGATAACACCAGTGCTCCACACGGAGCACACAAGAACGAACAGCCACCTGAGGACGGCCTCACCTCCCGCCTTAAGCATTTCCACGTGGATACCACAAACTCCCGCAGATTTGCTATCCGCCAAGCGCCACACCGCCCTCCCGAGTTTTCTCAAGAGTAGGCAGGTCGCAGTCTGGGGGAGGGTCGGCAACAAGAGTTTCAGTACCCCCAATGGCCAGGCTCCGGGCGGGAGGGTCAGCACGATACAACTCCTCAAAGTACTCGGCCCAACGAGTCCTCACTTCCGATTCTTCAGTAAGGACACTACCGTCTGCAGCTTTCACCGTCTGACATCGCGATGTGGACCGAGAGGAACGGAGGCTCTGCAACGCCCTGTAAGTCGGGCGAGAGTCACTCAAATTCAAGTGACCCTCGACAGTCTCACAGAGATCGCGGACCGCAGCCTCCCGATCTCTTTGCACCGCCTTGACGGCTTCGCGCTTCATGTCCCTGGCCAGTCCAACTCTGCCGTCGAGTCGAGCCTGTCTTGCTCTCTCGATGATGTCGATGGTCTCAGAGGAGTTGGCTATTCCCGGTCGTTTAGGCGACCCCGATATGCAGCCACGGGACACCTCCAGGATGCAGTCTCTGAAGCCAGTCCAGAGAACCTCCGTGTCCGCACCCGCGTCCAGATCCTCCAGGGATTCCTCAAGCCCACTGGCGAACTCCGAAGCCACATCAGGGTCCCTGAGTCGGCTTACATCAAATCACATTTGACGAGCCAGGGCTTTCTTAGGGTGCCTGAAGCGGATCTTCAGAGTCGCCACCAGAAGCCCGTGGTCCCCCAAGAATAGCTGGGCACATTTGAAGACACGGCAGTTCTGGACCAGCCACCAGCGACTACCTACGAGAACATGGTCGATCTCCTTCCTAGTGACGCCGTCGTTGGAGTACCAAGTCCAGCGTCGCAGATCCGATCTATGGAACCACGAGCCATCAATCCTTAAGCCTCAACTTTTTGCAAAGTCAAGAAGCATTAAGGCGCTTTCATCGCGGCGTCCAGAGCTGTGGGGACCGACACATGCTTCGTAGCCATCCCGGTTAGTGCCAGTGGTCGCATTGAAGTCCCCCAGTACGATCAGGGTGTCCCTTCCTGGAACCCCCGACACCACCGAGTTGAGCTGGTTGTAGAAGGTTTCCTTCATAGATCGATCACTTATCCCGGTCGGAGCGTACACTGCGACGATAGAGAGCGTCCCCACTGTGTGAGTCACCCTCAGTCGCATAATACGCTCGTTGACTGGGACCACCTCCGATACCAAAGGAGCCAATCAATCAGCGACGGTGACGGCAACTCGAGTGTGAAGACCGTCGGCCCGTCCAGACCAGTAGTAGGTGTACCCACCGACACCTGTCTCGCCGGACCCAGGCCTCCGCACCTCAGAGAGGGCCGCAATGCCGACGCCAAGCAGACTAAGCTCCCTTGATACCAGAGGCAGGTGAGAGTTGTCCTGCAGGGAAGTCACGTTCCATGCGCCGACCCGGACCGACCGCCTCGGATTCAACCGAGGCGACCGAAAGCAGATGGTGTCCGACACCTTTGCACCACCCGCGTCACTCACCTTATCACGCCCGACCTGGTTGCTCCAGGATTTCATCCCCATCATGGAGGTGGGTCCCAGAGGCTTTTCCCCACCCCCCCTCATACCACGCCGCCTAAGGCAGGCGTCGGGGTTACTCCCCGGAGCAAACTCCTGTCTTCCTTTCGGCTTTTTTCCCTTTTACTCGGGAGTCACCACAGCGACTCATCTGATTCGCACGTTTTTTGATTTGGCAGAGGTTTTTTTTTTTTACGTCGGATGCCACTCCCCGGAGCAAACTACAGCATTTAGTAATGCATTTTGCTGGTGTTTTTTTTTTAAGAGGGCGGGGGTGCAAACCCCACCCACCGAGGCTCCTCTTGGGCAGGGGCGCTGCTCCCTGACAGGCAAATGCCCGGAGGTACCCAGGGGGGTGAACACGACACTCACAATGATACATTTCAGTTCTCTGGGTACATAAAATGGGTGCAACTTCAAAGTTATATATTCTACATTCACAGAGCAAGATTTGGAGATAATCTTACAGTCAGTACACCAGGTTTCTTTAACAAAGACCGCTGTTCCTCCGCCGCAGGTCTTGTTGCTATCCGCTGTGCTCTGGACCTCTCTGAAGACGGTGTAGCCGGCTGGTGTAATCGCCTGGTCGGGTGTACTCTCCTTGAGCCGTGTTCCACAGAAACACAGCATGGAGCAGACCTGTAGATCCCTCTGCGTTGCAATCCATGCATGAAGCTCATCCATCTTATTTCACAGAGACTGAACATTCGCAAGCAGTATGGCCGGAAGTGCTAGCCTACCACTGCTAACCAAGCGCCGGAGTCGTCGTTCGGCCCCTCTTCACCTGCCATGTCTCCGCCTGGGCTTATAGTTATCAGGGGTGTGAGCGAGCATTGAGCTGCCATAGCGTGTTGGCTCAGGATAGGAGTTGAGCATGTTCGGGTCTAAATATCCGAAAGTACTGCACTCTCGTAGCTGTAGAAGGGTTGTCCAGCATAGACAAGCATAATGAAAAAAATAAACAATCAAAACAATAAACAACAAATCAAGGCAAACAAAGAAATAAATTAACTCGGAGCTCGGCAGCGTCGCCCTCTAAGGAGCATCTGCCATATTTGAGGTCTCTCTCTCTCTCTCTGATTAAAGTTGATGATCAGGTTGTTGTTCTCTGTTCAGCTTCAGCTGCTGATCGTTTAATATCACACACAGCAGATGAGAGAAACTAAATGGATCCTCAGTATGATGATTTTAAATGAGATGTTAGTTCGAATAAACAGGTGATATTAACAGGTGATCTCATGTGATTCTGAATAATAAAATAATTTTGCACACACATCATCTTTAAAGGAAATCTTAAACCAGGATAAAAATCTGGTGATGAAGGGCGTGTCATTGTGTCTCTGCAGGTTGGAGGTTGGTGTTTCAGGTGAAGGTTGTACTGCTCTGACTTCAGCTTTGAGATCAAACCCCTCACACCTTAGAGAACTGGATCTGTACTTGAATGAACTCGGAGATTCTGGAGTGAAGTTGCTCTCTGCTGTACTGGAGGATCCTCTCTGTAAACTGGAGATACTGAGGTAAGATCAACGCTTTTAGAGTCACATGACCCACTCCTCAGTACGACCCCATTCTGTAATAGTGAGGCTGAAGCAGAAGGTATAGGTTCATCATCAATGTCCTGAGGAGGAAGATCGTTTCTTTCACTGCACACTGATGATTCGTGACAGAGTCTTTGGGTCAGATGTTCGTATGTGAGAAGCTGCAGTACAAAGCGAAACTTGATGCCGCTGCAATGTATCCTAAATTACTGTGAAATGAAACCATGAAACTAATCACACAAACATCATGAGATGTAAAAATGAAACGTGGAAAATTAAAATATGAGGAAAATACTGTCGGACTGAAATGCAAACCAAAACTGAGTAAAATGAGTCCTCTAGTGGTTCTGTACTGTGATACTTCTTTTCCTTTCAGCTGTTCCCTTCAGGGGTCGCCACAGCGAATCATCTGCTTCCATCTCACCCTATCCTCTGCTGCATCTCCTTTTCCATCAAATGCCTTCATGTCCTCCTTCACCATGTCCATGTCCTCTTTGGTCTTCTTCGAAGCCTTCTGTCTGGTAGTTCTTGGTAGTTCAACCTCAGCATCCTACTACCAATATATTCACGATCCCTCCTCTGTACATGTCTAAACCATCTCAATCTAGCCTCTGACTTTGTCTCCAAAACATCTTACATGTGCTGTCTCTCTGATGTGCTCATTCCTGATCCTATCCATACACGTTACTCCCAAAGAGAACCTCAACATTTTCATCTCTGCTACCTCCAGCTCAGCCTCCTGTTTTTTCCCCAAGGTCACTGTTTCAAAACCATACAACATCGCTGGCCTCAACACCGTCTTGAAAGTTTCATGTTGTCAGCTTTACTCTCATATTCAGGTACTGCTGCTGTTCATCCTTCCAAGGTCGAAGAAGACTGTGAGTTCAGATCAGATCGATGATCTGCGGTATGGGTGAAGTTATTACTTGTGCTTGACTTGGATTTAAGTGAGCGAGACTTGCGCAGATCCTTAGTCTCACTCTCTCGTCCCGGTCTATCTGAGTTCAGTGGCACGACATAGTCGAGACGGCTGGAGATAGGTCAGGGTGCAGTGGATGGCCAGCAGTATCCTGTATGTGTCCCTGTGCCCTGGCTGCACTCCACGACGTTTTACTGGGTCCACCTTCTTGTCCACTGAACCAATCTGGTGGTTTCTTCCACACAGTCAGCCGGACCCAGTCTTTGCATGCGTAGGTAGACCGGACCTCTTGTGGCATGCACACATGACAGTGGAAACTTGGGGTGGCTGTGATGCCTAACTCAATCACAGGTTCCAAAGACCTGCCCACTGCCCTACACACACACGCACACAAATTTACCAGTGACCTGATAAAATCAATGGGCAAACAAAATCGTTTTGATGAAGAGGACAAGTAGGGTTGTAATTCCACGAGTTGTTGGCCAGTAGCTTATTTTGCTAAATTTGCTCCCGTATGCATGTAATTACAAATGTGATTTCTGGTACATTCGCACTGCAATTTCCACCTATAATTCATCCAGCTATTAATCTGTCCATTATAAAGATAAAAAAATAAAGCTTTATTTCCATTCATAATTTTGTTTAGATTTTATTTTAGTCGTGTAAACTGAGACTTTTGTCCAAAATGAATCAATAAGAATAACACCAGAGCTATATACCGTATTTTCCAGACTATAAGTCACACGAGCCATAAAATGCACAATGAAGAAGTAAGTCATATATAAGTCGCAGTTTTGGGGAGAAAATTATTTTATAAAATCAGAGACAAAGAATCGACATTTCCAGAAAGGAAAGAAACAGTAATAACAATAAAATGGAAAACAAGCTAAATCGTTTATTATACTGTTAAAGTAATGTGAATAGGTGGTGTGTTAACATAACGTATTAACAGTTATTAAGATAACTACAGTATGGCCTCTTCATCCTCCGTGTCACTTCTGAACAACTCCGCCAACTCCGGAAGCAAAGGGTGCGCCGCTTCCTCTTCTGTGCGGCTGTCGTCAGACTCGGCATCAGTCCCTGTTATTATTCCAGCCTTTCTGAATCCCGACAGTATGGCGTCAGTTGTCACTGAAGCCCGTGCTTTGTTGATCCATCCAATTGTTTCCAGGAAAGTTGCATGGAGCATCCTCCCCGTTGCCGTGAAGCTTTGCTCTCGATCCGTCTTCCACTGCGGACGTAAAACTGCATTAAAGCGCCTGTTCACCGAGAGGTCAAGTGGCAGGAGTACTTTAAGCCTCCAAGGATGATGGCGGGGATGGCGTTGAAAAGCTTTAATTGATCTTTGAAAGTCCTCTTCCTGCAGTGCGTTGATCAAGCACCCATCTGTGAACTTCTTTCTCCAGCTCTGGCCATCGAGCCTTCAGCACCCGATAAGCTCTCCTGAAGTGTGTTAGAAAATATTTTAGTTGTGGAACTTTTTAATGTGAATTTTTTAGAAAGCTAGAAATGAGCTATAGTGAATGCTATCAAATTAAAAGTTTACCAGTGTATTTCCTTGGCTCGATATAATGAGGGAGCCCAATCACACTCAAATTTAGCTGGTTAATGCTGTTTACCCTGCTGTAGGTCTGCTGCTGGGATTGGTCACTGGAGACAGCAGATAGAGCTCTGTCTTCATTCCAACGCACTAACCCCCCCAACAGATAGGCTTGGAAGTGCGTGTCACTAGCACTTGGACCTGTAAACATATGACAAACATCAAGACTAAAAGTATATATGGCACAGCACACATGTTTATATAGTCATATACAATCACTTTCTTACAACTTAATTTTGGACCGTGTCGTACGTGGGATAAAACGGTTAAGGTGGAATGATTCCAATGAAGTGGAGCCTTTTGGCACATCTGTAAACAGGCAGCTCAATTCCTCCTTTCCTCAGTGTTCCTGTTTCTGTGTACAGTTCTATGTCTTATGGGTCCTGAATACAGAGCACATGACGCTTTTGTTGTTCCCATATGTCCCATATGCGCGTGCTGTCAAGAAGAGGGACATCAAGGGTGTCACGACCTTGGTCACCACTGAATACTGCCAGTATATCTGTTATCAGGCTGGTTGTCTCCTGAACTCCTCTCGTACATCTTCGGCAATGGCGAGATAACTCTTTTTGTCAAATTATTCATGATATCTTTGTCAGACCTTTTCCACTTTCCATCTCGGATAGCTTAGCCTCCTTCAGTTGAGCAATATCTTCAATATCAACATTGGTAGCCCTGTAGCGGTTAATAAGCCCCGAGAACATGGGACCCAGTCCATGACCCTCACTGGCTGTCAAAACACACATAAGCACCTGTCCTAAATCATTTCCAACATTAGTAGCCCATGATGCCATTACCAGTACTGTGGCCTGCAAGTTTCTTAACAACCTGCAAATACAAAAAATTATCTTTGCAAAGGTCAGTTCAAACTAAATTCATATAGCTGCCAGTGTCTTGTATACATTACAATTTTCATGCCAGATAAAGACAAATAATTCTTTACCTTTTTGGTTGAATCCATTTTCAGGACTTTACCAAACACTGATGTGACTGAAGTAAGGACCTCGCTGAGTCTTCGTGGAATATCACAACAGTACGCAGTCTGCAACCGGATGAATGAAGGCACCGCTGGAGGCTCAGGAGGCTCCTGGAAGTTAGGCCGACAAATTATTCGGCTTGCATCTCGATTACAGAAGGCTTGGCAGTCTGTCACGTAATGAGCGGTCTTCTGAAGCCAAGACTCATTGTGATGTTCCGAGAGTTTTTTTCTGAAACTGGGTTTAACTGTTTCCTAGACCCCTCTGCCTCAGCATTCGAACAACTTTAACATCACAAGCATATCTGAAATTCAAACAAGGAAAGAAAAGGCCAAAATTATACAAAAATTGTTTCTCCTACTGTGCAGCTAATATTTCTAAAATAAAAAACTAGGCAACATTACCTGTAAGTAAGCAGGACAGGAAATTGCACTCTGTGGCCCATGTCCAACTGCTCAATCAATACATTACTCCAGCTGATCAACTTTCTGCCACATTTGGTGCACTCTAAGTATTCGGATGCTTGGCTGTAAAAACCATCAATGTCCAGAACTTGATGCACTCTTGGATATATGCCAGCCGATGTTAAGGGATGTCGCTCACATTCTGTTTGGAGGCAGTGAAACTCGACCTGCCAGTTTCCTTTGCTGCCACAGCAAAATGTATGCCCAGATACAAAATATGTAGTGTCACATTACATCTTACAATTATAAGAAGTCAAATTTTGTCATTCTGATAACTTGACTCTGTAATGAATGCTGCTTTCTTGTCGCTGTATGCATGTAGGTCACAAGAAAGCAGCATTCATTGCAGGGTCAAGCCAGCCAGTCTAATGATACTTCATAAATACATAAATAAATGAACATAATAAAATAGTGACGTTATTTATAACCATGCAGTTTCTTCAAAGGAGACAAAAGGAAACCTCATCTAAAGACAGACACTGCAGAAGCAAAAAACAAGCCAGCACCATAGTAAAGAAAGAACTGTGAGAGCAATACACAACACAAATGGTAGCCGGTCGATATATAACACCGCACCATCACCACACCATGTCCCCATGATATATACTCACTGACTTATTACAGCATCTTTTACCTGGTATTAACCTCCATTACGTAATGTAATCTGGACTTAAATGTTAAATTTCATTTTTAACACTGAATAAAAAAAAGATATATACATCTGTTGTATGTAATTGTTTCTTTACAGTATCATACCATTTAAATAGCAACAATAAAAAATATATTTTACATTAGTTTTAAACTGATAAAGTTTTAAACCTACCTTTTGACACAGGGGTCTTCGTTTTAGATTCAATGTCTAACACATGTGAAACAAGCTCATCATCAGGGAATTCTACTGGGGATTTCTCAGAAGCTATAAAAGTAAAAATAAAAAATAACTTGGGTTATTAGAAATCTGGGTTATAACACAGCAGAATTATAGCAAGATTTTGACTGAACAGGTGCTTGGTTATAGAGGATGCCACTGCTGCAGATCATTCACTCCTTTCCCCCATTATAATATGATCTATTTCGGGGAATGAGTGAGTGATGTATTTCAATCATTTGATGAACTGCCACATAACATAAGTGAAATAATCTAGTAACAATGACAAAACCAATCAAATAAATAAATACATTACCTTTGGCTACAGTTCAAGTTTCCAGCTTTACTGGTACTTGAGGAATGGGAGTCAAAAAGTTTTCATATGAATGGCCTCCTTGCCCTCTGGGAAAGACTGCAAATATGACTTGAAGGCAAATTTGTTTTTACTCAAGTTGTTTTCTTGGGGTCGTTCAATGCAGCCATGAGGTGGGGGGGGCACTAATCAGTGTCTCTCCCCCTCATGCCGGTCCCAAGCCCGGAGAAATGCAGAGGGTTGTGTCAGGAAGGGCATCCGACGTAAAACCAATGCCAATTATTTATGATGCAAATCAAAAGTATTACCTCCATACCGGATCGGTCGAGGCCCGGGTTAACAACGACCGCCATCAGTGCTGTCAATCAACAGGGTGCTGATGGAAATTGGACTACTGTTGGTCGAAGAAGGAGAGGTGGGAGGCATGTCCGTAGGCAGAGAGAGAAGAGGAAAGGCATGAGTCTAGGACTGAGAGTGGGGACTTTGAATGTTGGAACTATGCAAAGAAAATGTAGAGAGCTGGCTGACATGATGCAGAGGAGGAAGGTGGACATACTGTGTGTTCAGGAGACCAGGTGGAAAGGTAGCAAAGCTAAAAGCTTAGGAGCAGGGTTTAAGCTATTTTATCACGGTGTGGATGGGAAGAGAAATGGAGTAGGAGTCATCTTGAAGGAGGAGTTTGTCAGGAATGTTCTAAAAGTGAAAAGAGTGTCAGACAGAGTGATGAGTCTCAAGTTAGAAATTGAAGATGTAATGCTCAATGTTGTTAGTGCTTCTGCCCCACAGGCAGGATGTAAGCTAGAAGAGAAGGAGAGATTCTGGAGTGAGTTAGATGAAGTGATGCAGAGTACCCCCAGAGGTGAAAGAGTGGTCACTGGAGCAGACTTCAACGGACATGTTGGTGCAGGCAACAGAGGGGACGAGGAAGTGATGGGCAGGTTTGGTATCCAGGACAGGAACACAGAAGGACAGATGTTGATCGATTTTGCAAAAAGGATGGAAATGGCTGTGGTGAATACTTTCTTCAAGAAGAAACAGGAGCATAGGGCGACTTATGAAAGCGGAGGTCAGAGCACACAGGTAGACTACATCTTGTGCAGGCGATGTAATTTGAAGGAAGTCACTGACTGCAAACTAGTAGTGGGTGAGAGTGTTGCCAACGAGCATAGGATGGTGGTGTGCAGAATGACGTTGATGGTGAGAAAGGTGAAAAAGGCAAAGGCAGAGCAGAAGACAAAGTGGTGGAAGCTGAAAAAGGAAGAGTGTCGTGTTTTCTTCAAGGAGGAGTTGAAACAGGCTTTGGGTAGTCAGGAAGTGCTTCCAGATGACTGGACAACCACAGCCAATGTGATCAGGGAGACCGGTAGGAGAGTACTTGGTGTGTCCTCTGGAAGAAAAATAGATAAGGAAACTTGGTGGTGGAATGAGGAAGTGCAGGAGTGTGTACAAAAGAAGAGGTTAGCCAAGAAAAAGTGGGACATTGAGAGGACTGAAGAGAGTAAACAGGAGTACAGGGAGACACAGCGTAAGGCAAAGGTAGCAGTGTCAAAGGCCAAACAGAGGGCGTATGATGACTTGTATGATCGGTTGGACAGTAAGGAGGGAGAAAATGATTTATACAGGTTAGCACAGCAGAGAAATAGAGATGGGAAAGACGTGCAGCAAGTTAGAGTGATAAAGGACAGAGAGGGAAATGTATTGACTGATGACAGAAGTGTGCTGGGAAGATGGAAAGAGTACTTTGAAGAGCTGATGAATGAGGAAAATGAGAGAGAAAAAAAGAGTAGAAGGGGTGACCGTTGAGGACCAGGAAGTAGCAAAGATTAGTAAGGGAGAAGTGAGGAGGGCATTGAAGAGGATGAAGAGTGGAAAGTCGGTTGGCCCTGATGACATACCAGTTGAGGTATGGAAGTGTCTAGGGGAGGTAGCAGTAGATTTTCTGACAAGAATATTCAACAAGGTCTTAGAAAGTGAGCAGATGCCGGAGGAATGGAGGAGAAGTGTGCTTGTGCCCATTTTTAAGAACAAGGGAGATGTACAGAGTTGTGGCAACTGCAGAGGGATAAAGTTGATGAGCCATACAATGAAGTTATGGGAAAGAATAGTGGAAGCTAGACTAAGGGCAGAGGTCAGCATTTGTGAACAACAGTTTGGTTTCATGCAAAGAAAGAGCACCACAGGTGCAATGTTTGCCTTGAGGATGTTAATAGAAAAGTACAGAGAAGGTCAGAAGGAGCTGCATTGTGCCTTTGTGGATCTGGAGAAAGCATATGACAGGGTGCCAAGAGAAGAATTGTGGTATTGTATGAGGAAGTCTGCAGTGGCAGAGAAGTATGTTCGAGTGGTGCAGGACATGTATGAGAGATGTAAGACAGTGGTGAGGTATGCTGTCGGTGTGACACAAGAGTTCAAGGTGGAGGTGGGACTGCATCAAGGGTCAGCTCTCAGCCCCTTCTTGTTTGCTTTGATGATGGACAGGCTGACAGACGAGGTTAGACAAGAATCTCCATGGACTATGATGTTTGCAGATGACATTGTGATCTGTAGTGAGAGCAGAGAACAAGTGGAGGAAAATCTAGAGAGGTGGAGGTATGCCCTGAAAAGGAGGGGAATGAAGGTTAGTCTCAGTAAGACAGAATACACGTGTGTGAACGACAAGGACCCAAGAGGAACAGTGAAGTTACAGGGGGCAGAGATAAAGAAGGTGGAGGATTTTGAGTACTTAGGCTCAACAATCCAGAGCAATGGAGAGTGTGGAAAAGAGGTGAAGAAGCGTGTGCAGGCAGGTTGGAATGGATGGAGAAAAGTGTCTGGTGTGATGTGTGATAGGAGAGTATCGGCAAGAATGAAGGGAAAAGTGTACAAGACGGTGATGAGGCCAGCGATGTTGTATGGTTCAGAGACAGTGGCCCTGGGGAAAAGACAGGAGTCAGAGCTGGAGGTAGCAGAGATGAAAATGTTGAGGTTCTCTTTGGGAGTAACGAGGATGGATAGGATCAGAAACGAGTACATCACAGGGACAGCACATGTTAGATGTTTTGGAGACAAAGTCAGAGAGGCTAGATTGAGATGGTTTGGACATGTACAGAGGAGGGATAGTGAGTATATTGGTCGTAGGATGCTGAGGTTGGAACTACCAGGCAGAGGAAGGCCCAGAGGAAGACCAAAGAGAAGATTTATGGATGTGGTGAAGGCGGACATGAAGGTCGTTGGAGTAAAAGTAGAAGATGCAGAGGATAGGGAGAGATGGAGGCAGATCATTTGCAGTGGCGACCCCTGAAGGGAACAGCCGAAAGGAAAAGAAAGAACAAGAATTCATACCTATAACATAAGATGGGAAACACTCAAATAATTTTGTATGTAGATGGTATCTGGTTATTCTGACACAGTAAAGTACATGAATGAGAACTGGAATATGTACAAGACTGGATTGTATGTCACCAAAAACAGCTAATGTTATCAGAATTTCATATAAATCAAACGGCTGTTAATTACAGACTTTCAAGACACAAATTATAGGTGTTAATGTTGAATTGTTTGGCGAGAGTGTGCACTCAACCCAAGACCAGAAGGCTCATAAGCTACAACAACATCATGTTAAAATCTGACCCACTTTCTAGGCCTTCGCGTGTACAGCTCTATTACTAAATACAACTAGCCCCAAACATATGTAAGGCACACATAGTTGAAAACAAAAGCGATTGTCTTGCATCTTGATGGCGATAGAGGCCTATTCACATGCTGAAGTTTTAAAAATGCCGACAGAAATCTTCGCTATAGACTGCTCTATAGTGGGAGATGTTTTCTCATTGGTCAATCACACTATAACTATAACTGGTCTATCAAATATACCGATTGGCTGAAACGTAGACGCCTCTATCGTGGGAGATATTTTCTCATTGGTCAATCGAACTATAGCTATAGCTGGTCGAAAGTCGATCCAAATATACTGATTGGTTGAAACGTCCATAGGCCACCATAGAACTAACAGAGAAGTTAATTTTGGAGGAGATCCAAATGAAAAAAATCATACTGCAAAAATAACTCCAGGAAAATGCCTCCAACATGGGCAAAATGTTCATCTGATGCTCACCAGGGGTTTTTTCAACATCATGAAATCAACATTCCATTATAACTCATCATCATCATCATCATCATCTTCCGCTTAGTCCAGGGTTGGGTCGCGAGGGCAGCAACCGAGACAAAGAGGTCCAGACATCGCGCTCCCGAGCTTCCAACTCTCCCGGGGGGACACCGAGGCGGTCCCAGACAAGCCGAGAGACATAGTCCCTCCAGCATGTTCTAGGTCGACCCCGGGGTCTCTTCCCAGTTGGACATGCCCGAAACACCACACCAGGGAGGCGTCCGGGGGGCATTCTGACCAGATGCCCGAGCCATGATGCGATGTTGCAGGGACGTGTCAACCAAGACAGTCCTACAGCATCCAGAGGCCTGAGATATTCCGGGCGGATCTCGTCCAACCACCGAGGAGCTTTTTGACAACCTCAGTGACCTCCACTCCAGTGATGGGCGGACCCTCACCCGAACCCCCAGGGTCTTCCTCTTCCACGGAGGGTGTGTTGGTGGGATTGAGGAGGTCCTCAAAGTATTCCCTCCACCTCTCGATGACATCCCCAGTCAAGGTAAGCAGGTCCCCACCTCCACTGTAAACAGTGTTTGTGGAGAACTGCTTCCCCCTCCTGAGGCGTTGGATAGTGGTCCAGATAAATCACATTCTAGGGCCTCACCGAACTCCTCCCACGCCCGAGATTTTGCATCTGCGACAGCCTCGGCTGCAGCACGTCTGGCCTGCTGGTACCTGTTTGCTGCCTCGGGAGTCCCACAGGCGAATAAAACCCGATAGGCCCCCTTTTTCAGCTGGACGACCCCTTTCACCGCAGGTGTCCACCACCGGGTTCGGGGATTACCGCCACGACAAGCGCCGACGTCCTTACACCCACAGCTATGGACTGCCGCCTCAGCAATGGAGGCACGAAACATGGCCCATTCAGATTCCATGTCCCCCGCCTCCTTCAGGACGTGGTTGTAGCTCTGCCGGAGGTGGGAGTTAAAGGCCTCTTAGACAGGGAACTCCGCCAAACATTCCCAGCAGACCCTGATTACACGCTTGGGCCTGCCAGGTCTGGAAGGCAACCTCCCCCACCACCGAAGCCAACTCACCACCAGGTAGTGATCGGTAGACAGCTCAGCTCCTCTCTTCGCCCGAGTGTCCAGGAACATATGATCACAAGTCCGATGACACGACTACAAAGTCAATCATCGAATTGCGGCCTAGGATGTCCTGGTGCCAAGTACACTTATGGGCACACTTATGTTCGAACATGGTATTCGTGATAGACAAACTATGACGAGCACATAAGTCCAACAACGAAACACCATTCGGATTCAGACTGGAGAGGCCGCACCTACCGATCACACCCTTCCAGGTCACACTATCGTTGCCACATGGACGTTGAAGTCTCCCAAGACAGCGTTCTCCAACACCCCCCCCCCCCAAAGACTCCAAAAAGGGTGGGTACTCTTAACTGTCATTTGGTGCATAAGCACAAATAACAGTCAGGACCCGTCCCCCTGCCCGAAGACGGAGGGAAGCTACCCTTTCGTCAACCGGGGAGAACCCCAACATTTGGGCACCGAGAGGGGGGCAACAGGAATACCCACACCGGCTTGCCGCCTCTCCCCATGAGCAACTCCAGAATAGAAGAAGGTCCAGCCTCTCTCGAGATGGATGGTTCCAGAGCCCAAGCTATGCGTTGAGGTGAGCCCGACTATATCTAGTCGGTATCTCTCCACCTCATGCACCAAATCAGGCTCCTTTCCCGCCAGAGAGGTGACATTCCATGTCCCGAGGGTTAGAGTAAGTCGCCGAGGATCGGACCGACAGAACCCATGCCTTTGGCTGCCACCCAACTCTCATTGCACCCGACCCCTAAAACTCTTCCCACGGGTGGTGGGTCCATGGGAGGGCGGACCCATATCTCCTTTTCGGGCTAGGCCCGGCCAGGCTCCATGGGCATAAGCCCGACCACCAGGCGCTCGCCTTCGAGCCCCTCCCCCGGGCCTGGCTCCAGGAGGGAACCCCGGTGACCCGGGTCCGGGCAAGGGAGACTGCTTCAATCGTTTCCTCTGAGATGGTATAGGGGTCTCATTCATTATAACTATGTCATTTTTATTGTTCTTTGTGTTTGATGGTGGCCTAGTGGTATCGGGCGCTGGATCGCTGATCCAAAGGTTGGGGGTTTGAGTCCCACTCTCCACAATGTTGTCACTGTCCCACCCCCCAGTGCAGCTAACTGGGTTATCAAAGGCGGGCCATGTCTCTCACTGTCTATGGTTTGAGGCATGTAAAAGAATCATTGCTGACTTTTGTAAAGAGTAGGCTGCAAAGTCGTCAGCGTATTTCTGTCCCTTGCTAAAAAGGGTTGTGACAGGAAGGGCATCTGACGTAAAAACCTCTGCCAAATCAAACATGTGAATCAGATGATTTGCTGTGGCGACTCCTGAGTAAAAGGGAAAAAGCCGGAAGGAAGACAGACAGACCTTCTGATTATAATATACATAGTAATATTTGAGGTGCTAATGTTGGAGTTATTATATCATTAGGTCATGTATTTGAGTTCTGTAGTTAGAGCTTGAAGAAACAGGCTTCGTTTCATTCTCGACTTCCTCAGAATTCAGGCCACCGATTTCCCAACCTTTCCACCCCAGCCAGACGCTGTCAACCAAAATCAGGCAGAGACAGAAGTACGAGGGGGTGGGGACCAGACGACAGTGTGTGCAAACGGGGGAGGGCTGGTCCGAGGGCAAATGACTTCTTACCTCATCACACAGACAGCCAATCAGAACGCCGTCAGACTCTCAACTCGCCATACTCCCATCATGCAGCTGCGTAATCAGAGAGTCGAGATGAAAAATAAAATAGGTTTGAAGAGTTTGATAGTTAATTTGGAGGTTTGTTTTCCAAACTTGATTAACTACAAATTACATGACTTGGCTATGTGTGTACTCAGTTCAAATTTATTGATGTTTAAGATAGCACGAACCATAGACGAAGAATCTTAGAAATCTGCAGTACATTTATAGCCGTCCTCCGCTCATCCAGTTCGTGTTAGCTCCGGCAGCACATATACTAAAATTGGAACGATACAGAGAAGATTAGCATGGCCCCTGCGCAAGGATGACACGCAAAATCGTGAAGCGTTACCATATTTTGAAAACCCTGACTCCCCAACCTTAACCAATTATACTTCCCCACAGTTATATCCTATTACTTTTCCTTCGAACTCTAATTAGAAAATTCAAATACATTACATTATTATAATAAAAACATGACTTTACTGTAATAACTTCAGCATTCACTCCTCAATTGTAACGACTGTGTCAGAATCCGAAGGTACAGTACCTCCACCATGCACAAAACAAAGAAGCGAATATTGCAGTCCGGTCATAACCTGAATCATCTGGAGACCTTCATTGAGTCTTTATGCTTGTTATGTTTTGTTGGCGGTTATCAATCAACACATAAGAATAAGAGAAGTCGCAAAAAATGGCTATATATATATATATATATATATATATATATATATATATATACATATATTGTTATGGACAGGGGAAATTTTATAAATATTTCTTAGTCACCCTTAGCATTAAAACCCTACACCGCAACAAGTTAAATTAAATGAAAGGTAGAGAAGAGACAAAGGTAGTATTTAAGAATAAAACTCACAACAATAATTATAAATATATACAAGATTAAAAATACAACATTTCATCGTCAGGTAGCAACATATACCAAACACAATTCTAATACAAGCTTCAAGTGGTTCAACTCACAACAAGTACCACATGATAGAATTCACGGATAGTCCCGTTCGGCAAGCTGGCATGAAGAGAATCTCAGTGTCGGTGCCGTCCCGGAATTGGTGCCTGGACCAGGAATATCACGGTCCTCTCTAAATGCTCCGCACAGGGTCACCGCTGAACTTTTCTGTTTCCTCGCGAGTCTGTTTTTCTCGCAATTCTTTTCCTCTCGCAGCCCCCTCTCGCGGTCCTCAATGTCCAAGTGCCGATTCAGCTTCTCGAAAGTTCGAATCACGTGTTTATGCATGTTCGAGAAATATCTGGCACCCTCTGTCAGTGAAGTAACGCTTACGTCAGTCATTGCATTGTCCTTCCAGAAAGATCCACCAGATTCGATTTGAAGTCCCGTGCATTCTTAACAGCCATGTTATAATGTTTCAGCTGCTTATTCAGTGGTGTTATCTTTACCATTGACTTAAATTATCTGCCTGCAAATTAACAGTAGTAAAGTACATATATACATAAAAAAATTAAGATCAACAATTTACATATAGACATAACTATATATATATATATATATATATCTTCTTGTCCTTTCGGATTTTCCCTTCAGGGGTCGCCACAGCGAATCATGTGCCTCTGTCTCACCCTATCCTCTGCATCTTTTTCTCTTACACCAACTGCCTTCATGTCCTCCTTCACCACATCCATGAATCGTCTCTTTGGTCTTCCTCTAAGCCTTCTGCCTGGTAGTTCCAACCTCAACATCCTACTACCAATATACTCACTATCCCTCCTCTGTACATGTCCAAACCATCTCAATCTAGCCTCTCTGACTTTGTCTCCAAAACGTCTTACATGTGCTGTCCCTCTGATGTGCTCATTCCTGATCCTATCCATCCTCGTTACTCCCAAAGAGAATCTCAACATTTTCATCTCTGCTACCTCCAGCTCTGCCTCCTGTCTTTTCCCCAGGGCCACTGTTTCTAAACCATACAACATCGCTGGCCTCAACACCGTCTTGTACACTTTTCCTTTCATTTTTGCTGATACCTTCCTAGCACACATCACACCGGACACTTTTCTCCAACCATTCCAACCAGCCTGCACACGCTTCTTCACCACTTTTCCACACTCTCCATTGCTCTGGATTGTTGAGCCAAAGTACATAAAATCCTCCACCTTCCTTATCTCTGCTCCTTGTAACCTCACCGTTCCTGTTGGGTCCTTGGCATTAATACACATGTATTCTGTCTTACTGAGGCTAACCTTCATTCCCCTCCTTTCCAGGGCATTCCTCCACCTCTCTAGGTTTTCCTGCACTTGTTCTCTGCTCTCACTGCAGATCACAATGTCATCTGCAAACATCATAGTCCATGGGGATTCTTGCCTTATCTCGACTGTCAGCCTGTCCATCACCATAGCAAACAAGAAGGGGCTGAGAGCTGACCCTTGATGCAGTCCCACCTCCACCTTGAACTCTTCTGTCACACCGACAGCACACTTCACCACTGTCTTACATCTCTCATACATGTCCTGCACCACTCTAACATACTTCTCTGCCACTCCAGACTTTCTCATGCAATACCACAGTTCCTCTCTTGGCACCCTGTCATATGCTTTCTCCAGATCCACAAAGGCACAATGCAGCTCCTTCTGACCTTCTCTGTACTTTTCTATTAACATCCTCAAGGCAAACATTGCACCTGTGGTGCTCTTTCTTGGCATGAAACCAAACTGTTGTTCGCAAATGCTGACCTCTGCCCTTAGTCTAGCTTCCACGATTCTTACCCATAACTTCATCGTATGGCTCATCAACTTTTTCCCTCTGTAGTTGCCACAACTCTACACGTCTCCCTTGTTTTTAAAAATGGGCACCAGCACACTTCTCCTCCACTCCTCCAGCATCTGCTCACTCTGTCGGACCTTGTTGAATGTTCTTGTCAGAAAATCTACTGCTACCTCTCCTCGACACTTCCACACCTCCAAAGGTATATCATCAGGACCAACTGTCCTTCCATTCTTCATCTTCTTCAATGCCCTCCTCACTTCACAACACGACACTCTTCCTTTTTCAGCTTCCACTACTTTGTCTTCTGCTCTGCCTTTGCCTTCTTCACCTTCCTCACCATCAGAGTCATCCTGCACACCACCATCCTATGCTGTTTGGCAACACTCTCACCCACTACTACTTTTCAGTTACTGACTTCCTTCAAATTACATCGCCTACACAAGATGAAGTCTACCTGTGTGCTCTTACCTCCGCTTTTATAAGTCACCCTATGCTCCTGTTTCTTCTGGAAGAAAGTATTTACCACAGCCATTTCCATCCTTTTTGCAAAATCGATCAACATCTGTCCTTCTGTGTTCCTGTCCTGGATACCAAACTTGCCCATCACTTCCTCGTCCCCTCTGTTTCCTGCACCAACATGTCCATTGAAGTCTGCACCAATGACCACTCTTTCACCTCTGGGGGTACTCTGCATCACTTCATCTAACTCACTCCAGTCGCTCTCCTTCTCTTTTAGCTCACATCCTGCCTGTGGGGCATAAACACTAACAACATTGAGCATCACAACTTCAATTTCTAACTTGATACTCATCACTCTGTCTGATACCCTTTTCACTTCTAGAATATTCCTGACAAACCCCTCCTTCAAGATGACTCCTACTCCATTTCTCTTCCCATCCACACCATGATAAAACAGCTTAAACCCTGCTCCTAAGCTTTTAGCTTTGCTTCCTTTCCACCTGGTCTCCTGAACACACAGTAAGTCCACCTTCCTCCTCTGCATCATGTCAGCCAGCTCTCTATCTTTTCTTTGCATAGTTCCAACATTCAAAGGCCCTCCTCTCAGTCCTAAACTCATGCTTTTCCTCTTCTCTCTCTGCCTACGGACATGCCTCCCCTTCTTCGACGTCCTCAACCAACAGTAGTCCAATATCCATCAGCACCCTGTTGATTGACAGCACTGATGGCGGTCATTGTTAACCCGGGCCTCGACCGATCCGGTATGGGGGTAATACTTCTGATTTGCATCATAAAAGTTTGGCATTGGTTTTACGTCGGATGCCCTTCCTGACACAACCCTCTGCATTTCTCCGGGCTTGGACCCGGCATAAGGGGGAGAGACACTGGTTAGTGCCCCCCCCCCCACCTCATGGCTGCATTATAGTGGTGTTACCCTCTTCTCTCTAATATACCCCCCACACCCTCATATAAACAATACCTATCACATGTTTATTACATGTAACTAAGTAAGTAAATATACATAATGATATTAAATATACTACTTAAGAGTACCTGTAGTATGTGCATAAACATACCCAACATTTCCATTATTGTTGTTTGGTTTGCAGGCCTTTTCTTTGGTATTTTAAATGATGGTGCGCGATGCCGTTTAGAGGCTGATCCCGGAGATTAAAACTCAAGCTTTGCAATAGATCTATTTACAAAACAAATCTCTGATGTAGTTAAGAAATACACAGACCATTAAAACATGTGGTCTCAGACCTAGAGATGCAGCATTACATGGGATGCGAGCAAGATGTCATGGTTACACATGTATATCAGGCATGGGACTTACCATCACCAAAATATCTGAAAATCAGTCAGAAGTCTGGGGGGGGGCAGTTGGGTCCAGGGTGAAACCCTGGTGAGGGGGACAGGGGGGGGGGGGGGGCAAAGCCCCCCCAAAAGCTCCTAGGTTTTAAGCATTTCAGAAGGGGAAAAGGCGATTTCATGACACTGAAAGAGCTCTAGAAAATTTAATTTCTAATCTACATATGCATACTGTACCTCAACTTGTGGGTTTATCATGTGGGATTCCAACACTAATCAAAGTGTCACAGTCACAAATCAAATAGTCACTCTTATAGATATGCCCTGCCTCACAACACTATCATCAACAGTCATTGTCTTTAAACACAATCTGGAAACAAACGAAACACATGACATGCTATACATGACATAAGTTTTTTGAATGAATGTTTCTTTATCTTTAGTGCTTTAGCATGGCACTTTCTTGTTTCCTTTTGTGCAGCCTGAACTGTCCTACTGGAGGCTGCTTACAAAGTTTGTTGTCCTTCTGGATGCTGAGGCGTTTTGGTCGAGGCTCAGATTCATCGTTTTACATTTCCAATATTAATGGGCTAATTACACAAGCACAAACTCCCGATGCTGTTCGGAAACACTGAATAACAATGCCTATTTACATCAGTTAATTATGAAAAACTGGTGAGTTAATGCGGCAATAATTTATTTATTCGAAACAGCAGAAAAATGATTCAGTGACCACAGAGTCGGCTCATTTGATTCAGTTCAGGGAGTAAACACGTGAAGGTCCTACACCTAAAACATGCATGCATTCACAATAATTTGAAAAATATAATCGGAAATTAGACAAGAAAATTCTCAAACATACCTCAACATTAACTACTCGATCGGCGACAGGGACTGGTTCTTTCACTTCGTCTTTTCTTTGCACAGAAGTTTCTGGTCGAACGGCAAACAAAGGGTTAAGTCCGTAGGGTTCTGGAATCTTCCGGCAATTGAATAATTTGTTTTCCTTAATTCCAGTTTTTTGACATGTTTTTTGCTTTCTGCGCGGCTGTCAAACGCCTTAAAAGCCCTTCCACCGTAGTCGATAGTGTCGTTACACTACGTGACACAACGCCTTCCCAGCTCGATCGACTTTGCGGAAGAAGTCACCGAACAAATTCGTCACCTTCTTTTCCCCTACGAATGCTACGGTTTTTTTTTTCCATCCATTCCCACATACACTTGTTTTTTCACGCCTTTATCAATTTCTTTGATTCGAGCAGAATCTTTTCTCTCGATCACCGACATCCTTTCGATACCTCAACAGACTGGAAGTGCTGTGTATGGCTACGTACATGTTTCAACATGTTTCATCATCAGCCAATCAACATCAGCCAATCAGCAGTAACGTTTCAAGAGAGGTCAAAACGTCATGGTCATAAGTAAGGTCATAAGTAAGGTCATAAGTAAGGTCTCAAGAGAGGTCATTTTATGCAAAACTCGGAACGGAATAAAAGCGAAAAAGGTTCTTTTGACATATTTGGCTCGTTTTTTTTTTTATTTTTTTAAACTGGGCCAATGAAAAAAAATCGGAATTCCGATATTTCGCGGAAGAATCACATGCCTGGTATATACAGGTACATATTATGTATCACTAAGCTTTGTGGCTATTTTTATCTGTGACATTGACACTCAAGTACAACACATACAATCTCACACAAGTCTGTGTGCTATATATAGATAATTTAGGTTTAACTTTGAGCAACTTTCTTGCCTGGGAAACTTTACTATGTGGGCGAACAGGGGTGCGTGAGCTCCGAGCGCTCTATGATAGCTACTGGGGTGCAACCATCCCCTGATTTTCTTCTGTCTCCTTCTTTTTGTTGGCGATAGACCTGCCGAGTGGATCAATTCTCGGACTGGTCGTTGTCAGGTCGTTCTCAATACTGAACACGGCACCAGGCAGGTTGCCCCTTGACCCCACTGTTATTTACTCTTGCAATCGAGCTTTTCGCCGCCACCATTAGACGAGACCCCAGTATTCGTGGAATCTCCTTAAATAATCACGAGCAGAAAATTCCACGATACACTGATGATGTTTTGAATTTTTAAAACTCTCCTTCACATTTTATCCCCAAATTACAGAACTAATTAATACTTAATTATAAATTTTCCTCTTTGTTGCTCACAGATATCAGATCCAAATATCTCACGGCCTTTTCACTGGTCCCAGCAGGGTCCTTATATCTCGGTATATAAGTCTCGCTGTGTTTAATGGATTTATATAAATTTAATGCTGCCCCTCTCTTACAAACTGTAAATCACAACCTTGATAGGTGGTGTAGTTGCCCCGTCCCAGTCGGGTTGTATTTGATCAAAGTGAACCTCCTCCATCGTCTCCTGGATCTTTTTCAGATGAAGCTAGTTATGTTTTCAGAGAAAGTTTGTGTAAATGTAAACAGTGCAGTTATATAATTTAAGAAGCAACTCAGACTGAAATTCAAGTTTGTTTTCCTGTTAAAAATGGAGGATCAGCAGCCCCTTCATTTCCTTTTTACCTGTGGGCTGCACAGTTCTTTATTTTGAAATGGGTTCATGGATCACCTGGTTCTGTTTGGCTCGGTTGGGAATCAGCCTCTTTAGGTCTGACACCCTTGTCGGGTTTATTATTTACTACTCCTGGCAACGTGAGGGGGGGGGGGGGGGGCACAAAAAAGTGCCCGCCCTCACGCTGTTCCCAAGCCCAGATAAATGCAGAGGGTTGCGACAGGAATTGCATCCGGCGTAAAACTTTTGCCAGAATACAAAATGCAAACCATAAAGACAAATGTCATACCGGATCGGTCGAGGCCCGGGTTAACAACGACATCAGTGCTGTTAACCAACAGGGTGCAGGTGGTAATTGGACTATTGTTGGTCGAAGCGGTCGAAGGAGAGGCGGGAGGCGTGTCCGTAGGCAGAGAGAGAAGAGGAAAGGCATGAGTAAGCAAAAGCTGACAGGAAAAAAAGAAGAAGAAGAACGTCGCAGCTCCAGTAGCAGACTTCTTTTCCTTTCGGCTTTTCCCTTCAGGGGTCGCCACAGCGAATCATCTGCCTCCATCTCACCCTATCCTTTGCATCTTCTTCTCTTACACCAACGACCTTCATGTCCTCCTTCACCACATCCTTGAATTGTCTCTTTGGTCTTCCTCTAGGCCTTTTTCCTGGTAGTTCCAACCTCAGCATCCTACTACCAATATACTCACTATCCTTCCTCTGTACATGTCCAAATGATCTCAATCTAGCTCCAGCAGCAGACAACGTGCTTTAAAGGGATACTTCGGTCATAAAAGCCCATTCCTTTCACTATCTCAGATGAAATAATCGACCAAGTACAGCATGCTTACGAACTATGACAAAGAAAAGTAATCACATTCCAGAGTTTAGAAGCAATTAACCAAAGAAAATTTATATTCCACGCAGCCGTTTAATCCTGGTCACGTGTTCAAAATTGGGTCTGTGACGTCATTGGTGCTCATGCCTCCTCGTACTCCGCCATTTTTCATGTTTTGTTGTGTACAAATGCGCTACGTATATCGTCTCCGTGTTTCTGCTCCAATAATGCCCTATTGCATTGCTAAACCCTGCAAAGTGTCCGACAACAACAACAACATCAGGAAGTCACACTTTCACAGACTGCCCTCTGGGAAGAAACAAGTTGCTCTTTGGCGGCAGTGGCTGGCCAGCTGAGTGCGTGAAAAATGCACAGGCACGTGGTGTGAACATGTGAGCCACGTGTGTGTGTAGTGAACATTTCGTCTACCCAGACGGCTATGAAAATGTCCGCATGTTCGAGACAGTTCAATTATTATTATTACTATGAAGTACTGGTACTGGTTACTAGTCAGTTAACTACTTAACCAACTAGTTAGTACCAGTAACTACTATTATTATTATTATGGATGCTTGTATAGCGCATATATCATAGTCGTCTGGGTAGACGAAATGTTCACGAAATGTTCCAACATCAGCATCCTACTATTAATATACTCACTATCCCTCCTCTGTACATCTCCAAACCATCTCAATCTAGCCTCTCTGACTTTGTCTCCAAAATATCTTACATGGGCTGTCCCTCTGATGTACTCTGTATTCTGATCCTATCCATCCTCATTACTCCCAGAGAGAACCTCAACATTTTCATCTCTGCTACCTCTAGCTCTGCCTGCTGCCTTTTCCTCAGCGCCACTGTTTCTAGGCCATACAACATCGCTGGTCTCACCACCGTCTTGTACACTTTTCCTTTCATTCTTGCTGACACTCTCCTATTGCACATCACACCGGACACTTTTCTCCAACCATTCCAGCCTGCCTGCACACGCTTCTTTATCTCTTTTCCACACTCTCCATTGCTCTGGATTGTTGACCCTAAGTACTTAAAATTCTCCACCTTCCTTATCTCTGCTCCCTGTAACTTCACCGTTCCTCCTGGGCCCTTCTCATTCACACACATGTATTCTGATTTTCTGAGGGTAATCTTCATTCCTCTCCTTCCAGGGCATCCCTCCACCTCTCTAGATTTTCCTCCACTTGTTCTCTGCTCTCACTACAGATCACAATGTCATCTGCAAACATCATAGTCCATGGAGATTCTTGTCTAATCACTATAGCAAACAAGAAGGGGCTGAGGGCTGACCTTGATGCAGTCCTACCTCCACCTTGAATTTGTCGGTCACGCCGACAGCACACCTCACCACTGTCTTACATCTCTCATACATGTCCTGTGCCACTCTGACATACTTCTCTGCCACTCCAGACTTCCTCATGCAATACCACAGTTCTTCTCTTGGCACCCTGTCATATGCTTTTTCCAGATCCACAAAGGCACAGTGCAGTTCCCTCTGACCTTCTCTGTACTTCTCTATTAACATCCTCAAGGCAACCACTGCATCTGTGGTGCTCTTTCTTGGCATGAAACCAAACTGTTGCTCAAAAATGCTGACCTCTGCCCTTAGTCTAGCTTCCACTATTCTTTCCCATAACTTCATCGTATGGCTCATCAACTTTATCCTTCTGTAGTTGCCACAACTCTGCACGTCTTCTTTGTTCTTAAAAATGGGCACCAGCACAGTTCTCCTCCGTTCCTCCGGCATCTGCTCACTCTCTAAGACCTTGTTGAATGTTCTTGTCAGAAAATCTATTGCTACCTCTCCTCGACGCTTCCATACGGATACAAGCAGCTGAAATGAGCTTCCTTCGCCGGGTGGCGGGGTTCTCCCTTAGAGATAAGGTGAGAAGCTCCGCCATCCGGGGAGAGCTCGGAGTACATCCGCTGCTCCTCCACATTGAGAGGGGCCAGTTGAGGTGGCTCGGGCATCTGGTCAGAATGCCCCCTGGACGCCTCCCTGGTGTGGTGTTTCGGGCATGTCCAACTGGGAAGAGACCCCGGGATCAACCTAGAACACACCGGAGGGACTATGTCTCTCGGCTTGTCTGGGACCGCCTCGGTGTCCCCCCGGGAGAGTTGGAGGAAGTGGCTTGGGAGAGGGACGTCTGGACCTCTTTGCTTAGGTTGCTGCCCCCGCGACCCGACCCTGGACTAAGCGGAAGATGATGATGATGATGATGCCATATTTAATCAGCTGTTCTGCCAGCACTCTGTAAAATACTCAGGCGGCAAGCCAGGAAGTCTGCTTGTCTTTTCATATGGATGTTGTGTCATGTTCAATCACCAACCAGCATGCTATAATGGTGTAACCCTCTTCTCTCTAATATACCCCCCACACCCACATATAAACAATACCTATCACATGTTTATTAGATGTAACTAAGTAAGTAAATATACATAATGATATTAAATATACTACTTAAGTGTACTTGTAGTATGTGCATAAACCAGTGGTTCTTCACCTGGGTTCGATCGAACCCTAGAGGTTCGGTGAGTCAGTCTCAGGGGTTCTGCGGAGGTCAAGACACACATCTGACTAATATTCACGATGACACACCCTGCTGGGCCATCACTGGTTGCAGGTGATCACGCTACATTACTTGGCCAATCTGTGTTGCGGGAAATATGGTGCGCACAGTAGTCGACTTGTGACTGTCATGATGATACGTCATGTGATTTCTTTCTGAACGTTTTAATCCTTACAATGTTGAGCAAAAAAGAAAGTGGTCGGACGAATATGTACAACATGGATTCACATATATAACGGAACATGATGCTCGTCAGCTTCCTATCTGCATGATTTGCCAAGTAGGATCAACTCCCCCCACCACCCCCACTGACTGACATATACATACATGTCTATGTGTATACAATATCAATAAATACATATTCAATGCTAAAATGCTTATAATAACAATTAAACATTCAAAAATACTGCATAAGATGTAAATAAAATATAAATATACACAAATACAGATGTGCGTGCACGCACTCGGATGCAGACTGTAAAAATGTCAAAATGTAAGTAGTTTTGATGGGTGGAGTTCATACATTGTATTGGTTTTGTTCTTTGAACATAGTGATGGTAATGCACAGTTCAATTTGGTGCCCCAGTAAAAACATATGTCATGAAAAAAAAAAAATCACATTTTATTATATTATATTTATAGTACCCCCAACAAGGTTAAGAACCACTGGCATAAACATAGCCGACATTTCCATTATTGTTGTTTGGTTGGCAGGCCTTTTCTTTGGTATTTTAAATGATGGTGCGCGATGCCGTTTAGAGGCTGATCCTGGCATGATTTTGGTGGAAAATAATAGAGCTGCCCCGGAGATTAAAACTCAAGCTTAAAACTAAAGCTTTGCACTAGATCTATTTACAAAACAAATCTCTGATGTAGTTAAGAAATACTCATGTCATTAAAACATGTGGTCTCAGACCTAGAGATACAGCACTACAGGGGATGCGAGCAAGATTCCGGGTGCTCCGGTTTCCTCCCACAATCCAAAGACATGCACTGTAGGTTAATTGGCTGTTCTAAATTAGGGACTACAGATGGAAACTAGCTATTAAGCTATAATCTGGTACAGTACATCTCTGTCTCTATGAGCTTAATGTTCCTGTACATTGTCCCTTAAATAAATAAATAAATAAATAAATAAGATGTCATGCTTATACACTACAGTATATACCGTATACGTTCATATTATGTATCACTAAGCTTAGTGGCTATTTTTATCGGTGACATTGACACTCAAGTACAACACATACAGTCTCACACAAGTCTGTGTGCTATATATAGATCATTTAGGCTTAACTTTGAGCAACTTCCTTGCCTGGAAAACTTTACTATGTGGGCGAACGGGGCTGCGCGAGCTCCGAGCGCTCTATGGTAGCTACGGGGGTGCTCGGCTCTCCTGGATTGATGACTCGGCGCGGTGTATGTTTTCAGTGAAATGTAGAAATACCTTGAGCCAATATGCCTGTATATAATACAATGGATTAATTTTATGGTATTGATTTTATTTAATTTTTAATGGATTAATTTTGAGCCAAGGTACACTTTTTTTCTTTGAAAAAGTCTTGAGGCACACCACCAGCTGATTACTTGCAAGCAGCTTTGCGTAATTGGACTTCTCATTTGTCAAAAGCAATAAATAAATTTGTCAAAAGCAATTTTGTTTTGCTCGTCACCTGCCACCATCCATCCATCACTCATCATTGTTTTAGAGTAGAAGGCAATCAACAACTAGCTACCTGATTCTACCTACAGGCGAACATTATACTTATTACATGATTACTCCACAACCACACTGCTCTCTCAGCCAACAACGGCACGTTATTGGCAGATAATAATTAATTTGTTTGTAAAAAATTAGGTGAAACTGGATAATTTCCCACAGCACACCTGACTGTATCTCACGGAACACTAGTGTGCTGCGGTATTGTGGTTGAAAGACATTGCTCTATCTGGATCTGGTGATGGTTTTTAAGTCGCATTTCTTCAGCCGCTCATTTGAGATTCTTTTCATGCTCCGCCCCCGTTTCCAAATTAATAGAATCGCCCTGATGGAACTTTTAACTTTTTGATGCTGTTATGAGACTTCCTGTCTCCGCTGATCAACATGTAAGCACACACACACACACACACACACACACACACACATTCAGACACACACACACACACACACACACACACACACACACACACATACACGATGAAGCAGGCAGAAGCTGCGGTGGAGGGAATAAAATGATCCAATACTATAATTAAATGCAATAAAATGCACTTGAGTGTAAAAGCAGGTGTTGGAAATGTAAATGTTGGAAGCAGGATTTTGAGCTGCTCTCTCTCTCTCTCTCTCTCTCTCTCTCTCTCTGCATCTCTCACTGAGTCGTTATGTTTTACACAAGTAACGCTCACTCGGCAGGCTCAAAGCAAATCGTACCCACCGACAGGAAACGAGGCCTTTACGTGCAGCGTTTAGCAAAATATGCCTCGGAGCTTAAATTCGAACTTCTCAGCGGTTCGTTCTTTCGATCCAAATTTAGTTTGTCGAAACTTTCTGCATTTCTCAGTAAAAATTCTGGTCCGGGTGAAGCCCAACCAACAGCAGAAGTGTGTGATGCTGGATAAGGTTGAAAGACAATCTGACTTTATCCAATTCCATGAAAAAGATTGGGTTTTATTTCCACTTTGCTTTCGGAAAAGAAAACCCAGAGCTGAGTTGTTTGAAAGCCTCCGATCTTCACACTGATGCTTTTACATGCCTTCAGCAGACGACTCTATAAATTACAGGAAAATGATCAACATGTGGCCCTCAGTGTGGAAAGAGAAACGTACACAACAGTTTTCAAATAAAAACTCCAATCCTCAGTTTATAAATTTGTACTGAAGAGACCATAAGGTGTCGTGAGGAGGAAATGCAGGTGTATTTAATAATTTCTCAGTGGGGGGTTGGACGGATCGGACCTGAACCGTTATTCACTAAAAACAGAATAAAACAGAGCCGCCTTTAAAAGCACAAGTTTCTCTCCTGTTGTTTCTCAGTGATTGAGAGATTTTGCCCAGTGATGGCTGTGTGATATTCAGGGATGTAACAGGGACAGAAGTCGATGCTGAAATATTGGGCGAGCTTGTCGGACGAAGCGATGTTGTGCTGTTTATCCGAGTCGGGTTTAGATATAAACGCAGGTCTAATAAAGCTCTCTGCAGCAGAAGAAAGAACGAGATTTACATTTTTATTTGATTCCTGGAGAGTTTTCATATCGTTCCTCGTCTCCTGGTTCTGGAACGTCGGACTCAGACTTTGGCTCAAGTGCGGCAACTGTCATCGTGGATGATGTTCCGAACCAGAGACAACGAACTGAAAACCCACCTGATCCAGAATCAGATAAACAGGAGGAAACAAAGCTGTTTTTCATGAGTTTTATAAGTTTGATCGTCGCTCTCTCAGTCTCTAGTAAAGATTTTTAAACTATGCTTGTGTTTCGTGCTTCAGTATTTGTTCGTTGAATCTGTGCTGAGACAAGTCTGGGGGTAAAGAAGTTCTACAGGAGAACCAATGAATAGAAACCATAAAAGATGCAATGAGAAGATAAACGGTGAATATCCGTGCGAGTCACATGACTGATGATCATAAGCCCAAATTCCCGAAGGACTGTTAATGTTGACGGGTAGCGTGCATCAGCTTCCACCGCCACCAGGGGGCCAAAGTCATCATCATTATCGAGTTCATTTTCTGTAACCGCTTCATCCTAATTACGGTTGCGGGGAGGCTGGCACCCATCCCAGCTGACTCCAAGCGAGGGCAGAGTACACCCTGGACAGCTAGCCAGGCCATCGCAGGGTGGAAACACACTGACGGCTTTGCAGCCTACTCTTGTCGAAAGTCAGTTTTTAACATGCCTCACACCATAGACAGTGAAAGACATGGCTTGCTGGACTGGGGGTGGGTGCAAAGTCTCCAAAAATGAATGGTGTAGTTTACTCTGGCCGCACGTTATTGTGGTTTCTGTTGTTCAGGCTCCTCATCTCAACCCTAGTGGTGCTTCAGTTTGGAGGAGCATCTCCATAACCAGCAGGGTCGGCAACCGTACTTCCTCACTGTCGGCTGTCAGAAGAGTGAGATTGACAGCTTCTACATTACCGTGGATAAGCATCTCATCCCATGCAAGGTGAACCGCTCCTTTGGGGCATTTGGTGAACTTTTTGTCTTATGATGCTTTAGTGAGCCAGTTGCAGCTTCATCTCAGGCACCTGCTTTGGAGGATCGGTGTATGTGGATCCTTCCACTTAATCAAGCTCAATTGTCTAGCAATAAAAGTCGGGAAAACAATGCAATCAGATTGTATATTGGATCGCTTAAGGTGATCTAGCGTGACTCCAAAAACAGCTATGAATGGGCAGGGAGTGAAACACGTGCCAATATAATCTGAGATGGCCCTAAAAATCAAAGACCAGAAGCATTTCGGTTTGCAACACAACCAGAACATATTTGAACAAGGGTCGCGGATATGGCACATCAACTGCAGGGAGGATCAGCATCAGGAAAGTATCTGGAAAGGTTTAGTCTGGTCCAATGGGTTCAGTCGAGGATTTTTCATTGAATTAAACTATGCCTCGCACATATCAATGACCTATGAACTCTACCTAGTACAGCGAACCACAGCTTTTCATTCCTCTTTTCTCCAAATCATAATCCCCTCAGTTTGTTGGAAAAAACTCAGGCCTTTTGCCCAAGCTGGTGTAAAGAAGGTCACAATGTCTTCATCTTGACGTTCTTGGTGCTCGATCAATTAACTCAAGCAATATTTTAAACTTTGTAAAAATAAAGAGACGAAGTACATCAGATGAGCAGAAGCAGGTGTTCTTTATTTCCTTCACACCATTAATCAGGTCGGTTAGAAAAAGAAATCAGTGAACAACAGTCAGTCATGCAGATTACAATCTAAAAACTCCCAGAAACCCCCTGTACTTGCACTTAATTGTGCTTTGTCAACATCCTTATTCCAAATCAATTTCCCTTTATGTTTACAGTATGCCCTTGCCTGTTTGCGGTTTTGCACCCACGGTTTGAGTATTCACTGACTGCCGAGCAACCGGCATGTGATTCAAATTCAGCTAATGGCTGTCTTACTTTATCCTGATTGGTTGAGCTGATGTCCCGCCCCTTTTTTCTCATTCTCCGCACAAGTTGTCAATGAGCCTTGTGTGTGTGTGTGTGTGTGTGTTTTAATTACCAGTTAAGCTCTATGATACCACTCAAACGTTATACGTCTTCTCTGGATAAGCGAAAATGCTGGATGTCTCTTCTGAAGAAATAAGACTTTCTCCTGAGTAACGACGGTTTTCTCTGAACTGTTGTATTAAAATCTTTTCAATTATTATTCCAGAACAGTACCTAAGTTAATGTTTATGCGTGAGATTTTATGTTCTGTAGCATGTTTAACAAACGATACCAAAAGGAAAAACTTTATTACAGTACTCTTCATGTCCTTTGACATTGAACTTGGAGTGACGTCTTGGCGTGACGTGTCCAACATGGCGCTGCCTAGAGGACAACGTAGCAGTTCTCAGAGTCAAATTGTTCTAATTTGTTTTATTTATTTTTTCATGTTTTGCACTATGCTCGTCTATGATCGGTCGACCCTACTACAGCTATGAGCAGCTTCAACTTCGGGCAACTAAGCATGAAACAACTTCTTTCTGAGCTGCTATGCTATGCTATCATGAAGCCCAGGCAGAGTTCTCAGATTCTCCGGCGCAGAGGGATCTACAGGACTGTGTTTCTGTGAAACATGGCTCGAGGAGAGTACACCCGATGAGGCGATTGCTCCAGCCGGCTACATGGCCTTCATCCCCTGCAATCCCAAGTGCCGGAGTCGTCGTTCGGCCCCTTCCTGCCTGGGCTTCTTTGTTAGCTGGGATGCGCCTCACTGCCTCGTCCATCTTGTTTCGCAGGGACTGAACATTTTAAAGCAGTAAGGCCGGAAGTGCTAACCAAGCCCCGGAGAATCTGAGAACTCAGCCTGGGTTTAATGATAGCATAGCATAGCATAGCATAGCATAGCATAGCATAGCAGCTCATGATAGAAGTTGTTGTGTGCTTAGTTGCCCAAAGCTGAAGCTGCTCATAGCTGTAGTAAGGTCGACCAATCATAGACGAGCATAGTGCAAAACATGAACAAACAAATAAAACAAATTAGAACAAAGAAACAATTTGACTGAGAACTCCGCGTTGCCCTCATCATGTCATGGTGACCCTCCTAGTTTGGTGCATATTCTGCCTTTAAGTCTCTGAAATGTTCTGTAATTCTCTGTTTTGCCCCATTCACAATTCATTTTGTTATTTTCTTTGTTTTCGCTCAGCCAGCCTGCTGTTCCATTTTTAGGAGAAGTTTCATACAACATGGCCATCCACCTCACTCATGTGTACTATCTGCTGATATCCTCGATTTCTAGCTGTTATGAATTCCAGCCTGTACCTCCCGTTACTCATGAACAGGTCAATCAGTCTCAAGCCAAGGACTTGTGACTGGTCCACTCAGACTGATGTCCTTACGACAGTGCTACTGGATTCAGGCTACTCCACTGCTTCATCTTCTCCCCCGGGTTCCTTTTATATTTCGGTTTCCTCCCACAATCCAAAAACATGCACAGTCCGTTAATTGGCTGTTCCAGATCACCCCGAGATGTGAGTGTGCATATGAATGTGTGAGTGTTGACCCTGCAATGGCCTGGCCAGCTGTATATGCAGGTGTAATCTGCGCTCACCCAGAGTCGGCTGGATTGGCGCCAGCCTTCATGTGACCCAAATTAGGAATTGGGATTAAGTGGTTCAGAAAATGAATGAATAAATAGAAATGTTAATGTACTTTATTTACAAGTAAAAATCTGCACATTGTAATTACAGTGTATTTCAGAAAAGAGCTGTTTAATATTTATAAAGCACAAAATAGCACCATCTCATCATAACATCTCGAATGTGCTTTATTTCAACCTCAATTAACAATACCATGATAAAAATTAAGACCTTTCAAAACCTTACATACTGATGACATAGGGAGAGATTTCCTTTCGGCTTTTTCTCTTTGTCAGGGGTTGCCACAGCGAATGATTCGTACGTTTGATTGGGCAGAGGTTTTTACGTCGGATGCTCTTCCTGTCACAACCCTTTAGCAAGGGACAGAAACACACTGACGGCTTTGCAGCTCCTCTTTAACAAAGTCAGCAATGGTTCTTTTACATGCCTCTCACCAGAGACAGTGAGAGACATGGCCCGCCTTTGATAACCCAGTTAGCTGCACTGGGGGGGGGGCAGTGACAACCCTGTGGAGAGTTGGAATCGAACCCCCAACCTGAGGATCAGCGATCCAGCACCCTATACCACTAAACCACCCTGTCCCCCTAAAAACCCTTACATAGGTACACGTTTCATATCAAGGATTTTAGAGTATCGTTTAAGCAAACAGTTTGTCATGAAAGATTTTTGTTTTTTTTACCTCAGGTCATCTGCCAAGATGTTGAAATCATAAAACGTTGGTGTGGTCACCTGTCAGAACTTGATGAGGTGTACCAGCTATAAATAGGATGTGACCGTCTGTCATAATTAGTTTCTGTTATTCCAACTTACAAGCCAATGTCCTGATTGGCCCTGACTGAGCTCTCTATAAGACACACCTGTACACCTGTGCATTCATACAGCAATCTAATCCGTCCTCCATGGCGCAGCGCAGCGCAGCAGATCTTTCAGATTCACATCAAACATCAAAGAACAGGAATTTCAGGTTCTCAAGCAAGTCTGGAGAAACACCGACCATTTCTGGGAGATGTTTGTTGTTCTGCAGTTTTGTACCATTTTAATTTTTACAATGTGCTCCTGGTGTCTGATCAGCCAAACATGTAACACAACAGCAAACAAACAAATAAACAAATAAATAACATATAGGTAAAGGGCATCAGGGTTTTTGTTCAGGTTCATATGAAAGCTCACAGAACAGGAATTTCAGGTTCTAGAGCAAAACACAGAAACACACTGACGTCTCATGTTGTTTTTGGAAGATTTTTCTGTTTCTCTCTCAGTCACTGAACAATATCTTCCTCAAACTGATTTAAAACCTCCTGATTTCCTGAAGATGAAACTGCATCAGAAACATTAGTTTGGGGTTCACACTCACTGCAGGTTGGTGTATGTTGTGTAGTTAAACTTGGCAGTGGAGGAGAGGTCATGGCAGCCCCAGATCATAACATAACAACACCCTGACCCCGACCAGTCCTTCCCAACACTGTAAAAATATCGATGATAAAAGAGTGAACAAAATATGAGCTTTGTCATGAAAAGAGGGGAATGGAAATATTATCAATAAATTAAACACAGGTGTAGTCAAGGACCAAATCAAACTATTTAAAGAATTGAATAAAACACACAATGAATCAGAAATGAAACACAAACCCTCTAAACCAAAAACAAAGATATTCAGATGTGACTGAAACTCCCAAAGCCCGGATAGTCCAACAAGCTCAACTCCCTGAATCACATCGTTGGGGATTTTGGTCCCCTGTGTGTCGTCATTTTTTTTCTTTTTAAACGAATAAAACTGAATAAAAAAGGGATTCTCTAGATCAGATTTAGTTGGTAAAAGGTTGGATGGGATTGTTTTGGTCGGGAAGAAGAATCATTTGCATGGTGGAATCTTTTGGTGTCGATACTGTTATAAATCTCCTGAAGACAGAAAGATGAAGATGGAACAGCAGTCTCTTTCCTATGGAAGTTCACTACACAGAGGATCCATTAGTGTCAGGATTCTACACTGGATGGGATTAAACACACCAGAACATCAGGCGCATGGAATCCTGGGCAAGTTTCTGGAAGGCCAGACGTTCCACTGCGACTCGGCTCCAAAGATTCACCAAAAGAACCGATTCAAAGAGTCGACTCCTGATCCGGAATGAATCATCGTTCCTGAAGTGAAAGAGTTTCTCTCAGTCTCGATTCCATTTCGGGTGGAAAAGTTCCTGAGAAACTTGACGGCAGAAAAGTGGATCTGAATGTGAGAGAAAGGGAAGAGAAGAGTGAAGGTGAGTGATGTGTTTATTATAAATAAGTTTAGAGGAGGATGAGGTGGATATAGAGGAAATAAAGCTGGTGGGAAATGAGCTGGAGGAAACCTGTGGTGTGTGAGATGCAGGGAGAACCTCACCTGGAAAACAGGTGTTATCACCTATGGACCTCTACAGGACTTTTACCCTCCTTTCTTCATTTTCTCATCAATTAAAGCTTCTAATATTTATGGAGTGGAGTGTTCTGCGTGTGGAACAAACAGAAAGTGTTTATAAAGTTGTATTTGTTGAGATTTCTCTCAGTTGTGTTTTGGAAGCAGAAGGGAAGATGTTCAGATTCAGCACAAACTCAACACCCATCTGGAGATTTATAA
The DNA here is from genome assembly GCA_024760905.1 of Plotosus lineatus. Classification (NCBI taxonomy): domain Eukaryota; kingdom Metazoa; phylum Chordata; class Actinopteri; order Siluriformes; family Plotosidae; genus Plotosus; species Plotosus lineatus. The sequence goes on along the minus strand of CM045730.1, from coordinate 63,018,044 downwards.
AAATACCACAAACTCACCCTGTAGAGAAATAAATTTGTGTTAAATGTGAGTTGGAGTAAAAAGGGAATTCAGACATGTTTGGAAAGAAGAACTCGGGAGGAACTTGCAGTCGGTTCTGGTCCACAAGAACCCATTTAATCCCACTGCTCACATTTATCACAACTAATGTTCCTCATATACTTTACTCAGGATTAAAACTAAACCCGGACATGATTAGTTTGCTCATGTGACTGTACACATTCATGTTTTGGTTCTTCCACCTGAACACGATGATGATGTCAGAGCTCAGGAATGTCAGCGATGTTCTTTCAGTAAATTTTTGAAGAGCTCATTGTTATTTTTGTTCACATAATTATGAAACTGTTCCGTATACATCCATATAGTAATGATTATATTAATCCTGGTTTATTCTTCGATGTGAGATCTCAGTCTCTGTGTGTTGGACGCTCCCTCAGTACTGTAAACACAGGATGGATCTTTTTGACTAAAACACTCACATTTTTCTCGAGGACATTGAGATGAAAGTGATTTGGATGAAAGTTTCCATGTTTGTTTGTTTGTTTGTTTGTGTATTTCTAGGAGTGAAATCCATTCCAGTAGAAGGAACCAGACTCTTCAGGACTCAGCTGTGTATTTGTGGAAAGTTTAATAATATTCAAAGATGGAGCCTCCTGATCTGGATACAGATAATGTTTCCCCACCTTCAAAACCACAGGAACCCGACACGCCCAGGTATTTTATTCATGATATATTTTTATATAAATTAGTGATGCTCCAGGTACCAGCAATTAATAATCTGGCAGATTATCATAAAGTTAATTTAAATTCTTCCAACGAAAATATGAAACACAGATCTGCATTTTATGGAATTCAATTATATATTTTGGGAACAGTAAATCTCTCTCTCTCTCTCTCTCTCTCTCTCTCTCTCTCTCTCTCTCCGTCAGACAGCAGAGTGTTAATTATTACTGATATTTCTGTTGGATTCTAGAATGATGGAGGGAAAGAGATCAGAATCACTAGAACCCAGCTGTGTCTCCATGAAGAGTGATCAGTCCAAGGAACATATACTTAATTTCAGATCCAGATGTGATGATGTGAGGTGAGTATAGTGAGATGTTTTACAGCAGTGATCCACCTGATCAAACTCTCTGGTGTCATGATGAAGCCCTTCATGATGTTTATCAGGTGTTGAAGCAGTAAAACACTAAACTGTGCAGCGCTGCAGCTCTCGGACTGGCGGTGAGGAAACTGCTTTAAGAGTTCAGTTCAGTCTGCAGTCCCTGAGCTGGAGGGTCTGTGGTGATCCACAGCAACATCTCCACCTGGAACAGTCTGATAGGATCAGTGAGGAAATCCTGAACTCAGTGGATTGTGTTGAGAGGATGGTGTTAAATATCCGTCTCTGTATTTATTAGTGTGTGTTGTGCAGATATGAAAACATATCGTCCATATTACAATGATGGTTTTATTTATTCACAGACCACAAATGAAGAAATCAAACATCAGCACCAATCAGTTGGACTCCATATTCAAGGTTTGTGTGTGTGTGTGTGTGTGTGTGTGTGTGTATGTGTGAGAGAGAGAGAGAGAGAGAGAGAGAGAGAGAGAGAGGAGGTTGCAGGTTTTATTTAGAGATGATAATCATGTCCAGATTTAGTGATGTGCAGGTGCATTATTCAGCTAACTGGGTTATCAAAGGTGGGCCATGTCTCTCACTGTCTATGGTGAGAGGCATGTAAAAGAACCATTGCTGACTTTCGTAATGAGGAGGCTACAAAGTCGTCAGCGTGTTTCTGTCCCTTGCTAAAAGGGTTGAGACAGGAAGGGCATCCGACGTAAAAACCTCTGCCAAAATCAAAACCTGCGAATCAGACGATTTCCTGTGGCGACTCCCGATTAAAAGGGGAAAAAGCCGAAAGGAAGACAGACAGGTGCATTATGGGTAATGAGACAGAATTTGAGTTGTCAATGTGGAATAGAAAGAGACTTTTCTTCTTTTCCTAAAATAAACTCGTCTCTCACTGTGTAAGATTATAATATTTAGATCTGTTCCTGTGTGTTTCTGACCAGGAGCTCGAACACAAAGTCATCACTCTGATAAAGAACGAGCTGAAGAGGTTCAAGATTATCCTGAGTCCAGATTCCCCAGCATGCACTGAGAGAGAGGTGGAGGATGAGGAGGATGTGCACAGTGTCAGAGACGGAGCGCTGAAGATCACACTGCACGTCCTGAAGAACATGAATCACACAGATCTCGCTAACACACTGCGCTACAGTAAGAGCTCTGAGTCCTGACTTTATTCCATCAGGTTCACTTCAGAGAGGAAATTGTTTCAGATCCAAACACTTTCAGTTTGAGCTTTGATTTTCGTATTATGCACATTTGGTGATTTTCTGCTCTGTTGGTGCTCCAGCTTGTGGTTCTTCTGTATGATGGTCCTGTTCCTTCAATAAGATTTACTTCATGAATCAGGAATGAATGGCAGCATTTGGAAGAATTTTACATTTGATATTGTGTTGAGTGATTTTTACATTAAAACATGTTATTACTTTGTTTATTAGAGTCTGTGGCCCCTGTGTATCAGTTAAAGTTGAAATCCAACCTGAGAGAGAAGTTTAAAAGAATTAATGAAGGAGGCTCACAGCATGGAAGCTCAGCACTTCTGAATGAGATCTACACAGAGCTCTACATCACAGAGGGTTGGAGTGGAGACGTTAATAACGAACATGAGGTGAGACAGATTGAGACAGCGTACAGGGGACCAACGACACAGGAGACACCCATCAAATGTAATGATCTCTTTAAAGACACGTCCATCAGAAGTGTGCTGACTAAAGGAGTTGCTGGAATTGGAAAAACCGTCTCTGTGCAGAAGTTCATTCTGGACTGGACTGAAGGAAATGCAAATCATGACGTCACCTTCATGTTTCCACTTCCCTTCAGAGAGCTGAATCTGATGAAGGACAAACATCTCAGTCTGATAAACCTTCTTCATCATTTTTTCCCAGAAACGAGAAAACTACAATTAATAGACCGTGACTCCTACAAAGTCACTTTGATCTTTGATGGTCTGGATGAATGTCGACTTCCTCTAAATTTCCAGAAGAACGAGATACTGTATGATGAGACAGAATGTGCATCAGTGGATGTGCTGTTGACAAACCTCATCAAGGGGAATCTGCTTCCTTCTGCTCTCCTCTGGATCACCTCTCGACCAGGAGCAGTCAATCAGATCCCTCCTGAGTGTGTAGACCAGGTAACAGAGGTACGAGGCTTCAGTGATCCTCAGAAAGACGAGTACTTCAGGAAGAGGATCAGTGATCAGAGCCTGGCCAATAAAATCATCTCACACATGAAGTCTTCAAGAAGCCTCTACATCATGTGCCACATCCCCGTCTTCTGCTGGATTTCAACAACTGTTCTGGAGAGAATGTTGGGCGGAGCAGAGAGTGGAGAGATCCCCAAGACTCTGACTCAAATGTTCACTCACTTCCTGGTCTTTCAGATCAAACACAAGGACCAAAAGTACCATCAGAAACATGACCCTGATCCTCAGAAGACCAGAGAGAGCATCCTGGCACTGGGAAATCTGTCTTTCCAGCAGCTGGAGAAAGGAAACCTGATCTTCTATGAGGAAGACCTGAGAGAGTTTGGCATTGATGAGACAGAAGTGTCCGTGCACTCAGGAGTGTGCACCCAAATCTTCAGAGAGGAGTTTGGGCTTCACCTGGGAAAGGTGTTCAGCTTTGTGCATCTCAGTGTTCAGGAGTTTCTGGCTGCTTTATACGTGTTTCTGACCTTCGTCGTCAAAAAGAGAAATAAACTCATGGAGCAAAATACTGGAGTTTTAAATCCAAGCATGTGTGAATTCCTGAAGAGTGCAGTGAACAAGGCCTTACAGAGTGAGAATGGACACCTGGACCTGTTCCTCCGCTTCCTCCTGGGTCTCTCACTGGACTCCAATCAAACTCTCTTACGAGACATAATGCCACAGACAGGAAGTAGATCTCACAGCCAACCGGAAACAGTGGCGTACATCAAGGAGAAGATCAGGGAGAATCCATCTCCAGAGAAATCCATCAATCTGTTCCACTGTCTGAATGAACTGAATGATGATTCTCTAGTACAGGAAGTCCAAACTTACCTGAATAGAGGAGGTGAGCGTCGTCTCGGGGGAACCAGACTCTCTTCTGCTCAGTGGTCGGCTCTGGTGTTTGTGTTACTGAACTCAGAACAGGAACTGAATGAGTTTGATTTGAAGAAATTTGACCAGACAGAGGAATGTTTTCTGAATCTGCTGCCGGTGCTCAAAGCCTCCAGGAAAGCTGTGTGAGTATTTTATTTATAAATGTTTTACTGTGAGTTTATTATTTTAATGTAACTCTGAACTGCATTGTTGGGATGAAAGTTTATTAATAGTTACCCGAATCATCTTGAATCAAACTTCTGGTACTTTTACTGAATATTTACTGTGATTGTTTCACTTTTTACACCAAAACGTTGTGTCCTCTGAGGGACAGAGAGAGAATAAGGAAACTTTCACATCTGCCTTGTTGGGTTTGGACTGATCGGAATTTCTCTTTAATTTGGATGAGTGTGAGCACTCCACCTGTATTGTGAACACTCAACCTGTATTCAGGTCGAAAACAAACAACTGAACCAGTGCTTGTAAAATCTGAGGTGACGAGGAGACAGAGAACAATACACACCAGCTGTTCTAGCGTCTCTGCGAAATTCCAACAAGAACTCAGTGTAGAGCACGACGAGTCTTGGAGATCTTGGAGATCAGAGCGTAGTGTGTGTGTGTGTGTGTGTGTAGCTGCTCGCTCTCACACGTGTGTGATGTACAGGAGTTGATGGTGTTATCATAAATTGTATGTAAGAGACTGTGGTGCAGAGAGATGGTGCTTCTTCTGTAAATGTGCTGATGTGGCATTGTGGCGTCTGATTTCTGTGTGAGAGAGAAACAAACTCACGGTTTTCTTCAGGGCTGTGGTCGGATGTAACCACAAATATATGCCGTATACTCAGTTATTTTATTAATCATGTAGCGTGTACGCACTTATTTTTTCCCTTGCGAGATCGTTTATTAAAGTGTATTTTATTTTACAAGTGAAAAGTCTTTTGGTGCGTGTTTTTATTTATATATACACACATACTAGTCCTTCTAAAAAAATTAGCAGATTGTGATAAAGTTCATTATTTTCTGTAATGTACTGATAAACATTTGACTTTCATGTATTTTAGATTGATTACACACAACTGAAGTAGTCCAAGCCCTTTATTGTTTTAATATTGATAATTTTGGCAAAAAAGTAAAGAAAAACCAAAAATCCCTATCTCAAAAAATGAGCATATTTCATCCGACCAATTAAAAAAAAGTGTTTTTAATGCAAAAAAAGGTCAACCTTAAAATAATTATGTTCAGTTATGCACTCAATACTTGATTGGGAATCCTTTTGCAGAAATGACTGCTTCAATGCGGCGTGGCATGGAGGCAATCAGCCACAGGCTTAAGCTCATCCACAGTGTTGGGTCTGGTGTCTCTCAACTTTCTCTTCACAATATCCCACAGATTCTCTATGGGGTTCAGGTCAGGAGAGTTGGCAGGCCAATTGAGCACAGTAATACCATGGTCAGTAACCATTTAGCAGTGGTTTTGGCACTGTGAGCAGGTGCCAGGTCGTGCTGAAAAATGAAAATCTTCATCTCCATAAAGCTTTTCAGCAGATGGAAGCATGAAGTGCTCCAAAATCTCCTGATAGCTAGCTGCATTGACCCCGCCCTTGATAAAACACAGTAGACCAACACCAGCAGCTGACATGGCACCCCAGACCATCACTGACTGTGGGTACTTGACACTGGACTTCAGGCATTTTGGCATTTCCTTCTCCCCAGTCTTCCTCCAGACTCTGGCACCTTGATTTCCGAATTACATGCAAAATTTGCCGTCATCCGAAAAAAGTACTTTGGACCACTGAGCAACAGCCCAGGTCAGCCGCTTCTGTCGCTGTTTCTGGTTCAAAAGTGTCTTGACCTGGGGAATGCGGCACCTGTAGCCCAGTCCACTGCTTCCACAGGTCCCCCAAGGTCTGGAATCGGCCCTTCTCCACAATCTTCCTCAGGGTCCGGTCACCTCTTCTGGTTGTGCAGCGTTTTCTGCCACACTTTTTCCTTCCCACAGACGTCCCACTGAGGTGGCTTGATACAGCACTCTGGGAACAGCCTATTCGCTCAGAGATTTCTTTCTGTGTCTTACCCTCTTGCTTGAGGGTGTCAATGATGGCCTTCTGGACAGCAATCAGGTGGGCAGTCTTACCCATGATTGTGGTTTTTAGTATTGAACCAGGCTGGGAGTTTTTAAAAGCCTCATGAATCTTTTGCAGGTGTTTAGAGTTAATTGGTTGATTCAGATGATTAGGTTAATATCTCGGTTTGACTACCTTTTCATGATATGCTAATTTTTTGAGATAGGAATTTTGGGTTTTCATGAGCTGTATGCCACAATCATCAGTATTAAAACAATAAAAGACCTGAAATATTTCAGTTGGTGTGCAATGAGTCTAAAATATATGAACGTTTAATTTTTATCAGTACATTACAGAAAATAATGAACTTTATCACAATATGCTAATTTTTTGAAAAGGACTAGTATATATATAGTGGTATGAAAAAGTATCTGAACCTTTTGGAATTTTTCACATTTCTGCATAAAATCACCATCAAATGTGATCTGATCTTTGTCAAAATCACACAGATGTAAAAAACAGTGTCTGCTTTAACTAAAACCACCCAAACCTTTACAGTTTTTCATATTTTAATGAGGATAGCATGCAAACAATGACAGAAGGGGGAGGAATAAGTAACTGAACCCTCTGCCTCAAGAGACTTAAAGAGCAATTGAAACCAATTTTTACCAAACAATTTAAGTCAGGTGTGTGTCCAATCACTGATGAGTGGCTTAAAGCTGCCCTGCCCACTATAAAGCACACACATGGTAAGAATTGTCTTGATGAGAAGCATTGTCTGATGTGCACCATGGCTCGCTCAAAAGAGCTGTCTGAAGACCTGCGATCAAGAATTGTTGATTTGTATAAAGCTGGGAAAGGATACAAAACCATCTCTAAAAGTCTGGATGTTCATCAATCAACAGTCAGAGAAGTTGTCTACAAATGGAGAGAGTTTGGCACTGTTGCTTCTCTCCCAAGGAGTGGCCGTCCACCAAAGATGATGCCAAGAGTTCAGCGCAGAATACTCAGAGGTAAAAAAAAAACCCTAGAGTGTCTGCTAAAGACTTACAGAAATCACTGGCACAGTCTATTATCTCTGTGCACACATCAACTATATGTAAAACAATGGCCAAGAATGGTGTTCATGGAAGGACTCCAAGGAGGAATCCACTGCTGTCTAAAAAAACATTGTTGCTCGTTTAATGTTCGCAAAAAGGCACTTGGACACTCCGCAGAAGTTTTGGCAAAATAGTTTGTGGACTGATGAAACCAAAGTTGAATTGTTTGGGAGGAACACACAATGCTATAAGATCGGAGTATCTTCGGGCGTGTATAGCTAAGGACATTCAACGGGGCTGGTTAGCTGGGCGGGGGCTAGCAGAGTTAATATGCTATGGTAGTCAGCTCAATGCAAGCCACACCCCAGCGGACAAGAAGCCCAGGCGGGAAGGGGCCGAACGACGACTCCGGCGATTGGGATTGCAGGGGATGAAGGCCGTGTAGCCAGCTGGTATAATCGCCTCATCGGGTGTACTCTCCTCGAGCCATGTTTCACAGAAACCCAGTCCTGTAGATCCCTCTGCGCTGCAATCTGAGCATGAAGCTCATCCATCTTGTTTCGCAGGAACTGAGCATTTTCAAGCAGTATGGCCGGAAGTGCTAACCAAGCCTCTGAGAACTCCACCTGGGCTTATCGCTAGCCGCTGTGCGGTTAGCATTGAGCTCCCATCGCAGCTCACGATAGAAGTTGTTGTGTGCTTAGTTGCCCGAAGCTGAAGCTGCTCATAGCTGTAGTAGGGTTGACCGATCATAGACGAGCATAGTGCAAAACATGAACAAACAAATAAAACAAATTACTCTGAGAACTCCGGTTGCCCTCTAGGCAGCGCCATCTTGGAGACGTCACTCCAAGTTCAATGTAAAAGGACATGAAGTGTAATAAAGTTTCTCCTTTTGGTATTATTTGTTAAACATGCTACAGAACATAAAATCTCACACACAAACATTCACTTAAGTACTGTACTGGAATAATAATTCAAAAAGACTTTAAAACGAGTGCTTTACAACAGTATATTCTGTATAATGTTTCTATTTTTTCATCAATAAAAATAAGAGTAAAAATTGAGAAGTTTTTCTTAATCCTTACTATATTTTACTACATTAATACTGTATTAATGAGTAAGACTGTCTATAGAATGTGTTTAAGAAGCACATTTTAGCGCATGTAATAGATACATAATATTTTACTTCTGGCTGCACATTCACGCATGTGACGTGATACACAGGGTTTTACTTCCGGGTACAGAACTCGCGGATTATCTCGATTAGCGGGAGAGCTCGGAACTGAACCCCCGCGAATAACGATGGCCTACTGTACTTCAATCATTGCTTCTTTTACGTAAATGCTTCACGCCGATTCAAGCTCATTATTTATATCTGATATTCTGGTTTCAACTGTATGTCGTGACAGCTGGGATCAGTGATGGAATCTTTGAGTTTTTTATTATCTGGAGCCAAAATTTCAATTAAATCCACAAAACACTTTTTTAACAACTCACCTTCGATGTCTGTTTTTTGAGCACGGGCAATGTTCCACGCCACTTTATAGGATGCAAGTGTCACAGCTTCCCCATGCTTGGTCAATGGCTGAAACGTTTGTGACTGTCTTTTTCCTTGGTTTTCAAGGTGCTCAAGTTTTTCTTGCGTAGTTCAGTACCTTTGGGGAATTCCGTGTCAATATTAGCATGGAGTGTGTTGCAATGACGCTGAAGATTTGAAGCCTTGAAATGTGATATTGTGGTACTGAAGAATAAACAGAGTGATTTGCCATTCCGTTCAAAAAAAAAGTAAGCATCTTCCCATTCTTTCAGAAATGTCTTGTGTTCATCTTCATATTTTCGTTTAGATTTTGACAAAAAATGTTGACTTAATTTCCCAGCATTAGACGTCATCCGCGCAGAAGATTGGCTGTCACTTACATGTCAGACACGACATAAAAAAAACACCCAATCTGTCAAAATTTTGAAAAATATTATTTATTTGTTTTTAATAACCTCTGATGGATTTAAGTGTGTTTAAAAAAAAAATGAAACGAGGCAAAGAGCCACAGTCTATAGAAATATGAGAAGAGGCAAAGAGCCACATTCTTATTGATCAAGAGCCGTGTGTTCGCCACCCCGTTCTTTATAAATAGATCAATCTACTGCTCATAGGGTGACAGTTCTGATGAGGACGAGTCTAATGAGGATGAGTTAATGTTTGTTTCTATCATATTGTGTATGTTCCAGTCTATGAGGATATCAGCAGGTATTTGTACAGCCAGTTCAGTGCAGACTTAAAGTTCAAGTTCGGCATGGACCGTGTGTGCATGTGGTGATGTAAAGCTACACTTCTGTGATTTTTACAATAATATAATATATTAAATCTTTGTGTATAATGTAATTAAAATGCTGTTGGTATGTCAAATTATTTAAAAATAAGTGTTTAAAAATTTCCCTGTGGGAGGCGGGACACCCTCCCACACCCTCCCCCTGCGCTCCGCACACCTTGGGCCAACGGCACAAAGCGCAGCAACACGCCACCTCAATGGCTTCATCGTCTCGTTCGGTCGCCGAAGCAGCCTAATAGTACACCCACTTATTTTTTTTTTACCACGACAGCACTGGTTCTGTTCCATGATAACTTTGGCTGTGTTTGTGTGTTTGAGATCAGTGTTGTGATATTTCATCATTTCTCTTCCAGTCTGTGTCAGTGTAATCTGACAGAGGAAAGTTGTAGAGGTCTGTCCTCAGTTCTCAGTTCAACCTCCTCCAGACTGCGCGAACTGGACCTAAGAGGAAATGAACAGATTCAGGATTCAGGAGTGAAGCTGCTGTCTGCTGGACTGAAGAATCCACACTGTACACTGGAGATACTGAGGTATACACACACACACACACACACACACACACACACAGCTGACAACTTGTACCTAAAAATGTACTTGGTTCATTTTCTTGGGTCTGAGTAGGGAAATTTGTTTTTGGGTCGGATAATACGTACAGACACTCCCTGACTTACATTCATCCGTTTTACGTTTCGATTTTAAGTTTTTTTTTAAAAAAAAAAAAACAGTCAAATTTTGAGTTTAGACGTACATATGTATATGCTGACGTAATGACACTGCTTCCATTGTTTACAAACGATAAACTGAACATGCCCCTCCTCCTTCCCAGTTCAGTTTATATATATATATATACACTAGTGTATACTAGTCCTTCTCAAAAAATTAGCATATTGTGATAAAGTGAATTATTTTCTGTAATGTACTGATAAAAATTAAACTTTCATATATTTTAGATTCATTGCACACCAATTGAAATATTTCAGGTCTTTTATTGTTTTAATACTGATGATTTTGGCATACAGCTCATGAAAACCCAAAATTCCTATCTCAAAAAATTAGCATATCATGAACCGGTACTCTAAATGAGCTATTAACCTAATCATCTGAATCAACCAATTAACTCTAAACACCTGCAAAAGATTCCTGAGGCTTTTAAAAACTCCCAGCCTGGTTCATTACTCAAAACCGCAATCATGGGTAAGGCTGCCGACCTGACTGCTGTCCAGAAGGCCATCATTGACACCCTCAAGAACTCTCTGAGCGAATAGGCTGTTCCCAGAGTGCTGTATCAAGCCACCTCAGTGGGATGTCTGTGGGAAGGAAAAAGTGTGGCAGAAAACGCTGCACAACCAGAAGAGGTGACCGGACCCTGAGGAAGATTGTGGAGAAGGGCCGATTCCAGACCTTGGGAGACCTGTGGAAACAGTTGACTGGGCTACAGGTTCCGCATTCTCCAGGTCAAGCCACTTCTGAAGATGCGGTGAAAAAGGTGTTCAAGGTGAAGATCGCTGAAAAACTCCAAGACGTACGAAAATTTCTACATTGAAAACGATCTGCCAAAGGAAACCCGGGAGACCCAAGCGTCGATTAAAACTGTGCTCAAACAACTTGGGAAAGAAAAGGACTTCCGGCTACACGGTACCAAGTTAGTGCCCCGCAAACAATAGGATAGTGTGTGGCGGGTTTGCTGCTGGAACTGTCGTGGATGGAGTGTAAATGTGAGCGAAAATTCGGACTTTAGATATTTTGCCGTTTCATCGAGTGACTAAGATGTGATTGCTGTATGTGAAGCATTCTTAAAAGGTAACGAGGTTTTGTCTTTAGATGGTTTTACGTTTTACAATCATAACAGACTCCACTTACATAAACGAGCAAAGCGAGGCTCTGGTGGAGTAGGACTGTTTATTCGAAACTCTCTTCTTGCTAAATACGACTAAGATTGTGGATGACACATCAGAGGACATATTGTGGTTGGAATGTACGCCACGTACGAGTGGTGTCCCTACATACCTCTGTGTGTGTTACCTACCTCCCAAAGGTTCCTCGTATCACAGAGACCCTGAGGAGTTCTACAATACACTCCTACACCAGGTGTATACCTACCAGAACCAAGGTATTGTGCAAATATATGGTGACTTTAACGCCAGGACTGGCGACTTACCTGATTTTATATAAGGTGTTGACTCTGTCCCGGACCGTATTAGTATTGACAATACTGTTAATAATTATGGTGAGCTTTTGATTGATTTTCTTATAGATATCAATTTTTGTATGTTAAACGGACGTTTTAGCTCAAATGATTTTACTTGTATTGGCCCTAACGGTAGATCCATTGTTTGTTTTAGTCCCCCATGAGCAGCTGAGTTTAAAGTGGTATCAATGGCACCTCTAATTGTTAAGAATGGTGCTAGTGTGCCGAACTCTATCCCAGATCATTCTCTGTTGACCTACTCTTTGGACCTCTCGGTGCTTGACAACAAGACCCTGGTAAACCAGCCTCAATCTCCTGACGATGTAGAAGAGGGAAAGATACGATATAATGTCAGAAATATCCACAGTGACTTCCTCTCTACTGAATCATCACGTGACCTGATAGAACGCACTATCTCCCGGATAGAACAGAGTTTAAGTGCCTCTCAAGACGTGAATGAAGCATATTCAGAGTTTGTCGACTTGGTTCAGTTAGAGATGTCCAACAGACTCCCAGTTTTTAATAGTAAACGAAAAAACAAGAAAGTCTTTTAGAAAACCCTACTGGAATAACGAGCTTCAGAAACAGTGGGATCTTACTTGTAAATATGAAAGGAATTGGTTGCAATGTAAAGATGGGACTAACAACAGATCAAGACTGAAACAACAGTATTGCGCTCAGAGAAAAACTTTTGATAAACTGAACAGAAAGCATAAAAGACGTCACCAAGCAGAGAAACAGAACAATTTACAAGAGGAATTAAACCAAGCGGATACGAACTTCTGGCGGCTCATCGGTAAAATAGGAATATCTAACGTTAGGAAAGTTAGGAAACTATTCCTGAGGAAGTGGTGCTTGAAGATGGTAATGTTGTCAATGATGTTCACGCTGTCCTGGCTCACTGGAAAACTGACTTTGAACGTCTGTATTCAGGGGGCGACAACTCTGACACGTATGATGAGGACCACCTGAGACGAGTGCTACACGACCTTGAACAATTAACTACATCTAACGGTACCTACGATCAAGAAGATTCACCACTAAATGTGCCCATCTCGCGCGAGGAAGTGACGCAAGCCGTGCGCAGAGCTAAAAATAGAAAAGCAGCCAGTGTTGACAATCTGCCAGCGGAAGTCCTGAAAAATGACAACTGTGTGGACATTCTGTCCCGTATCTTCACTTACTGCTTTGACAACGGGGTTACTCCAAGCACCTGGAATGAATCAATAATCAACCCCATTGTGAAAAGTGGAACCAATCTACGTAAACCGTTATCATATCGCGGTACATCCCTTGTATCTGTTCCATGTAAAATATACTGTGATATCCTTAATCAATGGATAACCAAGTGGCTCGACTCCAGAAATTTACTGTCAGATACCCAAAATGGTTTTAGGAAAGGGAGAAGTTGTTTGGACCACATATATTCTTTATACACTGTTTTAAAGGCAAGGTTGGATTGTAAAACAGACACTTTTACATGTTTTATTGACTTGTAGAAAGCATTTGACAATGTTGATAGAAACTGCTTGTGGCTCAAGTTACTGAAGGCTGGAATAAATGGAAAGATGTTCTCCACGATTCAGTCGATGTACCACAACACAACTAGTGCTGTAAGAGTGAACGATAATCTGACGGCTTTCTTCAAGATGAATACAGGAGTAAAACAAGGCTGTATTCTGTCCCCAACGTTGTTCTCTGTATATATTAATGACTTAGTGAATGAGATCGACAGTTTGAACCAAGGAGTACCTGTTGGTGATATTCTTGTTTCTGTTTTGTTATATGCTGATGGCATTGTTTTAATAGCCCCCATCGAAGAAAAGCTACAGTTAATGCTCGACGTTGTGTCCATCTGGTGCAGGAAATGGTGTCTGTATAGCAACGAGGATAAAACAAAGATTATTCACTTGAGAAAGGAGAACTGTATTCCTTCAGATGTGGAATTCAGATGCTGTAATCATGCCTTCAGTTATGCCGAATCGTACAAGTATCTGGGTTTCTGGTTCAATGAACATTTGAACATGAAGTTTGCTGTGAGAGAACTGGCTAAAAGTGCGAGTAGAGCACTCTCCTTGTTGATTACAAAGCACAGACTGTGTGGTGATATGGCTTATGATGTTTACAGGAAGCTGTTCGAATCCACTGAACCCATCATGTTATATGGTGCACCGATCTGGGGTTTATACGGTCAGCGTGAGATCAGCAACGTACAACACAGAGCTATGAGGTTTTTCTTAGGAGTACCAAGAAATACGTCAACTACAGCTCTTCATGGTGAAATGGGCTGGCCAACCTGTCTAACAAAACAACGTATTGAAGCTTTTCGTTTTTATATCAAGCACTGTAAGAGTGAAGGTGACAGATTGCTGACTAAACTGTAAAACTGGTCCAAGGGAAGGAGAGCCTCATTTGTCTACAAAGCACAACATTTATGCACAAAACTGAATATTGATACAACTTCAACTACTAATACAGCCATAAAAGAGATGAAGAAACGTCTGATGAGACTAGACAAAGAACTGTGGTTTTATGAACTATGGAATGATAGAAACAAAGTGAACGGGAATAAACTAAGAACTTACAGACTGTAAGAAGGACCGACAACCTGAGATGTACATCAAGACAATTTTAAACAGGAACATACGACGAAACCTCACCAAACTACGCTGTGGCAATCTTGCCCTCCACATCGAGACAGGAAGGTACAGCAAGCCCCCCACCCCACTGTCTGAGAGAACCTGCCCCTTCTGTGACTACGTGGAAGACGAAATTCACTTCCTTTGAAACTGCCATTTTTACCATGATCTGTGATCTAAATTTTTATCCTTGTTAGATACTTCATTTTATGAAAATGATATTCAAATTTTAACTCTTTTGATGTCTTCATATCCCCATCTTTTAAATATCTTAGCAATATCTCTTAACGAAATGTTTAAAAGGAGGGAATGTTTTATCTGAGTACTATACATTTTACAAACATTTTAATTTTTATATTTATGTTCTTAAGTACATAATATTGTTTTAATAGTGTCTCATAAACCTATACTAGGCTGGGTGTATGTAATCTTTTATCCGTATAATTTACATTTTTTTTGTTCTGTATTCATACACGTGACACTTTAATAAACTACAAAACTACTAGCATTAAATCCTCATGTGATTCTGAATAATAAAATCCTTTTGCACACATCATCTTTAAAGGAAATTATAAACCAAGATAAAAATCTGGTGATGAAGGGCGTGGCATTGTGTCTCTGTAGGTTGGTGGATTGTGGTGTTTCAGGTGAAGGTTGTGCTGCTCTGACTTCAGCTCTGAGATCAAACCCCTCACACCTGAGAGAACTAAACCTGTCCCAGAATGCACTTGGAGATTCAGGAGTGAAGATTCTCTCTGCTGTACTGGAGGATCCTCTCTGGAAACTGGAGATACTGAGGTAAGATCATCTCTCTGAGAGTCACATGACCTGCTCCTCAGTTCGCTCCCATTCTCTAATAGTGATGCTGAAGCAGAAGGTTTAGGTTCATCATCAATGTCCTGAGGAGGAAGATTGTTTCTTTCACTGCACACTGATGATTCGTCACAGAGTCTTTGGGTCAGATGTTTGTATGTGAGAAGCTGCAGTACAAAGTGAAACTTAATGCCGCTGCAATGTATCTGAAATTACTGTGAAATTTATTAAACCCTGAAACTAATCACACAAACCTGGGACACAAACTAAATGCCCTGTGTGTGAACTGCAGGATTTAAAACATCACTAAAATAATCATGAGATCAAAAAGAAAACATGGAACATTAAAATATGAGGAAAATACTGTCAGACTGAAAGGTGACCCAAAACTGAGTAAAACGAGTCCTCTAGTAGTTCTGTACTGTGATCCAGATCTGTGATACAAAAGCAAGTTTCAAGTTGTCAGCTTTACTCTCATAGTCAGCCGAACCCAGTCTTCGAATGCTGAGGTAGACCGGTCCTCTTGTGGCATGCACACATGACAGAGGAAACTTGTGGTGGCTGTGATGCCGAACCCCATCACAGGTCCCAAAGACCTGCCCACTGCCCTACACACATACACACACACACACACACATGCACACACAAATTTATCAGTGACCTGATAAAACCGATGGGCTAACAAAATCATTTTCCTGAGCATTAAATATGAAAGAGAACAAGTAGAGTCATAATTTCACGAGTTCTGTTGGCCAGTCACTTATTTTGCTAAATTTGCTCCCGTATGCAAAAGGGTTGTGTCAGGAAGGGCATCCAACATTAAAACCTATGCCAAATCAAACCATGCAAATCATTTGCTGTGGCGACCCCTGATATATATAAAAAAAAAAAAAATGAAAAGAAATCTCTCTCTCTCTCTCTCTCATGCATGTAATTGCAAATGTCTGATTCTAGTACATTCACACCACAGTTTCCACCTATAATTCATCCAGCTATTCATCTGTCCATTTTAAAGAGAGAACAATAAAGCTTTATTTACATTCCTAAGGTTGTGTCAGGAAAGGCATCCGGCGTAAAACAAATGGCAAATAAAATATGCGAATCACAAGTAAGAAAGACACATTTCATACCGGATCGGTCGAGGCCCGGGTTAACAACGACCGCCATCAGTGCTGTCAACCAACAGGGTTCTGATGGAAATTGGACTACTGTTGGTCGAAGACGTCAAAGAAGGATAGGCTGGAGGCGTGTCCGTTGCCAAAGAGAGAAGAGGAAAGGCATGAGTCTAGGACTGAAAGTAGGGACTTTGAATGTTGGAACTATGGCAGGAAAAGGTAGAGAGCTGGCTGACATGATGCAGAGGAGGAAGGTGGACATACTGTGTGTTCAGGAGACCAGGTGGAAAGGTAGCAAGGCTAGAAGCTTAGGAGCAGGTTGAAGCTGTTTTTTCATGGTGTGGATGGGAAGAGAAATGGAGTCGGAGTCATCTTGAAGGAGGAGTTTCTCTGGAATGTTCTAGAAGTGAAAAGAGTGTCAGACAGAGTGATGAGTCTCAAGTTAGAAATTGAAGGTGTAATGCTCAATGTTGTGAGTGCTTATGCCCCACAGGCAGGATGTGAGCGAGAAGAGAAGGAGAGATTCTGGAGTGAGTTAGATGAAGTGATGCAGAGTACCCCCAGAGGTGAAAGAGTGGTCATTGGGGCAGACTTCAATGGACATGTTGGTGCAGGAAACAGAGGGGACGAGGAAATGATGGATAGGTTTGGTATCCAGGACAGGAACGCAGAAGGACAGATGTTGGTAGATTTTGCAAAAAGGATGGGAATGGCGGTGGTAAATACTTTCTTCCAGAAGAGAGAGGAGCATAGGGTGACTTATAAAAGTGAAGGTAGAAGCACACAGGTAGACTACATCTTGTGCAGGCGATGTAATTTAAAGGAAGTCAGTGACTGCAAAGTAGTAGCAGGTGAGAGTGTTGCCAAACAGCATAGGATGGTGGTGTGCAGGATGATGCTGATGGTGAGGAAGGTGAAGAAGGCAAAGGCAGAGCAGAAGACAAAGTGGTGGAAGCTGAAAAAGGAAGAGTGTCGGGTTGTCTTCAAGGAGGAGTTGAAAAAGGTTTTGGGTGGTCAGGAAGTGCTTCCAGATGACTTGACAACTACAGCTAATGTGATCAGGGAGACAGGTAGGAGAATACTTAGTGTGTAATCTGGAAGGAAAGTAGATAAGGAGACTTGGTAGTGGAATGAGGAAGTGCAGTAGTGTGTATTCTTCTTCTGCTTCTTTTCATTTCAGCTGTTCCCTTCCACAGCGAATCATCTGCCTCCATCTCACCCAATCCTCTGCATCGTCTACTCTTACTCTAAGTGCCCTCATGTCCTCCTTCACCACATCCATGAATCTTCTCTTCGGCATTCCTCTAGGCCTTCTGCCTGGTAGTTCCAACCTCAGCATCCTACTGCCAATATACTCACTATCCCTCCTCTGTACATGTCCAAACCATCTCAATGTAGCCTCTCTGACTTTGTCTCCAAAACCTCTTACATGTGATGTCCCTCTGATGTACTCATTCCTGATCCTATCCATCCTCGTTACTCCCAAAGAGAACCTCAACATTTTCATCTCTGCTACCTCCAGCTCTGCCTCCTGTTTTTTCCTCAGCGCCACTGTTTCTGAACCATACAACATCGCTGTCCTCATCACTGTCTTGCACACTTTTCCTTTCATTCTTGCCGATACCTTCCAATCACACATCACACCGGACACTTTTCTCCAACCATTCCAACCTGCCTGCATACACTTCTTCACCTCTTTTCCACACTCTCCATTGCTCTGGATCGTTGAGGCTAAGTACTTAAAATCCTCCACCTTCTTTATCTCTCCACCAGGTAACCTCACCGTTCCTCTTGGGTCCTTGTCGTTCACACACATGTATTCTGTTTTACTGAGTCTAACGTCCATTCCTCTCCTTTCCAGTGCATATCTCCACCTCTCTAGATTTTCCTGCACTTGTTCTCTGCTCTGGAATTTTATTTTATTTTATATCTTAACTGCAAGTAGTTTATTAAATCCTCATGTGATTCAGAATAATAAAATCCTTTTACAGAGACATCATCAAAGAAAATCTTAAACCATGATAAAAATCTGGTGATGAAGGGCGTTGCTTGTGTCGCTGCAGGTTGGTGGATTGTGGTGTTTCAGATGAAGGTTGTGCTGCTCTGACTTCAGCTCTGAGATCAAACCCCTCACACCTGAGAGAATTGGATCTGTCTAAGGATAAACTCGGAGATTCAGGAGAGAAGATGCTCTCTGCTGTACTGGAGGATCCTCGCTGTAAACTGGAGATTCTGAGGTAAGATCATCTCTCTGAGAGTCACATGACCTGCTGTTGTCACTGTCCCCCCAGTGCACTAACTGGGTTATCAAAGGTCAGCCGTGTCTCTCACTGTCTATGGTGCGAGGTTCATGTAAAAAAAAAACATTGCTGACTTTCATCAAGAGGAGTTCCGTTGCCCTCAGATTGTTTCTGCCCTGCGATGGCCGGGTGAGTCGTCCAGGGTGTAACCTGCCATTGCCCAGAGTCGGCTGAGATGGGTGCAAGCCTCCCTCCAACCCTAATTCGGATTAAGTGGCTCAGAAAATGAATGAAAACCAACAGAAACTGATTAAAAGGAATCCTCTTGTGGTGAGGTACAGGGCTGCCAGATTTGTGTTCCATAAACAGTTTTGAAGTTGTAAGTTTTCCTCTCATCTCCAGTCAGAATAATCTGAACTCCCTCCATATTCTCCTTCAGTCTCAGACCCCGACTGGCCACTTCTTCCAGGACCAACAATTTGTTTCTAGTATTTTCATCATCATTTCTGGCTCTGTTCTTTCTTGGTTTCATTCTTATCTTTCCAACCGCACTCAGTTTGTCCAACTTAAATCTTTCTCCTCCGATCCTGTCCCCATCACCACCGGTGTTCCTCAGGGTTCTGTCCTAGGTCCCCTCCTTTTCATCATCTATCTCTTTCCCCTCGGTCACATTTTTCAAAACATCACATCCATTTTCACTGCTACGCGGCTGCCACCCAGCTCTACCTCTCCAGCAAACCCAACACCACACTCCCTCCCTCCTCCCTTCTCCTCTGCATCCATGAAATAAAGTCCTGGTTCACCTCAAATTTCCTCAAACTTAACAGCAATAAAACTGAACTCCTCCTCACTGGCACCAAATCCACCCTAAGTAAAATCAATAATTTCTCTATTCTCATCGACGGTTCCTCCATCTCTCCCTCCCGGCAGGTCAAGAGTCTGTGTGTCATCCTCGATGGCACCCTTTCCTTCACCTCCCAAATCAACTCTGTCACCCGCTCAGCATATTTTCACCTCCGCAACATCCACCGCCTCCGTCCCTCCCTCACTCCTCAGTCCACCGCCATCCTGGTCCACAGTCTCGTCACTTCAGGTCTGGACTATTGTAACTCTCTCTTCTTCGGCCTTCCCCATAAAACTCTCCATAAACTACAACTGGTACAGAACTCAGCAGCCCGAATCATCACACGCACCCCCTCCACCCACCATATCACTCCCATTCTACAACAGCTACACTGGCTCCCCATTACATACCGTATTCAATACAAAATCCTGCTCCACACATTCAAAGCTATCCATGACCTTGCTCCTCCATATCTCTCTGACCTCCTCCACATTGCCACTTCTGCTCGCTCTCTTCGCTCCTCCTCTTCGCTCCATTTCTCTGTCCCTTCAGTCCGCCTTGTCACTGTGGGGAGCAGAGCTATCAGCTGCTCTGCTCCCCAGCTCTGGAATTCTCTTCCTCCCGATCTCCGCAATATAGATACACTCCCACTCTTCAAATCCAGACTCAAAACTCACCTGTTCAAACTTGCATACTCACTATAACCACTACTGCACTGTCCTGTAAATATTTTAACTGTATTTAATTGTCTGTTTATATTGAATATGTTGATTATTTTATTTGAATGTTTTCTACTGTTTTTATGATGTGAGGCGACCTTGAGTGCTGAGAAAGGTGCCATATAAATAAAATGTATTATTATTATAATAATTATCATCATCATAATCTTCCGCTGAGTCCAGGGTCAGGTCGCAGGGGCAGCAACCTTAGCAAAGAAGTCCAGACTCCTCTCCCGAGCCACTTCCTCCAACTCTCCCGGGGGGACACCGAGTTGGTCCCAGACAAGCCGAGAGACATAGTCCCTCCATCGTGTTCTGGGTTGACCCCAGGGTCTTTTCCCGGTTGGACATGCCCAAAACACCACACCAGGGATTCGTCCGGGGGGCATTCTGACCAGATGCCCGAGCCACCTCAACTGGCCCCTCTCAATGCGGAGGAGCAGCAGATCGACTCCAAGCTCTCCCCAGATGGCGAAGCTTCTCACCTTATCTCTAAGGGAGAACCCCGCCACCCGGCGAAGGAAGCTCATTTCAGCCGCTTGTATCCCTGATCTTGTTCTTTCAGTCATTACCCAAAGCTCGTGACCATAGGTGAGGGTTGGAACGTAGATCGACTGGTAAATTGAGAGCTTCGCCTTGCGGCTCAGCTCCTTCTTCACCACGACGGACCGGTACAGGCACCGCTTAACAGCAGAGGCTGCAGCGATCCGTCTGTCGATCTCTCGCTCCATCCTTCCCTCACTCGTAAACAAGATCCCAAGATACTTAAACTCCTCCACTTGGGGCAGGACCTCATTCCCGACCCGGAGGGTGCATTCCACCATTGTCCGACTGAGAACCATGGCCTCGGACTTGGAGGTACTGATCTTCATCCCGGCTGCTTCGCACTGAGCTGCGAATCGCTCCAATGAGAGCTGGAGGGCCCGACTTGATGAAGCCAAAAGGACAACATCATCCGCAAAAAGCAGAGACGATATCCGATGGCCACCAAACCAGAACCCCTCATCGCCTCGACTGCGCCTAGAAATTCTGTCCATAAAAATTATGAACAGAATCGGTGACAAAGGACAGCCTTGGCGGACTCCAACTCCCAGTGGAAACGAATCTGACCTGCTGTTACCAATACGGACCAAACTCTGGCTCCGGTGATACAGCGACCGAATAGCTCGTAACAACGGATCCAGAACGCCGTACTGTCGGCGCACGCCCCACAAGATCGTTCAAGGTACACAGTCGAAAGCCTTCTCCAAATCCACAAAGCACATGTGGACAGATTGGGCAAACTCCCATGCCCCCTCCAGAATCCTGTGGAGCGTATAGAGTTGGTCAAGAGTGCTGCGGCCAGGACGAAAACCACATTGTTCCTCCTGAATCCGAGGTTCGACTATCGGTCGGATCCTGCTCTCTAGTACCCCTGCATACACTTTCCCAGGTAGGCTGAGGAGTGTAATTCCCCGATAATTGGAACACACCCTCCGGTCCCCCTTCTTAAAAATTGGGACCACCACCCCAGTTTGCCAATCCAGAGGTACAGCCCCTGATGACCACGCGATGTTGCAGAGACGTGTCAACCAAGACAGTCCTACAACATCCAGAGCCCTGAGATATTCCAGGCGGATCTCGTCCAACCCTGGAGCTCGACCACCGAAGAGCTTTTTGACAACCTCAGTGACCTCCACTCCAGTGATGGGCGGACCCTCACCCGAAACCCCAGGGTCTTCCTCTTCCATTGGTGGGATTGAGGAGGTCCTCAAAGTATTCCCTCCACCTCTCGACAACATCCCCAGACAAGGGAAGCAGCTCCCCACCTCCACTGTAATCAGTGTTTGTGAAGAACTGTTTCCCCCTCCTGAGGCGTCGGATGGTGGCCCAGAACCTTTTTGAGGCAAACCGATAATCACTCTCTTGGCCCTCACCGAACTCCTCCCACGCCCGAGATTTTGCATCTGCGACAGCCTCGGCTGCAGCACGTTTGGCCTGCCGGTACCCGTTTGCTGCCTCAGGAGTCCCACAGGCTAATAAAACCCGATAGGCCTCCTTCTTCAGCTGGACGGCCCCCTTCACCGCAGGTGTCCACCACCAGGTTCGGGGATTACCACCACGACAAGCACCGACGACCTTACGGCCACAGCTATGGGCTGCCGCCTCAGCAATGGAGGCACGAAACATGGCCCATTCGGATTTCATGTCCCCCGCCTCCTCCGGAACGTGGTTGTAGCTCTGCTGGAGGTGGGAGTTAAAGGCCTCTCGGACAGGGGACTCCGCCAAACGTTCCCAGCAGACCCTGATTACATGCTTGGGCCTGCCAGGTCTGGAAGGCAACCTCCCACACCACCGAAGCCAACTCACCACCAGGTAGTGATCGGTAGACAGCTCAGCTCCTCTCTTCACCCGAGTGTCCAGAACATATGGTCGCAAGTCCGATGACATGACTACAATCATCGATCATCGAACTGCAACCTAGGGTGTCCTGGTGCCAAGTGCACTTATAGACACCCTTATGTTCGAACATGGTGTTCGTGATAGACAAACTATGACGAGCACAGAAGTCCAAAACGAAACACCATTCGGATTCAGACTGGAGAGGCCGTACCTACCGATCACACCCTTCCAGGTCACACTATCGTTGCCCACATGGGCGTTGAAGTCTCCCAAGACAACGAGCGAGTCTCCTGAGGGAGCGTTCTCCAACCTCCCCCCCCCAAAGACTCCAAAAAGGGTGGGTACTCTGAACTGTCATTTGGTGCATAAGCACAAATAACAGTCAGGACCCGTACCCCCACCCGAAGATGGAGGGAAGCTACCCTTTCGTCAACCAGGGAGAACCCCAACATTTGGGCACCGAGACGGGGGGCAACAAGAATACCCACACCGGCTCGCCGCCTCTCCCCATGAGCAACTCCAGAATAGAAGAAGGTCCAGCCTCTTTCGAGATGGATGGTTCCAGAGCCCAAGCTACGCGTTGAGGTGAGCCCGACTAGATCTAGTCAGTATCTCTCCACCTCACGCACCAAATCAGGCTCCTTTCCCGCCAGAGATGTGACATTCCATGTCCCGAAGGTCAGAGTAAGTAGCCGAGGATCGGTCCGACAGAACCCATGCCTTTGGCTGCCACCCAACTCACACTGCACCCAACCCCTAAAACTCCTCCCACGGGTGGTGGGTCCATGGGAGGGCGGACCCATGTCTCCTTCTCGGACTAGGCCCGGCCAGGCTCCATGGGCATAAGCCCGACCACCAGGCGCTCGCCTTCAAGCCCCTCCCCTGGACCTGGCTCCAGGCGGGAACCCCGGTGACCCGCGTCCGGGCAAGGGAGACTGCTTCCTGTGCTCTCTCTCAGATGTCATGCGTCATAGGGGTTTTTTGAATCGCACTTCATCTGGACCTTCACCCCGGACCTGTTTGCCTTGGTTGACCCTACCAGGGGCATTTGCCCCCGACAACATAGCTCCTAGGATCATTAGGTCACGCAAATCCCTCCACCACGATAAGGTGGCGATTCAGGGAGGTGATAGAGCAAAAGATAACCAAAGAGAAGATTTATGGATGTGGTGAAGGCGGACATGAGGGTCGTTGGAGAAAGAGTAGAAGATGCAGAGGATAGGGAGAGATGGAGGCAGATCATTTGCTGTGGCGACCCGTGAAGGGAACAGCCGAAAGAAAAAGAAAGAGCAGTAAACACTATTTCTAGCAATGCGTGGGGTGCTGGGGAGGTGTGAAATGTTTTATTTTATTTATTTTTTTCTTCCTCCCGTGGGTGTCACAGAAAATAATTGAGAAACAGTACACACGGCATTCTCGGAGTGCCTTTGATAACCCAGTTAGCTGCACTGGGGGGACAGTGACAACCTTGTGGGGACTCGAACCCCCAACCTCAGGATCAGCGATCCTGTGCCCTATCCACTCGACCACCACTGCCCCTTTTTTGGGAATAATTTTTATTAATTTAAGATTTATACAGACAACCTACATTGTGATAATGCAGACATTCATTCCTGTCTAAAATCAGCTGCTGCATGTATACTTGAGGCCACGCCCCCAGCCATTCCTTGTAGAATGATCATCATTATCAATAAGAGGATTATTTATTCATATGATTTGTTTTTTTTTCCCAGTGAATGAAGAGTACAATAGTCTGAAACGGATCTTGGAATATCTGAGAAATTTTTATTTTTAGTGATAAAATAATTGAACTGACTGATTGCAGTGGGAAATGACAATTCATTTTCTCAGAAGGTTGAAGCTGCTTTGTATTGTGCATGTTAGTCTTGTATAATACATGTACTAGTCCTTCTCAAAAAATTAGTATTTTGTGATAACGTTCATTATTTTCTGTAATGTACTGATAAAAATTAAACTTTCATATATTTTAGATTCATTGCACACCAACTGAAATATTTCAGGGCTTTAATTGTTTTAATACTGATGATTTTGGCATACAGCTCATGAAAACCCAAAATTCCTATGTCAAAAAATTAGCATATCATGAAAAGGTACTCTACACGAGCTATTAACCTAATCATCTGAATCAACCAATTAACTCTAAACACCTGCAAAAGATTTCTGAGGCTTTTAAAAACTCCCAGCCTGGTTCATTACTCAAAACCGCAATCATGGGTAAGGCTGCCGACCTGACTGCTGTCCAGAAGGCCATCATTGACACCCTCAAGAACTCTCTGAGCGAATAGGCTGTTCCCAGAGTGCTGTATCAAGGCACTTCAGTGGGATGTCTGTGGGAAGGAAAAAGTGTGGCAGAAAACGCTGCACAACCAGAAGAGGTGACCGGACCCTAAGGAAGATTGTGGAGAAGGGCCGATTCCACACCTTGGGGGACCTGTGGAAGCAGTGGACTGGGCTACAGGTGCCGCATTCCCCAGGTCAAGCCACTTTTGAACCAGAAACAGCGGCAGAAGCTCCTGACCTGGGCTACAGATAAGCAACACTGGACTGTTGCACAGTGGTCCAAAGTACTTTTTTCAGACGAAAGCAAATTTTGCATGTAATTCGGATATCAAGGTGCCAGAGTCTGGAGGAAGACTGGGGAGAAGGAAATGCCAAAATGCCTGAAGTCCAGTGTCAAGTACCCACAGTCAGTGATGGTCTAGGGTGCCATGTCAGCTGCTGGTGTTGGTCTACTGTGTTTTATCAAAGGCAGGGTCAATGCAGCTAGCTATCAGGAGATTTTGGAGCACCTCATGCTTTCATCTGCTGAAAAGCTTTCTGGAGATGAAGATTTCATTTTTCAGCACGACCTGGCACCTGCTCACAGTGCCAAAACCACTGCTAAATGGTTTCCTGACCATGGTATTACTGTACTCAATTGGCCTGCCAACTCTCCTGACCTGAACCCCACAGAGAATCTGTGGGATATTGTGAAGGGAAAGTTGAGAGACACCAGACCCAACACCGTGGATGAGCTTAAGGCCGCTATCGAAGCATCCTGGACCTCCATAACACCTCAGCAGTGCCACAGGCTGATTGCTTCCATGCCACACCGCATTGAAGCAGTCATTCCTCCAAAAGTATTCTCGACCAAGTATTGAGTGCATAACTCAATTATTTGAAGGTTGACTTTTGTATTACTAACACTTTTTTATTGGTCGGATGAAATATGCTAATTTTTTGAGATAGGAATTTTGGATTTTCATGAGCTGTGTGCCAAAATCATCAGTATTAAAACAATAAAAGACCTGAAATATTTCAGTTGGTATGCAATGAATCTAAAATATATGAAAGTTTCATTTTTATCAGTACATTACAGAAAATAATGAACACAGTATGCTAATTTTTTGAGAAGGACTAGTATGTAAGTGTCTTCTGCTTTTCCCTTCAGGGGTCGCCACAGCGAATCATCTGCCTCCATCTCACCCTATCCTCTGCATCTTCTATTCTTACTCCAACTACCCTCATGTCCTCCTTCACCACATCCATAAATCTTCTCTTTGGTCTTCCTCTAGGCCTTTGGCCTGGTAGTTCTAACCTCAGCATCCTGCTACCAATATACTCACTATCCCTCCTCTGTACATGTCCAAACCATCTCAATCTAGCCTCTCTGACTTTTTCTCCAAAACGTCTCACATGAGCTGTCCCTCTCATGTGCTCATTCCTGATCCTGTCCATCCTCATTACTCCCAAAGAGAATCTCAACATTTTCATCTCTGCTACCTCCAGCTCTGCCTCCTGTCTTTTCCTCAGGGCCACTGTTTCTAAACCATACAACATCGCTGTCCTCATCACTGTTTTGTACACTTTCCTTTCATTCTTTCCGATATTGTCTTTTCACACCGGACACTTTTCTCCAACCATTCCAACCTGCCTGCACACGCTTCTTCAGCTCTTTTCCACACTCTCCATTGCTCTGGACTGTTGAGCCTAAGTACTTAAAATCCTGCACCTTCTTTATCTCTGCTCCCTGTAACCTCAGTGTTCCTCTTGGGTCCTTCTCGTTCACACACATGTATTCTGTTTTACTGAGGCTAACGTTCATTCCTCTCCTTTCCAGGGCATACCTCCACCTCTATAGATTTTCCTGCACTTGTTCTCTGCTCTGGATTTTTATTTTTATTTTATATCTTAAACGCAAGTAGTTTATTTCCTGATGTGTTTTACTTTGTTCTTGTCACACCTCCTTTGCAAAAAAATTCCAACGAACATATTTATGAAAGAAAAAAAAATCTGTAAATATCAGCAGTAACAGTGGTGAAGCTAAAACAAAGACATAGATTGGTGCGTGTGTGTGTGTGTGTTCAGTTTATTGGACAGTTTTTTTCGAGTTCTATAAGATCTCTTGACAACGTGAATGTTTACTCTCCATCAGTTTTATTATTCATCAAAATTTTATTCACCAACAAATGATCAGCAAGGATCTGATTTAGAAACGTGAATGTAGATTCTCCTCAAAATGAAGGTTTTATACTCAACATTATTCTCTTCATTGGAGTTGATGATGGTGTTCGTTTCACAGCAGGATTCAGTTTTTAATTCTTTAATAATATAAATTTATATTGTTATATAAATGCACTACACAGGAGATGGAGAACCAGGTTTATTCGCCCTGTGTAGTGCACTACAAGCCCCCATCCCCCCCTCTCTGATTAAAGTTGATGATCAGGCTGTTGTTCTCTGTTCAGCTTCAGCTGCTAATAGTTTATCACACACAGCAGATGAGACAAACTAAATGGATCCTCAGTATGATGATTTTAATGAGATGTTATAAATCCTTATGTGATTCTGAATAATAAAATCATTTTACACACACGTCATCTTCAAAGGAAATCTTAAACCAGGATAAAAATCTGGTGATGAAGGGCGTGGCGTTGTGTCTCTACAGGTTGGTGGATTGTGGTGTTTCAGGTGAAGGTTGTGCTGGTCTGACTTCAGCTCTGAGATCAAACCTGAGAGAACTGGATCTGTCCGAGAATAAACTCGGAGATTCAGGAGTGAAGATTTTCTCTGCTGTACTGGAGGATCCTCTCTGTAAACTGGAGATACTGAGGTAAGATCCTCTCTCTGAAAGTCACATGACCTGCTCCTCAGTACGACCCCATTGTCTCATAGTGATGCTGAAGTAGAAGGGTTAGGTTCATCATCAAGGTCCCGAGGAGGAAGATTGTTTCTTTTACTGCACACTGATGATGACCGCTGCAATGTGTCTGAAATTACTGTGAAATTTATTAAACCCTGAAACTAATCACACAAACTGCACCCGGGACACAAAATAAATGTCCTGAGTGTGAACTGCAGGATTTAAAACATCACTGAAATAATCAGGAGATCAAAAATAAAACATGGAAAATTAAAATATGAGGAAAATACTGTAGAACTGAAAGGTGAACCAAAACTGAGTAAAACGAATCCTCTAGTGGTTCTGTACTGTGATCCAGATCTGTGATACAAAAGCAAGTTTCAAGCTGTCACCTTTACTCTCATATTCAGGTGCTGCTGCTGTTCGTCCTTCAAAGTTGAATAAGACCGTGACTTCATATCAGATTGATGATCTGCGGTATGGGTGAAGTCGTGACTTGCGCTTGCCTTGGATTTAAGTGAGCGAGACTTGCGCAGATCCTCAGTCTCACTCTCTCGTCCCGGTCTATCTGAGTCCAGCGGCTGATGGGTCAAGGGTGCACTGGATAGCCAAAAGTGTCCTGTATGTCCCTGTGCTTTCGCTGCGCTCCACAACGTTTTATTGCATCCACCTTCTTGTCCACTGAGCCAATCTGGTGATTTCTTCCACACAGTCAGCCGGACCCAGTCTTCACATGCCCAGGTAGACCGGTCCTCTTGTGGCATGCACACATGACAGCGGAAACTTGTGGTGGCTGTGATGCCAAGCCCCATCACAGGTCCCAAAGACCTGCCCACTGCCCTGAGCATTAACTATGAAAGAGGATAAGTAGAGTCATAATTTCACGATTTCTGTTGGCCAGTAGATTATTTTGCAAATTCGCTCCCGTATGCATGTAATTGCAAATGTCTGATTCTAGTACATTCACAATGCAATTTCCACCTACAATCCGTCCACTTATTCATCCGTCCATTTTAAATAGAAAAATAAAGCTTTATTTCCATTCCTAATGTTTTTACATTTCATTTTAGTCATGTAAATTATGAGACTTTTTGTCCAAAATGAATGGATAAGAGTAACAGCAGTGCTATATAATATCAGTCTCATAATCCCCTCTAGAAATCTACAATACTCTGCATACAGTCCTATAGAACTCTGACAGAAGTACCAACCGAGTGTTTACCTTCAGCGCTGTGATGCCTGTGTGACACCACAAACAAACAAATATACAAAAGATCTCCAGTCGATTTTCCTCCTCACTCTTCGTACCAGAATCATTTTAGAACTTCTCATTCTGACTTACCTTTCCACAGGAGGATCAATAAAATTATTCAATATAGAGATGCTGTACTCACATTCGAAAGCTTTGAGTCCATCCTGGAAAAAAAAAGTAAAATAAATAAATAAAACCTCTCTTTCAACGATATGTCACTTATCAAAAACAAGCGATAAGGCTTCGGGTTCTCCTTGTGCGAGCTGAGCCGTGAATAAAGTATTGTCTCACCAAGCCTGTGATATGATCATGAATGAGAAGTAGAGTAGTTGCACGACAATCATACCCTATCTGCTTTACCGTTAGCTTGTGTGCTGAACTTTTCAGGTCATTTATTTATTTATTTTTTGCAACTGCAGAAATGGCAGCATTCCGAACCACACCCACTTCCTCATCAGCCCTGAGCTTCCTGTGACTCGTCTCGCACCAGAATCTCACTGTAGGCAAGATCAGTGAAAGATTTTAAAGATTTGAATTAAGGACTTGCCCCATCACAGAACTCTGTAGCCCTGGAAGGGTCAGTGCACATCTGATTCATGAGGAGGGTTTCACAGTGCCCAACCATTTCAATTCAATTCAGTTTTATTTGTATTGGGCTTTTAACAATTGACATTGTGGCAAAGCAGCTTTACACAGTACAGTAAATGTGAGAATTTACAAAGTGATCCATTATTTTCGAAGTCGGAGATTTTTTTGTGATTTTATTTTAGTTTCTACCAAGAATTCTAAAGAACGGAGGGTGTCGTGACACAAATGGTGGAGTCACAGTTCACTGTCTGTGCTCCTTCAGCTCGGTGTCCATTCGATTTTTTTTTTTTTTTTTTTTTTTTAAGAGTGAAAATGTGGTCATAGTGAGCGAACATTGCAGCCTAGAAACAGTTGAATGCCTGACACTCAGAAAAACTCAATGTTTCGCTGAAATCCGCAAAATAACGAGAAGATCAGTCACCCCTGAACAGTGACAAACATTGACCCGGTCCGACAGAAACTTGAGGGCCGATGGACTAAAATAATCACACTGGATACATGGATTACAGAAGCTGAAGGCCACATCTCAAACTCTGAGGGTTCCGCAGCGATTCACATCATTCAGCTCTCTGAGGTCAAGATCAAGCGAGATTCAGCGGCCACTGAAAAGATCGATGATTTAGAGAACAGGAGTCGGAAGAGCAGCTGTTCCCATAAAGCTCCACAACTTCCAGAATAAAGTCTGCGTAATGCAAGCGGCAAAGAACCACAATCCCTGATTTACAAAGGAACCCCAGTCATGATATTTTATTCAACTACCAGGAATTTTACCCAGTGGAACCACAGCTTATGGAGAGAGGAATCGTGTTCTCCATGCTGTATCCAGCCGAGCTCAGGATTAAACACAACGGGCAGGAAAGAGTCTTTAAACATCCTGAAGAAGTGGCTGCCTTCCTGGATAAAATATCACAGCTCCCATCATCTCCCTGTATGATCCCTGCTGACTGAGTGTTTCCTTCATATCACACAACACGTGCTGCTGTGGCCTCCTACTGGACTTCTCTGAAGATTTCAGGTCTGACTGTTATTGGAGCGGTCGAGAATAAAACCCAATAATATCCCACTGAGACAGGCACAACTGTCCCCTTATTTTCTTCTGTCTCCTCCTTCTTTTTTTTGGTGATAGATCTGCCATGTGTTGGTGAATGTGCTGTATGGTTATTCATAATGTGGAGGTTAATGCTCTCTGGCCTGTGGATCATTTCTGTTAGTGAGGTCTAAACATTGATGATGGATCACAAGCTTGCGGGGACTTCATACGTTTTCTTTATGTGAGCTGCGTTCCGGCGGTTGAGATGTGTTAGAACTTCAATGTTTGAAAGGAGTTTAATAGCTGCTCCAGAATCTTTCTTCTATTTGAGTCGGGAGTTTCGCTCACACCCCTGATGGCTGTAATACACCAGAGTCTGATCCCAATGGCTACTTATCTTTGTTTTTATTTCTTATTTATAGTTCTGTTTTATGTCCACCTTATGTCCAAAGTATGTCCACCTTCCTCCTCTGCATCATGTCAGCCAGCTCTCAACCTTTTCTTTGCATAGTTCCAACATTCAAAGTCCCCACTCTCAGTCCTAGACTCATGCCTTTCCTCTTCTCTCTCTGCCTACGGACACGCCTCCTGCCTCTCCTTCTTTGACGTCTTCGACCAACAGTAGTCCAATTTCCATCAGCACCCTATTGATTGACAGCACTGATGGTGGTCGTTGTTAACCCGGGCCTTGAACGATCCGCTATGGGGGTCATACTTCTGATTTGCGTCATAAAAGGTATCAAAGCTAAAAGCATAGGAGCAGGGTTTAAGCTGTTTTTTCATGGTGTGGATGGCCCCACACCATGGTCCTGCCCCACAGGCAGGATGTGAGCTAGAAGAGGAGAGATTCTGGAGTGAGTTAAGATAAGATAAGAGATAAGATAAGATACAGCTTTATTAATCTCACAATGGAGAAATTCACTGTTACAGGCTCTTGAGGTACTATCAGTAGGGGGTGCAAAAATAGATACAAGTACGAACATACACACATACATATATATTATATAAGTAAATAAATAAATAGATACATAAATAGTATAAATTACTAAACAATAAAAGAAAAGAATGGAGCAACTTTATAGACTGGCCTATATTAAAGTGTAATGTATCTGAGTGCAGAGTAGATGGGTTGATATGGTTCACAGTCAGTGGGGTAGATGTGGTTGATTAAAGTGCGTGGGGTTTTTATTGCACATAACCGGTATTTTCACAGACAGTTACAAAGTGGCGTTGGACAGTCTGATAGCGGTGGGAATGAACGACCTGCGGTAGCGCTCCTTCCTGCACTGAGGATGCCTCAGTCGTACACTGAAGGAGCTGCTTAGCTCCTCGACAGTCTGGTGCAGTGGGTGAGAGCTGTTGGACAGGATGGATGTGAGCTTTGCTACCATCCTCCTCTCACTCACCTCCTCCACAGAGTCCAGTGGGCAGCCGAGGACAGAGCTGGCCCTCCTGACCAGCTTGTTCAGTCTCTTTCTGTCCCGCTCTGTGCTGCCCGGGGCCCAGCAGATGGCAGCGTAGAGGATTGCAGAGGCTACCACAGAGTCATAAAATGTCCTGAGCAGAGGTCTGCATATGCCGAAGGACCTGAGTCTCCTCAGAAGGTGGAGGCGACTCTGGCCCTTCTTGTACAGGGCGTTGGTGTTGTGGGACCAGTCCAGTTTATTGTTAAGGTGAACACCCAGGTACTTGAAACTGTCCACTGTCTCAATGTCCTGTCCCTGGATGTTCACTAGTAAATGTGTGTGTGTGTGTGTGTTTGAGTGCTTCTCCTGAAGTCGACCACCATCTCCTTCGTCTTCCTAGTATTCAAGCACAGGTGGTTGCGCTCACACCAGTCCACGAAGTCGACGATGACCGACCGGTACTCCAGCTCGTTCCCCTCTGACACACGGCCCACGATGGCGGAGTCGTCCGAGAACTTCTGGAGGTGGCAGCTGTTTGTGTTATATATGAAGTCCGAGGTATAGATGTTAAAAAGGAAGGGTGAGAGGACGGTGCCCTGCGGTGCCGCCGTGCTACAGACTACCACCTTTGACTTACAGCCACAGCCGCACGTACTGTGGACGGTTAGTAAGGTAGTCAATAATCCAGGCAGCAAGATGCCCGTCCACTCCCACGTCCTCCAGCTTCCTCCGCAGGCGCGCTGGCCTGATGGTGTTGAAGGCGCTGGAGAAGTCAAAGAACATGACCCTCACAGCGCTGCCGGCGATCTCCAGGTGGGTGAGTGCCCGCTGCAGAAGGTAGATGACGGCGTCTTCTACTCCGATGTTGGGCCTGTAGGCAAACTGCAGCGGGTCTAGGGTGGGGCTCACCATAGAGCGGAGGTGTTCAAGGCGGAGCCTTTCCATGATCTTAATGAGGTGGGAGGTCAGGGCGACAGGTCTGTAGTGGGCTGGTTCCTTCGCTTGTGCTGTTTTGGGAACCGGAACCACACAGGAGGTCTTCCAGAGGACTGGAACCTTCTCCAGGCTGAGGCTCAGGTTGTACAGGTAGCATAGTACCACACAGAGCTGGTCTGCGCAGGTCCTCAGCAGCCTGGGACTGATGCCATCAGGTCCTTCAGATTTCCTCTGATTTAGTCGCCTCAGCTGTCTCCTCACCTGGTCTGATGTGAGGGAGGGGGCTGGGGTGGGCTGCAGAGGGAGGGGATGTGTCTGTCAGGCTGTAGCAGTCAAGTGAAGTTGGCCTGGGGAGGGGAGGTGTCAGCTGGTCTGGAGACGTGTGAAGAGGGGAGGGGAATGGGGAGGGGTGCAGAGGGGGAGGGGGGAGAATCAAACCTGTTGAAGTAGCAGTTTAGTTCATCCGCCCAGCGCTGGTCACCATCAGCTGTCCCTCTGACACTCTGCCCAAATCCAGACATGGTCTTTAGTCCTCTCCAGACGTCCCGCACGTTGTTCTGAGCCAGCTTCTCCTCCATCTTCTTCCCATAGTCCTTCTTTGCCCTCCTGATCCTCCACTGGAGCTCACGCTGGACCTTCTTCTGCTCCTCTCTGTCCCCCGAGATGAAAGCCCTCTTTTTCTGGTTCAGGAGGACTTTGAGCTCAGGGGTGACCCATGGGTGGTTGTTGGAGAAGCACCGTACTCTCCGTGTTGGCACGGTGCTGTCCACGCAGAAGTTCATGTAGTCGGTGATACAGTGTGTGAGGTCCGTCGATGTCATCACCAAAGGAGTTACAGAGCATGCTCCAGTCTGTGGTCTGGAAACAGTCCCTAAGCCTCTCGTTGGTCTCCTCGGTCCACACTTTCACAGACCTCTTCTGTGCAGGTTCCTTTCGCACCCTGGGTGTGTATTGGGGAGCAGGTAGACCAGGTTGTGGTCTGAGCGTCCCAGTGGGGAGGGGGAGGAGCTGTAAGCGTCCTTCACATTTGCATACAGTAAGTCCAGCGTTTTATTGTCTCTTGTGGCGCACTTCACGTGTGCGTGAACGTCGGAAGAGAGGCGGAGAGAGGGGCGTGGTTAAAGTCCCCGCTGATCAGAATCATGGCGCGGGGTGACGAAGTCTGTGTCTGATTAACGGCGCTGTGTAGACGCTCACACGCGGCCGCCGCATCAGCCGAGGCGGAATGTACACGCATAAAACACAATCACGTGTGAAAACTCCTCGGTAGATAATATGGCCGCGCGCTTAACGCGAGCAGCTCTAGGTCCCGCGTGCACAGCTGCTCCTTCACGTGCACGCGTTTGCCAGGTGGCACCATCGTTCATTCACATAGACCGCCACACCCTCCTTTCTTCTTACCGCTCTCCGTTACACTCCGATCTGCACGCGCGAGTGTAAATCCGTTAAGAGAAACCACAGAGTCGGTGTGAGTTCATTCAGCCACGTCTCCGAGAAACACATGAGGCTGCAGTCCCGGTACTGCCTCTGCTGCCGGGTCAGCGCCGCCAGCTCCTCTGTCTTGTTGGCGATCGCGCGGACATTTCCCATGATGACAGAGGGAACACATGTCCTCCGCGTCTTTCGTCCCCTCTGCAGCCTCTCCTTTTCCTCCGTATTTCCAAAGGAACAACGGGCTTTTCCGCGTGAAGGAGGGCGGGGGCGCGCAGGCCGAGGAGGGTCTCACGTGTGTAAGACCTGCGTTGCTCAGAGCCGTCGGTGAATGAGGTTCCTGACGCCCATCCAAAAAGTGAAAATAAAAGTGCACAGAAGAACAAAAGCATCATGAAAGTATGCTTTCCAGGTGCAGGATTGAAGAAAGAAAAAGAAAATTTGAAAAAAGAAAAAGAAACACGCCTATATACAATAGAAAAGAGAAAAAAAAGAAAAATAAACTGAAGAGCTCCTGTAACTGGCTGCAGGTCACCCGGCGCC
This sequence comes from Plotosus lineatus, assembly GCA_024760905.1. Taxonomy (NCBI): domain Eukaryota; kingdom Metazoa; phylum Chordata; class Actinopteri; order Siluriformes; family Plotosidae; genus Plotosus; species Plotosus lineatus. Next base: position 62,983,153 of record CM045730.1, on the reverse strand, counting down.
ATCTTGAAAATACAGATATTTTAACAAAAAGTTAGATGAAGTGATGCAGAGTACCCCCAGAGGTGAAAGAGTGGTCATTGGTGCAGACTTCAATGGACATGTTGGTGCAGGCAACAGAGGGGACGGGGAAGTGATGAGCAGGTTTGGTATCCAGGACAGGAACACAGAAGGACAGATGTTGATCGATTTTGCAAAAAGTGATCCTCAGTATGAGATTTTAATGAGATGTTAATTAGAATAATCAGGTGATATTAAATCCTCATGCGATTCCGAATAATAAAATCATTTTACACACAAGTTATCTTCAAAGGAAATCTTAAACAAGGATAAAAATCTGGTGATGAAGGGCGTGGCATTGTGTCTCTGCAGATTGGTGGATTGTGGTATTTCAGATGAAGGTTGTGCTGCTCTGACTTCAGCTGTGAGATCAAACCCCTCACACCTGAGAGAACTGGATCTGTCCAAGAATAAACTCAGAGATTCAGGAGAGAAGATTCTCTCTGCTCTACTGGAGGATCCTCGCTGTAAACTGGAAATACTGAGGTAAGATCATCTCTATGAGAGTCACATGACCTGCCGTTGTCACTTTCCCCCCAGTGCACTCACTGGGTTATCAAAGGTCGGCCGTGTTTCTTACTGTCTGTGGCGCGAGGTTCATGTAAAAGAACCATGGCGGACTTTCATCAAGAAGAGCTCCATTGCCCTCAGGGTGTTTCTGCCCTGCGATGGCCGGGCGAGCCGTCCAGGGTGTATCTTGCCCTTGCCCAGAGTCGGTTGAGATGGTTACAAGCCTCTCCGCAAACCTAATTAGGATTAAGCGGCTCAGAAAATGAATGAAAACCAACAGAAACTGATTAAAAGGAATCCTCTCGTGGTGAGGAATAGGGTTTGCCAGACTTGTGTTCCAAAAGCAGTTTTGAAGTTGTAAGTTTTCCTCTCATCTACAGTCATAATAATCTGAACCCCTCCATGTTCTCCTTCAGTCTCAGACCCCTACTGGCCATTTCTTCCAGGACCAACAATTTATTTCTATTATTTTCATTCATTCATTTTCTCATCTGCTTCAACCTAATTCGGGTCACAGAGAGACTGGCACCCATCTCAGCCAAACCCTGTACAATGGCAGAGTACATCTTGAACAGGACGCCAGGCCATCACAGAGCCAACGTTCATACACCAGTTTACACTCGCACCTTGGGGCAATTTGGAACAAGCCTACTGTGCCTGCATTTGCGGGAGGAAACCGGACAACTCTTGAGAAACCCACACAGGCGCATGGAGACTCTGAAAACTGAACTCAGAAATGCCCAATCTGGGAATCGAACCCAGGACTTTCTTACAGTGAGGTGTACGTGCAAACCATGACAACATCGTCTTTGGTACTTTTTCATGAATTGGAAATATGACGCCCTAAAAATGGAAGAAAAGTGGATTTCATTAAAATTTTAAATCTCTGTATCTCCGCCCTGTGAAACAGTACCGAGATTAAAACATCTGGATTGGAATAACTTTTTATTCTCTTCCCAATGATTTCATTGTTTTTGTGGTACTTTTTCAAAGGTGAGAGATATTTGTCATTTAAATTAAATTAAAACTTAAAATCGCCATAATTGATTCCCCTATTGCTGACTTCCATCAAGAGCAGATGCAGAGCCATCAGCGTGTTTGTGTGTTGGCGTTGGGGTTGGGGGGTGCACGGTGTTAAGCAGGGAAGGGGGAATGGCCCGGCCCGGCCCTGGGGACCGTACTAGAGTGTATGGCAGTGGCGCTCTGATTGACTCGCTATGGTGTAGGAATAAAGCACTGAGCAAAAGATAGTGCAGTAAACACTATTTATAGTCACGCACAGGGCGCTGGGGAGGCGTGAAATGTTTTTGGTTTGCTTGTTTGTTTGTTTGTTTTTTTCCTCCTCTAGTGGGTGTCACAGAAAATAATTGAGAAACACTGCACAAGGCATTCTCGGAGTGCGGAGGAATACAAGCGGACGAATACGAGGCTAATCGGCCCAGAAAAGTAATTTCCCCAGCAGAGCTTTGTCAATCAAAGTTTTGCTGGTTGGATGGAGCAGATTTTTGGTTTCTGGTGGATCAAAGCTCGTATCATGGAAAATTCATTTTTAAGACACTCGTAATCAAGATACCACTGTACTGTGGTATTACTAAACATGAGTAATAAGTAAACAAACACACACTTTTTTTTTTTTGTTATTATTTTTATTGATTTAAGCTTTATCCAGACAACCTACATTATATGATAATGCATACATTCATTCCTGTCTAAAATGAGCTGCTGCATGTATACTCGAGGCCACGCCCCCAGCCAGTCGAGGTAGAATGATCATCATCATCATCAATAATAGGATTGTTTATTCATATGATTTGTTTCTTTTTCCAGTGAATGAAGAGTACAATACTCTGAAAGGGATCTTGGAATATCTGAGATCTTTTTATTTTTAGTGATAAAATAATCGAACTGACTGATTGCATTGGGAAATGACATTTCATTATCTTAGAAGGTTGAAGCTGCTTTGTATTGTGGATGTTAGCCTTGTATAATACATGTATGTAGGTGTACCATGATTTTTGGCTGTGTCTGATCCTTTGAATATTTGAATTTTCCAAAATGATTATGTATCAGACTTTTCCAACATTTTTCCATTTAACATGTTTTGACCTCCTTCCCACCCCACACCATGGTAGATACCCTATAACTGATGTTTCGAATGGATGAAGCAGGTCATTATACCTTAGAAACAAAACCTTCAGGTTCATGGCTTGGTTGGTTGAAGTTCAATGAATTTTTAAAGATTGGTCATTTTGGTCATTTTCAGTCATTTTTCTCGTGGTGTAAATTGCAGTTTGAGGCATTTTTGAGGGACAATAACTTCAAAAGTGAGAAGAACTGGCCTCCAAAAAATTAGTGGTTTCGTCTATCTTCGTTATCTTGTGCTATTTTACAATTTTGAAAATATGGTTGTCTAAATATCCAATCTTTGCCAATTTGGTGCGACCATAATTTGAAAAAAAAAAAAAAAAAAAAAAAGCATTTTAAAATGACTTTCACTAAAAAAAAACCTATTACCCGAGAGGCCTAAAACTCCACAATACAGGGTTAGGTTTTAGAAATGACTGAGAAATGGCATTAATTGTTTGTCGAAAGTAATAATTCTTGTTTCGTAATCTTCCCAAAAAGTGCTCCAAATGATGTTCGAGGCAGGGGCCTGAAGCGGGGGTAATGTAACCGGCTCTATCTCGGAAACTGTTCAAGATAATGGCATGAAATTTGGACTGGTGATTTGTAATCTTTAACCCAACAAACCTAAAATCATCCAAAACCATAGCCCTGGTACCTATTGTAAGGATGTTTACCATTTTATGCATATCGTGACAACCTTGACTTTCAACATTGACTCAGCGCCGACGTCACTGACTGGAAGCACGAAAGGATCAGAATTGTTGGAAACGTGATTCAAGAACGTTCAGTTCTCACATCCGAACAAGTGAAAAGTAAACATGATGTTACCGATAGTGACGTCATAACATTTCTACAAGTTTCACACTTTATTCTGTGTAATTTGAAAGATTTCACTGGAGGTGTGGCTTTTTCTCCTCGAGAATCTCTTCTGGTAACTTAAATATTTCTCTCAGAAACATTATCAGGTTCTCACTAATTTAAATGTAGATGATTGTTCTTCTTTTCCTTTCGGCTTTTCCCTTCAGGGATCGCCACAGCAAACCATCCGCCTCCATCTCACCCTATCCTCTGCATCTTCTACTCTTCAACTCCCTTTATGTCCTCCTTCACCACATCCATAAATCTTCTCTTTTGGTCTTCCTCTCGGCCTTCTGCCTGGTAGTTCCAACCTCAGCGTCCTATGACTAAGATACTCACTATTCCTCCTCTGTACATCTCCAAACCATCTCAATCTAGCCTCTCTAACTTTGTCTCCAAAACATCTTACATGTGCTGTCCCTCTGATGTGCTTATTCCTGATCCTATCCATCCTCGTGACTCCCAAAGAGAACCTCAACATTTTCATCTTTGCTACCTCCAGCTCTGCCTCCTGTCTTTTCCCCAGGGCCACTGTTTCTAAATCAGACAACATCGCTGGCCTCATCACCATCTTGTACACTTTTCCTTTCATTCTTGCCGATACATTCCTATCACACATCACACCGGGCACTTTTCTCCAACCATTCCAACCTGCCTGCACACGCTTCTTCACCTCTTTTCCACACTCTCCATTTCTCTGGATTGTTGAGCCAAAGTACTTAAAATCCTCCACCTTCTTTATCTAGGCTCCCTGTAACCTCACCGTTCCTCTTGGGTCCTTGTCGTTCACACACATTTATTCTGTTTAACCTTCATTCCTCTTCTTTCCAGAACATACCTCCACCTCTCTAGATTTTCCTGAACTTGTATTCTGCTCTCACTACAGATCACAATGTCATCTGCAAACATCATAGTCCATGGAGATTTTTGTCTCGTCTCGTCTGTCAGCCTGTCCATCATCATAGCAAATAAGAAGGGGCTCAGAGCTGGCCCTTGATGCAATCCCACCTTCACCTTGAACTCTTCTGTCACACCAACAGCACACCTCACCACTGGCTTACATCTCTCATACATGTCCTGCACCACTCTAACATACTTCTCTGCTTCTCCAGACTTCCTCATGCAATACCACAGTTCCTCTCTTGGCACCCTGTCATATGCTTTCTCCAGATCCACAAAGGCACAATGCAGCTCCTTCTGACCTTTTCTGTACTTCTCTATTAACATTCTCAAAACAAACACTGCATCTGTGGTGCTCTTTCTTGGCATGAAACCAAACTGTTGTTCAAAAATGCTGACCTCTGCCCTTAGTCTTGCTTCCACTATTCTTTCCCATAACTTCATTGTATGGCTCATCAACTTTATCCCTCTGTACATGCCACAACTCTGCACGTCTTCCCTGTTCTTAAAAATGGGCACAAGCACAGTTCTCCTTCATTCCTTCGGCATCCTGTTCAACCTTGCTGAACGTTCTTGTCAGAAAATCTACTGCTTCTTCTTCTAGACACTTCCACACCTCCACCGGTATGTCATCAGGACCAACTGCCTTTCCATTTTTCATCCTCTTCAATACCCTCCTCACTTCACCCTTATGAATCTTTGCGACTTCCTTCCTGGTCCTCAACAGTCACCTCTTCTACTCTTTTTTTTTTTTCCTCTCATTTTCCTCATTCATCAGCTATTCAAAGTACTCTTTCCATCTTCCCAGCACACTTCTGTCATCAGTCAATGCATTTCCCACCCTGTCCTAAATCACTCAAACTTGCTGCATGTCTTTCCCATCTCTATTTCTCTGCTGTGCCAACCTATATAAATCATTTTCTCCCTCCTTACTGTCCAACCGAGCATACAAGTCATCATATGCCCTCTGTTTGGCCTTTGATACCGCTACTTTCCCCTTGCGCTGTCTCCCTGTACTCCTGTTTATTCTCTTCGGTCCTCTCTATGTCCCAATTCGTCTTAGCTTACCTCTTCCTTTGTCCACACTCCTGCACTTCCTCATTCCACTACCAAGGCTCCTTATCTACTGTCCTTCCAGGCGACACACCAAGTACTCTCCTACCTGTCTCCCTGATCACATTAGCTGTAGTCCTCTGGAAGCACTTCCTGGCCACCCAAAATCTGTTTCAACTCCTCCTTGAAGACAACATGACACTCTTCCTTTTTCAGCTTCCACCACATTGTCTTTTGCTCTGCCTTGGCATCCTTCACCTTTCTTACCATCAGCATCATCCTCCACACCACCATCCTATGCTGTTTGGCAACACTCTCACCCACTACTACTTTGCAGTCACTGACTTCATTCAAATTACATCACCTAGACAAGGTGTAGTCTACCTGTGTGCTCCTACCTCCGCTTTTATAAGTCACCCTATGCTCTTGTATCTTCTGGAAGAAAGTATTCACCATAGCCATTTCCATCCTTTTTGCAAAATCCATCAACATCTGTCCTTCTGTATTCCTGTTCTCAATACCAAACCTGCCCATCACTTCCTCATCCCCTCTGTTGCCTGTGCCAAGATGTCCATTGAAGTCTGCACCAATGACCACTCTTTCACCTCTGGGGGTACTCTGCATCACTTCATCTAACTCACTCCAGAATCTCTCCTTCTTTTCAAGCTCACATCCTGCCTGTGGGGCATAAGCACTAACAACATTGAACATCACGCCTTCAATTTCTAACTTGAGACTCATCACTCTGTCTGACACTCTTTTCACTTCTAGAACATTCCTGACAAACCCCTCCTTCAAGAGACTCCTACTCCATTTCTCTTCCCATCCACACCATGAAAAAACATCTTAAAACCATGCTCGTAAGCTTCTAGCCTTGCTACCTTTCCACCTGGTCTCTTGAACACACAGTATGTCCACGTTCTTAGTCTGCATCATGTCAGCCAGCTCTCTACCTTTTCCTGTCATAGTTCCAGCATTCAAAGTCTCTACTCTCAGTCCTTGACTCATGCTTTTCTGGTAAAGTAAAATATTAATGTGAATCTGACGTGGGTACAATAGGGTCTGAGGACTGAGGTATTTCGTGCAGCTGGCCCTTCTAGGTCCTGGTGTCTAACCCTGCCTGGGAAGGGCAATTTAAGATTTTACATTGGCTCTGTATCGCTCCTGAATCGGGACACAGAACCAATCCAAATCTTTCAGAACTTTGTAGGAAATTCCAATCTGTTGTCTGGTCATTTACTCCTCATTTGTGGAGCCGCCCTCATGTTCAGCACTTCTGGATCACTATTGGTCAACAGTTGGATATAATTTTCAATCCCCACCTACATCTGAGTACAACGACTTGTATATTGGGACTAAACAATGATCCACCTTCTGATTTTCACCACAGAGACGTTTTGCACATTCTTCTGCACTGAGGCTGGCGATGTCTCCTGGATTTATGGATCACTGATGAAGCTCCTGCTCTCAGTCAGTGGAAACAAACAGTGACTCGGATCATTTCCTTTGAAGGTTTCTCTCCAGCTTTGGAAGATTAAACCTTTTTTATTCTGCTGGACCTGGGATCCATTTCTCGCCTCCCTGGGTACCACTGCATCTGGTAGGGTGAGGGCGGGGCTTGTAAATGTAGTTTGGGAAAAGCATGCAGAGCGAACGTTAAACATCTTATCAAACTCCAGTCTGGACTGTGAGGTCTCTCTTTGGACTCTCCTTCTTCTTCTACTTCTTTTCCTTTCGGCTGTTCCCTTCAGGGGTCGCCACAGCGAATCATCTGCCTCCATCTCACTCAATCCTCTGCATCTTCTACTCTTACTCCAAGTACCCTCATGTCCTCCTTAACCACATCCATAAATCTTCTCTTTGGTCTTCTTCTCGGCCTTCTGCCTGGTAGTTCCAACCTCAACATCTTACTACCAATATACTCACTATCCATCCTCTGCACATGTCCAAACCATCTTAATCTAGCCGCTCTGACTTTGTCTCCAAAACATCTTACATGGGCTGTCTCTCTGATGTACTCATTCTTGATCCTATCCATCCTCGTTACTCCCAAAGAGAACCTCAACATTTTCATATCTGCTACCTCCAGCTCTGCCTCCTGTCTTTTCTTCAGTGCCACTGTTTCTAAACTAGACAACATCGCTGGCCTCAACACCGTCTTCTACACTTTTCCTTTCATTCTTGCCGATACTTTCCTATCACACATCACACCAGACACTTTTCTACAACCATTCCAACCAGCCTGCACATGCTTCTTCACCTCTTTTCCACAATCTCCATTGTTCTGGATTGTTGAGCCTAAGTACTTAAAATCCTCCACCTTCTTTATCACTGCTCCCTGTAACCTCAACATTCCTCTTGGTTCCTTGTCGTTCACACAGATGTATTCTGTTTTACTGCGGCTAACCTTCATTCCTGTCTTTTCCAGGGCATACCTCCACCTCTCTACGTTTTCCTGCACTTGTTCTCTGCTCTGGATTTTTATTTTATTTTATATCTTAACCGCATGTAGTTTATTCCCTGATGTGTTTTATTTTGTTCTTTATTTTTTCACACCTGGTTTGCAAAAAAATTCCAATGAACATATTTATGAAAGAAAAAAAATCTGTAAATATTAGCAGTAACCGTGGTGAAGCTAAGACAAAGGATATTAAATCCTCATGTGACTCTGAATAAAAAAATCATTTTACACACACATCATCTTCAAAGGAAATCTTAAACCAGGATAAAAATCTGGTGATGAAGGGCTTTGCATTGTGTCTCTGCAGGTTGGTGGATTGTGGTGTTTCAGATGAAGGTTGTGCTGCTCTGACTTCAGCTCTGAGATCAAACCCCTCACACCTGAGAGAACTGGATCTGTCCGAGGATAAACTCGGAGATTCAGGAGTGAAGATTCTCTCTGCTGTACTGGAGGATCCTCTCTGTCAACTGGAGAAACTGAGGTATGATCATCTCTCTGAGAGTCACATGACCTGCTCCTCAGTACGACCCCATTCTGTAATAGTGAGGCTGAAGCAGAAGGTTCAGGTTCATCATCATTGTCCTGAGGAGGAATATTGTTTCTTTCACTGCACATTGATGATTTGTCACAGAGTCTTTGGGTGAGATGTTCGTATGTGAGAAGCTGCAGCGCAAAGCGAGAATTAACGCCGCTGCAATGTGTCTGAAATTACTCTGAAATGTATTAAACCCTGAAACTAATTACACAAACTGCACCTGGGACACAAACTAAATGCCCTGTGTGTGAACTGCAGGCTTTAAAACATCACTGAAATAATGAGGAGATCAAAAATAAAACATGGAAAATTAAAATATGAGGAAAATAGTGTCGGACTGAAATGTTACCCAAAACTGAATAAAACGAGTCCTCTAGTGGTTCTGTACTGTGATTCAGATGTGTGATACAAAAGAAATATTCAAATTTTCAGCTTTACTCTCATATTCAGGTGCTGCTGCCATTCGTTTTTCAATGTTGAAGAAGACCGTGACTTCATATCAGATCGATGATCTGCCGTACTGGTGAAGTCAGATCCTTTGTCTCACTCTCTCGTCCCGGTCTATCTGAGTCCAGTGGCATGACATTGTCGAGACGGCTGGAGATAGGTCAGGGTGCAGTGGATAGCCAGCAGTGTCCTGTATGTGTCCCTGTGCCTTCGCTGCGCTCCACGACGTTTTATTGCATCCACCTTCCTGTCCACTGAGCCACTCTGGTGGTTTCTTCCACACAGTCAGCCGGACCCAGCTTTCGCATGCGGAGGTAGACCGGTCCTCTGATGGCATGCACATATGACAATGGAAACTTGTGGTGGCTGGGATGCCAAACTCCATCACAGGTCCCAAAGACCTGCCCACTGCCCTTACACACACACACACACACACACACTCAAATTTATCAGTGACCTGATAAAACCGATGGGCAAGCAAAATTGTTTTTATGAGCATTAAATATGAAAGAGGACAAGTAGAGTCATAATTTCACGAGTTCTATTGGCCAGTAGATTATTTCGCAAATTTGCTCTGTATGCATGTAATTGCAAATGTCTGATTCTAGTACATTCACACTGCAATTTCCACCTATAATTCGTCCAGCTATTCATCCATCCATTTTAAAGAGAAAAAATAAAGCTTTATTTCCATTCTTAATTTTTTTACATCTTATTTTGGTTGTGTAAATTATGAGACTATTTGTCCAAAATGAATGGATAAGAATAACAGCAGTGCTATATAATATCAGTCTCATAATCCCCTCTACAAATCTACAATACTCTGCATGCAGTCCTATAGAACTCTGACAGAAGTACCATCACGAGCTGTGATGCCTGCGTGACACCACAAACAAACAAACAAATATACAAAAGATTTACAGTCGATTTTCCTCCTCACTCTTAGTACCTCAATCATTTTAGAACTTCTCATTCTGACTTACCTTTCCACAGGAGGATCAATAAAATTATTCAATATAGAGCTGCTGTACTCACATTCTAAAGCTTTGTGCTCATTCTGGAACTAAATAAATAAATAAATAATAATAAATAAATAAAACCTCTCTTTCAATCAAGTGTCAATTATCAAATACCAAGCGATAAGGCTTCAGAATCCTTGACTCGACCTTCGGGTTCGTCTCACCAAGCCTGTGATATGATCATAAGAAGTAGAGTAGTCGCACGACAATCATACCTTATCTGCTGTATCTTTAGCTTGTGTGCTGAACTTTTCTTTTTTTTTTTTTTTTTTGCAACTGCAGAAATGGCTGCATTCCTAACCACACCCCGTTCCTCATCAGCCCTGATCTTCCTGTGACTCGTCTCGCACCAGAATCTCACTGTAGGCAAGATCAGTGAAAGATTTTAAAGATTTTAATTAAGGACTTGCCCCATTACAGGACTCTGTAGCCCTAGAAGTGTCAGTGCACATCTGATTCATGAGGAGGGTTTCACAGTGCTCAGCCATTTCAGGTTCAATTCAGTTTTATTTGTATTGGGCTTTTAACAATTGACATTGTGGCAAAGCAGCTTTACACAGTAAATGTGAGAAATTACAAAGTGACCCATTACTTTCAAAGTCGGAGATATTTTTGCAATTTTATTTTAGTTTCTACCAATAATTCTAAAGAACGGAGGGTCTCGTGACACAAATGGTGGAGTCGCAGTTCAGTATCTGTGCTCCTGCAGCTCGATGTCCATTCGGCTGTTTTTTTTTTTTTTTATAGCGAGAAAATGTAGCCATAGTGAGCGAACATTGCAGCCGATAAACAGTCAAAAGCCTCACACAGAAAAATTCAATGTTTTAGTGAAATCCGCAAAAAATGAGAAAATCAGTCACCCCTGAGCAGTTAAAAAGATTGACCCGGGCCTACAGAAACTTGAGCCGATGGACTAAAACAATCACACTGGATACATGGATTACAGAAGCTGAAGGCTGCATCTTAAACTCCGAGGACTCCGCAGCGATTCACATCATTCAGCTCTCTAAGGTCGAGATGAAGCCGGAAGCGACCACTGAAAAGATCGATGATTTAGAGAACAGGAGTCGGCGGAGCAGCTGTTCCCATAAAGCTCCGCAACATCCAGGATAAAGTCCGGATAATGCAAGCAGTAAAGAACCACAATCCCTGATTTACAAAGGAACCCCAGTCATGATATTTTATTCAAGTACCAGGAATTTTACCCAGTGGAACCACAGTTTATGGAGAGAGGAACCGTGTTCTCCATGCTGTATCCAGCCGAGCTCAGGATTAAACACAACGGGCAGGAAAGAGTCTTTAAACATCCTGAAGAAGTGGCTGCCTTCCTGGATAAAATGTCACAGCTCCCATCATCTCCCTGTATGATCCCTGCTGACTGAGTGTTTCCCTCATATCACACAACACGTGCTGCTGTGGCCTCCTACTGGACTTCTCTGAAGATTTCAGGTCTGACTGTTATTGGAGCGGCTGAACTTCTTCTTCTTCTTTTCCTTTCGGCTGTTCCCTTCAGGGGTCGCCACAGCAAATGATCTGCCTCCATCTCTCCCTATCCTCTGCATCTTCTACTCTTACTCCAACGACCTTCATATCCCACTGAGACCGGCACAACCGTCCCCTTATTATCTTCTGTCTCCTTCTTTTTGTTGGTGATGGATCTGCCGTGTGTTGTTGAATGTGCTGTTTTGTTATTCTAGAACATAATCTGTTGGTTAATGCTCTCTGGATGTGGATCATTTCTCTTTGCGAGGCCTAAACATTGATGATGGATCACAAGCTCGCGGGGACTTCATACGTTTTCTTGATCCGAGCTGCGTTCCGGCGGTTGAGATGTGATGGAGATTCAAGGTTTGAAAGGAGTTTAATAGCTGCTCCAGTATCTTCCTCTATTTGAGTCAGGAGCGTCGCTCACACCCCTGATGGCTGTAATAGACCAGAGTCTGATCCCTATGGCTACTTGTTATCTTTGTTTTTATCCCTTATATATAGTTCTGTGTTAAATGTGAGCAAAGCTGAGTTTTTATTTAATTTTAATGTTGTGTTTTTTAGTTGATCTTCAGGGAGGTCAAACTTATTCCTCTCATCCACATGCAGTCATGATGGTCTCTTTAGGAAAGGATGGCCAGTGACAGACCTACACTTAAAATTTGCAGTTGGAATGTGGGGGGTTTACAGAATCCTATTAAACACAACAAGATTGCAGTCACTCAGTGGACCATCGTTGTGATTGTTGAATTTTTACTTTCCCCAGTACAGTCCACTGATTTTATCCCGCAGGTTTTTTCCGTGTTTGCTGATTGGATTGGTGAGAATTTCATAGCCAGAGATTTTAACTGATACTTTTCCTCAGTGATGGATAAATCGCCTCCAGTCCAGAAGTAAATGTCTCGGACGGCTCGAACTTTATCAGATACCTGCAGAGAGCTTAATTTAGTGGATCTGCGGCGTGTTTACATCCTAAAGATAAAACATTTCCCTTTTATTCTGGTGAACATCACTCGAACTTCACTTACCACGAAAATCTCATTCAGTAATGTGGAGGGCTGCAGTATTGGAGACATTATTATATGTTACACAATTTCCTCCGGGATCAATAAAGGGTTCTGGTTCTGATATCACACACAGCAGATGAGAGAAACTGAATGGATCCTCAGTATGATGGTTTTAATGAGATGTTAATTAGAGTAATCAGGTGATATTAAATCCTCATGTGATTCTGAATAATAAAATCATTTTACACACACATCATTTTCAAAGGAAATCTTAAACAAGGATAAAAATCTGTTGATGAAGGGCGTGGCAATGTGTCTCGACAGGTTGGTGGATTGTGGTGTTTCAGATGAAGGTTGTGCTGCTCTGACTTCAGCTCTGAGATCAAACCCCTCACACCTGAGAGAACTGAACCTGTCCCGTAATAAATTCAGAGATTCAGGAGTGAAGATTCTCTCTGCTGTACTGGAGGATCCTCTCTGTAAACTGGAGATACTGAGGTAAGATCATCTCTCTGAGAGTCACATGACCTGCTTCTCAGTACAACCCCATTCTGTCATCTTGAGGCTGAAGCAGAAGATTTAGGTTCATCATCAATGTCCTGAGGAGGAAGATTGTTTCTTTCACTGCACACTGATTCCTCACAGTCTTTGGGTGAGATGTTCGTATGTGAGAAGCTCCAGCACAAAGCGAAACTTAATGTCGCTGCAATGTGTCTGAAATTAGTGTGAAATTTATTAAGCCCTGAAACTAATCACACAAACTGCACCTGGGACACAAACTAAACGCCCTGTGTGTGAACTGCAGGATTTAAAACATCACTGAAATAATCATGAGATCAAAAATAAAACATGGAGAATTAATATATGAGGAAAATACTGTCGGACTGAAATGGGAACCCAAACTGAGTAAAACGGGTCCTCTATTGGTTCTGTACTGTGATCCAGATCTGTGATACAAAAGCAAGTTTCAAGTTGTCAGCTTTACTCTGATATTCAGGTTCTCCTGCTGTTCGTCCTTCAAGTTCGAAGAAGACCGTGACTTCTTATCAGATCGATGATCTGCGGTATGGGTGAAGTCATGACTTGTGCTTGACTTGGATTTAAGTGAGCGAGACTTGCCCAGATCCTCAGTCTCACTCTCTCGTCCTGGTCTATCTGAGTCCAGTGGCAGATAGGTCAGGGTGCAGTGGATGGCCAGCAGTATCCTGTATGTGTCCCTGTGCCCTCGCTGCGCTCCACGACGTTTTATTGCATCCACCATCCACACAAATGGTGGAGTCACAGTTCAGTATCTGTGCTCCTGCAGCTCGGTGTTGATTCGATTTTTTTTTTTTTTTTTTTTTTTTTTTAATCGCGAAAATGTGGTCATAATAAGCGAACATTGCAGCCTAGAAACAGTCGAATGCCTCACACTCAGAAAAACTAAATTTTTCAGTGAAATCCACAAAATAACAAGAAAATCAGTCGTCTCTGAGCAGTGAAAAAGATTGACCCGGTCCTCCTGAAACTTGAGGGCCGATGGACTAAAATAATTACTCTGGATACATGGATTACAGAAGGTGAAGGCTGCATCTCAAACTCCGAGGACTCCGCAGCGATTCACATCATTCAGCTCTCTGAGGTTGTTAGAATTTTTCTCCGTGGAAGTTCCTAGTTAAATCTGCACGACCTGGATTCCTGTATCTCAACGTCTGAGAGCGCTCCGGGAGCAACAGACGAGCAACCACACGAGTGAAATCAGTCTGGTTTATTCATCGGAAGCTCATCGAACACATGCAGTGTCCACTTATTTATACAGAGGGATATGCGTGCAAAGCAGTAATTGCATGTTCATAAAGCATTAACATATATGTTTGTGCACTGCGGTACGTAACACTTGGGGATGTGCATGCAGAGTTGTAATTGCGTTGTCACAAAGCATTTCCATATACAGTGATACCTCTGCTCACGAACATAATTGGTTCCCAGAAAGTGTGTGTGAGGCGAAAAGTTCGTCTTCCGAACATTTATTTCCCATAAGAAACCATTAAAGTGAGAATAATCCGTTCCCAGGTCCCCATAAAACAATTTTCTACTAAATAAGCCTTAAAACTACACAAAAATATACCTTATTTTATGTATAATAAATGTGCTATTTATTGTAATTCAAGAAATAAACTGTACTGTATAATAAAGTCGTTTTATTTACCTTTGTGATGATAGTTGACGGCTTGATGGAATGGAGTGGGAGGAGGAGGAGGGAGGGACTTACTGTTTGGAAGGAGTGTTTGGAAACGCCTACTGTTTGGAAACACCCTTTGCCACACACGCACCCTTAATAGCTTCCTTGTTCTTAAGGATGGTGGTAGACTTAGCGTACTGGTACTGAGACGCTGAGTCACACAAACGCACACCTCGTTCGTGTTTTTCAATGATCTCCGCCTGTGGTCGGGTCTTTTTCGGTCCCATAATAGCAAAAGTACACTCAATATGGTCCAGACTGTCTAGCAAACAGAAACCACTTCCGCATTCAAAGAAAGGGGTGTGACGAACTGTGACGCCGTGAGCGTGCGTCAGCTTCTCGTGGCCGCCACCGTGGCGCTGTTCGACCGCGTGGTTTGATTCGTCCGCCGAAAACTAGTTCATCAGCAGAGACTATATGCTCGCAAATTTAAAGTTCTTGAGGCGAAAAGTTCGTGAGCTTAAGCGTTCGTCAGCGGAGGTTTTACTGTACATGTTTGTGCCCTGCGGCGCTTAACACTTGGCTAAATACATTTCAAAGCATTTCCTCATTGTTATACATTGTTACTTTCTGAATCCCACACCCGAACCGAAACACGACACAAGAACACCCACCCAACAGTTTCATGTACCTAGCGCACATGTCACAATTACAAGTAGAACAGGAAGCTTTAGATACACAGAAGTTACAATACACACATAGTTGCATCTCATTTCCAATACACACATAATTGCGTCTCATTTACAATACACATATAGTTGCATCTCATTTACCCTATCAATTTATTCCTTCAGAGGTCGAGATCAAGCTGGAAGCGACCACTGAAAAGATCGATGATTTAGAGAACAGGAGTCGGAGGAGCAGCTGGCTCCACAACTTCCAGGGTAAAGTCCGGATAATGCAGGTGGCAAAGAACCACAGTCCATGATTTACAAAGGAACCCCAGTCACGATATTTTATTCAAGTAACAGGAATTTTACCCAGTGGAACAGCAGCTTCTGGAGAGAGGAACCGTGTTCTCCATGCTGTATCCAGCTGAGCTCAGGATTAAACTCAACGGGCAGGAAAGAGTCTTTAAACATCCTGAAGAAGTGGCTGCCTTCCTGGATAAAATGTCACAGCTCCCATCATCTCCCTGTATGATCCCTGCTGACTGAGTGTTTCCCTCATATCATACAACACATGCTACCGTGGCCTCCTACTGGACTTCTCTGAAGATTTCAGGTCTGACTGTTATTGGAGCGGCTGAACATAAAACTCAATAATATCCCACTGAGACCGGCACAACCGTCCCCTTATTATCTTCTGTCTCCTTCTTTTTGTTGGTGATGGATCTGCCGTGTGTTGTTGAATGTGCTGTTTGTTATTCTAGAACATAATCTGTTGGTTAATGCTCTCTGGATTAAATGTGAGCAAAGCTGAGTTTTTATTTAATTTTAATGTTGTGTTTTTTAGTTGATCTTCAGGGAGGTCAAACTTATTCCTCTCATCCACATGCAGTCATGATGGTCTCTTTAGGAAAGGACGGCCAGTGACAGACCTACACTTAAAATGTGCAGTCGGAATGTGGGGGGTTTACAGAATCCTATTAAACACAACAAGATTGTAGTCTCTCAGTGGACCATCGTTGTGATTGTTGAATTTTTACTTTCCCCAGTACAGTCCACTGATTTTATCCTGCAGGTTTTTTCCGTGTTTGCTGATTGGATTGGTGAGAATATCATAGCCAGAGATTTTAACTGATACGTTTCCTCAGTGATGGATAAATCGCCTCCAGTCCAGAATTAAATGTCTGGGAGTGCTCAGACTTTATCAGATACCCGCAGCGAGCATAATTTAGTGAATCCTCGGCGTGTTTACATCCTAAAGATAAAACAATTTCCTTTTATTCTGGTGAACATCACTCGAACTTCACTTACCCCGAAAATCTCATTCAGTAATGTGGAGGGCTGCAGTATTGGAGACATTATTATATGTTACACAATTTCCTCCGGGATCAATAAAGGATTCTGGTTCTGATATCACACACAGCAGATGAGAGAAACTAAATGGATCCTCAGTATGATGATTTTAATGAGATGTTAATTAGAATAATCAGGTGATATTAAATCCTCATGTGATTCTGAATAATAAAATCATTTTACACACACATCATCTTCAAAGGAAATCTTAAACCAGGATAAAAATCTGTTGATGATGGGCGTGGTGTGGCATTGTATCTCTGCAGGTTGGTGGATTGTGGTGTTTCAGATGAAGGTTGTGCTGCTCTGACTTCAGCTCTGAGATCAAACCCCTCACACCTGAGAGAACTGTACCTGTACTGTAATAAACTCAGGGATTCAGGAGTGAAGATTCTCTCTGCCGTACTGGAGGATCCTCTCTGTAAACTGGAGATACTGAGGTAAGATCATCTCTCTGAGAGTCACATGACTTGCTGTTGTCACTTCCCCCCAGTGCACTCACTGGGTTATCAAAGGTCGGCCGTGTCGCTTGCGGTCTGTTGTGCGAGGTTCATGTAAAAGAACCATTGCTGACTTTCATCAAGAGGAGCTCCATTGCCCTCAGCGTGTTTCTGCCCTGCGATGGCCGGGCGAGTCGTCCAGGGTTTAACCTGCCCTTTCCCAGAGTCGGCTGAGATGGCTGCAAGCCTTCCCTAACCCTAATACGGATTAAGCGGATCAGAAAATGAATGAAAACCAACAGAAACTGATTAAAAGGAATCATCTCGTGGTGAGGAACAGGGTTGCCAGATTTGTGTTCCATGAGCAGTTTTGAAGTTGTAAGCTTTCCTCTCATCTACAGTCAGAATAATCTGAACTCCCTACATATTGTCCTTCAGTCTCAGACCCCAACTGGCCACTTCTTACAGGACCAACAATTTATTTCTATTATTTTCATTCATTCATTTTCTAATCCGCGTCATCCTAATTCGGATCACAGAGAGACTGGCATCCATCTCAACCATGCCTAGACAAGAGCGGAGTACATCCTGAACAGGACACCAGGCCATCACAGAGCAAACGTTCATACAACCGTTCACACTCACACCTTGGGCCACTTTGGAACAGCAAATTAGCCTTCTGTGCCTTTTGTGGGAGGAAACCAGAGAACCCTGAAGAAACCCACACAGGTGCATATGGAAACTACTCTCAGAAACGCCCGGTCTGGGAATCGAACCCAGGACCTTCTTACAGTGAGATGTACGTGCAAACAATGACAACATCGTCTTTGGTACGTTTTCATGAATCTGAAATATGATGCCCTAAAATGGAAGAAACATGAATTTCATTAAAATTTTAAATCTCTGTATCTCCATCCTATGAAACAGTACCGAGGTTAAAACATCTGGGTCCGAATAACTTTTTATTCTATTCCAAATAATTTAATTGGTTTTGTGGTACTTTTTCATAGGTGAGAGATATTTGTCATTAAAATTTAATTGAAACTTAAAATCACTGTAATTTATTCCCCCATTGCTGACTTTCATCAAGAGCAGCTGCAGAGCCGTCAGCATGTTTCTACCCTGCGATGGCCTGGCAAGCCGTGTAGGGTGTACTCTGCCCCGGGCCAGAGTCGGCTGAGATGGGCACTAGCCTCCCCGTGATCCTCAGTTTTTACGAGTTTCAGAAATTGAATGAACAATCACTTCCTTTGTGTCTCACACCTCTGAAAAGATCTTCATCTGAAAATAATTAAAAACTGAAGCTTTGTCTTGTTTTGTGGAAAAATTTTAAATCTTCGTCCTTTTTCTTTGAAGCTGAAAATAATAATCTTTTTCGGAGTGTGATGGTGCACTCATGGTGTGGTTTGTGATTAACTCAGGAATTGTGACACAGCTAAACCTGACGGCTGAAAATAGTCAAACTTCACCCTGTAAACGCCGCCCAGGTAATCAAATAATGCTGAATATATTTAATTTTTTAAAAGTTCATTTCATTCCTGTTCCAGTGGAACCAAATTCAGCCATGTTCATAGAAAAAGAACATTCCAATTTTAGACTGAGTTTGTGTTGATTTTTCACTAAGTTTGATTAGAGCGCCTTTGTTGTGATGAGATCTCAAGTGCACTGCGCCCGGGATGCAAGGCATCGTCCACGGAACCGGCTCGTGCGTCGTGCTGATATGATACGTGATCTAAACCATTACCGTATTCACCAGAGAATCACCAGCTTTCCAGCTGCACTCGGCATGTCAGGGTTATATTCCGCCATTTAAAAAAAAAAAAACCTTCATATTCATAAATATCCCCAAGATTTCTGGTGATAATGTATGTCCTAAAATATAGGGATTTTTATTCAATTTAAATGAAATTTGAATCAAAGCTCAAGAATAAAGTAATGCGATGTGCCTGGCAATTTAATTCAGAGTCGCCCTCAAAAAAAGTAGCATTGACCATCATACGCCATGATGGCCGCGTGTGAGCAGGATACTGTAATTTCTGATCTATTTCTTTCATACCAGGGTGAATAATGATAATTTTTACAATCGGAATATAACCTTTATTGTGTGTTGAATTTTCCAGTGCAGCTGCTTTGTTGAAATCTTGCGATAAAAACTTTGACTCTGAATTGATCGGGTCACTCGGCTCGCTGGTTAAACATGGCCGGAATTGGCACTTCCGACTTCCGGCAATTTATTAATATTTAATCATATTCATGCTGATAAGCTGACACACACGGTAGAGACTATGCACATGCACACACACACATGATAGAGATGAGGCGTGCACGCGCACACACACACACACACACACACACACACACACACAGTAGATTCTAGACTGTGATGTCTCTCCTTGGACTCTGGATTTTTATTTTATATCTTAACCGCATGTCGTTTATTCCCTGATGTGTTTTATTTTGTTCTTGTCACACCTGCTTTGCAAAAAAATTCCAACGAACATATTTATGAAAGAAAAAAAATCTGTAAATTTCAGCAGTAACAGTGGTGAAGCGAAAACAAAGATAGAGATTTGTGTGTGTGTGTGTGTGAGTGTGTGTGTGTGTGTGTTCAATTTACAGTATTGGACAGTTTTTCGAGTTCTATAAGATCTCTTGACGACATGAATGTTTACGAATGTTTGTTTACTCTCGATCACTTTTATAATTCATCAACATTTTATTCACCAAGAAATGATCAGCGAGGATCTGACTTGGAGATGTGAATGTAGATTCTCCTCAAAATGAAGGTTTTATACTCTGCATTATTCTCTTGGTTGGAGTTGATGATGGAGTTTGTTTATCACCAGGATTCAGATTTTTACTTCTTTGATTCTGGAATAATATAAATTTATATTGTTCTATAAATGCACGACACAGGCGATGGAGAACCAGGTTTATTCCCCCATGTGTAGTGCACTATAAGCCTCTCTCTCTCTCTCTCTCTCTCTCTCTCTATATCTATCTATCTATCCGTTTCTTTCTTGCTCTATCTGTCTCTCTCTCTCTCTCTCTCTCTCTCTCTCTCTCTCTCTCTCTCTCTCACACACACACAGACTCTCTCTCTCTGATTAAAGTTGATGATCAGGCTGTTGTTCTCTGTTCAGCTTCAGCTGCTGATAGTTTAATATCACACACAGCAGATGAGAGAAACTAAATGGATCCTCAGTATGATGATTTTAAATGAGATGTTAATTAGAATAATCAGGTGATATTAAATCCTCATGTGATTCTGAAAAATAAAATCATTTTACACACACATCATCTTCAAAGGAAATCTTCAACCAGGATAAAAATTTGGTGATGAAGGGCGTGGTATTGTATCTCTGCAGGTTGGAGGATTGTGGTGTTTCAGATGAAGGTTGTGCTGCTCTGACTTCAGCTCTGAGATCAAACCCCTCACACCTGAGAGAACTGAACCTGTCCTGGAATAAACTCAGAGATTCAGGAGTGAAGATTCTCTCTGCTGTACTGGAGGATCCTCGCTGTAAACTGGAGATACTGGGGTAAGATCATCTCTCTGAGAGTCACATGACCTGCTTCTCAGTACGCCCCCAATCTGTAATAGTGAGAATGAAGCAGAAGGTTTAGGTTCATCATCAATGTCCAAAAAACACTGAGTCCGACTCTGTTCTATACGATACACGCAGTCTGATTCCTGAGAGTCTGATGTTCTCCTGAAAGATCTGTTAATGTGATGCTGATTTAAAAAAATCCGAGTGTGTGTTACTTCGCTGACAATAAGATAAACCATCACCAACCAGAGGAAAGTCAGTGCTGTTGCTCCTCTGCCTGAGCTCGAGATGTTCTGCAAAGATCACAGCGAGTCGACAGTGAGTACTGAATGAGGTAAAAGAGAAACAAAGGAGAAGAACAAAAGACCTGCAGAAATCTTTCCACCTCACTGAAGTCTATGTTCATGTGTCCACTTTCAGATAAAACCCTGAACAATAATGTTATTAATGGAAGAAACTTCACAGAGGAAACCCCTCTTCTTTTCCTTTCGGCTTTTCCCTTCAGGGGTCGCCACAGCGAATCATCTGCCTCCATCTCACCCTATCCTTTGCATCTTCTTCTTTTACACCAACGACCTTCATGTCCTCCTTCACCACATCCATGAATCGTCTCTTTGGTCTTCCTCTAGGCCTTTTGCCTGGTAGTTCCAGCCTCAGCATCTTATTACCAATATACTCACTATCCCTCCTCTGTACATGTCCAAACCATCTCAATCTTGCCTCTCTGACTTTGTCTCCAAAACGTCTTACATGTGCTGTCCCTCTGATGTGCTCATTCCTGATCCTATCCATCCTCGTTACTCCCAAAGAGAACCTCAACATTTTCATCTCTGCTACCTCCAACTCTGCCTCCTGTCTTTTCCCCAGGGCCACTGTTTCTAACCCATACAACATCGTTGGCCTCAACACCGTCTTGTACACTTTTCCTTTCATTCTTGCCGATACCCTCCTATCACACATCACACCGGACACTTTTCTCCAACCATTCCAACCTGCCTGCACACGCTTCTTGACCTCTTTTCCACACACTCCATTGCTCTGGATTGTTGAGCCTAAGTACTTAAAATCCTCCACCTTCCTGATCTCTGCTCCCTGTAATCTCACCGTTCCTCTTTGGTCCTTGTCATTCATGCACATGTATTCTGTCTTACTGAGGCTAATCTTCATTCCCCTCCTTTCCAGGGCATACCTCCACCTCGCTAGATTTTCCTGCACTTGTTCTCTGCTCTCACTACAGATCACAATGTCATCTGCAAACATCATTGTCCATGGAGAATCTTGTCTAACCTCGTCTGTCAGCCTGTCCATCACCATAGCAAACAAGAAGGGGCTGAGAGCTGACCCTTGATGCAGTCCCACCTCCACCTTGAACTCTTGTGTCACACCGACAGCACACCTCACCACTGTCTTACATCTCTCATACATGTCTCTACACCACTCCAGACTTCCTCATGCAATACCACAGTTCTTCTCTCGGCACCCTGTCATATGCTTTCTCCAGATCCACAAAGGCACAATGCAGCTCCTTCTGCCCTTCTCTGTACTTCTCCATTAACATCCTCAAGGCAAACACTGCATCTGTGGTGCTCTTTCTTGGCATGAAACCAAACTGTTGTTCACAAATGCTGACCTCTGTCCTTAGTCTAGCTTCCACTATTCTTTCCCATAACTTCATCGTATGGCTCATCAACTTTATCCCTCTGTAGTTGCCACAACTCTGCACGTCTCCCTTGTTTTTAAAAATGGGCACCAGCACACTTCTCCTCCATTCCTCTGGCATCCTCTCACTCTCTAAGACCTTGTTAAATGTTCTTGTCAGAAAATCTACTGCTACCTCTCCTAGACACTTCCATACCTCCACCGGTATGTCATCAGGACCAACTGCCTTTCCATTCTTCATCCTCTTCAATGCCCTCCTCACTTCACTCTTACTAATCTTTGCTACTTCCTGGTCCTCAACAGTCACCTCTTCTACTCTTTTTTTCTCTCTCATTTTCCTCATTCATCAGCTCTTCAAAGTACTCTTTCCATCTTCCCAGCACACTTCTGTCATCAGTCAATACATTTCCCTCTCTGTCCTTTATCAATCTAACTTGCTGCACGTCCTTCCCAGCTCTATTTCTCGGCTGTGCCAACCTATATAAATCATTTTCTCCCTCCTTACTTTCCAACCGAGCATACAAGTCATCAAACGCGCTCTGTTTGGCCTTTGACACTGCTACCTTTGCCTTACGCTGTGTCTCCCTGTACTCCTGTTTACTCTCTTCGGTTTTCTCAATGTCCCACTTCTTCTTAGCTAATCTCTTCTTTTGTACACACTCCTGCACTTCCTCATTCCACCACCAAGTCTCCATATATACTTTCCTTCCAGATGACACACCAAGTATTCTCCTACCTGTCTCCCTGATCACATTAGCTGTAGTTGTCCACTCATCTGGAAGCACTTCCTGACCACCCAAAGCCTGTTTCAACGCCTCCTTGAAGACAACCTGACACTCTTCCTTTTTCAACTTCCACCGCTTTGTCTTCTGCTCTGCCTTTGCCTTCTTCACCTTCCTCACCATCAGCATCATCCTGCACACCACCATCCTATGCTGTTTGGCAACACTCTCACCCGCTACTACTTTGCAGTCACTGACTTCCTTTAAATTACATCGCCTGCACAAGATGTAGTCGACCTGTGTGCTCCTACCTCCACTTTTATAAGTCACCCTATGCTCCTGTTTCTTCTGGAAGAAAGTATTCACCACAGTCATTTCCATCCTTTTTGCAAAATCTACCAACATCTGTCCTTCTGCGTTCCTGTCCTGGATACCAAACCTACCCATCACTTCCTCGTCCCCTCTGTTTCCTGCACCAACATGTCCATTGAAGTCTGCCCCAATGACCACTCTTTCACCTCTGGGGGTACTCTGCATCACTTCATATAACTCACTCCAGAATCTCTCCTTCTCTTCTCGCTCACATCATGTCTGTGGGGCATAAGCACTAACAACATTGACCATCACACCTTTAATTTCTAACTTGAGACTCATCACTCCGTCTGACACTCTTTTCACTTCTAGAACATTCCTGGCAAACTCCTCCTTCAAGATGACTCCAACTCCATTTCTTTTCCCATCCACACCGTGATAAAACAGCTTAAACCCTGCTCCAATGCTTCTAGCCTTGCGACCTTTCCACCTGGTCTCCTGAACACACAGTATGTCCACCTTCCTCCTCTGCATCATGTCAGCCAGCTCTCTACCTTTTCCTGTCATAGTTCCAACATTCAAAGTCCCTACTTTCAGTCCTAGACTCATGCCTTTCCTCTTCTCTCTCTGGCAACGGACACGCCTCCCGCCTCTCCTTCTTTGACGTCTTCGACCAACAGTAGTCCAATTTCCATCAGCACCCTGTTGGTTGACGGCACTGATGGCGGTCGTTGTTAACCCGGGCCTCGACCGATCCGGTATGTGATTCTTTCTTGTGATTCGCATAGTTTATTTGGCATTTGTTTTACGCCGGATGCCCTTCCTGACGCAACCCTCTGCATTTATCCGGGCTTGGGACCGGCGTGAGGGAGAGACACTGGTTTGTGCCCCTCCCTCACGGCTGCATTCACAGAGGAAACCCCTGCTCTCCAATAAACACTGTGGCATTGTGTCTCTGCAGGTTGAAGCGTTGTGGTGTTTCAGATGAAGGTTGTGCTACTCTGACTTCAGCTCTGAGATCAAACCCCTCACACCTGAGAGAACTGTACCTGTACGAGAATAAGATAGGAGATTCAGGAAAGAAGATGCTCACTGATCTTAAAGATGATAAACATTCCAATTTACAGAAACTGTGGTGAGTAAAGAGCGTTATATAAATACTGAAATAATAAAAGTGTAATTATTGAACTTGATTATCGTTAGTTTGGAGTAATTTCTCTTTGTTTCAATAAAGATCAGATTCCCAAGTTAGGAATGAAACCAGTTTTAGAAAATGTCACTATATTCTACTTCAGGAGATTTTTCTCTCATAATCAGCTTTAATGTTACTTTGTGCTCAGTAAAGTGTGTTTGAATGATGTGGACGAATATAAACAGGAGATGATGATGTTCCTCTCAGAGCAGAGACGATTCCATGCTGTAGATCATCAAGTACCACAGTCCAGTTTGTGTTGATTAATTCTGGTGGTTTTCTTTTCTGTTCAGGGAGTGGTGGTGATCTGTGTGTGATTAAGACTCCGATGTTCCTGCGTTTCCATGTTGGGGAACAGAGAACATGTTTATAAACACATCACTCATTTAGTTCTAACACATTAAACACACTCGGAGACATGAGAAGTGTGTGTTCATCGTGCATCAGTCAATCAGATGCCCCAGAGTTCCACACCCAAATTATAATGACCTTTGACCCTTGGATTAAATTTCTGGCTCTCCATCCCATAATAACCCTGAGAGATGATTTGGATCAGTAGGTGAGAAACCACAGAACTTCAGCCGAACCCAGTCGGTGGAAGAGAGAGCTGGAGAGGAACCGTTTCCAGAGATCAGTGTCCATCCTCACCTGACAGAATCCGTATCTGAGGAGGCTCTGAAGCTGTGAAGAGGCTCCAACAAGCCCATTTATCACTTTCTCCTTTATTTCATTTATGTCCAAGTGATGTTCCACTAAATATCTGCTCACTTCATCATTTATTCATCAGATGACTGGAGGAAACAGATTGTTGTATAATATGTCTCTGATTGTTTCTGTGATTTTTCTGTATTTATGTGATTAATATGTGTCAGATTGTAATGTGTTCCACAGACATTCACACACGTTTATCATCCTGGAGATGTTCGACTGGAGATGTAAATTATCGCATAGATCCCGAAATCTATATATTATAATATGAAAGTCCTTGCCTCCGGTTCCTGCACATGTGTTAGAACACAAACATTGATGCACAGAGAATGAATGGATAAAATAATCATAAGCCATCCAGCCTGGATCTGCAGCCTAATGCTCAGTACTTTTATAAAAATTAATAGTATGTTTTTGTGCTGTAAATATGTATTCATATTTGCTTGTGTCTTTGAATAGACAAATGATTTTTAGCTCAATTTGTAAATGTATTGAGCACATGTACTTGCAGAAGTAGTTTGAAATATATTTGAGAATGTTTTTGGTTGAACTATAAAATTTGATTCGTCTTCTGAGAGTAATAGATGAATCGTCTTCTGCTGAAAAACTGTGCGTGTTGTTGGCGTGAGATTCCATGTTGTTTATATCATAGAAGATGCTGTGATATACATGCACTATATTTCATGTGGTACTTTGTACCAACCCAGTGACGTCACGGTAACTTTGTGTAGGCGGGCACTTAGCAATGTGGCTTTCGGGTCGATAACTTTTACGACAAGCACATAAAACAAAACCGCTGTGTGTGCAATGGTTTATTTATGATATAAAATTTAAGCCACAATCACTTCAATAAACTATACTTAAGCTACCGACAACTTATTTAGTTGGTGTTTCATTTCCTCTTTATGACCTTTTGCACGTGATGTCACAGGCTCATGTCACTTTTATTTATTTGCTATATTGGACGGCATGATTCGGACGGTGCTCGCTCATTCAACGTTGCTAAACATTTTAAAATAAGTAATAGTGGTTCAACATTACCCAACTGGATGTTGTTTGTCGGTTACTAACTTCCCCGGAGTGATAGAAAATAAGCAGTGAGTATGGTTATTGGCTGTGCAAATAGAGGAGTGAACACCTGCACTGTCATTTTATCGTTTTTTTTTTATCTGACCTGGAGAGAAAAGCCAAGTGGATCGCAGCGGTAAATAGGAAAGACTGGAAATCCTACACAATACAGTAGAATATACAGTGAACACTTTGTATCAGGTAAATACACATTATATACATTGTATAGGCTTATATGACAGGGTATGAAATATATGAAAGCACATGACAGGGTGCCAAGAGAAGAACTGTGGTATTGTATGAGGAAGTCTGGAGTGGCAGAGAAGTATGTCAGAGTGGTGCAGGACATGTATGAGAGATGTAAGACAGTGGTGAGGTGTGCTGTCGGCGTGACCGACGAATTCAAGGTGGCGGTTGGACTGCATCAAGGATCAGCTCTGAGCCCCTTCTTGTTTGCTATGGTGATGGACAGGCTGACAGAAGAGGTGAGACAAAAATCTCCATGGACTATGATGTTTGCAGATGACATTGTCGACATTGTGATCTGTAGTGAGAGCAGAGAACAAGTGGAGGAAAATCTAGAGAGGTGGAGGTATGCCCTGGAAAGGAAAGGAATGAAGGTTAGCCTCAGAAAATCAGAATACATGTGTGTGAATGAGAAGGACCCAGGAGGAACGGTGATGTTACAGGGAGCAGAGATAAGGAAGGTGGAGGATTTTAAGTACTTAGGCTCAACAATCCAGAGCAATGAAGAGTGTGGAAAAGAGGTGAAGAAGCGTGTGCAGGCAGGCAGGAATGGTTGGCGAAAAGTGTCCGGTGTGATGTGCGATCAGAGAGTGTCAGCAAGAATGAAAGGAAAATTGTACAAGACGGTGGTGAGGCCAGCGATGTTGTATGGCCTAGAAACAGTGGCGCTGAGGAAAAGACAGGAGGCAGGGATGAAAATGTTGAGGTTCTCTCTGGGAATAACAAGGATGGATAGGATCAGAAATGAGTACATCAGAGGGACAGCCCATGTAAGATGTTTTGGAGACAAAGTCAGAATGGCTAGATTGAGATGGTTTGGACATGTACAGAGGAGGGATAGTGAGTATATTGGCAGTAGGATGCTGAGGTTGGAACTACAGGCAGAAGGCCTAGCGGAAGACCAAAGAAGAGATTGAAAGATGTGGTGAAGGAAGACATGAAGTTCATTGGAGTCAGAGAAGAAGATGCAGAGTACAGGGTGAGATGGAGGCGGATGGTTTGCTGTGGCGACCCCTGAAGGGAGCAGCCGAAAGGAAAAGAAGAGAAGCACTGATTATTTGGGGATAGAACACAAACCTTAGCCGTTATGAGGTGGCACTGTACTGTAGTGTACTGTACTGTAGTCTCTCTTCCCGGTTCCTGGCTCCCATTGTTGCATACAGCTTACAAATCCGCCAACTAAATACTTGTAACCTTCCATTGATTTGTAAGCTTTTAACTCTTTGCCAGTAAATGGAGACGGGCCGTGGACAAGATATGTCCAAAGAGCCAAGTAAGCAAAATCAGGAAGGGAAGAACGGTCGCATTCTAACACATTCCTAAACATTGACTGCGGCATTAGATATGGATCGGCAATCCCCGGCTGCATTATTTTACTCAGATACCCTGCCCTCTGGTCACCTGTCAGATGATTGACAACGACTGACAATATTATAGTGTCATTGCTTTTGCCTTCGACACTCTTGCATATTTTGTTTTCGCTGTCATTATTGGTTGTGGTTGAAGCCATGCTTAGTGAATCGTGTGTGTGTGTGTGTGTGTGTGTGTGTGTGTGTTTTGGATCACGCTTGCCGTCCAAGATGGCGCATGAAGGTATTGGGGTCATGTGACTGCAAAACCTTCTCAAATTCCGGTCAACCGAGATGTGAACCCCTCCACGGTCAGACCAGCCTACACCCTTGGACAGCAAAGCCGTCTTTAGGCTAATGATTTGTGAGTCAAAAAATAATAATCCACGTGCACATCACTAAATTCGTTCCCTAAAACCATTTTATATTCTTCATTTCACTTGATAGGACTGGAAGAGAAAAAAAAAATACCGCGAGTACTGACACCATTTACATTGAAATAGGAAATAAATCGAGATCCAATAATAATAATAATGATAATAATAATAATAATACATTTTATTTATAATCAAAGTCAATATATTAAAGAGTGCCACCCTTATTTATTCTTCTTCTTCTTTTACTTTCGGCTGCTCCCTTCAGGGGTCGCCACAGCAAATCATCCGCCTCCACCTCACCCTGTCCTCCACATCTTCTTTTCTGACTCCAACGACCTTCATGTCTTCCTTCACCACATCCATAAATCTCTTCTTTGGTCTTCCTCGAGACCTTCTGCCTGGTAGTTCCAACCTCAGCATCCTACTGCCAATATACTCACTATCCCTCCTCTGTACATGTCCAAACCATCTCAATCTAGCCTCTCTGACTTTGTCTCCAAAACATCTTACGTGGGCTGTCCCTCTGATATACTCATTTCTGATCCTATCCATCCTCGTTACTCCCAGAGAGAACCTCAACATTTTCATCTCCGCTACCTCCAGCTCTGCCTCCTGCCTTTTCCTCAGCGCCACTGTTTCTAACCCATACAACATCGCTGGCCTCACCACCATCTTGTACACTTTTCCCTTCATTCTTGCTGACACTCTCCTATTGCACATCACACCGGACACTTTTCTCCAACCATTCCAGCCTGCCTGCACACGTTTCTTCACCTCTTTTCCACACTCTCCATTGCTCTGGATTGTTGAGCCTAAGTACTTAAAATTCTCCACCTTCGTTATCTCTGCTCCCTGTAACATCACTGTTCCTCCTGGGTCCTTCTCATTCACACACATGTATTCTGATTTTCTGAGGCTAACCTTCATTCCTCTCCTTTCCAGGGCATACCTCCAGCTCTCTAGATTTTCCTGCACTTGTTCTCTGCTCTCACTACAGATCACAATGTCATCTGCAAACATCATAGTCCATGGAGATTCTTGTCTCACCTCGTCTGTCAGCCTGTCCATCATCATAGCAAACAAGAAGGGGCTCAGAGCTGACCCTTGATGCAGTTCCACCTCCACCTTGAATTCGTCGGTCACACCGACAGCACACCTCACCACGGTCTTACATCTCTCATACATGTCCTGCACCACTCTAACATACTTCTCTGCCACTCCAGACTTCCTCATGCAATACCACAGGTCTTCTCTCGGCACCCTGTCATATGCTTTTTCCAGATCCACAAAGGCACAATGTAGCTCTCTCTGACCTTCTCTGTACTTCTCTATTAAGATCCTCAAAGCAAACATTGCATCTGTGGAGCTCTTTCTTGGCATGAAACCAAACTGTTGTTCACAAATGCTGACCTCTGCCCTTAGTCTAGCTTCCACTATTCTTTCCCATAACTTCATCGTATGGCTCATCAACTTTATCCCTCTGTAGTTGCCGCAACTCTGCACGTCTCCCTTGTTCTTAAAAATGGGCACCAGCACACTTCTCCTCCACTCCTCCGGCATCTGCTCAGTCTCTAGTACCTTGTTGAATGTTCTTGTCAGAAAATCTACTGCTACCTCTCCTAGACACTTCCATAACTCCACAGGTATATAATCAGGACCTTTCCATTCTTCATCCTCTTCAATGCCCTTCTCACTTCACCCTTACTGATCTTTGCTACATCCTGCTCCTCAATGGTCACCTCTTCTACTCTTTTTTCTCTCTCATTTTCCTCATTCATCAGCTCTTCAAAGTACTCTTTCCATCTTCCCAGCACACTTCTGTCATCAGTCAATACATTTACCTCTCTGTCCTTTATCATTCTAACTTGCTAGACGTCCTTCCCATCTCTATTTCTCTGCTGTGCCAACCTGTATAGATCATTTTCTCCCTCTTTACTATCCAACCTATCATACAAGTCATCATACGCCTTCTGTTTGGCCTTAGCCACTGCTACTTCCGCCTTACGCTGTGTCTCCCTGTACTCCTGTTTACTCTCTTCGGTCCTCTCAATGTCCCACTTCTTAGCTAACCTCTTCCTTTTTACACACTCCTGCACTTCCTCATTCCACCACCAAGTCTCCTTATCTACTTTCCTTCCGGATGACACACCAAGTACTCTCCTACCTGTGTCCCTGATCACATTTGCTGTGGTTGTCCAGTCATTTGGAAGCACTTCCTGGCCACCCAAAGCCTGTTTCAACTCCTCCTTGAAGACAACACGACACTCTTCCTTTTTCAGCTTCCACCACTTTGTCTTCTGCTCTGCCTTTGCCTTTTTCACCTTTCTCACCATCAGCATCATCCTGCACACCACCATCCTATGCTTTTTGGCAACACTCTCACCCACTATGACTTTGCAGTCACTGACTTCCTTCAAATTACATCGCCTACACAAGATGTAGTCTACCTGTGTGCTCCTACCTCTGCTTTTATAAGTCACCCTCTGCTCCTGTTTCTTCTGGAAGAAAGTATTCACCACAGCCATTTCCATCCTTTTTGCAAAATCTATCAACATCTGTCCTTCTGTGTTCCTGTCCTGGATACCAAACCTGCCCATCACTTCCTCGTCCCCTCTGTTGCCTGCACCAACATGTCCATTGAAGTCTGCACCAATGACCACTCTTTCACCTCTGGCGGTACTCTGCATCACTTCATCTAACTCCCTCCAGAATCTCTCCTTCTCTTCTAGCTCACACCCTGCCTGTGGGGCATAAGCACTAACAACATTGAGCATTACACCTTCAATTTCTAACTTGGGACTCATCACTCTGTCTGACACTCTTTTCACTTTTAGAACATTCCTGACAAACTCCTCCTTCAAGATGACTCCTACTCCATTTCTCTTCCCATCCACACCATGATAAAATAGCTTAAACCCTGCTCCTAAGCTTTTAGCTTTGCTACCTTTCCACCTGGTCTCCTGAACACACAGTATGTCCACCTTCCTCCTCTGCATCATGTCAGGCAGCTCTCTACCTTTTCTTTGCATAGTTCCAACATTCAAAGTCCCCACTCTCAGTCCTAGACTCATGCCTTTCCTCTTTTCTCTCTGCCTACGGACATGCCTCCTACTTCTCCTTCGACGTCTTCGACCAACATCATCATCATCATCATCATCTTCTTCCGCTTAGTCCAGGGTCGGGTCGCGGGGGCAGCAACCTTAGCAAAGAGGTCCAGACATCCCTCTCCCGAGCTACTTCCTCCAACTCTCCCGGGGGGACACCGAGGCGGTCCCAGACAAGCCGAGAGACATAGTCCCTCCAGCGTGTTCTAGGTCGACCCGGGGTCTCTTCCGGGTTGGACATGCCCGAAACACCACACCAGGGAGGCGTCCGGGGGGCATTCTGACCAGATGCCCGAGCCACCTCAACTGGCCCCTCTCAATGCGGAGGAGCAGCGGATCTACTCCGAGCTCTCCCCGGATGGCGGAGCTTCTCACCCTATCTCTAAGGGAGAACCCCGCCACCCAGCGAAGGAAGCTCATTTCAGCCGCTTGTATCCGTGATCTTGTTCTTTCGGTCATTACCCAAAGCTCGTGACCATAGGTGAGGGTTGGAACGTAGATCGACTGGTAAATTGAGAGCTTCGCCTTGCGGCTCAGCTCCTTTTTCACCACAACGGACCGGTACAGGCACCGCTTAACAGCGGAGGCTGCAGCGATCCGTCTGTCGATCTCTCGCTCCATCCTTCCCTCACTCGTAAACAAGACCCCAAGATACTTAAACTCCTCCACTTGGGGCAGGACCTCATTCCCGACCGGAGGGTGCATTCCACCATTGTCCGACTGAGAACCATGGCCTCGGACTTGGAGGTACTGATCTTCATCCCGGCTGCTTCGCACTCAGCCGCGAATCGCTCCAATGAGAGCTGGAGGGCCCGACTTGATGAAGCCAAAAGGACAACATCATCCGCAAAAAGCAGAGACGATATCCGATGGCCACCAAACCAGAACCCCTCATCGCCTCGACTGCGCCTAGAAATTCTGTCCATAAAAATTATGAACAGAATCGGTGACAAAGGACAGCCTTGGCGGACTCCAACTCCCACTGGAAACGAATCCGACCTGCTGTTACCAATACGGACCAAACTCTGGCTCCGGTGATACAGCGACCGAATTGGTCTTCGACCAACAGTAGTCCAATTTCCATCAGCACCCTGTTGATTGACAGCACTGATGGCGGTCGTTGTTAACCCGGGCCTCGACCGATCCGGTATGGGGGTAATACTTCTGATTTGCATCATAAATGTTTGGCATTGGTTTTACGTCGGATGCCCTTCCTGACACAACCCTCTGCATTTATCTGGGCTTGGGACCGGCATGAGGGGGAGAGACACTGGTTAGTGCCCCCCCACCTCATGGCTGCATTTATTAAAATTAATAATTATCTCTAGATTTTGTTTAATTTACTGAAAACACTGATAAAATTGGTGTTCGCAGTTTCTCTTAATTTCTCATTATCAGAAAATTAGAAATGAATCAATAATTTTTACAGAGTCATAAAATATCAACTTTAATGTTACTCTCACTGAAAATTTCCTCCAGTTCTGTATCAGGCCTGTATTTTAGAAAGTGAGGCAACACATCTCGATGAAAAGACATGAGAGATCATTATTACATCGACCTCCAAGTTCTTACTTTTCATTCTGAAATGAAACTACAAAAATGGGAATCGATCAAGGAATGGACTCAAAATTATAATTCAACCGCAACAGTCTCACAGGATTATTATCATCCAACATTCTGGAGCATCCCAAACTGTCAGGGTCTAAATCAACACAGACATCATAAAAACACGCACACACTCATTAGGAGGAAGACACTGAGATAGTTTGGTTCGTTCTCATATACGAGGGGAACAGTCAGGTCGACAGCCAATTACAAGTCTCCTAGCTGCTCTGGCTTGAAACCTGACTGAGAACCTCTTTTATTCCATCAGGGTGATTTCTAGTTACACATGTCCTATTGATTTACTAAAGGGGAGGGGTGTATGTGAATCAGCATCATGACCTTCATCATTGTTCTATGCTTATCTACTTTGTCTAGTTTAGAATGTTCATTTCAGCCCTCTATCCAGCTGCAGTTAGGGAGTCATCCTGTTGTTGTGTGAGAACTTCAAGGTTGTTTCCACTTGGCTGCCTCCCATGGAGAAAGAGATGTTTCTGCAAAATACCTCAACAAGCAGTTTCCAACATAGCAAGTAACAAACAGGTTAGAGCTGTGGTAATTCATATGTACAATTATTCCAACATTTCCCTCCTGTTTATCACAGCTCGGACAAAAGATATCATTTACTAACACTTCAAACACATTTTAGATTAGTAAATTCATTCATTTCATTCAGAACTGTTTACACTCAGACAGAAATGTCATCTTTTTTAATAGCTTTCAGGAACTGGAAACAAGTCAGACACACCATTTAATATTTCATGCTCATTTTCATCAACATTATCACATTCATTATATTCCATATGATCTTTCAAAAGAGGATGCATCTGTATCTCATCTGCCCTAGAACTCAAGGCAGTGACAATAAGTCGATTCAGTATGGAACGTATACATGGAATGCAACAACAACACAGAGTGTAAAAAAGCTGCAAAAACTACACAGATTTTAATACAGATGATACAAGGGTACTATATTTTCCGAACACACTGAACCATGAGTCCCATATGGATATATCTACCCCAGAATGTTCTTTCATCTTTTTATTAAGAGATTTTAGGTCTTCTATTGGTCGTGTTAGACTTCCATCTGATGCAGTGTTGTTTGGAATAAAAACACAACATTGATCCCCGAACACCGCGCAGACACCTCCTTTCTCTGCTAATAACATGTCGAGTGCAGTGGATTTTGGAAAGCCATCAGTGACGTTGCTGCTAATTGACTATATACTGCTTTAAAACCTGTCTGTGTCCAATTGCCTAGTTTTTTGAACATTATAGTGGATGTAATTTATTCTATCCGCACTTTTATTAATCGTACACCACCAACAGATGGTAGATTTGAACCCAGCTGCTCCTTGATCTACCAGTTTATATTCATCAGGAACCCCTCGTGGAATTCCTATTGCATCTATATAAGTGGGGTCACGTGAACCTTGCCACATGGTATCTATTTTATAATGATTTTTTCCAGGCACCTGGTAATAAACGTATTTACTTCTTTTAATAAGTGTTCTGCTGTTGTAGGGTACAGTATATTGATACTGGGAGTAACAAGGTAACTATAGCACGTACACTAGTTTTATTACGTGGCAACCTATCAAATAGCCTACTGTCTCCACACCACCACCATATGTCACTTCGTGATAAAGGGTTAGAACCAATATTCATTGTATTCATGCTAGTGCACCATTCAGTGGCGTTTAGATTTTCTAGTATCTGACCTGTGCCAGTCATGTTGATGCATGAAAAATTCCCTCTAGCTACTACTTTAGAAAATATGTGTTTGTATTTATTTAATTTATTAATTTTTTTTTTTCTGGTCCTGTGAGAGGATATACACTATACCATGTCATGCAGCTATTAGTCGGAACTGTATTATTTATTAAGGCATTGCGGAGTTATTTCTGCT
This sequence comes from Plotosus lineatus, assembly GCA_024760905.1. NCBI lineage: Eukaryota > Metazoa > Chordata > Actinopteri > Siluriformes > Plotosidae > Plotosus > Plotosus lineatus. The sequence goes on along the minus strand of CM045730.1, from coordinate 62,948,273 downwards.
GGAATTATTCGTATTGTACAGGCAGTTATATTTTTCTTGGTATTATCAACTTTGATGAGAAAGGTCGAGGGTGTCTTCGGCATAAATTGCAACATTTCTCTCCATTGGCTTGTGGCTGCATCTGAATAGCTTTTCCAGTCATACAGCAGATTATTATGATTCTCAAATCCATTTGATCTCTTTCCCGTAGGTTTTTCTTCTACACTGTTCTTCTTAGTCACCTCAGCATCAGTGACCACTAAGAGACTCGAGGCTTGTTGGTTTCCTCACTGGCTTTCGGGTCTACCCAGTCCACACTATTACCAGGCTCAGCCTCAGCCTCGGTTGGCCCTTTGATGACGCTTTTATAGTGTAGAGTTAGATGAATCCACATTCCTCTTTCAGCTATTTTGATTGCAGTTGGGGTGGTCAGAAGTACTTGATATGTGACTTCCCACTTGGCTGAATGCCAGCACTTTTTTTTTTTATGCTTCTGATTAGGCATTGTGTTTTGTGCAGATTAGACATGCTCTACAATTTTTTTGCTCATAGATTAAAGCCATAGGCAGTATATCTCTGGTCTACCTGTCTCACCATCCCTCCTGTTGAGACATGGGTTTTTCTATGGCTCAATAATGCTGCCCATTTAAATAGGTTCTTTGGTAAGATTGGTTTGTTATTGGGACAGGTATATATTCCGTTTTTAATCTGTGCTCCTTTGTTTATCTGGGATGCTTTTTCACTTTCTGGGCTTTGTTCCTGCATGTCCTGTAAAACATCTCTGGTGACTTCAGTGTCATCTGACGTTGTTAATACTTCAAGTTCTCTTTCACCAGCTTCTTTTGCTTTTCTGTCTGCAAAGGCGTTTCCTTTGGATACATCATCTGTTTTATTTGTGTGCGCAGCGCATTTGCATACTGCTACTTGTCTTGGTCAGTCATGCTTTTCACCATCTTCTTCTGTTGGCATGAGTCTTCTTTTTCTTTCGGCTGTTCCCTTCAGGGGTCGCCACGGCAAACCATCCGCCTCCATCTCGCCATGTCCTCTGCATCTTCTCTTACTCCAATGACCTTCATGTCTTCCTTCAACACATCCATAAATCTCTTCTGTGGTCTTCCTCTAGGCCTTCTGCCTGGTAGTTCCAACCTCAGCATCCTACTACCAATATACTCACTATCCCTCCTCTGTACATGTCCAAACCATCTCAATCTAGCCTCTCTGACTTTGTCTCCAAAACATCTTACATGTGCTGTCCCTCTGATGTACTCATTTCTGATCCTATCCATCCTCATTACTCCCAGAGAGACCCTCAACATTTTCATCTCTGCTACCTCCAACTCTGACTCCTGCCTTTTCCTCAGCGCCACTGTTTCTAAACCATACAACATCGCTGGTCTCACCACCTTCTTGTACACTTTTCCTTTCATTCTTGCTAACACTCTCCTATCGCACATCACACCGGACACTTTTCTCCAACCATTCCAGTTAGCATGTCCAACATTCTGTTGGCACGAGTGTTGCTGGGTTTAATGCTGTGCATGTATCTAGTGTGATATGTGGCTGAGATAGTAGCGTGGCTACACACGATAAGTGCCTTGCCGGTGAGAAGAATGTCATATTAATTTGTAACAACAGTACTGAATCATCAAGAAGACTGAAGTGTTGTATCAGCCCGCCCCAGGAAAACCATATCAGGAACCAAACATCACAGTGAAGGGACAGCGACTTCAAGATGTGGAAAACTTCACCTACCTCGGTAGCACTTTCTCTCGCTACTCCAACATCGATGCTGAAGTCAGTAACCGCATTGCGAAGGCAAGCAGCGCTTTTGGGAGATTGAAGAAGTTAGTCTGGGAACGAAGAGGCCGCTCACAATACACCAAGATCAAAGTGTACTCAGCAGTCATCTTAACTACACCTCTTTATGGCTGTGAATCTTGGCCCACCTACAGAAGACATGAGAAACTTTTCCAGCAGTTCCATCTCCGTTGTCTCCGAAACATCTTTGATATTCGCTGGCAAGATAGGATCACAAACACCGAGGTTCTGGAGAGAGCAGACCTCCCCAGCGTTATTACCACCATGCGCAAAGCTCAGACACGATGGGCAGGACACGTCTGCCGTATGTCAGACTCCAGGATACCCAAGCAGTTACTTTACAGTGAACTCAGTTGTGGTAGCAGGAAAGCAGGAGGCCAGCGCAAACGCTACAAAGACTCCATCAAAGCATACCTGAAGGACTTCAACATTGATGTTGCAATGTGGGAAACCGCAGCATTTGACAGACCGGCTTGGCGCAACCTGATCCACAAAGGTGCCATCCACTCAGAAAATAAACGTTCGAATGCAGCCCAAGATAAACGTCACACACGCAAGGCTCGAGCTGACCAATCTACCAACACAACCCCCTCTTACTGATGTCCAACTTGTGGGAGGGGTTTCCACGCCCGTATTGGCCTTACAAGCCACCTGCGGACACATCACCCCACCTCTTAGGTACTGTGTTGTTTGTGTTGCTATGTCATACTCGATACCGAGTGGACGAACGAAGAGAGCAAATCTCTACCTGCAGAACTCTGAGGAGGACATGATGGTTCATATTAATACAGTACTTCTCAAATAGTGGTGTGTATGATGCCAGGGGGGAGCATGTATGGCCCAGGGGGAAATGCTTTTCTTGAATTGTGTACGAGAATTAAGTGTAATTGCACCTCCACTCCACTAGTTGGCAGCAGCGCTCTCATTGTCACTCGAGGGTGGAGCGGTTTTTCACACAAGCAAATGACATGAAGTGCAGTAAACAATCCCTCAAGAAACAAACTGAAAAAAAAATTATAACAAGAATGAAGAGAAAGGTGGCGAGAGAAGGAGATATGAAGACATAAATAAGTTGAATGAATTTAAATAAGGATGTATATTTTATTATTATTTCAGGCACATTGGTGCACTTTAAATCTTTTCAAGTCCAGATTAAAAAATAATGTGAATGAAAATTTTCTTTCTTCTAAGTTGAACTAATAGTATATTTCTTTCTTTTTTTGTTTTCAATGTTAACTATATTGAACTATGTTCATTTCTTTTTCTGTTTTTAATGTGAATAAAGAATGTTATGCAGAGGTGTACTAATAATTTTATAGATTAATAATACTATTTATAGTCGCTCACGGGGCGGTGACGGGGTGAAATGTTTTTTTTTTCTTCTTGGGGGTGCACCACAGAAAATAATTCAGAAGCACTGTATTAATATCATATACAGTGATGATACATTTTATTTAAATTAAAGATAATATATTCTATAATTTATATTTTATATTGTAAACTGAAGATGAAGTAAAAGTAGATATCGAAACCTCTCTCTCTCTCTCTCTCTCTCTCTCTCTCTCTCACACACACACACACACACACTCACACACACACATTGCCCTTTGCCCTCAACAGAATAAACAGGTGGAGGGTGTAGCAGTGAAGGTGAAAGTAATAAACTCCATTTTGTTGAGAGAATAAATGATTTGAGGAGTAAAAACACAGTGAGGATCCCAATCTAAAGCTGTAACATATAAACACACTGAACTGAGAGGAGATCCAGAACAGGTTCGTGGGTTCGGACTGAAGTGGGGCAATGCAGAGTTGTTTTAGAACTTGATAGTGTGAATATTTCCTGTAAGTGAACTCTGTACTGATCCAGGGTTTAATTTCACACTCCGATGTTGGAGGGAATTGAACGTGTGTCCTGCTGGAATCTGGAGAAGGAAACATGAGCTCCAACATGAGTGTGTCTGGAAAACAGGACTTAAAGAAAGATGAGAGGTGAGTAACTTTTACCTTCAACACCAATAATCAATAAATCCAGCCCGTCTCAGGGGAAACACATCTGGATTTCTAAACACTCACCAGTTACCATGGGAACTAAACTGTGGTTGAAGGGTTTAATAGCGGCGAATATCTGACTGATCTGATGTGAGAAGAGTTTAGAGAAATCATTCAGTGAGAGAACAGTAGAAACGCCTGTGGAATGTGGAGCAGAAGAGCAGCAGAGCTTTGAGTCAGTGAACGCTACAGACTTTAATCCCAGCGGAGCCGGTTCTCTGTGACCGGGACTCCTGCCATCAGTGGAATTCCTGAGGTCTGAGGTGCCTTCTGTTTGAATAAGTGTTCAGACTGGAGCTGGATTCAAACGATGGAATTATTGGTGTTTAATGATGACCACATTGTTTAACAGCACTGAGACAGCAGAGTGTTAATTATTACTGATATTTCTGTTGGATTCTAGAATGATGGAGGGAAAGAGATCAGAATCACCAGAACCCAGCTGTGTGTCCATGAAGAGTGATTGGTCCATGGGACGTCCAATTGATTTCAGATCCAGCTGTGGTGATGTGAGGTGAGTATAGTGAGATGTTTTACAGCAGTGAACCACCTGTCCAAACTCTCTGGTGTCATGATGAAGCCCTTCATGATGTTTATCAGGTGGTAAAGCAGTAAACCACTAAACTGTGCAGCGCTGCAGCTCTCGGACTGGCGGTGAGGAAACTGCTTTAAGAGTTCAGTTCAGTCTGCAGTCCCTGAGCTGGAGGGTCTGCGGTGATCCACAACAACATCTCCACCTGGAACAGTCTGATAGGATCAGTGAGGAAATCCTGAACTCAGTGGATTGTGTTGAGAGGATGGTGTTAAATATCCGTCTCTATTTATTAGTGTGTGTTGTGCAGATATGAAAACATATCGTCCATATTACAATGATGGTTTTATTTATTCACAGACCACAAAAGAAGAAATCAAACATCAGCACCAATCAGTTGGACTCCATATTCAAGGTGTGTGTGTGTGTGTGTGTGTGTGTGTGAGTGTGAGGAAGTTGCAGGTTTAAATTTTTTTTCCAGATTTAGTTATGTGCAGGTGCATTATGGGTAATCAGACCGAATTTGAGTTGTCACTGTGAGAATAGAAAGAGACTTTTCTTCTTTTCCTAAAATAAACTCGTCTCTCACTTTGTAAGATGATAATATTTACATATGTTTCTGTGTATTTCTGACCAGGAACTCGAACACAAAGTCATCACTCTGATAAAGAACGAGCTGAAGAGGTTCAGGAAGCTCCTGAGTCCAGATTACCCAGCATGCACTGAGAGGGAGGTGGAGGATGAGGAAGATGTGCACAGTGTCAGAGACGGAGCGCTGAAGATCACACTGCACGTCCTGAAGAACATGAACCACACAGATCTCGCTAACACACTGCACTACAGTAAGTGCTCTGAGTCGTGACTTTATTCCATCAGGTTCACTTCAGAGAGGAAATTGTTTCAGATCCAAACACTTTCAGTTTGAAGTTTGATTTTAGTATCATGCACATCTGGTGCTTTTAAATTATGTTAGAGTGGTTCAGGACATGTAAGAGAGATGTAAGACAGTGGTGAAGTGTGCTATCGGTGTGACAGAAGAGTTCAAAATGGAGGAGGGACTGCATCAAGGGTCAGCTCTGAGCCCCTTCTTGTTTGCTATGGTGATGGACAGGCTGACAGACAAGGTTAGACAAGAATATCCATGGACTATGGCGTTTGCAGATGGCATTGTGATCGGTAGTGAGAACCGAGAACAAGTGCAAGAAAATCTAGAGAGGTGAAGGAATGCCCTGGAAAGGAGAGGAATGAAGGTTAGCCTCAGGAAGATAGAATACATGTGTGTGAACGACAAGGACCCAAGAGGAACTATGAGGTTACAGGGAGCAGAGATAATGACAGTGCAGGATTTTAAGTACTTAGGCTCAACAATCCAGAGCAATGGAGAGTGTGGAAAAGAGGTGAAGAAGTGTGTGCAGGCAGGCTGGAATGAAGTGTCCGGTGTTATGTGTAATAGGAAGGTATCGACAAGAATGAAAGGAAAAGTGTAGAAGACAGTGTTGAGGCCAGCGATGTTGTATGGTTTAGAAACAGTGGCACTGATGAAAAGACAGGAGGCAGAGCTGGAGGTAGCAGAGATGGAAATGTTGAGGTTCTCTTTGGGAGTAACGAGGATGGATAGGATCAGGAATGAACACATCAGAGGGACAGCCCATGTAAGAGGTTTTGGAGACAAAATCAGAGAGGCTAGATTGAGATGGTTTGGACATGAATAGAAGAGGGATAGTGAGTATATTGGTAGTAGGATGCTAAGGTTGGGACTACCAGGCAGAAGGTCGAGAGGAAGACCAAAGAGAAAATTTATGGATGTGGTGAAGGAGGACATGAAGGTAATTCGAATAAGAGTAGAAGATGCAGAGGATAAGCTGAAATGGCGGCGAATGGTTCGCTGTGGCCACCCCTGAAGGGATAAGCTGAAAGAAAAAGAAGCAGATCTGGTGCTTTTCTGCTCTGTTGGTGCTCCAGCTTGTGGTTCATCTGTACAATGGTCCTGTTCGTTCAACAATATTTAATCCATGTATTAGGAATGCACAGCAGCATTGGAAGGAATTTTACATTTGATATTGTGTTGAGTGATTTTAAATTAAAACATGTTATTATTTTGTTTATTAGAGTCTGTGGCCTCTGTATGTCAGTTAAAGTTCAAATCCAACCTGAGAGAGAAGTTTAAAAGAATTAATGAAGGAGTCTCACAGCATGGAAGCTCAGCACTTCTGAATGAGATCTACACAGAGCTCTACATCACAGAGGGTTGGAGTGGAGATGTCAATAACGAACATGAGGTGAGACAGATAGAGACAGAGTCTAGGGGACCAGCAACACAGGAGACACCCATCAAATGTAATGATCTCTTTAAAGTCACGTCCATCAGAAGTGTGCTGACTAAAGGAGTTGCTGGAATTGGAAAAACCGTCTCTGTGCAGAAGTTCATTCTGGACTGGGCTGAAGGAAATGCAAATCATGACGTCACCTTCATGTTTCCACTTCCCTTCAGAGAGCTGAATCTGATGAAGGACAAACATCTTAGTCTGATAAACCTTCTTCATCATTTTTTCCCAGAAATGAGGAAACTACAATTAATAGACTGTGACTCCTACAAAGTGGTTTTGATCTTTGATGGTCTGGATGAATGTCGACTTCCTCTAAATTTCCAGAAGAATGAGATACTGTATGATGAAACAGAATCTGCGTCAGTGGATGTGTTGTTGACAAACCTCATCAAGGGGAATCTTCTTCCTTCTGCTCTCCTCTGGATCACCTCTCGACCAGGAGCAGTCAATCAGATCCCTCCTGAGTGTGTAGACCAGGTAACAGAGGTACGAGGCTTCAATGACCCTCAGAAAGACGAGTACTTCAGGAAGAGGATCAGTGATCAGAGCCTGGCCAATAAAATCATCTCACACATGAAGTCCTCAAGAAGCCTCTACATCATGTGCCACATCCCAGTCTTCTGCTGGATTTCAACAACTGTTCTGGAGAGAATGTTGGGCGGAGCAGAGAGTGGAGAGATCCCCAAGACTCTGACTCAAATGTTCACTCACTTCCTGGTCTTTCAGATCAAACACAAGGACCAAAAGTACCATCGGAAACATGACCTTGATCCTCAGGAGACCAGAGAGAGCATCCTGGCACTGGGAAAGCTGGCTTTCCAGCAACTGGAGAAAGGAAACCTGATCTTCTATGAAGAAGACCTGAGAGAGTGTGGCATTGATGAGAGAGAAATGTCCGTGCACTCAGGAGTGTGCACCCAAATCTTCAGAGAGGAGTTTGGGCTTCACCTGGGAAAGGTGTTCAGCTTTGTGCATCTGAGTGTTCAGGAGTTTCTGGCTGCTTTATACGTGTTTCTGACCTTCGTCATTGAAAAGAGAAATAAACTCATGGAGCAAAATATTGGAGTTTTAAATCCAAGCATGTGTGATTTCCTAAAGAATACAGTGGACAAGGCCTTACAGAGTGAGAATGGACACCTGGACCTGTTCCTCCGCTTCCTCCTGGGTCTCTCACTGGACTCCAATCAGACTCTCTTACGAGGCGTAATGCCACCGACAGGAAGTAGATCTCACAGCCAAAAGGAAACAATGGAGTACATCAAGGAGAAGATCAGGGAGAATCCATCTCCAGAGAAATCCATCAATCTGTTCCACTGTCTGAATGAACTGAATGATGATTCTCTCGTACAGGAAGTCCAAACTTACCTGACCAGAGAAGGTGATGGTCGTCTCTGGGGAGCCAGACTCTCTCCTGCTCAGTGGTCGGCTCTGGTGTTTGTGTTGCTGAACTCAGAACAGGAACTGGATGAGTTTGATTTGTGGAAATTTGATCCGTCAGAGAAATGTTTTCTGAAGCTGCTACCGGTGGTCAAAGCCTCCAGGAAAGCTGTGTGAGTATTTTATTTATAAATGTTTTACTGTGAGGTTTATTATTTTAATGTAACACTGAACTGCACTGTTGGGATGAAAGTTTATTATTTGTTAGTCGAATTCCCTTTAATCAAACTTCTGGTACTTTTACTGAAGATTTTTACTTTTACACCAAAACGTGACATGTCCTCTGAGGGACACGTGAGAGAGAATTAGGAAACATTCACACCTGCCTTGTTGGGTTTGGACTGATCAGATTTTCTCTAGTTTGGATGGATGTGAGCACTCCACCTGTATCCAGGTTGAAAACAAACAACTGAACCGGTTTGGGTGTAAAATTAACGGTGACGAGGAGACAGATGTGTAACTGTACGAGCACAGAGAACAATACATATCAGCCATTTTCATGTCTCTGTGAAATTCCACCTAGAACTGAGTGTAGAGTATGATGAGTATTGGCATGATTTGAAGTGGGCGTGTCCAGGTTTAGAGTTGTTTATTTCCTGTAATTAAATGCACTGGTTGGTTGTAGAAACCTGAAGACAGATCAGAGTGTAGTGTGTGTAGTGTGTGTAGCTGCTCGCTCTCACACGTGTGTGTGTGATGTACAGGAGTTGATGGTGTTATAATAAATTGTCTATGAGAGATTGTGGTGCAGAGAGGCGGCGCTGCTCCTGTAAATGTGCTGATGTGACGTCGTGGCGTCTGATTTCTGTGTGAGAGAAACACACTCATGGTTTTCTTCAGGGCTGTAGGCGGGCGTAAAAGCGGATATATGCCGTTTTCTCACTTATTTTATTAATCATTTACCGTGTACACACTTATTTTGCCTTGCAAGATTGTTTATGAAATATTGCTGATTTATTTTTTTTATTTTATTATTATTTTTTTTAAATATTTCTTTGTTACTTGTCCGGTTTGTAATGATGTCACAATCATGCTTCTGTGCTCTATCTACGGTCATTCAGTGTGTGGAGAGCCCGGTATAATAAGCGTCATGCCGTGATTGAGCAGTGTAGATTGTCATGAAGGCCTTCGGCCAATATAATTTGTTTTTATACCGGATACGGAAATTCCCATGAAAAACCAAACCACGAGTCATGTTGCTAATCGCAAAGAAATTTACTGACTTCCTACTTCTAGATTTTCGCATATAAACATCTATTTTAAAATGAGCAAAAGAGGGAAGCGGTCCCATGAACCTGATCTCCATCTGTCTTCCTTTCGGCTTTTTTCCCTTTTACTCAGGAGTCGCCACAGCGAATCATCTGATTCGCACATTTGATTTGGCAGAGGTTTTTACGTCGGATGTCCTTCCTGTCACAATCCTTTTTAGCAAGGGACAGAAACACGCTGACGGCTTTGCAGCTACTCTTTACGAAAGTCAGCAATGGTTCTTTTACATGCTTCACACCATAGACAGTGAGAGACATGGCCCGCTTTTGATAACCCAGTTAGCTGCACTGAGGGGGACAGTGACAACCTTGTGGAGAGTGGGACTCGAACCTCCAACCTTTGGATCAGCAATCCAGCGCTCTATACCACTCGATCACCACTGCCCCTCCTCATGAACCTGATCTCCAACAAATCAAATTAACCATGCATGGTTTTTTTTTTTTTTTGGGCAGTGGTGGTCACTGATCCAAAGGTTGGGGGTTCGATTCCCACTCTCCACAAGGTTGTCACTGTCCTCCCCAGTGCAGCTAACTGGGTTATCAAAGGCCGGCCATGTCTCTCACTGTCTATGGTGTGAGGTATGTAAAAGAACCATTACTGACTTTCGACAAGAGTAGGCTGCAAAGCCGTTGGCGGGTTTCCGCCCTGTGATGGCCTAGCGAGCTGTCCAGGGTGTACTCTGCCCTCGCCCGAAGTTGGCTGGGATGGGCGCCAGCCTCCACGCGACCCAAGTTAGGATTAAGCGGTTCCAGAAAATGAACTGAAATGATGATGATGTTTTTTTTTGTTTGTTTGTTTTTTTTATTTTGTTTTTTTTTTTTTGGGTTTTTTTGCTTAACACGGCAATAATATCTCTATCAACTCTGAAAAAATGACGTCACACAACTTGCGAACTCTGCCGCAGGCTCAACATGCTCCAAATTAGTCCTGATTCCGGTAAATTACATTCCACTTCTCTCCAGCATAATGATTATATTATGATTTATATGATAAACATTATTGCATGTTATTATTGTAAAGTTTAGAGTTTCTTTCCTGAGCCATCAGTTGCACTGTAAGTGTTTCACATGCAGCACGTGCCCAGCAGGCCTATGGGCATCATTATGATGTCAATAATATATATAGAGTACATGTAATGTTAATATTGTTCTACAAAATAGATCAATCTACTGCTCATAGGGTTTCAGGTCTGATGAGGACTCATCTAATGAGGATGAGTTAAAGTTCGTTTGTATCACATTGTGTATGTTCCGGGTCTATGAGAACATCAGCAGGTATTTGTAGAGCCAGTTAAGTGCAGACTTGAAAAGTTCTAGTTTGGCGTGGACCATGTGTGCATGATGTGGTGCTGTAAAACTATACTTCTGTTATTTTACAATAATATTATATCTTAAATCTTGGTGGATAATGTAGTTAAGATGCTGTTAGTATTTCAAATTATTTAAAAATAAGTATTTAAAACATTTCCTGTTGTGGAGGCGGGACACCCTCCCACACCATTCTCCTGCGCTCCACACACCTTGGGCCTACAGCCCAAGGCGCTGCAACACGTCACCTTGATGGCTTCACCATCTCGTTCGGCTGCCGAAGCAGCCTCATAGTACACCCACTTATTTATTTATTTTTTACCACGACAGCACTGGTTCTGTTCCATGATAAACTTTGGCTGTATTATGGCTGTGTTTGTGTGTTTGAGATCAGTGTTGTGATATTTCATCATTTCTCTTCCAGTCTGTGTCGATGTAATCTGACAGAGGAAAGTTGTAGAGTTCTGTCCTCAGTTCTCAGTTCAACCTCCTCCAGACTGAGAGAACTGGACCTGAGAGGAAATGAACGGATTCAGGCTTCAGGAGTGAACCTGCTCTCTGCTGGACTGAAGAATCCACACTGTACACTGGAGATACTGAAGTATACACACACACACTGCATACATAGCTTCCAACTAGTACATAAAAAAATATACTTAGTATGTCTTCCTGGGTCTAAGTATGGAAATCAGTTTTTGGGTCGAATAATATGTATTGGCTGACACGTCTCTGCAAAATTGCGTGGTCATCAGGGGGTGTACCTCTGGATTGGCAAAACGAGGTGGTAGTCCCCCTTTTTAAAAAGGGTGGGTGTGTTCCAATTATCGGGGAATCACACTCCTCAGCCTACCCGGGAAAGTCTATGCAGGGGTATTGGAGAGGAGAATCCAACCAATAGTTGAACCTCGGATTCAGGTGGAACAATGTGGTTTTCGTCCTGACCGTATACTCTTGACCAACTCGAAACGCTCCCCAGGATCTTGGAGGGAGCATGGGAGTTTGCCCACTTTGCCCACAAAACACCTTCTTGACCTGTTCCTATGGGCCATTTGATCGCTGTATCACGATGAGAGTTGGAGTCCGCCAAGGCTGTTTTTTTGTCACCGATTTTGTTCATGATTTTTATGAACAGAATTTCTAGGTGCAGCCAAGGCTTTGGGGGTTCTAATTTTGTGGCCGGATCGGATCTCATCTCTGCTTTTTGTGGATAATGTTGTCCTTTTTGCTTCATCAAGCCAGAACCTCCAGCTTCCCTTGGAGCGAATCGCAGTCAAATGCGAAGCGGCCGGGGTCAGCACCTCCAAATTCGAGGCCATGGTTCTCAGTTGGACAAGGGCAGAATGCACCCTCCGAGACAGAAATGAGGTCCTGCTCCAAGTGGAGTTTAAGTATCTTGGGGTCTTGTTCACGAGTGAGGGAAGGATAGAGTGGGAGATCAACAAATGAATCGCTGCAGCCTCTGCTGTCAAATAGAACCTGTACCACTTTGTGGTGGTGAAGAAGGAGATGAACTGCAAGACGAAGCTCTCAATTTACCAGTCAGTCTATGTTTATATATATGTATATAGGGAAAAGGGTGTGTTTTGTATTGATTTGGTGCATTTTGACAGGCCGCTAGAGAAGACTTTGTTTTTTGGTTTGGAAAAGTTGGCAGCTATGCACATATACCATATGCGCACACACAGCCATTGTTTTTGTACATTTCAAGGTCACTGTTCGTGAAGTCAGTTTCTTTCTGAATTGTGGCAACCCCCCTTTGTTTGCTCTACATTGTCATGGGTTAAATCATCAAATGTACTAAATGTACGATTGCACAGAGAATTTATTGATACATATCAAAACTTAAACTATAATCATCTGACAATATTTATGCCTATCAGGGGTGGCGCAACATTTTCATCATTTTCACGAGCGGACAGACCATCTGTTCGGTACAGGGGTCAGCACCCAGAGTACATTTTTCAAACATCATGAAAATGTAATACAAAATCACGAAGAACAATTACGATCTGCTTCAAACTCTGGGATCTGGCTCTGAACATCGAGCTCATCACTGATCAGCGAGTACAGTCATTACACCGTGTTTAGCATTGAGGAGCCAGTTTTGAATTATAGAATTTTATTTTGGAAAATGTATTTTCTGGTGTTTTCTTCTTTATTCAGTTCATCATTGTTTTGCTCTTGTCTTTGTCTTTCTTCTGTTCATTTCTGACTCATATGTTTAGTGTCACAAGGCCACTTTGAAAGACCTGCTTTGATTTTGCAAAGTTTTGGTTTCATAATATTTATTGTGGCAGCACTTAAGAGCAGATACATTGTACTATTCCCCAGAAAAATGGTTCTCATTACTTTTTAAATCATTCTTCTTCTGTCTCACTGAATGTGGCCTGAACAGCAATGTGCACCCACACAAGGTGTTAATATCAAAAAGTCTCATAAAAGTGTCCTATTACTTTTATTAAACAGGCTTCATTCAGAATCCCTTTCACTTCCAATGAAAAAAACAAGATCAACTGTGTGAAGGTGAAATAGAAAAAAGAGGCTAGATATGGATCAGATCAGAAATGTTTGAATACCTTGACCTTATCGTTTTATGATTCCATTATCATCTGTATCATGGACTTACCTTTCACCATATTATACTCTATACACAGCCTATTAAACTCCATCCACCATATTATACTCGATACACGGTATTAGACTCTATACACTATATTATTTTCTATATACCATATTATATTCTATATGCCATATCTATCTACCTAGTGCCCGAGTCGGAGGACAACCATTGGTGACCTGCCATGAAGGATAACGCCCTGGTTTTCATCTTCATGGAGGTTTTCTTGGCAGGATTAGTGCAGTGGTTTGCCATTGCCGTCTGCACGATGCGAACCTACTGGCAATTTAGAACGGCCAATTAACCTACTGTGCATGTCTTTGGATTGTGGGAGGAAACCGGAGCACCTGGAGGAAACCCACGCAAGCACGGGGAGAACATGCAAACTCCACACAGAATCGCCCAGGCTGGGAATCAAACCCAGGCATTCTTGCTGTGAGGCGGACGTGCTAACCACTACGCCACTGTGTCGCCATATACCATAATATATATATATACACACACACACACACACACACACATATATATATATATATATATATATATATGGGCAGTGGTGGTCTAGGGCGCTGGATTACTGATCCAAAGGTTGGGGGTTAGAGTCCCACTCTCCACAAGGTTGTCACTGTCCCCCCCCAGTGCAGCTAACTGGGTTATCAAAGGCAGGCCATGTCTCTCACTGTCTATGGTGAGAGGCATGTAAAAGAACCATTGCTGACTTTCGTAAAGAGTAGGCTGCAAAGTCGTCAGCGTGTTTCTCTCCCTTGCTAAAAGGGTTGTGACAGGAAGGGCATCCGATGTAAAAACCTCTGCCAAATCAAACGTGCGAATCAGATGATTCGCTGTGGCGACTCCTGAGTAAAAGGGAAAAAGCCGAAAGGAAGACGTATATAATAAAAATGTGGTGATGAAGGGCATGGCATTGTGTCTTTGCAGGTTGGAGGAGTGTGGTATTTCAGATGAAGGTTGTGCTGCTCTGACTTCAGCTCTGAGATCAAACCCCTCACACCTGAGAGAACTGGATCTGTCCAAAAATAAATTCAGAGATTCAGGAGTGAAGATCGTCTCTGTTGTATTGAAGGATCCTCGCAGTAAACTGGAGATACTGAGGTAAGATCATCTCTCTCAGAGTCATATGACCTGCTCCTCAGTACAATCCCATTATCTAATAGTGAGGCTGAAGCAGAAGGTTTAGGGGTGTGTGTGTGTGTGTGTGTGTGTGTGTGTGTGTGTGTGTGTGTTTCTCATTTGCAGACATTTCTGACAAAATACAGAAAGTCAGAAACTTAGTCTCATCCAGAACAGAACAAACATCTCTCTGAGCAAACAGCCATTTCAGAACATACGAATTATGGGTCAGAACTTTTAAACAAGTTTATCAGCGGAACATGGTTTCACAGTAACCTTCCTCTGATCATGATTTCGACGGCTTTGGTCACAGCGCGTGCACGTGGTGTGGACGAAACGAGCTCATGCACTAACGTCACCTCACGGACACAGTTAAGAGTCTAAAATACAGGCTGGAGGAGATAAAACAATCAGAAATAGTGAAAAGTAAATGTTTTAGTGAAATTCACAAGATGCGACTATATCACACTGCTACATGTTCATGCGCCTGTTTACTTCTTCTTTTCCTTTCGGCTGTTCCCTTCAGGGGTCGCCACAGCGAACCATCCGCCTCCATCTCGCCCTGTCCTCTGCATCTTCTTCTCTTACTCCAATGACCTTCATGTCTTCCTTCACCACATCCATAAATCTCTTCTTTGATCTTCCTCTAGGCCTTCTGCCTGGTAGTTCCAACCTCAGCATCCTACTGCCAATATAGTCACTATAACTCCTCTGTACATGTCCAAACCATCTCAATCTAGCCTCTCTGACTTTGTCTCTAAAACATCTTTCATGGGCTGTCCCTCTGATGTACTCATTTCTGATCCTATCCATCCTCATTACTCCCAGAGAGAACCTCAGCATTTTCATCTCTGCTACCTCCAGCTCTGCCTCCTGCCTTTTTTCTCAGCACCACTGTTTCTAAACCATACAACATCACTGGCCTCACCACCGTCTTGTGCGATAGGAGAGTATCAGCAAGAATGAAAGGAAAGTGTGTACATCACACCGGACACTTTTCTCCAACCATTCCAGCCTGCCTACACAACCTTCTTCACCTCTCTTCCACACTCTCTATTGCTCTGGATTGTTGAGCCTAAGTACTTAAAATCCTCCACCTTCCTTATCTCTGCTCCCTGTAACCTCACCGTTCCTCCTGGGTCCTTGTCATTCACACACATGTATTCTGATTTTCTGAGGCTAACCTTCATTCCTGTCCTTTCCAGGGCATACCTCCACCTCTCGAGATTTTCCTCCACTTGTTCTCTGCTCTCACCACAGATCACAATGTCATCTGCAAACATCATAGTCCATGGAGATTCTTGCCTCACCTTGTCTGTCAGCCTGTCCATCACCACAGCAAACAAGAAGGGGCTCAGAGCTGATCCTTGATGCAATCCAACCTCCACCTTGAACTCTTGTGTCACACCGACAGCACACCTTACCACTGTCTTACATCTCTCATACATGTCCTGCACCACTCTAACATACTTCTCTGTCACTCCAGACTTCCTCATGCAATACCACAGTTGTTCTCTTGGCACCCTGTCATCTGCGGATTCTCCAGATCCACAAAGGCACAGTGCAGTTCCCTCTGGCCTTCTCTGTACTTCTCTATTAACATCCTCAAAGCAAACACTGCATCTGTGGTGCTATTTCTTGGCATGAAACCAAACTGTTGCTCACAAATGCTGACCTCTGCCCTTAGTCTAGCTTCCACTATTCTTTCCCATAACTTCATCTATGGCTCATCAACTTTATCCCTCTGTAGTTGCCGCAACTCTGCACGTCTCCTTTGTTCTTAAAAATGGGCACCAGCACACTTCTCCTCCATTCCTCAGGCATCTGCTCACTCTCTAAGACCTTGTTGAATGTTCTTGTCAGAAAATCTACTGCGACCTCTCCTAAACACTTCCATATCTCCACAGGGATATCATTAGGGCCAACTGCCTTTCCATTCTTCATCCTCTTCAGTGCCCTCCTCACTTCACCCTTACTAATCTTTGCTACTTCCTGCTCCTCAATGGTCACTTCCTCTACTCTTTTTTTCTCTCTCATTTTCCTCATTCATCAGCTCTTCAAAGTACTCTTTACATCTGCCCAGCACACTTCTGTCATCAGTCAATACATTTCGCTCTCTGTCCTTTATCAATCGAACTTGCTGCACGTCCTTCCCATCTCTCGCTCTCTGCTGTGCCAACCTGTCTAGATAATTTTCTCCCTCCTTACTGTCCAACCTATCATACACCTTCTGTTTGGCCTTAGCCACTGCTACTTTCGCCTCATGCTGTGTCTCCCTGTACTCCTGTTCACTCTCTTCGGTCCTCTCAATGTCCCACTTCTTCTTAGCTAACCTCTTCTTCTGTACACACTCCTGTACTTCCTCATTCCATCAACAAGTCTCCTTATCTACTTTCCTTCCAGAGGACACATCAAGTACTCTCCTACCTGTGTCCCTGATCACATTTGCTGTGGTTGCCCAGTCATGTGGAAGCACTTCCTTACCACCCAAAGCCTGTTTCAATTCCTCCTTGAAGACAACACGACCCTCTTCCTTTTTCAACTTCCATCACTTTGTCTTCTGTTCTGCCTTTGTCTTCTTCACCTTCCTCACCATCAGCGTCATCCTGCATACCACCATCCTATGCTGTTTGGCAACACTCACCCACTACTACTTTGCAGTCACTGATTTCCTTCAAATTACATCGCCTACATAAGATGTAGTCTACCTGTGTGTTCCTGCCTCCACTTTTATAAGTCACCCTATGCTCCTGTTTCTTCTGGAAAAAAGTATTTACCACAGCCATTTCCATCCTTTTTGCAAAATCGATCAACATCTGTCCTTCTGTGTTCCTGTCCTGGATACCAAACCTACCCATCACTTCCTCGCCCCCTCTGTTTCCTGCACCAACGACCACTCTTTCACCTCTGGGGGTACTCTGCATCAATTCATCTAAGTAATTCCAGAATCTCTCCTTCTCTTTTAGCTCACATCCTGCCTGTGGGGGCATAAGCACTAACAACATTGAACATCACACCTTCAATTTCTAACTTGAGACTCATCACTCTGTCTGACACTCTTTTCACTTCTAGAACATTCCTGACCAAACCCTCCTTCCATCCTCAAGATGACTCCTACACCATTTCTCTTCCCATCCACACCATGAAAAAACTGCTTAAACCCTGCTCCTAAGCTTCTAGCATTGCTACGTTTCCACGTGGTCTCCTGAACACACAGTATGTCTACCTTCCTCCTCTGCATCATGTCAGCCAGTTCTCTACCTTTAAGTGTGGAGGGCACTGAAGAGGATGAAAAATGGAAAGGCAGCTGGTCCTGATGACATACCGGTGGAGGTATGAAAGTGTCTAGGAGAAGTAGCAGTAGATTTTCTGACAAGAACATTCAACAAGGTCTTAGAGAGTGAGCAGATGCCTGAGGAATGGAGGAGAAGTGTGCTGGTACCCATTTTTAGGAACAAAGGAGACGTGCAGAGTTGTGGCATCAACAGAGGGATAAAGTTGATAAGCCATACGATGAAGTTATGGGAAAGAATAGTGGAAGCTGGACTAAGGGCAGAGGTCAGCATTTGTGAACAACAGTTTGGTTTCATGCCAAGAAAGAGCGCCACAGATGCAGTGTTTGCTTTGAGGATGTTAATAGAGAAGTACAGAGAAGGCCAGAGGGAGCTGCATTGTGCCTTTGTGGATCTGGAGAATCCGCAGATGACAGGGTGCCAAGAGAGGAACTGTGATATTGCATGAGGAAGTCTGGAGTGACAGAGGAGTATGTTAGAATGGTGCAGAACATGTATGAGAGATGTAAGACAGTCGTCAGGAGTGCTGTCGGTGTGACAGAAGAGTTCAAAATGGAGATGGGACTACATCAAGGGTCAGCTCTAAGCCCCTTCTTGTTTGCTGTGGTGATGGACAGGCTGACAGACAAGGTTAGGCAAGAATCTCCATGGACTATGATGCTTGCAGATGACATTGTGATCTTTAGTGAGAACAGAGAACAAGTGTAGGAAAATCTAGACAGTTGGAGGTATGCCCTGGAAAGGAGAGGAATGAAGGTTAGCCTCAGTAAAACAGAATACATGTGTATGAAAGACAAGGACCCAAGAGGATCGGTGAGGTTACAGGGAGCAGAGATAAAAAAGGTGGCGGATTTTAAGTACTTAGGCTCAACAATCCAGAACAATGGAGACTGTGCAAAAGAGGTGAAGAAGCGTGTACAGGCAGTTTGGAATGTTGGAGAAAAGTGTCCAGTGTGATGTGTGATAGGAGGGTACCAGCAAGAATGAAAGGAAAAGTGTACAAGACAGTGTTGAGGCCAGCGATGTTGTATGGTTTAGAAACAGTGGCGCTGAGGAAAAGGCAGGAGGCAGAGCTGGAGGTAGCAGAGATGAAAATGCTGAGGTTCTCTCTGGGAGTAATGAGGATGGATAGGATCAGAAATGAGTATATCAGAGGGACAGCCCATGAAAGATGTTTTGGAGACAAAGTCAGAGAGGCTATATTGAGATGGTTTGGATATGTCCAGAGGAGTTATAGTGAGTATATTGGCAGTAGGCTGCTGAGGTTGGAACTACCAGGCAGACATCATTGGATGTGGTGAAGGAGAACATGAAGGTCGTTGGAGTAAAAGATGCAGAGGATAGGGTGAGATGGAGGCGGATGGTTTGCTGTGGCGACCCCTGAAAGGGAAAAGCTGAAAGGAAAAGAAGAAGAAGAAAAAGACACAGTTTCAAGGGCATTAAATTTGACCTTGAGCGAGAACTCTGAGCAGTGAGATGCTCAGATTAGCCGTTTTGTCTGCTCCCTGGCATTCTCTCTGGATTGTTGCTGACTGACTAGTCCTGTTCTTAGACTCTGTGCTATGCTGTAAGAAATGAGAGTCACACCTTACTGAGTGTGATGGATACCGTACCACCCTTTCAGGCCAGGTTTACCCTCCAAAGTCCTCCAATTATCTATAATGTCAACTTTGTTTTCGTAACACCACTTGTACATACAGCAATTCAGCAACCGCAGCCTGCTGTAAGAAACATCACCAGACGGTATTGGGGTGGGATTAGAACATATTACACTATCGGACAGGGTGTTCACCAATTTCCACATTTTTATAAATTTCCTTTGAGTAACCTCTGACCGACAAAGGTGTATATTATTAACTCCAGCATCTATCACTATCTTAGAGATCCTGTGTTCACAAAAGAACCTTAGATAACCTGATATATCCGGTACTGGGGTTCCCAGGATACACCTAATAAGCACTGCTGGTGCCCATAAAGGCCCGGCTGATTTCACGTGCCTTCAAGGGGAAATGAAACGCTGACTAAATAAGTTTGCGGTCGCTTAAGTATAGTTTATTAAAGTGATTGTGGCTTAAATTTTCTATCATAAATAAACCATTGCACACACACAGCAGTTTTGTTTTATGTGCTCGTCGTATAAGTTATCGATCCAAAAGCCGCCATTGCTAAGTGCTCGCCTACACAAAGTTACCTTGGCATCACTGGGTTGGTACAAAATACCACATGAAATATAGTGAATGCATATCACAGCATATTATATGAGAAAACAACATGGAATCTCACGCCAACAACACGCACAGTTTTTCAGCAGAAGATGATTATTTTTCAGAAGATTAAGGCTATATGGGGGTAGAGGACATGCCGGCTTATCCGGACTTTCGATCTGTAAAGTAAGTAAGTGCGCTTTGAATACTTGTTTAGTATTCAACATTCACCTTCATACTTGAAAGATCGGAAGTTCGGATAAGCCGCGTTTTGTCTCAAAAACTCCGGTGGAGCGCGTCACATATGCTTTCAAGCCTATCCGACAGAATATCGCCAACGTTAGTCCAAGAACCCGGGCTGAATCTGACACCGAGAGCGATAATAGGGATATTTACAGTGATCATGATATTGACAGTGATCACGGACATGCCGGTGAACATGACCAGATCGGCAATTTTATGTGCACTTGTGATAATTGTACACTGTTACCACAAATGGCTCGCGACCAAGATGCCGCGCTTGACCATCTCTTGCTAACTGAGGGGGGGCTGACCTGCATCACAAACCACAGACTGTTTCCTAGGTGGTGCCTTGAAAGGGATCTTTTAGACATCACCATGGTCTCCATGAGAGATGTCCGTGCTGAAACCCTTGAATGCCCCATAAATAGTCAGTAGGTTTACAGATCAAGTCAGAATTGCCATGTTATTATCTCTGGTTGTCATGTTGTTGTCTATGGTTGTCTAATATTCCATTCCTCTGTGTTCAGCCTGGAGAGCTCTTTTTTCCGCCCTTCGCTTTCGTGCCGATACAGTATTACCTTGCAGTGTGTTTGGTCTGTCAGTGCTTGTAATATTGTGTGCAGAAAGGTCAAATACAGTCAGAACTGATCCTGGTTTCAACTATGCAGTTTTGGAACACACCATGGGACCAGTTTCGTCGGATTTGTATGTGTGTACGTAATCTTCTGTCCTGAAATGGGCACTGCAAATGCATGCACTTTCATTCACTGGTGGGTCGGCATGTTTTAATGCACTGAGCCAGGCTTTCAATAGCTTACAGTTGCTTACAGGCAGCCAGTGAAAGTGTACGCCTTTACGTTTATAATAGCTGTTTGTACAGCCCGGTATGATACAATGATGACCAGTACTTAAGGGCTTTGTATTATGCATTGATGCATTGCTAGCCATTGTGATATTTACACAAGTTCACGACCACCAACCCAGTTATGTCACAGGAAATGGTTGAGGACCAATGGCGGCTTACATGATTTCACACCGCGAATTTCAAATTGAATTACATTATTATCAGGGCGATTTTCAATTGATCAGCTGTAAAAACATGATATTGAGGCCCAAATGAAGCGAGACAATGTTACATTGTGCTTCATTTCCCCATTAACATACAATAGGCCCTTGACTATTCACGGTTTTGCACACACGGTTTGAGTATTCACTGACTGCTGGGCAACCAGCACGAGATTCAAATTCAGCCAATGGCTGCCCTCCTTTCTCCTGATTGGTTGAGCTGATGTCCCGCCTCTTTTTCCTCATTCGTGCACAAGTTGTCAATGAACCTCTTTTTTGTGTGTGTTTTAATTACCAGTTAAGCTTTATGATACCACTCAAACGCTGTGCACATTCTCTGGCTAAGCGATAGAAAACACTGGCTGTCTCTTCTGAAGAAATAAGACTTTCTCCTGAGAAACGACGGTTTCCTCTGAACTGTTGTATTAAAATCTTTTTCAATTATTACTCCAGTACAGTACCTAAGTTCATGTTTATGCGTGAGATTTTATGTTCTGTAGCATGTTTAACAAACGATACCAAAAGCATAAACTTTATTCCAGTACTCTTCATGTCCTTTTACATTGAACTTGAAGTGACGTCTCCAAGATGGCGCTGCTCAGAGGGTGACATCGTGAAGTTCTCAGAGTCAAATTGCTTCTTTGTTTGTTTTACTTTGTTGTATTTGTTGTTTTGTTTGTTCATGTTTTGCACTATGCTCGTCTATTACCGGTCTACTCTACTGCAGCTATAAGATCGGAGTATCTTCGGGCGTGTATAACTAAGCACACTAAACTGGGCTGGTTAGCCGGGATGTGTGTAGCAGAGCTAATATGCTGTGGTAGGCAGCTCAATGAGAGCCGCACCCCAGCGGACAAGAAGCCCAGGTGGGAAGGGGCCGAACGACGACTCCGGCGCTTGGGATTGCAGGGGATGAAGGCCGTGTCGCCGGCTGGAGCAATTGCCTCATCGGGTGTACTCTCCTCGAGCCATGTTTCACAGAAACACAGTCCTGTAGATCCCTTTGCGCTGAAATCTGAGCATGAAGCTCGTCCATCTTGTTTCACAGGGACTGAACATTTTCAAGTAGTATGCCTGGAAGTGCTAACCAAGCCTCTGAGAACTCCGCCTGGGCTTAGCTGGTAACCACTAGCTAACCGCTAGCATTGAGCTGCCATAGCATATAAGCTCAAGATAGAAGTTGTTGCATGCTTAGTTGCCTGAAGCTGAAGCTGCTCAGAGCTGTAGTAAGGTCGACCGATCATAGACGAGCATAGTGCAAAACATGAACAAACAAATAAAACAAATTAAAATGAACAAAGAAACAATTTGACTCTGAGAACTCCACGACATTGCCCTCTAGGCAGCGCCATCTTGGACACGTCACTCCAAGACGTCACTCAATGTAAAAGAACATGAAGCATAATAAAGTTTATCCTTTTGGTATCACTTGTTAAAAATGCTACAGAACATAAAATCTCATGCACAAACATTCTCAGAATTAACTGAGGTACTGTACTGGAATAATAATTGAAAAAGACTTTAAAACGAGTGCTTTACAACAGTATATGCTGTATAATGTTTAGATATTTTATTACTAAATATCACAGTACAAAAGTAAAACATTTTTCTTAATAATGACTATATTTTACTACTTACTGTATTAATGAGTAAAACTGTCTGTAGAATGTATTTAAGAAGCATATTTTAGCATGTTTTTTATATATTTTTATATGTAATAGATACATAGCATTTTACTTCCGGCTGATCATTCACGCATGTAACGTCATACATGGGGTTTTACTTCTGGGTACAAAACTCACGGATTATCTCGATTCGCGGGAAGGCCCGGAACCGTACCCCCACGAATGTCAAGGGCGTACTGTAGAGCTTCCTATAACCGGAACTCCTTCAGGTTTCTCAGCAGGTGTCTCACTGAGGAGAGCAAACCTGTTCGACAGCTGAGGCACAGACGAGTGGTTCTCCTGTGGGCGAGACTTTGCGTTAACTTTAGCCTTACAAGTATGCTATAGAGTCTGTACCTATTCACCCCGCTGCAGGGGTTCTAATGCTGGGGGGGAGGGGTTTCTATCTCCAGACTATCACCAGACTTCCTGCAGCAGGAGCAATGCTACTCTCAGTCTCACTATTCCTCTATAAAGTCTGGATGTTCACTTCTAACACTCCAATCTTCTCCGTCAGAGAATTAGCTAGGACACACCTGACACAGGTAAACTTATCAGTAATGACGGAGGGAGAACTATTCACTATTGACATATGTGTGCTCACGTTGGATGGTTCAATTCAGAGGCAATAATTTCCCATGTGGGATTAATAGAGTACAAGAATACCTCACTTTTCGCAGTTAATTGGGATAAAGATCCCCCGTGACTGCCGAATTCCGTGAAGTAGGATCGACCCCTCTGTATATGCGCATGGACATGTGTATATAATATCAATAAATACATATGCAATGCTATAAATGCTTATAATAACAATTAAACATTCAAAAATAATGCATAAGATGTAAATAAAATAGAAACACACATACACACATACAGACGCTCACGCGCGCACGCACACACACACACACCTCAAATAAAAATGTAAGTAGTTTTGATTGGGGGGGGGGGTTGTTTTTTTTTGTTTTTTTTGCATAATTGGCTTTGTTTTGCAGCATTTTCATAAACTTTTCCCCCTATTCTTCACAAATTTCTTTATTTTTTTTTAGTTCGATAAATATCTTTTTTAAAAACCCTAGATGCACTGAAGTCGCATGAATTGAAGCATGACATAGCGACGAATCCCAATATATCAAAAGAATTAAAATAAAGAAATAAAAATAGTGTTACATATGGAAATTTAGAATAGGGAAAGTGTCCTGTTAAACCAGCAAAATGAGACAAACCACGCCATAGAATCATCATAATCATATCTTATCCCCGTAAGGTAGTGTAGCAATTGGTCTCTTCCGGAGAAGATTTACCTGGACGCGACGAGAACGCTTGCTACCTGTCCCCAGAAACACACTGGCGGTCAAAAGCTTGGAATCCCTCATATCAAAAGAAACGGATGAAGATGATCCTCTCATTGTCTGTAGATGAACACAGATGATGGACTTGGGTGAGGAAGTCTTGAAACTTGGATGATGCGGTTTGAATGATTCACCTTCGATGATTCCCTTTAGATGATTCCTCCGAGCCGGTCGGCAACGTGTCCTTATATAGATTCTCTAAAGTTCGGGAAAGTTCCTTTTCTCGAATGTTCTAATCACATGACCTGTCACATGACACATGCACAAGTAGGTCAATCTTGAAGTTAGTAATCCTAACAATTAGACTATGCAGGCAAAACAACAGTGACCCCAAAAACAGCTGAGTAATACCATGTGTTACTATTCACAGCACACTACATGAATATAACATCATACTCCCAAAGTTTATGAATTTATTATATTTATATTTATACATGTATTATTACATATCCATAAGAATAGAAATAATAAAACAAATGCGATAAACAAGCCTTGGCTGGAGATTTGTGAATCGTTGCAAAATGCTGTTGATCCCTCTGTGTGCTGCTTTGAAATGTAGAAGAATCGCCGCTTGAAGAAAACAAAGTATGAATAAAATAACTAAAACTACTTCAAATGAAAAGAAAAATAAAGAAAAGAGAAACTAGAACAGTGAAATTAAAATTAATTTCCTGAGATCACAACGGAAAAAGCTCGCTGAACTGCCGACAAGCAGCAGCCACGCACGATTCAAAAACAGGAAGTGACGTCACTTAGAGACGACATGAATGTTGATTTTCCTCAAAATGAAGGTTTTATACTCGACATTATTCTCTTCGTTGGAGTTGATGATGGTGTTTCTTTCTCACCAGGATTCAGATTTTTACTTCTTTGATTCTGTAATATAAATTTATATTGTTCAATAAATGCACTACACAGGCAACGGAGAACCAGGTTTATTCCCCCCCCCGTGTAGTGCACTATAAACCTCTCTCTCTCTCTCTCTCTCTCTGATTAAAGTTGATGAGCAGGGTGTTGTTCTCTGTTCAGCTTCAGCTGCTGATAGTTTAATATCACACACAGCAGATGAGAGAAACTAAATGGATCCTCAGTATGATGATTTTAATGAGATGTTAATAAGAATAATCAGGTGATATTAAATCCTCATGTGATTCTGAATAATAAAATCATTTTACACACACATCATCATCCTTAAAGGAAATCTTAAACCAGGATAAAAATCTGGTGATGAAGGGCGTGGCATTGTGTCTCTGTAGGTTGGGTGGTTGTGGTGTTTCATGTGGAGGTTGTGCTGCTCTGACTTCAGCTCTGAGATCAAACCCCTCACACCTGAGAGAACTGGATCTGTCCCAGAATGAACTCGGAGATTCAGGAGTGAAGATTCTCTCTGCTGTACTGGAGGATCCTCTCTGTAAACTGAAGATTCTGAGGTAAGATCATCTCTCTGAGAGTCACATGACCTGCTCCTTAGTACGAACCCATTCGCTAATAGTGAGGATGAAGCAGAAGGTTTAGGTTCATCAGCAATGTCCTGAGGAGGAAGATTGTTTCTTTCGCTGCACACTGATGATTTGTCACAGACCGTGATGTGCATTTTGCAGAGGAAGGTGAAGCAGAGCCTCTCTTATCAATCTTGGAAAAAAAAAGTGAATCAGAAAACCTAAGAAATGTTCATATTTGTCAGCTGGTATGTTTTACAGACCTTTTTATCATTCAAACCCAATATTACAATTGTTTTTTTTTTGTTTTTTTTAAATAAAGAATAGAAGAATTTCCAGATGTCAAGTTCACATATTGGGTGGAGTTGCGTTGTGAGGTGGTGCTTTG
This sequence comes from Plotosus lineatus, assembly GCA_024760905.1. Classification (NCBI taxonomy): domain Eukaryota; kingdom Metazoa; phylum Chordata; class Actinopteri; order Siluriformes; family Plotosidae; genus Plotosus; species Plotosus lineatus. Next base: position 62,922,165 of record CM045730.1, on the reverse strand, counting down.
TTGTGCTGCTCAGTGGATTGTGTCCCTCACATACTGTGTGTCGCTGTTGCTCTATATATCGCGTATGAAATGCTTTCCAACACTCAGATTACATATTCTGCATTTTAATAATGTGGAAAATGTGTAAAATCTATTTTTGTAACGTATTAGGCTGCAGATTATTCATGAAACCCCAGAAAACGAAAGTTCCTATGTGAGGCGAACGGTACCCCTGACTCATGGCAGAGGGTGGTTGTCAGCCCACAAATTTTTTGTGCGTCCGGCACTCTTCCTCATTTGTAGTTTTTATATTTCCTTTACAATCTGCCTTATTGAACTGAAAGATTACATTTCCAAGCTGAGAATGTCCACAAATCCCAAATTTAATTTATTTTAAAAGGTACGGAAGGAACTAAATTAGAAGGAAACATGACATGGGATTGCCTTCCACCCCACATCAAATACTAACTGCGTGGACAGTCATCTCTTTGGTGTCCATTTGATGACTGTTGTCAGTCAAACAATGAATAATATTCTCCATTGAGTTCATTTGTATTTGTAAATCTGACTCTAAAAGAGTCGCTGCCTCACCAGCTGTCAACCTCACTGCACATCACAGAGTATTTGGGCCAGATGCAGGCTTTAAAAACACCACAGGAAATAATCATGATGAAAACAATAGGACATGGAAAATTAAAATAATTGGAGTGAATAAGAAATAATGAAAAAAATAATTTCAATTAAAATGAGCAGAAGTTCTGTCATCCAGGAGGAGCTCAGAGTAGAATCACTGCTCCTCCCCATTGAGAGGTACCAGTGGAGGTGGCTCAGGCACCTGATGAGACGGTCTCCTGAAAGCCCAGCTGTTGGGATTTCTTTTCGTTGTCTAGTTCTTTCTCTCGCTGGTTCTGAGCGAGTTCTAGTCATCTTGGAGATCAGTCGTCTGTGTCACCCAGAGCTCTGGTATGGCTTGCAATAAAGGGTCACGTTCTTTATTCTCAAGCTCACCGAAGCTTACAGACGTGAACAAAGTATCTATACCAGTCTAGGTGGATTACAGTACTCATGGTGGGGGGGTGGGGCATAAAACTATAAAACCAATGTCCTGCCCATGGCATGAGACCAGTCCTGCCCAAGGTATGACCCCTGAGCTCTGAAGACAAAAGAACAGCTGGCTAAACAGGACACAAAGTAGATGCACGGAGCTGATTACAAGAACAAATGGTTCTTGACCATTTGGTGACAGTTTCTCACGAGAAGAGGAACAACATCTTGGTTACAATACTTATGAGAACACTTTTGTGCTTTTACATCGGAAAACAAATATGAATACATAGTTAAAGGACATTAAACACAAAGACATCAAACACAGAAATAGACATTACTGCAACTCTGAAAAAAAAACCCAAAAACCCTTTCACCAGTGTCATCCCAAAAACACACTGTATGGCAGTGGTTCTTAACCTGGGTTCAATCAAACCCTTGGGGTTCGGTCAGTCAGTTTCAGGGGTTCGGTGGAGGACAAGACACACAACCGACTCATATTCGTGAGGAATATGGTCATCACTGGCCGCGGGTGGTCACACTACACTGCTGAACAGCAGAAGTCACACTGAATGGTAACGGATCCTGTTATTGCTAAGAAATCCCTTAACAATCCTTTTTGACGATGCTGGACATTAAAACGAAGAAAAGGAGCAGACTTTGTTGTGAAAAAGACATGAGAATGGCACTTGCCAAGGTGAAGCCATGCATTTCTGAACTGGTCTCTCAAAGGCAATAGCAGAAGTCACACTGATTTGCAGTAAATACTGTAGCCTGATGGAAGGGGCAGTGGTGGTCTAGTGGTATAGGGTGCTGGATCGCTGATCCAAAGGTTGGGGGTTCGAGTCCCACTCTCCACAAGGTTGTCACTGTGCCCCCCAGTGCAGCTAACTGGGTTAACAAGGGCGGGCCATATCTCTCAATGTCTATGGTGAGAGGCATGTAAAAGAACCATCGCTGACTTTCGTAAAGAGTAGGCTGCAAAGTCGTCAGCGTGTTTCTGTCCCTTGCTAAAAGGGTTGTGACAGGAAGGGCATCCGACGTAAAAACCTCTGCCAAATCAAACGTGCGAATCAGATGATTCACTGTGGCGACTCCCGAGTAAAAGGGAAAAGCCGAAAGGAAGACAGACAGACTGTAGCCTGATGGAAATTAGGTGATGGGTGTGAGTTGAAATGTTAAAAATAATAAATAGCATAAATACAATAAGTTCATTATTGGAATGCATAATGTTAAAAATGAAAACCATTTCAGTGTGGTAGTATTTAAAAAGGTCATGTCTTTGTGAAAAAGTCTGTAATTTGTTGTGAGTCACCTCATTGTATTGGTTTTGTTTTTTGAACACAGGGATGTTAATGCACTGTTCATTTTGGTGCCCCAGTAAAACATATACCTATGTCTTGAATTTGAAAAAAAATCAAATTGTATTTTTCAGTCAAAAAGGGTTCTGTGAATGCACATATGAAACTGGTGGGGTTCAATACCTCTAACAAGGTTAAGAACCACTGCTGTATTGGGATACATCTACCTCTGTATGGAGGGACGTCTGGATCTCACTACTTATGCTGCTGCCCCACGACCCGACCTCAGATCATCAGAAGATGGAGATGAAGATGAAGAAATCAAAGTTTAAATATGCAAAAATAAAATCCTGAATTAAAGAAGTTATGTGGTGGCTGTGAGCAGGTTGCTCGATCTGTGTTAGAGAAGCTGGTCTGTAGAGAAGTTGTATTAAACCCACACAGGTTTCCTCAATAGTTTTTCTCTAACATGGTGGTGTAGTGGTTCGCACATCTGCCTTACAGCAAGAAGGCCCTGGGTTCCATTCTCAGCCTGGGCGTTCCTGTGTGGAGTTTGCATGTTCTCCTGGTGCTTGTGTGGGTTTCCTTCAGGTACTCTGGTTTTCTCTCACAGCCCAAGAACATGCATGGGAGAATAATTGACTGATCGAATTCTCCCTGTGTGTGAGTTTTTGTGTTAGAGTTAGCCCTACTATGACCTGGCAACCTGAGTCACCCAAGATGGGTACCAGCCGTCCGACAATCCTAATTAGGATTAAGCAATTCAAAAAATGAATGAAGGAGTAAATAAATTTTATTTTAATTCCTAAAATATTTATCTTCATCATGAATAAAGGATGTTTATGAATTAATTATTAACATATAAATCACGATTTACTGGTGGAAGTCGTGCCCTGCAGGCTTCCCAGGTGGCCCAACATGACTCAAGAGAGACAAGATTCAATCTGAATACTGCCACAGAGAATGAACAGCGAGCAGCCCTACTATGGTTTGTCAGGAACAGAGGAAAGCAGCTACGAGAGGCTACAGCCCTATCACTCCCAGGATCAGAATCATTTGACTGACAGCGCCCTCCTTGAATCTTTCCATCTTCCAGTTGAATGCCCCCACAGCAGAATCCTTCTATGAGTTGCTAAAAGAAATACTCGATGACATTCCACCAAGAGTTGGTCTTTGGTGGTATGAAATCTAAAGTGGGAAAGATGCAGCAGAACAGCCTGAATGTTGGAGAACATGGACAAGGGACACAGAATGACTGAGGAACAGCATTAATCAAATTCTGCACTGGGATTGACCTCATCATCGCTAACACCTGTTTTAAACATCATCCACAGTGACGATACACCTGGATAAGCCCCGGTATTCACGTAAGGAATCAGATCAATGACATCTTGATCAAACGATGATGGAGGACTTCTGTGCTCGATACAAAAACCAGACCCAAAGCTGACTGAGGAAGTGACGACCGGCTGCTGATTACAAAACTAAAAATTAGACTGAAAGTCAACACCAAGAAGACATTGGTGATTAGATATGATGTGCAGTCCATACCTGAAGCTTTCACTGTATCACGACGCTAGAGAATCATCTCCCTTTTGCAATATGCAGATGAATATATTTCACTTGAATAACTGTGGCAAAAAGAAAGAAAGAAGAGAATGAAACAACCATGGATTTCAAATGAAATTACCTGCAGGAAGAACGTGAAATGTTGCAGCAACCCTGGGGAGTCAGCAAAGTTATAAGAGAAATCACTGGAAGGTGAAGCCCACACACAGAAGTTATCAACTGCAGGGATGGAATCATCTTAACAGAACCAGAAGCAGTGCTGAAAAATGGGCTGAGTGCTGTGAGGAACTTTATCAAGAACCCCAGCCTCAAGGACACCTATAGGAAGCTACAAGAGAACGATATCCAGAACCAGATCCAACACAACGCGAAGTGGAGACGGCTCTCAAATGACGGCACGGTGGCGTAGTGGTTAGCACGTCCGCCTCACAGCAAGAATGCCTGGGTTTGATTCCCAGCCTGGGCGATTCTGTGTGGAGTTTGCATGTTCTCCCCGTGCTTGTGTGGGTTTCCTCCGGGTGCTCCGGTTTCCTCCCACAATCCAAAGACATGCACTGTAGGTTAATTGGCCGTTCTAAAATTAGGGACTACAGATGGAAACTAGCTATTAAGCTATAATCTGGTACAGTACATCTCTGTCTCTATGAGCTTAATGTTCCTGTACATTGTCCCTTAAATAAAAAATAAATAAATAAATAAATAAAATAAAATAACTGAGTAACAGCAATGCACCTCCCTCATCTAAAACCTGTGTGTGTGAAGATCTGAAAGAGAAGAGAGGACAAGAGATGAGTTCAGAGGAGTCTTCATCCCATCGAAAAGAAATCTAAAGGAGCTCTCCAACCAGCACACCATCAATCTACAGTAATAGTACAAACGAAGTGCTTCTAAAACTCATCATTACAGACCTTCAGCATATCTCTCTTTCTCTCTCTCTGATTGAAGTTGATGATCAGGCTGTTTTTCTCTGTTAAGCTTCAGCTGCTGATAGTTTAATATCACACACAGCAGATGAGAGAAACTAAATGGATCCTCAGTATGATGATTTTAATGAGATGTTAATTAGAATAATCAGGTGATATTAAATCCTCATGTGATTCTGAATAATAAAATCATTTTACACACACATCATCTTTAAAGGAAATCTTAAACCAGGATAAAAATCTGGTGATGAAGGGTGTGGCATTGTGTCTCTGCAGGTTGGAGTATTGTGGTGTTTCAGGTGAAGGTTGTGCTGCTCTGACTTCAGCTCTGAGATCAAACCCCTCACACCTGAGAGAACTGAACCTGTCCCGGAATGAACTCGGAGATTCGGGAGAGAAGATTCTCTCTGCTGTACTGGAGGATCCTCTCTGTAAACTGGAGATACTGAGGTAAGATCATCTCTCTGAGAGTCACATGACCTGCTCCTCAGTACGACCCCATTCTCTAATAGTGAGGCTGAAGCAGAAGGTTTAAGTTCATCATCAATGTCCTGAGGAGGAAGATTGTGGTTCTGTACTGTGACCCAGATCTGTGATACAAAAACAAGTTTCAGGTTGTCAGCTTCACTCTCATATTCAGGTACTGCTGCTGTTTGTCCCTCAAGGTCGAAGAAGACCGTGACTTCATATCAGATCGATGATCTGCTGTCCAGGTGAAGTTATGACTTGGGCTTGACTTGGATTTAAGTGAGCGAGATTTGCGCACATCCTCAGTCTCACTCTCGTCCTGGTCTATCTGAGTCTAGAGGCACGACATAGTCGAGACGGCTGGAGATAGGTCAGGGTGCAGTGGATGGCCAGCAGTGTCCTGTATGTGTCACTGTGCCCTGGTTGTGCTCCATGATGTTTTACTGGGTCCACCTTCTTTTCCAGTCAACCAATCTGGTGGTTTCGTCCGCACAGTCAGCCGGATCCAGTATTCGCACCGGTAGACCGGTCCTCTTTTCCACATATGACAGTGGGAACTTGTGGTGGCTGGGATGCCTTACCCCATCACAGGTCCCAAAGACCTGCCCACTGCCCTACACACACACACACACACACACACACACACAGTTTCAGTGTGACCTGATAAAACCGATGGGCAAACAAAATCGTTTTCCCGAGCATTAAATATGAAAGAGGACAAGTAGAGTCATAATTTCATGAGTTCTGTTGGCCAGTAGCTTATTTTGCTGAATTTTCTCCCGTAATCATGTAATTGCAAATGTGTGATTCTCGTACATTCGCACTGCAATTTCCACCTATAATTCATCAAGCTATTCATCCGTCCATTTTGGAGAGAAAAAAAAAATAAAGCTTAATTTCCATTCCTAATTTTTTTTTTTTTTTTTTTTTTTTTTTTTTACATTTTATTTTAGTCGTGTAAATTATGAGACTTTTTGTCCAAAATGAATGGATAAGAATAACAGCAGTGCTATATAATATCAGTCTCATAATCTCCTCTACGAATCTACAATACTCTGCATACAGTCCTATAGAAGTACCGGCCGAGTGTTTACCTTCAGAGCTGTGATGCCGATGTGGCACCACAACCAAACAAAAATACAAAAGATTTACAGTCTATTTTCCTCCTCACTCTTAGTACCAGCATCATTTTAGAACTTCTCATTCTGACTTACCTTTCCACAGGAGGATCAATAAAAATATTAAATATAGAGATGCTCTACTCACATTCTAAATCTTTGAGCTCACCCTGGACCAAAAAACCAAAACTCTCTTTCAACCATGTGTCAATCATCAAATACCAAACAATAAGGCTTCAGAACCCTCGACTCAGCCCTTGGGTTCTCCTTACGCGAGTTGAGCCGTGAATAAAGTATCGTCTCACCAAGCCTGTGATATGATCATGAATGAGAAGTGGAGTAGTCGGACGACAGTCATACCTTATCTGCTGTATCTTTAGGTTGTGTGCTGACCCTTCCAGGTTCTTTTTATTTTTTAGAACTGCAGAAATGGCAGCATTCCTGACCACACCCACTTCCTCATCAGCCCTGATCTTCCTGTGACTAGTCTCGCACCAAAATCTCACTGTAGGCATTCCATCATGACACATCTCACTCTCGGCAAGATCTGTGAAAGATTTTAAAGATTTGAATTAAGGACTTGCCCCATCACAGAACTCTGTCGCCCTGGAAGGGTCAGTGCACATCAAGTTCATGAGGAGGGTTTCACAGTGCCAAACCATTTCAATTCAATTCAGTTTTATTTGTATTGGACTTTTAACAATTGACATTATGGCAAAGCAGCTTTACACAGTAAATGTGAGAATTTACAAAATGAAGTCGGTGATTCTCAGGAAACAAATGGTGGAGTCACAGTTCAGTGTCTGTGCTCCTGCAGCTCGGTGTCCATTCGGCTGTTTTTTTTAGAGAGAAAATGTGGTCATAGTGAGCAAACATGACAGCTTAGAAACAGTCAAATACCTCACACTCAGAGAAACTCAATGTTACAGTGAAATCCACAAAATCACGAGAAGATCAGTCACCCCTGAGCAGATTCTGTCAAATTGATGCCGATAGTTTGGCGGAGAGAAGAACTGCTGAAGTCCTCAAAGTTGTGGAGGTTTCCCATGATAAAAAGATTGACCCGGTCTTATAGAAACTTGAGGACCGCTGGACTAAAATCATTGAACTGGATACATGAAGTACAGAAGCTGAAGGCTGCATCTCAAACTCCGAGGACCCCATTCAGCTCTCTGAGGTCAAGATCAAGCTGGAAGCGGCCTCTGAAAAGATCGATTATTTAGAGAACAGGAGTCGGAGGAGCAGCATCTGGGTCTCCCGACTTTCTAAGGGGAGTGAAGGTTTTATCAAGACCTGGCTCCAAGAGCCACTGCAGGTTCACTTCAAAGGAGGTTCTGTTCAACTGGATCACTGCCATCATCCCCTGACACGCCATCCACTCTCTGATCAGCGGCCTCGGGCTGTTATCATAAAGCTCCACAACGTTCAGGATAAATTCCCGATAATGCAAGCCGGCAAGAAACCACACTCTGATTTACAAAGGAACCCCAGTCATGCTATTTTATTCAAGTAAAAGGAATTTTACCCAGTGGAACAACAGCTTCTGAAGAGAGGAATTGTGTACTCCCTGGTGTATCCAGCCGAGCTCAGGATTAAACACAACGGGCAGGAAAGAGTCTTTAAACATCCTGAAGAAGTGGCTGCCTTCCTGGATAAAATGTCACAGCTCCCATCATCTTCCTTTCTGATACCTGCTGACTGAGTGTTTCCCTCATATCACACATGTGCTACCGTGGCCTCCTACTGAACTTCTCTGAAGATTTCAGGTCTGTCTCCACTGTTAGTGGAGCGGCTGAGCATAAAACCCAATAATATCCCACTGAGACTGGCATAACCGTCCCTTATTTTCTTCTGTCTCCTCCTTCTTTTTGTTGGTGATAGATCTGCCGTGTGTTGGTGAATGTGCTGTATGGTTATTCTAGAACATAATCTGGAGGTTAATGCTCTCTGGACTGTGGATCATTTCTCTTTGTTAGGTCGAAACATTGATGATGGATCACAAGCTAGCAGGGAACTTCGTACGTTTTTCTGTATGATCCCTGCTGAGTGTTTCCCTCATATCATACAACACGTGCTACCGTGGCCTCCTATTGAACTTATCTGAAGATTTCAGGTCTTACCTGTGTTGAGCTGAGGTGCATTAAACCCAATAATATCACACCGATACCGGGACAACAGTCTCCTTATTTTCTTCTGTCTCCCTCTGTCTTTTTGTTGGTGATAGATCTATCGTGTGTTGGTGAATGTGCTGTATAGTTATTCTGGAACATAATCTGAAGGTTAATGTTCTCTAGACAATGAATCATTTAGCTTGCGGGGGACTTCATACATTTTCTTGATCGGAGCCATGTTCCGGCATTTGAGATGTGATAGAGATTCAAGGTTTGAAAGGAGTGTAATAGCTGCTTCAGTATCTTCCTCTATTTGATTCGGAGATGCTTCTTCTTCTTTTCCTTTCGGCTGTTCCCATCAGGGGTCACCACAGCAAATCATCTGCCTCCATCTCACCCTATCCTCTGCATCTTCTACCCTTACTCCAACTACCTTCATGTCCTCCTTCACCACATCCATTAGTCTTCTATTTGGTCTTCCTCTAGGCCTTCTGCCTGGTAATTCCAACCTCAGCATCCGACTATCAATATATTCAGTATCCCTCCTCTGTACATGTCCAAACCATCTCAATCTAGCCTGTCTGACTTTGTCTCCAAAACCTCTTACATGTGCTGTCCCTCTGATGTACTCACTCCTGATCTTTCTATCTTCGTTACTCCTAAAGAGAACCTCCAACATTTTCTTCTTTGCTACCTCCCAGTTCTGCCTCCTGTCTTTTCCTCATTGCCACTGTTTCTAAACCATACAACATCGTTGGCCTCAACACCGTTTTGTACACTTTTATTTCATTGGTGCCAATACCCTCCTATCAAACATCACACCGGACACTTTTCCCGAACCATTCCAACCTGCCCGCACATGTTTCTTCACCTATTTTACACACTCTCTATTGCTCTGGATTGTTGAACCTTTGTCATTCACACACATGTATTCTGTCTTATTGAGGCTAACCTTCATTTCCCTCCTTTCCAGGGCATACCTCCACCTCTCTAGATTTTTCTGCACTTGTTCTCTGCTCTCACTACAGATCACAATGTCATCTGCAAACATTATAGTCCATGGAGATTCTTGTCTAACCTCGTCTGTCAGCCTGTCCATCACCATAGCAAACAAGAAGGGGCTCAGAGCTGACCATTGATGCAGTCCCACCTCCACTTTGAATTTTTTGGTCAGGCCGACAGCACACCTCACCACTGTCTTACTTCTCTTATACATGTCCTGCACCACTCTAACATACTTGATAACATGCAACCACTCTGCCGATCCAGACTTCTTCATGCAATACCACAGTTCCTCTCTCGGCACTCTGTCATATGCTTTTTCCTGAGCCACAAAGGAACAATGCAGCTCCATCTGACCTTCTCTGTACTTCTCTATTAACATCCTCAAAGCAAACACCTCATCTGTGGTGCTCTGTCTTTGCATGAAACCAAACTGTTGTTCACAAATGCTGCCCTGAGTCTAGCTTCCACTATTCTTTCCCATAACTTCATCGTATGGCTCATCAACTTTATCCCTCTGTAGTTGCCACAACTCTGCACGTCTCTCTCTATGCACGTCAATTCTATGCACGTCTCCCTTGTTCTTAAAAATGGGCATCGGCACATTTCTCCTCCATTCCTCTGGCATCCTCTCACTCTCTAAGACCTTGTGGAATGTTTTTGTCACAAAATCTACTGCTACCTTGCCTAGACACTTTCATACCTCCACCGGTATGTCATCAAGACCAACTGCCTTTCCACTCTTCATCCTCTTCAATGCCCTCCTCACTTCACCCTTACTAATCTTTGCTACTTCCTGGGCCTCAACAGTCACCTCTTCTACTCTTTTTTTTTTTTTTTTTTCCTCTCTCATTTTCTTCATTCATCAGCTCTTCAAAGTACTCTTTCCATCTTCCAGCACATTTCTGTCAGTTAATATATAGTCACTCTAACTTGCTGCATGTCTTTCCTATCTCTATTTCCCTGCTGTGCCAACCTGTATAAATCATTTTCTCCCTCCTTACTGTCTGGCCGAGCATACAAGTCATCATACTCCCTCTGTTTGGCCTTTGACACCGCTACCTTCGCCTTACGCTGTGTCTCCTTGTACTCCTGTTTACTCTCTTCGGTCCTCTCTGTGTCCTACTTCTTCTTACCTAACCTTTTCCTTTGTACAAACTCCTGCACTTCCTCATTCCACCACCAAATCTCATTATCTACATTCCTTCCAGAGGACACACCAAGTACTCTCCTACCTGTCTCCCTGATCAAATTGGCTGTAGTTGTCCAGTCATCTGGAAGCACCTTCTAACCACCCAAAGCTTGTTTCAACTCCTCCTTGAAGACAACACGACACTCTTCCTTTTTCACCTTCCACCACTTTGTCTTCTGCTCTGCCTTTGCCTTTTTCACCTTTCTCACCATCAGAGTCATCCTGCACACCACCATCCTATGCTGTTTGGCAACACTCTCACCCACTACTACTTTGCAGTCACTGACTTCCGTTAAATTGCATTGTCTACCTATGTGCTCCTACCTCCGCTTTTCTCAGTCACCCTATGCTCCTGTCTCTTCTGAAAGAAAGTATTCACCATAGCCATTTCCATTTGTTTTGCAAAATCTATCAACATCTGTCCTTCTGTGTTGCTGTCCTGGATACCAAACCTGCCCATCACTTCCTTGTCTTTTCTATTGCCTGCATCAACATGTCCATTGAAATCTGCCCCAATGACCACTCTTTCACCTCTGGGGGTACTCTGCATCACTTCATCTAACTCACTCCAGAATCTCTTCTCTTCTAGCTCACATCCTGCGTGTGGGGCATAAGCACTAACAACATTGAACATCACACCTTCAATTTCTAACTTGAGACTCATCACTCTGTCTGACACTCTTTTCACTTCTAGAACATTCCTGACCAACCCCTCCTTCAGGATGACTCCTACTCCCTTTCTCTTCCCTTCCACACCATGATGAAACAATGTAAATTTTGCTCCTAAGCTTCTTGCCTTGCTACCTTTCCACCTGTTCTCCTGGACACAAAGCATGTCCACCTTTCTCCTCTGCATCATGTCAGCAAGCTCTCTACCTTTTCCCGTCATAGTTCCAACATTCAAAGTGACCTCTCCTTCTCCGACCAACAGTCGTCCAATTTGCACCAGTCCCCTGTTGGTTAACCTTTACCTTACCTTTTACCTTGTTGGTTAACGGCACTGATGGTGGTCGTTGTTGACCCGGGCCTCGACCGATCCAGTATGGAATTTGTTTTGACGATTTGCATTGTGCATTCTGGCAAAAGTTTTACGCCGGATGCCCTTCCTGTCGCAACCCTCTGCATTTATCCTGGCTTGGGACCAACGTGAGGGCGGGCCCTTGTTTGTGCCCCCTCTCATGGCTGCATTTATCTGGACTAAAATTTAGTTTGCCATTTTTATACAGATGTCTGCATTTTGAGACAATTATTTAGCGTCTTAACAATAGTTGTTGACAAGTCACAGGATCACAGTAGTGGTTCTGTTTGGCTCAGTTGGGAATCAGCCTCTTTAGGTCTGATACCCTTGCAGAGTTTATCATGTTTCTCCTGGAAACGTAGCAACGCTGACTTTCAACCTGGACTCGGCGCCGGCGTTGCTGACTAGAAGCACAAGGGGATGTTGAAGACTTGGTTCAGGAAGGTTTAGTTCTCGTATCCCAACAAGTGAAAAGTAAATATGATGTTACTGATAGTGACGTCATAAGCCTCTCTCTCTCTCTCTCTCTCTCTCTCTCTCTATCTCTCGCTGATTAAAGTTGATGATCAGGCTATTGTTCTCTGTTCAGCTTCAGTTGCTGATAGTTTAATGTCACACACACAGCAGATGAGAGAAACTAAATGGAGCCTCAGTATGATGATTTTAATGAAATTTTAATTAGAATAAGCAGGTGATAACAGGTGATATTAAATCTCCATGTGATTCTAAATAATAAAATCTTTTTACGCACACGTCATCTTTAATCTGGTGATGAAGGGCATGGCCTTGTGTCTCTGCAGGTTGGAGGATTGTGGTGTTTCAGGTGAAGGTTGTGCTGCTCTGACTTCAGCTCTGAGCTCAAACCCCTCACATCTGAAAGAACTGGCTCTGTCCCAGAATGAACTCGGAGATTCAGGAGTGAAGATGCTCTCTGCTGTACTGGAGGATCCTCTCTGTAAACTGGAGATACTGAGGTAAGATAATCTCTCTGAGAGTCACATGACTGGGTTATCAAATGTCAGTTGTGCGTCTCGCTATCTATGGTGTGAGGTTCATGTAAAAGAACCATTGCTGATTTTCATCAGGAGCAGCTGCATAGCCATCAGCGTGTTTCTGCCCTCCGATGGCCTGGAGAGCTCTCCAGGGTGTACCCTGTCCTCGACCAGAGACGGCTGAGCTGGGCACCAGCCTCCCCGCGACCCTAATTAGGATTAAGCGGTTAAGAAAATGAATGAAACAGAAACTCATTAAAAGGAATCCTCTCGTGGTGAGGAACAGTGTTTCCAGATTTGTGTTCCAAAATAAAATTTGAATTTTGCCAGAGCAATTTTCTATTTAAAGCCAGATGTTGATCCAGAATAAAATGCAGATTAATATGTAAACATGAATTATTGTAATGTAAATGTACCTCGCACATGTTTTTAAAAGTTTTTGTCAGCAAAATTTTAATCAGTTGAAACTCAGGTCAAGTTCACATGTGTATCAGTTAATAATCGGCGTTACTACAGTAACCACAGTGCTATTTCTGTGTGTACGGAACATGAACACGAACACAACTCCATCTAGCAACAAAAAGAAAATGCATGTGATGCAAAAAGCAGGTAATCATGGACAGTTTGTTTTTTTTTTTTTTCCTAAAATGTACCAATGTTTTTAAAATTTTCCCTGAATAATACACAAAGAATAATTTTTTAACATTTTTTTAATATAAATATATTTTCAGATACAATGGAAGCAATTTATGGTGATTTTAGGTTTTATTGGAAGTTAAGAAAATGAACCTTTTTACTTTTTCACATGAAGAAATTATTCATAACTGTAAATAGCAGAAATAAATAGTTGTTCCTGAAAAAGTTGGCATTTGGGTGTGTAACTGAAGCACAGAGAATCTGGATGTAATAGTTCAGATTATTTTATTGGTACCGAGGTCCATCATTATGAAAAGTTTGATGAAAATCTGAGTCAGGCCTGTACAGTGACCCCCTGATTCTGGAGGATTTTCTCAGAAAACGCCTCTTAAGATGAACTCCATTGGTATTTTGTTGTTTATAATACCCCCATTTCACTGGGGCACAGAATGCAGTGATCATGGCAGAAAAGTGCGGAATGCAGTCTATGGAAGAGCTTCGGCATTTTTACACAGAAAATGGGTCAAAATCCTGTGAAAAATTGTACATTCGGAACATTTACGGCATGTGCAGAACAGACACTGAAAGACTCCGGTACAATTTAGGAATAAATATGGAAAATCACACGGATTGACTGCGGAACAAGTATGAATAGCCACGGATTGCAAAGGAAGATTTTCGGATAACTCAAGGAATGTTCACGGAAAGCACGAAACACTCAAGAAATATCTACGACACTACTTCATTCAGAAGGAAGTGCTTCGGAAAGATTGCAGAAACATGCAGAATGAAAGCGGAACATTTACGTTCAACACGGAATGACTGAGGAATACCCGGTGTAACCACGTTTAAATATGGAAAAATAGGCAAAGATCAAAGGATTTTCTCTAGATTCCACCTAAAAGTTCACAGATTTGACCAAGGAATCTCATTCTGCCAAGCGAACACGTACTGAAACACCAAGAAACTCTCCAAAAATGGACAAGGATAGAGAAATGGCTGACTTGAAACTGCTCCACATGCTGCTGTTGCTTCACGAATACACCGAAATGCAACGAGACCTTGTCATCAACCGCAAAAGATGAGAAAAAAGGAGATGCACACCAAAACGCTTCTGGGTACGCTCATGGTTGGAGTGGAAAGAAGAATTGGCCTTGGGAATTATGACAACCTTATCGAGGAGCTCCGTATCAAAGACGAGCAGTCCTTCTTCAACTATCTCCGGGTCCCACTGAACTGTTCGAGTTGCTGATGGTTTTGGCTCCTCGACTGACAAAGAAGGATACTATCTTCAGAAGTGCACTCAGTCCTGGTTTGAAACTAGCTGTCGAAAGGCATCATCTGGCCTCAGGTGACAAGTACCCGGAAGTTGTAGGGCAAAGTAGGATATCTCGTCACACCATTGCAAGTTTCCTACCAGACATCTGTCAGGCCATCATCGACCACTAGAAATACGAGGTCGTACAGTGTCCACACACTGTGCAGGAATTTTGAATCACTCAGCTGGGATTTACAGGAAAAATGGAACCTGCCTCATTCCATTGGAGCCTTGGATGGGAAACATGTCACCATTAGAAAAACACCATCTTCAGGAACATTTTATCACAACTACAAGGGATTTTTCTCCATTGTTCTGCTATCACTGGGAGATGCCAACTACATGTTCCTATGGTGAGACACCGGTGGCATGGGCCACATGTCTGATGTCCAGATATTCAACGCCTTCGAGCTGAAAGAGTGCATCGAAGATTACACCATCAACTTCCCCACACCAGAGGCTCTGCCCCAAGACGACACTGATATGCCGTACTTCATTTTTGGTGACGATGCTTTTGCTCTCAGGAAGTACCTCATGAAATCATATTCCAGGCGAGCCCTGAAAGAGGAAGAACTGGCGTACAACTACAGTATATCCAGATCACGTCGAGTGGTTGAGAATGCGTTTGGCATCTTGGCCAATCGCTGGCAGTTCCTACTGTCTACACTGCAACAAGGACCGGATGTAGTCAGACTTATGAAGACAGACAGTAGCTTCTACCATAACATCATGAGGATGAGATGCACTGTCACCCAGGATGCAGTTTTGGACCAAGAAGACGATGACCTCAACATTATTCCAGGACAGTGGCGTGAAACCACTAATATGCATGACTTGGAACATGTGGTGGGTCCCAACAGAGACACTATAGAGGTCAAGAGACAGAGAGAGTACCTGAAGCTCTACTTGAACAGTGAAGTTGGAAAAGTCTCTTGGCAGCCAAATGCCAACAGCCAGAAGAAAGTGTGACAATGAACAATGGGTCCTTAATTGAACTGCCATATTATATGCTGGTTTCTTTTGTTGTTGATATAATTGTGTGTTCTTATTGACTCTTTTTTTGTATTAAAGTCTTTTGAAAACTTTTAACTTTGTTTTAATACAGTACTGCCTAGTGTCAATATGTTCCTTTTATTTGCACCTTCAATAAATCATTCCTGACCACAAAAAATACATACAAGTGAAAACCACAGTAATTATAACTTCAAAACTTTATTACATGAACATGAAAAAATAAAAAAAAAATAAAGTGAATGAATTTAAATAATTGAATAAATTGAAATTTAAAAAAAGTCTCATGGGTCACTGGTGGAGTCCTCTAAGTCATCACAACACTGCCTGAGCACATTGGAAATGTTGAACAGGCTGGGCTCACCTCCACTTGTGTCTCTAGCCATAGGAGTGGTTGCAGGCATTGATGTGCATGTAACCGAAGGGTATCTGGCTGGTCTGCTGGGTTGTTATTGCCGCTCTTCTGCAGAAGACGTCGATTGTTGTGGGCAAGGTTGTATTGCCTATCTCGTGTCTTGAGGTCCCCAAACAAGCATGGGTGGACCAGACAACTGCATGGTCCACTGCGTTGGTGGGGGCGGTCAGTAATGCTGCTGATGCCACTGGTGGTGCAGAGGTGGTGGTCGATGCTGCTGAGAAAGCTGCTGATGGTGTTGTTGCAAATACTGCTCAAGCTGGAGCTGCTGTGAATGCTGCTGCATAGGATGTGGTTGCTCCTGCGGCTGCATCTCCAAGGTTTCAGTTCTGTCCAAGCAGTCATTCAGCAGTTCTTGAATCTTCAAGCTGGCATGCCTGTACACAGGTTTTGGGAGATTCTGCAGCACAGCTACCGCCCAACTGGTGAAATTCGCCCTCTCTGACTCATCGGACATCCGTACTTCCCTTCTCTGTCTCACCAGCTGTTCGGCTGCTGCAAGAATCCAGTCGGCTCTGTCGTCAAGACTGGATGTTGCAGATCCAGATCTTGCCAAGGTAGACCTGGATGCTGTGGTGACAAGCGTTGTGTTGAGGGGGATGATGGGTGTTGCCTCTTCTGCCAGCTGGAGGTCGATAGCTGCAATGTCCTGTGCCCCCTCTGACGTTGATGGCACTGGAGGTTCTCTAGTGGTGGTGGGTGTGGAACTGCCGGAGCCAGCGGCAGCAGCAATCTTTGCCTTCAGAGAGACAACGTTCCTCCGCTGTACCTCGACAATGTGTGGACATAGGAAGCTAAAGCTATCGTATATCCACTGGTCTCTCTGAGACAAGTTCATGTCAGCTTGCCCTGACTTCCAACCTGTTTTCCCAGCCTCGTCCGCACACTCTGGAACCACTGCTTCAGCTCCTTATCAGTCTTCCCCATGCATAAAGAGTTGTTTGTATGTCCAGGATCTGAGGTTTTTGTGTAAATGCACTTGTTCACCTGGATGAACTCGACCATGACCTGCTTCTCATCGTCGTTGAGCTTGATATATACTCGTGCCTTCTTGCTTGGGTCAGCGGCGATATTGAAAGTGACATCCGACTCAGTGTCAACCTTGGCTTCCTGAGAAGGCTCTTCCACTGGGTTTTCCAGCGTTGGAGACAATGACCTCCTGGTGGTTGTCTTCCTCTTGACTTTCGGCATTGTATCGTCTCTCGAAATTAATTGCTCTTTGTCTTTCGCTCCTGTATTTATAGTCGAAGTGAGGTCCGTGAGTGTTCCATAAGTCTTGCGTGCTATCCATAACAATTCCGTAAACATTCCATATGTATTCCGCGACTGTTCCGCTTTGTTCTGTGTAATGTCTACGGATGTTTCACAGTGTTTCTTTATTGTTCCGTATGTATTCCATGCCTTCCGTGAGTATTCCGTGGTGATCTGTACGTAGATTAACGGGACTGTTCCATCGCTGCTTTTGACCATACGGAAGAGGGGGGAAGACTTGCGGATAAGTCACGGAACACTTGCGGTATAAAAGGAAAGATTACAGACCGTTTGCGGAAATGACGGAGTGTTTACTAAAGGATTACGGAACACTCACATAAAAGTTTTCCTTGAATGTGCTTGAATGGAAGATTTTGGTCTGCCAGAAGTGGAGTAGCACATACGGAATCATACGGAATGACACAGAAGATGAGGGAATAATTGCAGAACATTTACGGATGACAACATTTTTGCCTCCGTAAGTCTGTTGCACTCCAGTGAAATCTGGGTACAACATATGACGTACATTGTTGACAAACTAACATCAGCTCAGCATGTGTGTGTCTCCTCGACTCATCACAGACATATAGAGGTGACCAAAAAACCACCACTTGGCTTCTGACCGTGACGACAGAGGGGCAACTATATAATAAAAGAAATAAAACCATAAATTAAGAGTTGGTGGGCAGTGGTGTCCTCATACTGACTAGTTTTCACCCCTCCCCCCAAGTGCACTAACTGGTTTATCAAAGGCCAGCCATGTCCCTCACTGTCTGTGGTGGAGGTTCAGAAAATTAATGATTATATATACAGTGCGATAAATAGAGAAGACTAAAAGTCATCGTGCAGTGTTTGTAGTTCAGAGGTCATGGTGCATGTACAGTGTCTACAGTGAGAGTGTAAACTGTCTAGTACAGGGGTCGGCAACCTTTGCCATTCAAAGAGCCATTTGGACCCGTTTTCCACATTAAAGAAAACACTGGGAGCCACAAATCCTTTTTTGACGTTTTCAATCAAATCACACTGCATATAATGTTTTTCCCCTTTTTCCTTCATGTTAATATAAAATAACAATATGTTACATTGATTTAAACGACTGCAGAGACCATTAAATTACAATTCTGCTTACAACAAAAACATTTAGATTAAAAAACAAAATCGCCAGCCTCCCCGCGACCCGAATTAGAATTAAGCGGTTCAGAAAATGAATGAATGTGTTCGAATGCTTCTTGTGTTTTTATAAAGAAAAAGAATATCCATCCCACGAAGCGCGAGACGGGCTGCAGCCAGATGTGTAACAGGTTGGGTTGCCAACCTCACCAATCACGCCCTTCGTGGGATCTTCTTTTCTTTATTCGTTATATTAATGTTGTTTTGTCATAGTTTTAATTTACAAAAATGACAACAACACAGAAAAGTATTTGAAGACTTATTTTAAGAAGGAGTCTGCTCAACATTCTTTTAAATAATATTAATGCTTAATGGTGCACTGACCGACCCATTCTCAGAGTGGATACTGAACCACACCCAGTCTTTTATTTTGTCACTGTGAGGACAGTTATTTAATCTGGAGATTGCTGTGTATAAACAAATCTCATCCACATCTCTTCCTTCAGCTGTGATTTCTGTTCCTGAATTACAAACCCCGGTGGCAGAAAAAAATCTCTCTCTCACCGCGCTGCTGCTTGCCATGAGCTCTTTTCGGGCTCTTTTATATTTATTTGGTGTGGGCGGGGTGATTTTGTGTGTTCTTGTGTTCTTGTGGACACACACAAAATCACCCCGCCCACACCAAATAAATATCCGCCCACATCTGTGACTCTTAATTTTCATCTATGTAATTTTCAACCCTAAAAGAGCATTGGAAGGGTACCCAGATCATTCAGGTGAAAAAAAAACCTAGATTGGACATTACTGTTTCAATTCTGAAATGGGGCCATCTTGGTGGGATCACATGACTGTTTAAGACTTAAAGCAAGGTGGCTCACGAAGATGGCTCTAATTCAGAATTGGAATAGTAATGTCTACTCTAGGTTTTTTTTCTTTTCTTTTGATTATCAGTGATTGGTGGGAACAGGTGGAAGGTGTGGCTATTGTTTGGTTGAAGTAAAAACCTGCACCCACACCGGCCCTTTTGCTGTGTGAGTAACTAAGCACTTTGTGGTGCACCAGTCAGCCACCGTAAAGCACAACTTTATTTTGAAAAGCCATGGAGCCGCACCAGAAAGGTGAAAGAGCCGCACGCGGCTCCGGAGCCGCGGGTTGCCGACCCCTGGTCTAGTATTTCAACAGTTCAGTAGCCTGATGGATTGTGGGTAGAACTTGTCCCTGAATCTGCTGGTGTGAGTCCTGATGCTCTGTAGCGTCTGCCTAATGGTAGGAGCATCACGATTATATGGCTAGAGTGTCTGAGATCAGAGAGAATCTGCTGGGATGTTTGTTTTGTAAAGCTGAAGTTCGGTATGGATAGAGTGTGTGTGTGTGTGTGTGTGTGTGTGTGTGTGTTGGGGGTGTTTCTAGTGGGGCATTTAAATGAGAATGACCATCAGAGGACTTTAAAGACAGCAGGACCTAACACAGACATTGCCAGCTGAGATTTATCCCGTAACCAGCTGCTGAGTTTTAATAATCCCCACTAACTCAAGCCTTGTTTTCGCCCTCTGACCAATTTCTGACATTTTTTGTATGTTTGCTACTGTCATCCATTGAGATCAAGCAAACCTAAATATTACACAAAGATAAAACACAACTAAACACAAAATGCAGTTTTCAGTGTCAACTGCATTGGGGATAAAAGAAACCAAAAACATCTAAACCTTCAAGGGCCTGTGTGAATAAGTAATTGCCCCCTAAAGCTAATAGCTGGTTGAACCACCTTTTGCAGCAATAACTGCAGTCAAGATTTTGTGATAAGAGGCGATGAGTCTTTCACATCACTGTGATGGGATTTTGGCCCACTCTTCTCTGCAGAATTGTTTAAGATCAACCAGATTGGATGGTTTTTCAGGCATGAACAACCTTTTTAAGGTCATGCCACAACATCTCAATAGGGTTCAGGTCAAGACTTTGACTAGGCCACTCCAAAACCCTCATGTTTTTTTTTCTTTTTAGCCATTCAGAAGTGGACTTGCTGTTGTGCTTCGAATCATTGTCTTGCTGCAGAACTCAGGCGCACTTTAGCTTGAGGTCTTGAACTGATGGACGAACATTCTTTGCCAGGATTTCTTGGTACCGAGCAGAATTCAAGGTTCCATCAAACACAAGTTGCCCAGGTCCTGAAGCAGCAAAGCAGGCCCAGATCATCACACTTTCACCACCACATTTCGCTGTTGGCACAATGTTCTTTTTATCAAATGCAGTGTTTCTTTTGCGCCGGATGTAATGGGATGCATTTCTCCCAGAAAGTTCAACTTTAGCTTCATCAGTCTGGAGGACATTTTCCCCAAAAGCTTATTGTTGTTTCAAAATGGTTTTTGGATCCTTTGGATCCTGGTAAGTCTGCGCCGTGCTCTTGGAGTAATTTTGGTAGGTCTGCCACTCCTGGGAAGGGTCACCACTGTGCCATGCTTTCTCCATTTATGGATAATGGCTCTGACAGTGGTCCGCTGGGGTCCTCAAGATTTACCAATGACTTTGTATCCTTTCCCAGACTGAGACATCTCTATAATCTTCTTGTTTGCTCTTGAAGCTCGCTGGATTGCGGCATAATCATGTGTGTTCAGTATGGCCTACCTAACCTTGTCAGACAGGTTTTATGTTAGGGTCCCTTGATCGGAAATGTCTAGCAGTAATCGGGCCTGGGTGTGGCCATGAAATTGAATTCAGTTTTCCCCAATAATAGAATTAATCACAATTTCCTCACATTTTAAAAGGGGGCAATTACTTTTTCACAGAGGTTCATGTATGTTTGGATAGGATTTTCCTCTTAAATAAAATCATAACAGATAAACTTCCCTTTTTTTGTGAATACTTGGGTTATCATTGTGTAATGTTTAAATTTGTTTGATGATCTGAAAAAGTTAAGTGTGACAAAGGTGCAAAAAAGTAAAAAAAAAATTAGCAAGGGGGCAAAAACTTTGACACAGTCTTGTATTTCACTTGTTATACCGCACACTGCTGCAAATGGGTTTGTATGTCATGAACAAAAATGGCAGTTTCTAACTTGAGACTCATCACTCTGTCTGACACTCTTTTCACTTCTAGAGCATTCCTGACAAACTCCTCCTTCAAGATGACGCCTACTCCATTTCTGTTCCCATCCACACCATGAAAAAACAGTTTAAACCTAAGCTTCGAGCCGTGCTACCTTTCCACCTGGTCTCCTGAACACACACTATGTCCATATTTCTCCTCTGCATCTTGTCAGCCAGCTCTCTACCTTTTCCGGTCATAGTTCCAACATTCAGAGACCCTACTTTCAGTCCTAGACTCATGCCTTTCCTCTTCTCTGTCTGCCTACGGACACGCCTCCCGCCTCTCCTTCTTCGACGTCTTCGACCAACAGTAGTCCAATTTCCATCAGAACCCTGCTGGTTAACAGCACTGATGGCGGTCGTTGTTAACCCGGGCCTCGACCGATTCCGTATGAATTTCTTTGTTGTGACTCGCATGTTTTATTTGGCATTTGTTTTACGCCGGATGCCCCTCCTGACTCAACCCTCTGCATTTATCCGGGCTTGCGACAGGCTTGAGGGAGAGACACTGGCTTGTGCCCCTCCCTCACGGCTGCATTTATATATATATATATATATATATATATATTCTGTGATTACTTCGTTTGATCATTCGCACATGTAATATGATACATGGGGTTTATTTCCAGGTACAGAACTTGTGGATTATCTTCATTCGCGGGAGGGGACGGAACTGAATGATCGCAAATAAAGAGGACCTACTGTACCGCATTTCTACGACAACAAGGCGCATTGGATTATAAGGCGCAATAGCAATGAATGATGTTTGAACGGTCTCTGTCCATACATAAGGCATACTGGATTATAAGGTGCGTCAAGCGAAACAAAAGTCAAACTTGATTCAACTCATTCACAATAACTCTCAGCATTGTTCAGCTGTAACAATATTAAACAATAAACTCACTTTTTCAGTTCATTCCTCTTCCACAAATCCATAACATTTTTCATCTTCAGAGTCTGAGTTTAACAGTTGTGTGAGCTGGACATAAAGCCCGGATCCTTCTATTATTTTTTTTTATTATTATATTATTCCCTTACGCATGGAGTCAGATCAATAGAGACCGAGATTAGAATTCTTCCTGGGTTATGACCTTCTCTAAGCCACTTAAAGAGGCAGCGCATTAGTATCGTGTTCATTACAGAATGGACGTCATTACTCTTAAGGTGCTGTATCAGTATAACTTTAAATTCAAGAAGGTTAATCCAAGGTCTCAGGGTGACACCTGTAGCAATGCTTTATCCCGGTATTTGGACAGAAAGCCTGGATCCCTCTAACGGACGATCTATTGACACCAATATCTAGCGGTTAAAGTTCTTTGGTTAATCCACTGGAATGATGGTAAACTCTGAATTAGTTTGCTTCACTTGGGTTTTAACGGTGTCAGTGAGATGGAGCCGAGGCTGTATCAACACAAAAGGCGCACCGGTTTATAAGGTGCACTTATAAATATTATTATTATAAGACTTTTACGAGTGCCTTATGGTTGTGAAAATACGGTAATCTCAGGGTTTGTTTTTTAACACCCAAACTGTGCAGGAATTTATTGTAACTGATAAATTTACTAAAATAAGGGAAATTAATTTCAGAATTATTCCTTAAACTGGACTGAAGCGGCTCCATCCAGTAAAATAGTAATAATCATGCTGAACCTTCTCTTTACTGCACAGTTTAAAGCACTTCATTGGAATTAAAGTTAAAATTAGTGATTATGAAACTCAGGTTAGCCGGATACAGTTCAGGGGGTTCTGTATTTGTAAGGCAGCGAAAACTCAGTCAACAACATACAAACATTTATTTACTAACTCCGACCCACAAACAAAGATGAGACGAGATGAATGATGGTTGGATTTTGGAAATGTCTGACCCAGAACTATATTAACAGAGATGTAATTCTGGTGAAGTTTGGATCCTGCCTGAGAGTAGTGAGAGTGCCATGATTATGATGATGAAGGTTAACTGAAAGGCATGGTGAGGTATCAGAATGTTATCAGAACCTGTTACTTGTCCCTTTTGTATGAACTGGGCTCCGATGCTGTTCTGAGATGTCACATGCCCATGTGATGCGCTCTCTGCACTGTATCTCTGTCCTGATCCATGGGGGGTCAGACCTGTTCATGGGTTTTGGGTCGAGCTAGGCATCTTGATGGGGAAGGTCCTTTTGGAGAGCTTCTCGTTTCTCCCATCTTTCTTTCTCCATGCTGCTCTTAGTCTTCACAAAGTGTGATGAACTTCCCTGGGAATAAACCTGCTGCAGTCCCAAGTTCTACTTTGTTGTTTCATTCTTTCATGTTATTTCCTGTTTTCTGTGATTCATCTTCCTGACATGACTCCCCCGTTCTTGTGGAGGATTTTATCCTGTTGCCATGAAGAGCGCTTTGGCTGTTCAAATTACCCATAGGTATGAGTGTGGCTGTGAATGGTTGTATGTGTGGTTGCCCCGCCATGGTCTGGCGAGGTCCTCAGTATATATACACACATATATATATTTGGGTGGTCAGGAAGTGCTTCCAGATGACTGGACAACTACAGCTAATGTGATCAGGGAGACAGGTACTTGGTGTGTCATCTGGAAGGAGAGGAGATAAGGAGACTTGGTGGTGGAATGAGGAAGTGCAGGAGTGTGTACAAAAGAAGAGGTTAGATAAGATAAGATAAGATACAGCTTTATTAATCTCACAATGGAGAAATTCACTGTTACAGGCTCTTGAGGTACCATCAGTTGGTGGTGCAAAAATAGATACAAATACAAACATACACACATACATATATTATATAAGTAAATAAATAGATACATAAATAGAATAAATTAATAAACAATAAAAGAAAAGAAGGGAACGACGTTGTAGACTGGCCTATATTCAAGTGTATATGTATCTGAGGGCAGAGTAGATGGGTTGATATGGTTCACAGTCAGTGGGGTCGATGTGGTTGATTAAAGTGCACAGGGTTTTTATAGCACATAACCGGTATTTTCACAGACAGTTACAAAGTTAGCTAAGAAGAAGTGGGACATAGAGAGGACCGAAGAGAGTAAACAGGAGTACAGGGAGACACAGCGTAAGGCGAAGGTAGCGGTGTCAAAGGCCAAACAGAGGGCGTATGATGACTTGTATGCTCGGTTGGAAAGTAAAGAGGGAGAAATTTATTTATACAGGTTGGCACAGCAGAGAAATAGAGATGGGAAGGATGTGCAACAAGTTAGCGTGATTAAGGACAGAGAGGGAAATGTATTGACTGATGACAGAAGTGTGCTGGGAAGATGGAAAGAGTACTTTGAAGAGCTGATGAATGAGGAAAATTAGAGAGAAAAAAGAGTAGAAGAGGTGACTGTTGAGGACCAGGAAGTAGCAAAGATTACTAGGGGTGAAGTGAAGAACGCATTGAAGAGGATGAAGAATGGAAAGGCAGTTGGTCTTGATGACATACCGGTGGAGGTATGAAAGTGTCTAGGCAAGGTAGCAGTAGATTTTGTGACAAATACATTCAACAAGGTCTTAGAGAGTGAGAGGATGCCAGAGGAATGGAGGAGAAGTGTGATGGTACCCATTCTTAAAGATTAGTAAGGGTGAAGTGAGGACGGCATTGAAGAGGATGAAGAATGGAAAGGCAGTTGGTCTTGATGACATACCGGTGGAGGTATGAAAGTGTCTAGGCAAGGTAGCAGTAGATTTTGTGACAAAAACATTCAACAAGGTCTTAGAGAGTGAGTGGATGCCAGAGGAATAGAGGAGAAGTGTGCTGGTGGTCATTTTTAAGAACACGGGAGATGTGCAGAGTTGTGGCAACTACAGAGGGATAAAGTTGATGAGCCATACGATGAAGTTATGGGAAAGAATAGTGGAAGCAAGACTAAGGGCACAGGTCAACATTTGTGAACAACAGTTTGGTTTCATGCCAAGAAAGAGCACCACAGATGCAGTGTTTGCCTTGAGGATGTTAATAGAGAAGTACAGAGAATGTCAGCAGGAGCTGCATTGTGCCGTTATGGATCTGGAGAAAGCATATGACAGGGTGCCAAGAGAGGAACTGTGGTATTGCATGAGGAAGTCTGGAGTGGCAGAGAAGTATGTTAGAGTGGTGCAGGACATGTATGAGAGATGTAAGACAGTGGTGAGGTGTGCTGTCAGTGTGACAGAAGAGTTCAAGGTGGAGGTGGGACTGCATCAAGGGTCAGCTCTGAGCCTTTTCTTGTTTGCTATGGTGATGGACAGGCTGACAGACGAGGTTGGACAAGATTCCCCATGAACTATGATGTTTGCAGATGATATTGTGATCTGCAGTGAGAGCAAAGAACAAGTACAGGAAAATCTAGAGAGGTGGAGGTATGCCCTGGAAAGGAGGGGAATGAAGGTTCGCCTCAGTAAGACAGAATACATGTATATGAATGACAAAGACCCAACAGGAACGGTGAGGTTACAGGGAGCAGAGATCAGGAAGGTGGCACATTTTAAGGACTTGGGCTCAACAATCCTCAGCAATGGAGAGTGGGGAAAAGAGGTGAAGAAGCGTGTGCAGGCTGGTTAGAATGGTTGGAGAAAAGTATCTGGTGTGATGTGTGATGGGAAGGTATCGACAAGAATGAAAGGAAAAGTGTAGAAGACAGTGTTGAGGCCAGCAATGTTGTATGGTTTAGAAACAGTGGCCCTGGGGAAATGACAGGAGGCAGAGCTGGAGGTAGCCGAGATGAAAATGTTGAGGTTCTCTTTGGGAGTAACAAGCATGGATAGGGTCAGGAATGAGCACACCAGGGGGACAGCACATGTAAGATGTTTTGGAGACAAAGTCAGAGAGGCTCGATTGAGATGGTTTGGACATGTACAGAGGAGGGATAGTGAGTATATTGGTAGTAGGATGCTGAGGTTGGAAGTACCATGCAGAAGGCCGAGAGGAAGACCAAGGAGACGATTCATGGACATGGTGAAGGAGGACATGAAGGCAGTTGGTGTAAGAGAAGAAGATGCAAACGATAGGGTGAGATGGAGGCAGATGATTCGCTGTGGCGACCCCTGCAGGGAACAGCCGAAAGGAAAAGAAGAAGATGGAGTAGTATTAGGAGCCTTAGAATGAATCACACGTTTTACATGTAAAATGCGGTTCAACTTACGAAAAAGGCTCTGGAACGGATTAATTTTTTAAAGTGAGGTACCACTGTATATTGTTATATAAATGCACTACACAGGGGATGGAGAACCAGGTTTATTCCCCCTGTGTATTGCACTATAAGCCCCCCCCCCCCCCCCCCCTCTCTGATTAAAGTTGATGATCAGGCTGTTGTTCTCTGTTCAGCTTCAGCTGCTGATAGTTTAATGTCACACACAACAGATGAGAGAAACTAAATGGATCCTCAGTATGATGATTTTAATGAGATGTTAATTAGAATAAACAGGTAATGTTAAATCCTCATGTGATTCTCAATAATAAAATCATTTTACACACACATCATCTTTAAAGGAAATCTTGAACCAGGATAAAAATGTGGTGATGCAGGTTGTGGCATTGTGTCTCTGCAGGTTGGTGGATTCTGGTGTTTCAGATGAAGGTTGTGCTGCTTTGACTTCAGCTCTGAGATCAAACCCCTCACACCTGAGAGAACTGTACCTGTACAAGAACAAAATAGGAGCCTCAGGAGTGACGATGCTCTCTGAACTTAAAGATGGTAAACATTACAATCTACAGATACTGAGGTGAGTAAAGAGCCCTATATAACTACTGAAAGAATAAAAGTGTAATTATTGAACTTGATTATCGTTAGTTTAGAGCAATTTCTCTTTCGTTCCAAAAAAGATCGGATTCCCAGGTTAGGAATGAAACCAGTTTTATAAAATGTCACCATATTCTATTTCAGGAGATTTTTCTCTCACAATCGACTTTAATGCTGTTTTTTGCTCAGTCAAGTGTGTTTGAATGATGTGGACGAATATAAACAGGAGATGATGATGTTCCTCTCAGAGCAGAGACGATTCCATGCTGTAGATCATCAAGTACCACAGTCCAGTTTGTGGTGATTAATTCTGGTGGTTTTCTTTTCTGTTCAGGGTGTGATGATGATCTGTATGTGATGAAGACTCCGGTGTTCCTGCATTTCCATGTTGGGGAACAGAGAACATGTTTATAAACACATCACTCATTTAGTTCTAACACATTAAACACACTCGGAGATGTGAGAAGTGTGTGTTCATCGTGCGTCAATCAGATGCCACACACTTCCACACCCAGATTATAATGACCTCTGACCCCTGGATTAAAAGTCCAAGTGATGTTCAAATAAATATCTGCTCTCTTCAATTAAATCTTTATTCATCATCTTATTGGAGGAAACAGATTGTTGTATAATATGGTTGTGATTTTTCAGTATTATGTGATTAATATGTTTTGGATTGTAATGTGTTAGTAACAGTTTAGACATAATAATGGTGTGTGTGTGTGTGTGTGTGTGTGTGTGTGTGTGTGTGTGTGTGTGTGTGTGTAACTGAGGTCCTGGTAATAATATTAAAGAGAACGAGTAAAGTTTCTTTGACTTCTTTAGCAGGTCTGATGTGATTGTGCTGTGATTGGTCCCAGTGTGGCCTCATAGGAAGCTTATTATCACCGCTTAAAATGAAGAGAGATTTATTTTATTTTATTTTATTTTATCAGGTTTGAGAGAAGAGAAGTAATTGTAGTAAAGTTATTGTTCACATAAAGGTAATAAAGTTGAATTTAGTCTCGGCTGGATCACTCGACTGCACTTTATTTTAAACGCAGCCAGTTCTTCCCCCTCACGGCTCCGACTGCTGTTTGAACTCGAGCGTCCAACAAAAGGTCACATGACACCCGTTCTGACTTCACTTCATTGGTCACTGATGGATTTAAGGGTTCATTTTAAACTTTTGTCATTTGTTTTTAAATCCTTTAATGGACTCGCCCCGCCTTCTCTCTCTCTGAGCTGCTTAATGCATCCACTCGTGTATGGCCTCTCGGGCAGTGCTGTAGTGGGAAAACTATAAGTGGGTTTACTCTGAGGCTGCTTTGGCACCCGAATGAGACCATAGGCCAAAAGAGCGCGGGGCACAGGGGGAGGGTGTGGGAGGGGTCAATGTTGTAGATGCCTTTTGCAGCATGCAATATGAAATATATAGTATAGAAACTGTACATAAAATTTAGCCTGCAGTATACATGTTGTTCTTAAAATGCATCTGAGAGCAACAGTTTTACTGAGGCCAAACTAAGAATCTAAAATGTAAACAAGATAATTTGAAATACTAACGGCTTTTAATTACATTATACACAATGATTTAAGATATAATATTATTATAAAATGACAGAAGTGTAGCTTTACAGCACTACATCATGCACACACGGTCCACGCCTAACTTGAACTTTTCAAGTCTGCACTGAACTGGCTGTACAAATACCTGCTGATGTCCTCGTAGACTGGAACATACACAATGTGATATTAGTAAAAATAACATTAAATAAAGTAGTACAACTACAAGATACACATCGAGCACTATTATACTGAATCAAGTATTGCTTAATGTTTCTATCATTAAAATTACGTACATTTGTATTTCATAAATTTAATGTTAAGCAATTGACATTCATAAAATGCAAAATTCCCAAGTCATTAAAATAAAAATTCTAAGCATCAGAAAAAAAATTACTCAGAAAAAATTAATGTTTTAAACTTTGGCACAAACATTAACACTGAAATAGAACTGAATATTGAGCAAGATAAGCAATTTAAACATATTAAATACACAAACATTAGAATTGTGTAAGTGCATCTCGTGCTTTTATTAGCATATTGTGAAGCCTTCATCATGAATACAGACATACATATTAATTTTTTAAGGCGGGATTAAAGGTGGAGCATCATCTGCACATGTGCAGAACTGTATCATGCATGACTCGTCCTCATCAGACCTGTGACCCTATGAGCAGGAGATTGATATATTTATATCGGACAATATTAACATTACATGTATATGGGGGGGGGCACTAACCAGTGTCTCTCCCCCTTATGCTGGTCCCAAGCCTGGATAAATGCAGAGGGTTGTGATAGGAAGGGCATCCGGCGTAAAACTTCTGCCACATTTCCCATGCAAATGATCAAAACAAAATTCATACCGGATCGGTCGAGGCCCAGGTTAACAACGACCGCCATCAGTGCTGTCAACCAACAGGGTGCTGATGGAAATTGGACTACTGTCGGTCGAAGAAAAAGAGGCGGGAAGCATGTCCGTAGGCAGAGAGAGAGAAGAGGAAATGCGTGAGCCTAGGACTGAGATAAGGGACTTTGAATGTTGGAACTATGCAAGGAAAAGATAGACAGGTGGCTGAAATGATGCAGAGGAGGAAGGTGGACATACTGTGTGTGCAGGAGACCAGGTAGAACAGTAGCAAGGCTAGAAGCTTAGGAGCAGGGTTTAAGCTGTTTTTTCATGGTGTGGATGGGAAGAGAAATGGAGTCGGAGTCATCTTGAAGGAGGAGTTTGTCAGGAATGTTCTAGAAGTGAAAAGAGTGTCGGACAGAGTGATGAGTCTCAAGTTAGAAATCGAAGGCGTGATGGTCAATGTTGTTAGTGCTTATGCCCCACAGGCAGGATGAGAGCTAGAAGAGGAGAGATTCTGGAGTGAGTTAGATGAAGTAATGCAGAGTACCCCCAGAGGTGAAAGAGTGGTCATTGGGGCAGACTTCAATGGACATGTTGGTGCAGGCAACAGAGGGGACGAGGAAGTGATGGGCAGGTTTGGGATCCAGGACAGGCACAGAGAAGGACAGATATTGATCGATTTTGCAAAAATGATGGAAATGGCTGTGGTGAATACTTTCTTCAAGAAGAAACAGGAGCATAGGGTGACTTATGAAAGCGGAGGTAGGAACACACAGGTAGACTACATCTTGTGTAGGCGATGTAATTTGAAGGAAGTCAGTGACTGCAAAGTAGTAGTGGGTGAGAGTGCTGCCAGACAGCATAGGATGGTGGTGTGCAGAATGACACTGATGGTGAGGAAGGTGAAAAAGGCAAAGCAGAAGACAAAGTGGTGGAAGCTGAAAAAGGAAGAGTGTCGTGTTGTCTTCAAGGAGGAGTTGAAACAGGCTTTGGGTAGTTAGGAAGTGCTTCCAGATGACTGGACAACCACAGCCAATGTGATCAGGGAGATTGGTAGAAGAGTACTTAGTGTGTCCTCTGGAAGGAAAGTAGATAAGGAAACTTGGTGGTGGAATGAGGAAGTTCAGGAGTGTGTACAAAAGAAGAGGTTAGCTAAGAAGAAGTGGGACACATAGAGGACCGAAGAGAGTAAACAGAAGTACAGGGAGACACAGCGTAAGGCGAAGGTAGCGGTGTCAAAGGCCAAACAAAGGGCGTATGATGACTTGTATGATAGGTTGGACAGTAAGGAGGGAGAAAATGATTTATATAGGTTAGCACAGCAGAGAAATAGAGATGGGAAGGACGTGCAGCAAGTTAGAGTGATAAAGGACAGAGAGGGAAATGTATTGACTGATGACAGAAGTGTGCTGGGAAGATGGAAAGAGTACTTTGTAAAGCTGATGAATGAGGAAAATGAGAGAGAAAAAAAGAGTAGAAGAGGTGACCGTTGAGGACAAGAAAGTAGCAAAGATTAGTAAGGGTGAAATGAGGAGGGCATTGAAGAGGATGAAGAATGGAAAGGCAGTTGGTCCTGATGACATACCGGTTGAGGTATGGAAGTGTCTAGGGGAGGGAGCAGTAGATTTTCTGACAAGAATATTCAACAAGGTCTTCGAAAGTGAGCGGATGCCGGAGGAATGGAGGAGAAGTGTGCTTGTGCCCATTTTTAAGAACAAGGGAGATGTACAGAGTTGTGGCAACTACAGAGGAATAAAATTGATGAGCCATACAATGAAGTTATGGGAAATAATAGTGGAAGCTAGACTAAGGGCAGAGGTCAGCATTTGTGAACAACCGTTTGGTTTCATGCCAAGAAAGAGCACCACAGATGCAGTGTTTGCTTTGAGAATGTTAATAGAGAAGGACAGAGAAGGTCAGAAGGAGCTGCATTGTGCCTTTGTGGATCTGGAGAAAGCATATGATATGGTGCTGAGAGAAGAACTGTGGTATTGTATGAGGAAGTCTGGAGTGGCAGAGAAGTATGTTAGAGTGGTGCAGGACATGTATGAGAGATGTAAGACAGTGGTGAGGTGTGCTGTCGGTGTGACAGAAGAGTTCAAGGTGGAGGTGGGACTGCATCAAGGGTCAGCTCTCAGCCCCTCCTTGTTTGCTATGGTGATGGACAGGCTGACAGACGAGGTTAGACAAGAATCTCCATGGACTATAATGTTTGCAGATGACATCGTGATCTGCAGTGAGAGCAGAGAACAAGTGGAGGAAAATCTAGAGAGGTGGAGGTATGCCCTGGAAAGGAGGGGAATGAAGGTTAGTCTCAGTCAGACAGAATACATGTGTGTGAACGGCAAGGACCCAAGATGAACGGTGAGGTTACAGGGGGCAGAGATAAAGAAGGTGGAGGATTTTAAGTACTGAGGCTCAACAATCCAGAGCAATGGAGAGTGTGGAAAAGACGTGAAGAAGCGCGTGCAGGCAGGTTGGAATGGATGGAGAAAAGTGTCCGGTGTGATGTGTGATAGGAGAGTATCGGCAAGAATGAAGGGAAAAGTGTACAAGACAGTGATGAGGCCAGCGATGTTGTATGGTTTAGAGACAGTGGCCCTGGGGAAAAGACAGGAGTCAGAGTTGGAGGTAGCAGAGATGAAAATGTTGAGGTTCTCTTTGGGAGTAACGAGGATGGATAGGATCAGGAACGAGTACATCAGAGGGACAGCACATGTTAGATGTTTTGGAGACAAAGTCAGAGAGGCTCGATTGAGATGGTTTGGACATGTACAGAGGAGGGATAGTGAGTATATTGGTAGTAGGATGCTGAGGTTGGAACGACCAGGCTGAAGGCCCAGAGGAAGACCAAAGAGAAGATTTATGGATGTGGTGAAGGCGGACATGAAGGTCATTGGAGTAAGAGTCGAAGATGCAGAGGATAGGATGAGATGGAGGCAGATCATTTGCTGTGGCGACCCCTGAAGGGAACAGCCGAAAGGAAAAGAAGAAGACATCACTAAATTCGTTTCCTAAAAACTTTTTATATTCTTCATTTCACTCGCTCGGACTGGAGGAGAAAAAATAAAAATGCTGCGAGTACTGACTCTGTTTACATTGACACAGGAAATAATTCTAAATCCAATAATAATAATAATAATAATAATAATAATAATAATAATAATAATACATTCTATTTATAAGTCGTTGCAATATATTAAAATGTTCCAGCTTTATTTATTAGAATTAATAATGATCTCTTGATTTTGTTTAATTTTACCGAAAACACTGATAAAAATAATTGGTGTTCGAAGTTTCTCTTAATTTCTCATTTTCAGAAAATTAAAAATAAATCAATAATCCTTACAGAGTCATTAAATATCAACTTTAATGTTCCTTTCATTGAAAATTCCCTACAGTTCTGCATCAGGCCTGTATTTTAGAAAGTGAGGCAACACATCTCGATGAAAAGACACGAGAGATCATTATTACATCGACCTCCAAGTTCTTACTTTTCATTCTGAAATGAAACTACAAAAATGGGAATCGATCAAGGAATGAACTCAAAATTATAATTCAACCGCAACAGTCTGACAGGATTATTATCATCCAACATTCTGGAGCATCCCAAACATACACTCGGGCTTATTGAGCCTCCCTTGATGTGACTTGTGCAGGGAGGCGTGTCCTACATGATGGAGGAAATAAATGAAGTGCTCCTTTCATCCATCTCATGCTCTGGCTGCTCCCATTTACCAATTTCAACAAATACACCGGATAAACTGTAATTAATTGACAAACAAATAACATTATTATTATTATTATTATTATTATTATTATTATTATTATTATTATTATTATTATTATAGTTAAAAATGTATATGTAGCAGAGAGGGATGGGATGATTCGGGCACATCAGGATTGTGAGGCTCATCATTAGTTCAGGGCCCTCACCCTCTTGACACACAGTCCAGACAGCGAATGGGATTTCTCCCAGGAACCACTGCATAGTCGAACCCACCAAAAAATTTCCAGAGAGTATGGAGATTACCCAACACTGCAGCCTTCTGCATTGCCCAGACTGTCAGAAGAGCTGTGTTCCGGGAGCAAACCCAGGCAGTCTCTTGATCTGTGTCAGTAGATCAGGAGGTACCAATCCAAGGGCACCGAGAATAATAGGGAGTTGGACACTGTGTAATTTGGATTCAAGTGAGACATTTCATAGGCGAGGTCTGCATAGTTTGCATGTTTTTTCTGAATGTCGCCAATCACATTGCTGTCAAAAGGGACAGAAAATTCAATAATATGAATAATTTCATTGGTTTTGTCAAACAGAACAAGATCAGGATTATTGGCTTCAGTCTTCCTCAGGCTGTAAAAGAGTCGATTCCAGAGAAGCTTAAAATCATTGTTTTCCATGACGGCCTGGACATGATCAGGGTCGTATCATGGGTGAACCTCTGAGTCAAAACCACAAGCATGATGAAGACGATAGTAAAATGAGCGTGCCAGGCGATCATGTCTTTTCAAGTAAGAAGTTTGTGTCAGAGCAGAACAACCACTGACAAGGTGTTGAACAGTCTCACTAAATTCATGACATCATCTACATTTGGCATTGACGTTTTCCCTTAAAATATTACACTGGCGATTGCATGTAAAAAGGGACTGGTCCTGAGCAGCAAAAAGAAAGCCCTCAGTTTCACTTTTGAGACCAGCCGACTTCATCCAGGCGAGCAGTAGGATTACAGTACTGTTCAACACACTGCACGTAAACACTACGCAGTGGCTTTGCAGAAAGTTGCTCTTTGAAATGGCGACTCTGAGCTGATTTTGTAAATGACCTGGTTGACACACATTGACGTACCTTCCAGCAGTATCTCGCCTTCAACACAATCAAGAGTAAAGTTGAGATTCTGAGCAAGAACCCTGGCATGTTTGAAGTAACTGGGAAAGTCCTTGCTTTCATCATGAGTCTTCACATATTTCACAAGAGGATCATCAGATAAATACATATGTGTGAAAGTGCACAGCAAAATACGATCATGAAGAGCTTCCACATTGATCAAACCTCACCCTCCAGAATTGATTGACATATATAAACGATTGAGAGAGGAGTGAGGGTGGTGAGCTCGATTGTCTGACATGATCCTTCTTATAAGGGGGTCAAGGCCTATGAGATCATCTTTTGTCCAGTCTATGATACCAAACGAATATGACAGGACAGGCACTGCAAAAGTATTTGTGGCTTTGACTTTGTTTCTCGCGTTCAGCTCCGAACTCCAGATCTTTTTCAGACAAGATTTGTACTCTGCTCGTAGTTTGTCTTTGATGTGGGCTTTCTCGAGCTTTCCTCGAACTTGCATCCCTAAATAGGTGTAAACTGTAATTAATTGACAAACAAATAACATTATTATTTCTATTATTATTATTATTATTATTATTATTATTATTATTATTAGTAGTAGTAGTAGTAGTAGTAGTAGTAGTCGTAGTAGTAGTAGTAGTAGTAGTATAGTTTGAGTATATTTCCTTTTCCTTTTCTGGGGTTTGTTGACACTTGTGATGATTATCTGTTACCCACATTCATTTCAGTTAAAAAATAAATAAAAAAAGCTGGAAACACAACACAATTTTAGTTTTTATATATATTTTCCAGTTGTTTTTTTTTTTTTGTAAAAAGTTTTATTTTTTAAATTATTTTAGTTTATTTACCCCCATTTCACTGGAGGGCGGAATGCAAGGATCATGGCAGAAAGGCGTGGAACGCACTCTATGGAGGAGCTTCGGCATTATTTCACGGAAAATGGGTCAAAAACCTACAGAAAATTTCACCTTCGGAACACCTTCGGCACAACCACGGAATGTGCGGAAAGGACACGGAAAGACCGCAGTACAATGTCGGAATACATGTATAAAAGTGCTCGGATCACCTTCGGAACCAGTGCGGACAGCAAAGGAAGACCTTCAGATAATTCACAGAGCGTTCACGGAAAGCACGGAACACTTGAGGAACGACCACGGCACTACTCCTTTTTAGAAAGAAGACCCATGGAATGATTGCGGAGCAGGCGGAATGCAGGCGGAACGTTCATGTTCAACAAGGAAAGACTGAGGAATGACTCAGGAATAGCCGGCAACCATGTGGAAAAATCAGCAATGATCAAAAGATTTGCTTCTGATTCCACATATACACACGCGGATTACATCAATGAAGCTCATTTTCTCATTCATGTTTATAACTTAATAATATGTGCAGTGGGGCCAATAAGTATTGGGCAATGCAAAAATGTGCCGGTTCACCATTTAAAAAGATAAGAGAGGTTTGTAATTTTCATCGTCCGTACACATCGAGCTTGAGAGACAAAATGTAAAAAAAATCCAGGAAATCACATTGTATGATTTTTAAACACTTTATTTGTGAAAATGGGAGGCCAATAAGTATTGAGCAGCTAGAAAACAAACATTATTTCAGCCCCCACTCGTTAACAGTATGAATGACACCTGTTTGAACTGATTAGATGCATAAGAGACACCTTCAAACCTGCACACACCTTCAAACTGTCAGACTGTAGTCTTCACCATGACCAAGACCAAAGAGCTTCCCAAAGACACCAGAGATAAAATTGTACAACTGCACAAAGCTGGGATGAGTCAAACTGCAATTGGTAAACAACTTCGTGAGAAAAGATCAACAGTTGGAAACATTATTAGAAAATGGAAATACTAGTATAATATCACTGACAACCTCCCTAGGAGTGGCGCTCCATAAAAGATCTCACCTCCTGGGGTTCAAAGGATCCTGAGAACAGTGATTAATCAGCCCAGAACTGCATGGCAGGAACTGGTCAATGATTTGAAGACGGCAGGAACCACCGTCACAAAGATGACAATAACTAACACACTACGTCGTCATGAGATGAAATCCTGCATTGCCCGAAAGGTTCCCCTACTAAACAAAAAACATGTAAAGGCCCGTCTGAAATATGCTAAAGACCATCTGGACGATCCAGAGGAGGATTGGGAGAATGTGATGTGGTCAGATGAGACCAAAATTGAACTTTTTTGTTTAAACAGCACTCGCCGTGTTTGGAGGAAGAAGACTGCTGAGTTGCATCCCAAGAACACCATGCCTACTGTGAAGCATGGGGGTGGACACATCATGCTTTGGGGATGCTTTTCTGCAAAAGGGACAGGAAGACTGCACCGTATCAATGGCAACATGAATGGGGCCATGTATTGTGACATTTTGAGTAAAAACTTCGTTCCCTTGGTCAGAGCATTAAAGATGAAACATGGCTGGGTCTTCCAGCATGATAACGATCCAAAGCACACAGCCAAGAAAACCAAGGAGTGGCTCCGTAAAAAGCATATCAAGGTTCTGGAGTGGCCTAGCCAGTCTCCAGACCTCAACCCAATCGAAAACCTGTGGAGGGAGTTAAAACTTCGAGTTGCCAAGCGACAGCCCTCAAACATCACAGCTCTAGAGCTCACAGCACAGCACAGCACAGCTCTGTGCAGAGGAGTGGAACACAATACCAACTGAAGTGTGTGTAGACCTGGTCAAGAACTACAGGAACCGTTTGATCTCTGTCATTGCCAACCAAGGCTACATTACAAAGTATTAAAAGTAACTTAAATAAATAAACCAAT
The DNA here is from genome assembly GCA_024760905.1 of Plotosus lineatus. Taxonomy (NCBI): domain Eukaryota; kingdom Metazoa; phylum Chordata; class Actinopteri; order Siluriformes; family Plotosidae; genus Plotosus; species Plotosus lineatus. The sequence goes on along the minus strand of CM045730.1, from coordinate 62,884,895 downwards.
GAAAAAATATACAAAACAAAATTAAATTAGATGAGGTGCAAATTTCTGGCTGAAGAAGATTTTTAACCAGCCTTAATAGAATATTTTATTAGCGACATAGTACTAAAATGTAGTGTTTTGTATCGGTGACATAATTCAGTAATAATTATACACAGCAACAGCTGTGTTTAAATAAAAATTCTAAGCATCAGAAAAAAAAAAAATCTGTTTTTGTTTTTAGTGGGAATTTACGTATCCTGCATAAAAAACAAACAACCTCCTTTTTGAATAGTCTGGAAAACGTTGTGATAGCATGTCAGGGTCTTTTAAAAATAGAGTGAGCCTTGGTACTCGAATTTAATCTATTCCAGATGGCTGATCGGATTCTAATTGGTTTGGATTCCCAATCCACTTTTCCCATTACAAATAATGTACATAAATGGTCTTAATCCATTCTGTCATCTTATGAACAGAAGGTTTCCGTAACTCAGACCATAGGTCAGTAAATCAAGTGAAAAAAAATACAGTATTTGAATACAGTACACTATGTTATGGTCTGTGTTGTGAGAGACTCTTTAACTGCACTGTGGATTTTTATGGTCTCTTACAAATAAGTTGTGCGTTGAAATGCGCATTGGGGAGGACCGTGGCTGCCACACATGGGGTGAAATGCTAAACAAATACACATTTAATCACGGGCTTTAAAGACTAGCAGCGCTCTTCCTGGTCTCTCGCTCTCTCTCTCTCTCTCTCTCTCTCTCTCTCTCTCTCTCTCTCTCTCTCTCTTTTTCTCTCTCTAAACCAAGTTTACCAGTCATGGTAGCAGGTAAGTGCTATGCAGTGTTGAATGAGGATTCTGTGGCATTTTCTAAATATTTCAAAACATTTTCTAAATATTAAAAAAAAAAAAAAAGTCATACATTCTATATTTATCAGTATCTCCAAGTCTGAGGCCATGGTTCTCAGTTGGACAAGGGTGGAATGCACCTTCCGGGTCGGGAATGAGGTCCTGCCCCAAGTGGAGGAGTTTAAGTGTCTTGGGGTCTTGTTCACGAGTGAGGGAAGGATGGAGCGGGAGATCGACAGACTGCTGTTAAGCGGAGCCTGTACCGGTCCATTGTGGTGAAGAAGGAGCTGAGCCACAAGGCGAAGCTCTCAATTTACCAGTCGATCTACGTTCCAACCCTCACCTATGGTCACAAGCTTTGGGTAGTGACGGAAAGAACAAGATCACGGATACAAGCGGCTGAAATGAGCTTCCGTCGCTGGGTGGCGGGGCTCTCCCTTAGTGATAAGGTAAGAAGCTCTGTCATCCGTGGGGAGATCGGAGTAGATCCACATATCCGCATTGAGAGGGGCCAGTTGAGGTGGCATCCGGGAAGCATCTGGTCAGAATGCCTCCCGGATGCCTCCCTGGTGTGGCGTTTTGGGAATTTCAAACCGGGAAGAGACCCCGGGGTCGACCTAGAACACGCTGGAGGGACTATGTCTCTCGGCTTGTCTGAGACCGCCTTGATGTCCCCTCGGGAGAGTTGGGGGAAGTGGCTGGGGAGAGGGACGTCTGGAATTCTTTGTTTAGGTTGCTGCCCCTGCGACCCGACCCTGGACTAAGCGGAAGATGATTTTGATGATGAAGATAATGAATATGATGATGATGATGATGACATTCTCTATTTAAAGGCAGGTTTTGATGACGGCTTTGAGGTTTTGATAAACAAAGCTTAGGCGGTTATGCTTGTAAGCCGATCTCTGGGTTTTCTGTTTGGTATTCTAAATCGTATTTGTCGCTGGAGGTGGTGAATGGCGTGGTGTATTGAGGGGCACTGAAGGGGCTTACCTCAGTTAAGTACATCTTATCAGCTCACATTCTGTCATGCCAAAACACACACACACACACACACACACACACACACACACACACACACACGTCCATACCTACACACACACACACACACACACACACACACACACACGCACACACACGTCCATACCTACACACACACACACACACACACACGTCCATACCTACACACACACATGCACACACATACGTCCATACCTAGACACAGACACGTCCATACCTACACACAAGTCCATGCCTGCACCAACACAAACACACAAACGTGTCCATACCTGCACCAACACATACACGTCCATACCTGCACACACACACACACACACACACACACACACACACACACACACACACACACACACACACATCTATACCTGCACCAACACACACACATCCATAACTGTACCAACACACGCATACACACGTCCATACCTGCACCAACACGCACACACACACACACACACACACACACACACACACACACACACACACACACACACACACACGTCCATACCTGCACCAACACACACACGCACGTCCATACCTGCACCAACACACACACATACACATGTCCTTACCTGCACCAAGACACACACACACACACACACACACACACACACACACATACACATGTCCTTACCTGCACCAAGACACACACACACACACACACACACACACACACACACACACCATACCTGCACCATCACACACACACACACACACACACACACACACACACACACACACACACACACACGTACATACCTGCACCAACACACACACACGTCCATACCTGCACCAACACACACACATACACATGTCCTTACCTGCACCAAGACACACACACACACACACACACACACACACACACACACACACACACACACACACACACACACACACACTCACACACACCATACCTGCACCATCACACACACACACACACACATGCACACGTCCATACCTGCACCAAGACACACACACGCACACACACACACACACACGCACACACACACACACACACACACACACACACACATCCATACCTGCACCAACACTCATTGCTTAGGCTGTTGCCCCCGCGACCTGACCCCAGATTAACAGACAGACAGACATTACAGACAGACAATACTTTATTACCTTAAAAAGGATTTTGCTATGGGCTACAGAGCTCAAAAAGCCACAACTAATTCACAAAAACATGCAGGAGCATACAAGAGCATATAAAAAAAAACATACAAAAAGACTTGCATACATATAACAAGAAGAAATGCAATCGAATGTAGTTTTGATTTGTTTTTGACTGCAAGATATTCGAACCAACATGGAGATGAAAAGGTAAGTATGCTTTGGATAAAAGCGGAATAAAATAACATCATAATAGATTGTGAAACATTAAAAGATCTTAACTTGCGAGTTAAATGCAGGCGTTGTTGACATTTACTGTACAAAACATCTGTGTTGGTATTCCATGTTAATTTGTTATCAATAAAAGTCCCAAGGTATTCAGTGACTGTTTGAATCAGCTCATCGTTAATAAAGAGAGGTGATACAGTCAGAGAGTTCGTTCTGAAGTCAATACACAGTTCTTACATCTTTTTCACATTAAAAATCAAGTGATTGTCCTTGCACCATGTTGTGAAATGTTGCACATTGTCTGTACACTGACTCTCTGATTCAAAATTGGACATCTGGCCAGCAATGGCTGCATCATCAGCAAACTTAATGTTGATTCAGTTAGTCTCTGTACTGGTGCAGTCGTTAGTATACAGAGTAAAAAGGACTGGTGACAGTACACACCCTTGCGGCGCTCCAGTATTGATTGTCTTCCTGTCTGACACACTACCATTCACTTTCACGTACTGTCGTCTGGCGTGAAGAAAGTCCGCAATCCACTTGATCAGATTCGAGTTCACTCCCAGGTCTTGAAGCTTCATGATGTGAGACTGGATGGTATTGAAAGCTAAGGAGAAGTCGACAAAAAGGATTCTAATATATGACTTAGGGGTTTCTAGGTGATTATAGATGTTTAAGAGAAGAGAAAGTGTCGCGTCGACAACTCCGCACTGGGCTCTGTAGGCAAACTGTAGCGGGTCGAGTAGATGGCTCACCTCAAACATTACTCTCTTCAGAACAATGTGCTCCAGACATTTCATGGTGATGGAGGTGAGTGCAACAGGCGGTATCATTCAGACAGACGGTAATCATTCAGTTCCTTTGGCTTGCTCTTCTTTGAGATGAGAATGGTCTCTTTTCTGATGTTGATATGTGCGTAGCTGTTGATGACATCAACTTCGCTTACGGTTACCAGAGTGTTTGAGTCCTGGATGTTCAGGTAAGCTTCCTCTTTCTTTTCACTGAAGTCATGGCAATCAAAACGACAATAAAAAGAGTTGAGTTCTTCTGCGAAGCATTTGTTGTCTGATGTCGTAATGTCCTCCCGTTGCTTGTTGTTGCCAATCATGGACTTGATTCCCTGCCACGCTTGTTTTAGATTGTTCTGCATGAACTGTCGTTCCACCTTTTCTTTATATTCGGCCTTGCACTGTCGTGTCTTCGAGTGCCGTGTCTTTCTGCGTGAGATTGAGTTGTATAGCATCCTTTTCCATGAAGGCTCTCTTTTTATCATTAAGCAAGGTTTTAAAATCTTTCATGACCCAGGGTTTATTGTTAGGGAATATTTTGACAGTTTTTGTAGGTACAACATTATCGACACAGAAATTTATGTAGCTTGTAATGGCATCATTCAGAGAATCAGGATTATCATTTGCCTCATCGAACACATTCCAATCAGTGCATTCAAAACAACCTTTAAGATGTTCAATAGAGTCACTGGTCCATGATTTCACAGTTTTAACAATTGTTTTCTCTGTGATTATTTTCTGTCAATAAGTTGGAATAAGATATACACTCTTATGATCTGAAAAACCAATAGGAGGCTTCATGTATGACTTGTAAGCTTTCGGTACATTTCCATAACACAGGTTGTGTTGTCCTTCCGGGTTTTACATTTCACATATTGCTCATAGTTTGGCAGAACTGATTTTAGAGTACATGCATTTAAATCACCTCGCACAAACTTTGGCGCATCTGGGGAGATGGAGTCAAGAAATTGTAGATGCTCATGAATCGTGTCAGCAGCTTTCTTGTTGTTTGAGCTCAGGGAAATATAAACAAGTACAACGAACACTTGTCCAGAGTGCATAATCATGTTAATAAAACCTATATACTCATATGTAGTTGTATTTAATTCTGCACTCATGTTGTTGTTGTTGTATTACCATACGACCCTCGTGTTGTTGTTGTTGTTGTTGGTACAGGTGTGTGAAGTGGGCGTTGAGTGTTAGTTCTAAATTATAAATGTCTGTTCTCGGCTCTCCTGGATTGATGACTCAGCGCGGTGTATGTTTTCAGTGAAATGTAGAAATACCTCGAGCCAATATGTCTGTATATAATACAATGGATTAATTTCATGGTATTAATTTATTTAATTTTTTAATGGATTAATTTTGAGCCAAGGTACACTTTTTTCTATGAAAAAAGTCTTGAGGCACGCCACCAGCTGATTACTTGCAAGCAGCTTTGCGTAATCAAACTTCTCATTTGACAGAAACAATAAATCCAAGTGAAAGATCGCTTTCATTGTACTGCCGCGCGTGACAGGCCTCGGTCAAGCTCGCCGTCTTTGCTTTCTTTTGCCCACCACTCATACTAGGGCCTTCATCTGGGTCCGAATTTTGTCCAGGGTCTTATTCGGAGTTAGCATATTTCCTTTTCTAGCTACCCGCTGCCACCGACAGGCGAACATTTATTGTACTTATGACATGATTACTCCACCACGGCACTACGCTCACAGCCGACAGCGGCACGTATTGGCAGATAATTAATTTGTTTGTAAAAAAGGCTTTTTAGACAAATTAGGTGAAACTGGAAAATTTTCCACGGCACACCTGACTATATCTCACGAAACATTCGTGTGCCGCGGTACGGTGGTTGAAAGACACTGCTGGATCTGGATCTGGTGATGGTTTTTAAGTCGCATTTCTTCAGCCGCTCATTTGAGATTCTTTTCATGCTCCGCCCCCGTTTCCAAATTAATAGAATCGCTCTGATGGAACTTTTAATGTTTTGATGCTGTCATGAGACTTCCTGTCTCCGCTGATCAACATGTAAGCATACACACACACACACACACACACACACACACACACACACACACACACACACACACACACACTTATTACAGTGCTACAGGATTGAAGCGACTCCACTGCTTCATCTTCTCCCCCGGGTTCCCTTTATATTTCAGTTTTCTCCCACAAAACATGGCTGTTCCAGATCACCCCGAGGTGCGAGTGTGCATATGAATGTGTGAGGGTTGACCCTGCGATGGCCTGGCCAGCTGTCCAGGGTGTACTCTGCGCTCGCCCAGAGTCGGCTGGATTGGCGCCAGCCTCCATGTGACCCTAACTAGGAATTAGGATTAAGCGGTTCAGAAAATTAATGAATAAATAGAAATGTAAATGTACTTTATTTATAAGTAAAAATCTGCACATTGTAATTACAGTGTATTTCGGAAAAGAGCTGTTTAATATTTATAAAGTACAAAATAGCACCATCTCATCACAGCATCTCGAATGTGCTTTATTTCAACCTCAAGTAACAATAACGTGATAAAAATTAAGACCTTTAAAAACCGATGAGATAGAGATTTTTTTTTTCGGCTTTTTCCCTTTATCAAGGATCGCCACAGCGAATGATTCGTACGTTTGATTTGGCAGAGGTTTTTACGTCGGATGCCCTTCCTGTCACAACCCTTTAGCAAGGGACAGAAACACACTGACGGCTTTGCAGCTCCTCTTTAACAAAGTCAGCAATGGTTCTTTCACATGCCTCTCACCATAGACAGTGAGAGACATGGCCCGCCTTTGATAACCCAGTTAGCTGCACTGGGGGGGGGGGGGGGGCAGTGACAACCCTGTGGAGAGTGGGACTCGAATCCCCAACCTGAGGATCAGCGATCCAGCACCCTATACCACTAAACCACCCCGTCCCCCTAAAAACCCTTACATATACACGTTTTATCAAGGATTTTAGAGTCTCGTTTAAGCAAACAGTTTGTCATTAAAGATTATTTTTTATTTTTTACCTCTTGTCATCTGCCAAGATGTTGAAATCATAAAACGTGGGTGTGGTCACCTGTCAGAACTTGACGAGGTGTACCAGCTATAAATAGGATGTGACCGTCTGTCATAATTAGTTTCTGTTCTTCCAACGTACAATCCAATGTCCTGATTGGCCCTGATTGAGCTCTCTATAAGACACACCTGTACACCTGTGCATTCATACAGCAATCTAATCCGCTCTCCATAGCACAGAACAGCAGATCTTTCAGATTCACATCAAACTTCACAGAACAGGAATTTCAGGTTCTTGAGCAAGTCTGGAGAAACACCGACCATTCCTGGGAGATGTTTGTTGTTCTGCAGTTTTGTACCATTTTAATTTTTCCAATGTGCTCCTGGTGTCTGATCAGCCAAACATGTAACACAACAGTCAACAAACAAATAAATAAATAAATAACATATAGGTAAAGGGCATCAGGGTTTTTGTTCAGGTTCATATGAAAGCTCACAGAACAGGAGTTTCAGGTTCGAGAGCAAAACACAGAAACACACTGACGTCTCATGTTGTTTTTGGAAGATTTTTCTGTTTCTCTCTCAGTCACTGAACAATATCTTCCTCAAACTGATTTAAAACTTCCTGATTTCCTGAAGATGAAACTGCATCAGAAACATTAGTTTGGGGTTCACACTCACTGCAGGTTGGTGTATGTTGTGTAGTTAAACTTGGCAGTGGAGGAGAGGTCATGGCAGCCCCAGATCATAACATAACAACACCCTGACCCCGACCAGTCCCTCCCAACACTGTAAAAATATCTATGATCAAAGAGTGAACAAAATATGAGCTTTGTCATTAAAAGAGGGGAAAGTAAATATTATCAATAAATTAAACACAGGTGTAGTCAAGGACCAAATCAAACTATTTAAAGAATTGAATAAAACACACAATGAATCAGAAATGAAACACAAACCCTCTAAACCAAAAACAAAGATATTCAGATGTGACTGAAACTTCCAAAGCCCGGATAGTCCAACAAGCTCAACTCCCTGAATCACATCGTGGGGATTTTGGTCCCCTGTGTGTCCTCATTTAAAAAAAAAAAAATTAAAAAAAAAAAAAAAAAAAAAAAAAAAATATATATATATATATATATATATATATATATATATATATATATATATATATATATATATATATATATATATATATATATAAAACTGAATAAAAAAGGGATAATCTAGTTGGTAAAAGGTTGGATGGGATTGTTTTGGTCGGGAAGAAGAATCATTTGCATGGTGGAATCGTTTGGTGTCGATACTGTTATAAATCTCCTGAAGACAGAGAGATGAAGATGGAACAGCAGTCTCTTCCCTATGGAAGTTCACTACACAGAGGATCCATTAGTGTCAGGATTCTACACTGGATGGGATTAAACACACCAGAACATCAGGCGCATGGAATCCTGGGCAAGTTTCTGGAAAGTCAGAGATTCCACTGAGACTCGGCTTCAAAGATTCACCAAAAGAACCGATTCAAAGAGTCGACTCGTGATCCGGAATGAATCATCGTTCCTGAAGTGAAAGAATTTCTCTCAGTCTCGATTCCATTTCGGGTCGCGGGGAGGAAAAGTTCCTGAGAAACCTGACGGCAGAAAAGTGGATCTGAATGTGAGAGAAAGGGAAGAGAAGCGTGAAGGTGAGTGATGTGTTTATTATAAATAAGTTTAGAGGAGGATGAGGTGGATATAGAGGAAATAAAGCTGGTGGGAAATGAGCTGGAGGAAACCTGTGGTGTGTGAGATGCAGGGAGAACCTCACCTGGAAAACAGGTGTTATCACCTCTGGACCTCTACAGGACTTTCCCCCTCCTTTCTTCATTAAAGCTTCTAATATTTATGGCGTGGAGTGTTCTGCGTGTGGAACAAACAGAAAGTGTTTATAAAGTTGTATTTGTTGAGATTTCTCTCAGTTGTGTTTTGGAAGCAGAAGGGAAGATGTTCAGATTCAGCACAAACTCAACACCCATCTGGAGATTTATAAAAATACCACAAACTCACCCTGTAGAGAAATAAATTCGTGTTAAATGTGAGTTGGAGTAAAAAGGGAATTCAGACATGTTTGGAAAGAAGAACTCGGGAGAAACTTGGAGTCGGTTCTGGTCCACAAGAACCTATTTAATCCCACTGCTCACATTTATCACGACTAATGTTCCTCATATACTTTATTCAGGATTAAAACTAAACCCGGACATGATTGGGTAGTTTGGTCATGTGACTGTACACATTAATTTTCTGGTTCTTCCAGCTGAACACGATGATGATGTCAGAGCTCAGGAATGTCAGTGATGTTTTCTCAGTAAAATTTTGAAGAGCTCATTATTATTTTTGTTCAGATAATCATGAAACTGTTCCGTACACATCCATATAGTAATGATTATATTAATCCTGGTTTATTCTTCGATGTGAGATCTCAGTCTCTGTGTGTTGCACGATCCCTCAGTACTGTAAACACAGGATGGATCTTTTTGACTAAAACACTCACATTTTTCTTGAGGACTTTGAGGTGAAAGTAATTTGGATGAAAGTTTCCATGTTTGTTTGTTTATTTGTGTCTTTGTGTATTTCTAGGAGTGAAATCCATTCCAGTAGAAGGAATCCGACTCTTCAGGACTCAGCTGTGTATTTGTGGAAAGTTTAATAATATTCAAAGATGGAGCCTCCTGATTTGGATACAGATAATGTTTCCCCACCTTCAAAACCACAGGAACCCGATAAGTCAGGGTATTTTATTTATTATATATTTATATATAAATTAGTGATGCTCCAGGTACCAGCAATTACTAAATAATAATTTAAATTATTACTACAAAAATATGAAACACAGATCTGCATTTTATGTCATTTGGGCCACAGAGATAGTGAGAGCAGGTGCCTTGCTTTTAAAGGCACAATGCAGTTTACAGTAAAGTAGTGCCACGCGCACTCGACACAGGAACAGACATTTACACAACCTTTAAATTATAGGCGTGTCCTGTCTGAGAACTAAATCCATTCATTCAGTTTCTCAACCACAGGGGGCAGTGGTGGTCTGGTGGTATAGGGCGCAGGATCGCTGATCCAAAGGTTGGGGGTTCGAGTCCCACTATCCACAAGGTTGTCACTGTCCCCCCCAGTGCGGCTAACTGGGCTATCAAAGGCGGGCCATGTCTCTCACTGTCTATGGTGAGAGGTTCATGTCAAAGAACCATTGCTGACTTTCGTAAAGAGTAGCTGCAAAGTCGTCAGTGTATTTCTGTCCCTTGCTAAAAAGGATTGTGACAGGAAGGGCATCCGACATAAAAACCTCTGCCAAATCAAACGTGCGAATCAGATGATTCGCTGTGGCGACTCCCGAGTAAAAGGGAAAAAGCTGAAAGAAAGACATACAGACATCAGCATTTTATGTAATTAAATTATGTATTTTGGGAACAGTAAATCTCTCTCTCTCTCTCTCTCTCTCTCTCTCTCTCTCTCTCTTTCTGAGACAGCAGAGTGTTAATTATTACTGGTATTTCTGTTGGATTCTAGAATGATGGAGGGAAAGAGATCAGAATCACCAGAACCCAGCTTTGTGTCCATGAAGAGTGATCATTCCATTGATCATCCAATTCATTTCAGATCCAGTTGTGATGATGTGAGGTGAGTATGGTGAGATGTTTTACAGCAGTGATCCACCTGATCAAACTCTCTGGTGTCATGATGAAGCCCTTCATGATGTTTATCAGGTGTTGAAGCAGTAAAACACTAAACTGTGCAGCGCTGCAGCTCTCGGACTGGCGGTGAGGAAACTGCTTTAAGAGTTCAGTTCAGTCTGCAGTCCCTGAGCTGGAGGGTCTGTGGTGATCCACAGCAACATCTCCACCTGGAACAGTCTGATAGGATCAGTGAGGAAATCCTGAAATCAGTGGATTGTGTTGAGAGGATGGTGTTAAATATCCGTCTCTGTATTTATTACTGTGTGTTGTGCAGATATGAAAACATATCGTCCATATTACAATGATGGTTTTATTTATTCACAGACCACAAAAGAAGAAATCAAACATCAGCACCAATCAGTTGGACTCCATATTCAAGGTGCGTGTGTGTGTGTGTGTGTGTGTGTGTGTGTGTGTGTAAGGAGGTTGCAGGTTATATTTAAAGATAATAATCATGTCCAGATTTAGTGATGTGCAGGTGCATTATGGGTAATCAGACAGAATTTGAGTTGTCACTGTGGGAATAGAAAGAGACTTTTCTTCTTTTCCTAAAATAAACTCGTTTCTCACTGTGTAAGATTATAATATTTAGATCTGTTCCTGTGTGTTTCTGACCAGGAGCTCGAACAAAAAGTCATCACTCTGATAAAGAACGAGCTGAAGAGGTTCAGGAAACTCTTGAGTCCAGATTACCCAGCATACACTGAGAGGGAGGTGGAGGATGAGGAGGATGTGCACAGTGTCAGAGACGGAGCTCTGAAGATCACACTGCACGTCCTGAAGAACATGAACCACACAGATCTCGCTAACACACTGCGCTACAGTAAGAGCTCTGAGTCCTGACTTTATTCCATCAGGTTCACTTCAGAGAGGAAATTGTTTCAGATCCAAACACTTTCAGTTTGAAGTTTGATTTTAGTATCATACACATCTGGTGCTTTTCTGTTCTGTTTGTGCTCCAGCTTGTGGTTCCTCTGTATGATGGTCCTGTTCCTTCAATAAGATTTACTTCATGAATCAGGAATGAATGGCAGCATTTGGAAGAATTTTACATTTGATATTGTGTTGAGTGATTTTACATTAAAACATGTTATTACTTTGTTTATTAGAGTCTGTGGCCCCTGTGTGTCAGTTAAAGTTAAAATCCAACCTGAGAGAGAAGTTTAAAAGAATTAATGAAGGAGTCTCACAGCATGGAAGCTCAGCACTTCTGAATGAGATCTACACAGAGCTCTACATCACAGAGGGTTGGAGTGGAGACGTCAATAATGAACATGAGGTGAGACAGATTGAGACAGTGTCCAAAAGACCAGGGACACAGGAGACACCCATCAAATGTAATGATCTCTTTAAAGACACATCCATCAGAAGTGTGCTGACTAAAGGAGTTGCTGGAATTGGAAAAACCATCTCTGTGCAGAAGTTCATTCTGGACTGGACTGAAGGAAATGCAAATCATGACGTCTCCTTCATGTTTCCACTTCCCTTCAGAGAGCTGAATCTGATGAAGGAGAAACATCTCAGTCTGATAAACCTTCTTCATCATTTTTTCCCAGAAATGAGAAAACTACAATTAATAGACTGTGACTCCTACAAAGTAGTTTTGATATTTGATGGTCTGGATGAATATCGACTTCCTCTAAATTTCCAGAAGAATGAGATACTGTATGATGAGACAGAATCTGCATCAGTGGATGTGCTGTTGACCAACCTCATCAAGGGGAATCTGCTTCCTTCTGCTCTCCTCTGGATCACCTCTCGACCAGGAGCGGTCAATCAGATCCCTCCTGAGTGTGTAGACCAGGTAACAGAGGTACGAGGCTTCAATGATCCTCAGAAAGACGAGTACTTCAGGAAGAGGATCAGTGATCAGCGCCTGGCCAATAAAATCATCTCACACATCAAGTCCTCAAGAAGCCTCTACATCATGTGCCACATCCCCGTCTTCTGCTGGATTTCAACAACTGTTCTGGAGAGAATGTTGGGCGGCGCAGAGAGTGGAGAGATCCCCAAGACTCTGACTCAAATGTTCACACACTTCCTAGTCTTTCAGATCAAACACAAGGACCAAAAGTACCATCAGAAACATGACCTTGATCCTCAGAAAACCAGACAGAGCATCCTGGCACTGGGAAAACTGGCTTTCCAGCAGCTGGAGAAGGGAAACCTGATCTTCTATGAGGAAGACCTGAGAGAGTGTGGCATTGATGAGAGAGAAGTGTCCGTGCACTCAGGAATGTGCACCCAAATCTTCAGAGAGGAGTTTGGGCTTCACCTAGGAAAGCTGTTCAGCTTTGTGCATCTCAGTGTTCAGGAGTTTCTGGCTGCTTTATACATGTTTCTCACCTTCGTCGTTGAAAAGAGAAATAAACTCATGGAGCAACATACTGGAGTTTTAAATCCAAGCATGTGTGATTTCCTGAAGAGTGCAGTGGACAAGGCCTTACAGAGTGAGAATGGACATCTGGACCTGTTCCTCCGCTTCCTCCTGGGTCTCTCACTGGACTCCAATCAGACTCTCTTACGAGGCGTAATGCCAACGACAGGAAGTAGATCTCACAGCCAACCGGAAACAGTGGCATACATCAAGGAGATGATCAGGAAGAATCCATCTCCAGAGAAATCCATCAATCTGTTCCACTGTCTGAATGAACTGAATGATGATTCTCTCGTACAGGAAGTCCAAACTTACCTGAACAGAGGAGGTGAGCATCGTCTCAGTGGAACCAAACTCTCTCCTGCTCAGTGGTCGGCTCTGGTGTTTGTGTTGCTGAACTCAGAACAGGAACTGGATGAGTTTGATTTGTGGAATTTTGTCCCGTCAGAGGAATGTTTGCTGAAGCTGCTGTCGGTGGTCAAAGCCTCCAGGAAAGCTGCGTGAGTATTTTATTTATAAATGTTTTACTGTGAGGTTTATTATTTTAATGTAACTCTGAACTGCACTGTTGGGATGAAAGTTTATTATTAGTTACTCAAATCATCTTTAATCAAACTTCTGATACTTCTCCTGAAGATTGCTTCACTTTTTACACCAAAACCTTGTGTCCTCTGAGGGACACGTGAGAGAATAAGAAAACTTTCACACCTGCCTTGTTGGGTTTGGACTGATTGGATTTTCTCTTTAGTTTGGATGGATGTAAACACTCCACCTGTATTGTGAGCACTCGACCTGTATTCAGGTCGAAAACAAACAACTGATGCGGTGTGTGTAAAATCGAAGGTGACGAGGAGACAGATGTGTAACTGTACGAGCACAGAGAACAATACACACCAGCTGTTTTAGTATCTCTGTAAAATTCCACCTTGAACTCAGTGTAGAGTACAACGAGTATTGGAGATCAGAGTGTTTTGTGTGTGTGTGTGTGTGTGTGTGTGTGTGTGTGTGTGTGTGTGTGTGTGTGTGTCTCGCTGCTCGCTCTCACACGTGTGTGTGATGTACAGGAGTTGATGATGTTATAATAAATTGTATGTGAGAGATTGCGGTGCAGAGAGATGGCGCTGCTCCTGTAAATGTGCTAATGTGACGTTCCCAGCAGGCCTGTGGGCATCACTATGATGGCATGAATATATATAATATACATATACAGTACATGTAATATTAATATTGTTCTATATCGGAGTGGCTAACTGTGAGAGTCAAACAGCCACACCATGTGCTGACCTGCCAAGACACACATGCACACACACACACTCTCTCTCACACACACACGCCTTTCTTTGTTTCTTCTTCTCATTTTGCCTCTTGCGGAGTCTCTCAGCTGACCAGAATTGAAGCAGCCTCTTATGCAGTGTGATGTAGCTCTTGCAGACCTTCCTTCTCGAATACTGGAGCTTTCTTCCATGATTTCTTGACACTGCGGAGGTTTAGGGATAGTGAGTATATTGGTAGTAGGATGTTGAGGTTGGAACTACTAGGCAGAAGGCCTAGAGGAAGACCAAAGAGACGATTCATGGATGTGGTGAAGGAGGACATGAAGGCAGTTGGTGTAAGAGAAAAAGATGCAGAGGATAGGGTGAGATGGAGGCAGATGATTCGCTGTGGCGACCCCTAAAGGGAAAAGCCGAAAGGACAAGAAGTTTATTACTGTATAAGCATTTGTAGTGTTGAATATGTATTTATTGATATTATATACACATACACACGTGGGACATTGGTGGTCTAGTGGATAGGGCACAGGATCGCTGATCCTAAGGTTGGGGGCACGAGTCTCCACAAGGTTGTCACTGTCCCCCCCAGTGCAGCTAACTGGGTTATCAAAGGCGGGCCATGTCCATTACTGTCTATGGTGAGAGACATGTAAAAGAACCATTGCTGACTTTCGTAAAGAGTAGCTGCAAAGCCATCAGCGTGTTTCTGTCCCTTGCTAAAATGGTTGTGACCGGAAGGGCATCCGATGTAAAAACCTCTGCCAAATCAAATGTGCGAATCAGATGATCGCTGTGGCGACTCCCGAGAATGGGGGAAAAAAGCCGAAAGAAAAGAAGATATACATGTACGTATACGTCAGTCAGGGGGGTCGATCCTACGGAAATCGGCGGTTGTGAGTGTGTGTGTGTGTGGGGGTCCCCGGTCCCTGGTCCCCATTAACCGTGGAACGTGAGTGATCCCTGTATTGGTGCTTGATAAAGATTTAATCATTGAACTAGTAGATTATTTTATTTTATTCTTTATGCCCAATCTTGTTTTTAGATACATTTTATTGATTAAGGTTCATGGTGCTATCCTTATTTCTGCCTATATTGTATTGGGGTGCTACCTAGATTCAAGTCATTTTTGGTTTGGTATCTCGAAATGACCCTACAAGAACAATATACTCATACAGTCATTTGAATACCGCTTAATCCTGCTAGGGTCGCAGGGACGCTGTTACCTGTTTAAGGTAACACTCCGAGAAAGCAGGGAACACCTGATACAGCTTGGCAGCCTATCACAGGGCACAGCCTAATGTGCATGCCTTTTAGACTGTGGGAGGAAACTGGTATACCTGGTGGAAACCCACACTGTGTGTGTGTGTGTGTGTGTGTGTGTGTGTGTGTGTGTGTGTGTGTGTGTGTGTGTATACACACATTATTAGCCATAAAATGGTGCTGAATAAACCAGAAAAAAGCTTTCAACACATGCAAGCACATATATGTTCTATGTATGCGTATAAATACACACATGCATACACACTGTTGGCCAAAACATGGTGCTGAATAAACCTGAAAAAAGTTTTTAATGAAGATAAAGTCATCAGAAAATAATTTGTCAACAAATAAATTCATTCATTCCTTTTTGGAATTTGGTATATACAGTACATGTAATGTTAATATTGTTCTGTATCAGGGGTGGCGAACAAGTTAGACACAAAGAGACAGACTTTTTAACTGTGAGAGTCAAAGAACCACACCATGTGCTGACCTGCCACGACACACACACACACACACACACACACCCACCCACACACACACACACACACACACACAAACACAATTAAAACCCGATATTTGTCAAATAACACACTCCTGTCCTTATAACACAACAGCAAGAATTGTCCTTGTTCATTTCAAGTTAATTGTCCACCCTCAACATACACATCAAATGTAGCTTAGCCAGAGGTAACACAGCAACTACCCTGGAGGTCAGATACCCCCCCCCTACACACACACCCCCACACACACACACAGGCACCTCTCTCTCTTTCTCCCTTGCTCTGACACACAAATACTCAACACACTGCAGATACATAGATACGGCCTGTATACTATAAATTGATGAATATTAAAATATAAACGCAATCATGTTGAGTCAGGTGTTTTCTTCCAAACTACATCAGAGTTTCTTCCCTTGCTGGAGTGATGGGATGATCATTTCAGTGGGATTTCGGCATTTCTTGTTTCTAGTCTGTCTGTCTGTCTTCCTTTCGGCTTTTTCCCCTTTTACTCGGGAGTCGCCACAGCAAATCATCTGATTCGCACATTTGCTTTGGCAGAGGTTTTTACGTCGGATGCCCTTCCTGTCACAACCCTTTTAGCAAGGGACAGAAACACGCTGACGGCTTTGCAGCCTCCTCTTTACGAATGTCAGCAATGGTTCTTTTACATGCCTCTCACCATAGACAGTGAGAGACATGGCCCGCCTTTGATAACCCAGTTAGCCTAGTAATCTTCTGCATATCAGGTTTGTATTCAGTTGTAGCCAAGAGATTTAAGTCTGTTGTCCTCGCGTAGCTCAATCATCTCCAATTCACTCGCTGCCTCATCATTGAGAAGCGAGGATTTGAGGCAGTCGGTCTCTGTATTAAAAGGGTCGATGAGAAAAGCGATCTGTGGTCTTTTCTGCTGCAGGTCCTCAAACCGTGAAGTAAAGTCCTTCTGCAGTTGTGCAAGCGCGGTCATGTACTGAGCGATATTCATTTTAACGCGGCCTTCTGCTCTGCGCTGCGTGATGAAGGAAAATGAGATAGATTTCCATTTTGAATGTGCACTTTGAAAAGCTTTACCTTGTTAACAAAGGAGAATACACTGTGTCCACTTTGTGCCAGATCAGGAAGTGTTTTTAATTTCCCCTGCAGGTCCAGGTTTAGTTTATCCAAAAAATGTGTGAAAGCATGTCCACTAAAAAGCCAAATCCATCAGCCATTTGGGGTCTGAGAGCAGAGGATCACTTTTGTTCTTTTCTGCCAGAAAGACGTGGTTTAAATTCAGTGTTTTTGACACGAGTTGCATCCGGTGGATGATGCAGTGAAAATTCCAAAATTCTGGGAAGACGTCGTCACCCTTGCAAAGGCCCACAAGGCCGTTCACAGAACCAATCATCGATGGAGTTCTATCCGTGGCTATTGCGGTGAGTTTTTCGAAAAACAGTTCGCATTTTTGAATACAGTCGGCCCCCGCCTTATGAAATTAATCCGTTCCAGAGCCTTTTTCGTCACACGGGAGTTTGGTAATTAGGGGCGCATTTTACATATAAAACGCCTGATTCCTTCCAAGGCTTCCAAGACTACCCAATAAACCCTTTAAAAATGATAAAAGTACACCAATTTTGTATGAAATATGTGTTAAAAGTAAAAAAAATATATATATATATTGTAAACCGTTATTAAACATTTTTTATTAACGCAGATACACACACACACACACACACACACACACACACACACACACACACACACACACACACACCTGTCTCTCTCTCTATCTCTCTCTCACACACATACACACAATACAGGACACATTATTTTGAATGGCGCTTTTCATAAGAGGAGGTTGTTTTTGTATCCCAGGAACAAATGTTATTTGTAACCCGGAATTTTCGTACCCAGGGGTTTTGAAAGTAGGGGGCCGACTCTACTTCAATCATTGCTTCTTTTACGTAAATGTCGCGAATTCTGTCTTTAATGGCGCAAGATCGAGAAGTTCTTCTTTAACCACGCAATCGTCAGAAACCAGCCGCACAAATATTGGCAACTGTGGTTTGTCCTGTATGTCACATGACTCGTCTAATGCGACACTAAAATCAGCACATGCGTCAGGTCTGCATGTATATCCGATTCAAGCTCATTATTTATCTCTGATATTCCGGTTTCAACTGTATGTTGTGACAGCTGGAGATCAGTGATTGAATCTTTTGAGTTTTTTATTATCTGGAGCCAAAATTTCAATTAAATCTACAAAACTCGCCTTTGATGTATGTTTTTAGCACGGGCAATGTTCCACGCCACTTTATAGGATGCAAGTGTCACAGCTTCCCCATGCTTGGTCAATGGCTGAAACATTTGTGACTGTCTTTTTACTTGGCTTTTCAAGGTGCTCAAGTTTTTCTTGCGTAGTTCAGTACCTTTGGGGAATTCCGTGTCAATATTAGCATGGCGTGTGCTGCAATGATGCTGAAGATTTGAAGCCTTGAAATGTGATATCGTGTTATTGCAGAATAAACAGAATGATTTGCCATTCCGTTCAACAACAAAAAAAAACTAAGCATCTTTCCATTCTTCCAGAAATGTCCTGTGTTCATCTTTATATTTTTGTTCGGCTTTGCATTTTGCCATTTTGACAAAGAAAATGTTAACTTAATTTCCAAGCATTAGACGTCATCCACGAAGATGATTGGCTGTCACTTCCGTGTCAAACGTGGCATGAACACCCAATCTGTCAAAATTATTTGAAAATATTATTTATTGTTTGCTTTTAATAATCTCTGATGGATTTAAGTGTGTTTTAAGATTAAAAACAAAACAAAACATGAAACGAGGCAAAGAGCCACAGTATATAGAAATATGAGAAGAGGCAAACAGGCACATTCTTATTGATCAAGATCCGCACATGGTTCGAGAGCCGCGTGTTCACCATCCCTGTTCTATATAAATAGATCAATCTACTGCTCATAGGGTGACAGGTCTGATGAGGACGAGTCTAATGAGGACGAGTTAATGTTTGTTTTGTATCACATTGAGTATGCTCCAGGTCTGTGAGGACATCAGCAGGTATTTGTAAATGCACACTTGAAAAGTTCAAGTTCGGCGTGGACCATGTGTGCATGATGTGGTGATGTAAAGATACACTTGTATTATTTTACAATAATATTATATCTTAAATCTTTGTGTATAATGTCATTAAAATGCTGATGGTATGTCAAATTATTTAAAAATAAGTATTTAAAAACTTCCCTGTGGGGGGGGGCACCCTCCCACACCCTCCCACACCCTCCCACACCCTTCCACACACCTTGGGCCTTTGGCCCAAGGCGCTGAAACACGCCGCCTCGATGGCTTCATCGTCTCATTCGGCCGCCGAAGCAGCCTCATAATACACCCACTTTTTTTTTTTTTTTTTACCATGACAGCACTGGTTCTGTTCCATGATAAACTTTCACTGTATTCTGGCTGTGTTTGTGTGTTTGAGATCAGTGTTGTGATATTTCATCATTTCTCTTCCAGTCTGTGTCGGTGTAATCTGACAGAGGAAAGCTGTAGAGTTCTGTCCTCAGTTCTCAGTTCAACCTCCTCAAGACTGGGAGAACTGGACCTGACAGGAAATAAAGAGATTCAGGATTCAGGAGTGAAGTTGCTCTCTGCTGGACTGAAGAATCCACACTGTACACTGGAGATACTGAGGTACACACACACACACACACACACACACACACACACACACACACACACACACACACACACCACATAAACGCGTTTGCACGCGTATATACACACACACACACACACACACACACACACACACACACACCACATTCCACATTAATGCGCGCTCACACACACACACACACACACACACACACCTTCATAGCTGCCAACTCGTACGTAAAAAATGTACTTGGTTCATTTTCTTGGCTCTGAGTCCGGAAATACGCATTTGAATAATAAGGCCCGCTATTTCACGAAAAATAAAGAAATTTATATTTTTCTATAAATGCACTACACAGGCGATGGAGAACCAGATTTATTCCCCCTGTGTCGTGCACTATAAGCCTCTCCTCTCTCTCTCTCCTCTCTCTCTCTCTGTCTGTCTCCCTCTCTCTTTCTCTTTGATTCTCTCTCTGTCTCTCTCTTTTTTTGTCTCTTCTCTCTTTTTCTCTGTCTCCCTCTCTCTTCTTCGGTCTCTCTCTCTCTCTCTCTCTCTCTCTCTCTCTCTCTCTCTCTATGATTAAAGTTGATGATCAGGGCGTTGTTCTCTGTTCAGCTTCAGCTGCTGATAGTTTAATATCACACACAGCAGATGAGAGAAACTAAATGGATCCTCAGTATGATGATTTTAATGAGATGTTAATTAGAATAATCAGGTGATATTAAATCCTCATGTGATTCTGAATAATAAAATCATTTTACACACACATCATCTTTAAAGGAAATCTTAAACCAGGATAAAAATCTGGTGATGAAGGGCGTGGCATTGTGTCTCTGCAGGTTGGAGGATTGTGGTTTTTCAGATGAAGGTTGTGCTGCTCTGACTTCAGCTCTGAGAGCAAACCCCTCACACCTGAGAGAACTGAACCTGTCCGGGAATAAACTCGGAGATTCAGGAGTGAAGATTCTCTCTGCTCTACTGGAGGATCCTCTCTGTAAACTGGAGATACTGAGGTAAAATCATCTCTCTGAGAGTCACATGACCGCTCCTCAGTACGACCCCATTCTCTAATAGTGAGGCTGAAGCAGAAGGTTTAGGTTCATCATCAATGTCCTGAGGAGGAAGATTGTTTCTTTCACTGCACACTGATGATTCGTCACAGATTCAGTGAAACTAAATGTGTGGGAACTGCAGGCTTTAAAACATCACTGAAATAATCATGAGATCAAAAATAAAACATGGAAAATTAAAATATGAGGAAAATACTGTTGGACTGAAATGTGAACCAAAACTGAGTAAAATGAGTCCTCGAGTGGTTCTGTACTGTGATCTAGATCTGTGATACAAAAGCAAGTTTCAAGTGCCCCCCACACACACACACACACACACACACACACACACACACACACACACACACACACACGCACAAATATACCAGTGACCTGATAAAACTGATGGGCAAACAAAATCATTTTCCTGTGCATGAAATATGAAAGAGGACATGTAGAGTCATACAGTAGGCCCTCGACATTCGCGGGGGTTCGGTTCCGAGCCCGCCCGTGAATCGAGATAATCCGCAGTTAATGTTGTGGTTTGAGCTCGCGACTCATAGAATCTGTAAAAAAAAAAAAAAAAGTGATGTTACTTTCCCAACCTTCTTTTTCATTTTCATTTTCATCTTATAACTATATATTTAACAATTTGTAATTGACAATAAACGCAGTTTGCAGGGATGCACAGTGTGCTCTTTGTAAAGTTGGATGAGCCAGTTTGAAAGGCTGTATATAAGAAATAGGAAGGTAGAAAAGAATATGAATATCAAAGAAATAACAATACAGTCGGCCCTCAACATTCGCGGAGGTTCAGTTCCGAGCCCTCCCGCGAATTGAGATAATCCGCGAGTTCTGTACCCGGAAGTAAAACCCCATGTATCACATCACATGCACGAATGAGCAGCCGGAGATAAAATACTATGTATCTATTACACGCACTCAAATATGCTTCTTAAACACATTCTATAGACAGTCTTACTCATTAACACAGTATTAATGTCATAAAATATAGTAATGATGAAGAAAAACTTTTCAATTTTTACTCTTATTTTTATTGATGATAAAATATAAACATTATACAGCATATACTATTGTAAAGCACTTGTTTTAAAGTCTTTTTCAATTATTATTCCAGTACAGGACCGAAGTTAATTCTGAAAATGTTTGCGCGTGAGATTTTATGTTCTGTAGCATGTTTTACAAATTATACCAAAAGGATAAACTTTATGACGCGTCATGTCCTTTTACATTGAACTTGGAGTGACGTCTCCAAGATGGCGCTGCCGAGAGGGCAATGTCACGGAGTTCTCAGAGTCAAATTGTTTCTTTGTTCGTTTTAATTTGTTTTATTTGTTTGTTCATGTTTTGCACTATGCTCGTCTATGACCGGTCGACCCAACTACAGCTATTTAAAATGTTCAGTCCCTGCAAAACAAAATGGACGAGTTTCATGCTCAGATTGCAGCGCAGAGGGATCTACAGGACTGTGTTTCTGTGAAACATGACTTGAGGAGAATACACCCGATGAGGTGATTATACCAGCCGGCTACACGGCCTTCATCCCCTGCAATCCCAAGCGCCGGAGTCGTCGTTTGGCCCCTTCCCGCCTGGGCTTCTTTGTTACCTGGGGTGCGGCTCGCATTGAGCTGCTTACCATAGCATATTTGCTCTGCTTAGTTATACACGCCCGAAGATACTCCGATCTTATAGCTGTAGTACAGTCGACCGGTCGTAGACGAGCAAAGTGCAAAACATGAACAAACAAAACAACAAATAAAACAAATTAAAATGAACAAAGAAACAAAGAAACAAACTCTGAGAACTCTGCGACGTCGCCCTCTGGGCAGCGCCATCTTGTAGACGTCACTCAAACTTCAATGTAAATTGACACGAAGAGTAAACTGTCGTTTCTCAGGA
Organism: Plotosus lineatus; assembly: GCA_024760905.1. Classification (NCBI taxonomy): domain Eukaryota; kingdom Metazoa; phylum Chordata; class Actinopteri; order Siluriformes; family Plotosidae; genus Plotosus; species Plotosus lineatus. The sequence goes on along the minus strand of CM045730.1, from coordinate 62,862,176 downwards.
GAAAGTCTTCAGAAGAGACATCCGGCGTTTCAAGGGCATATTGTAATTTCACGAGTTCTGTTGGCCAGATTATTTTGCTAATTTTGCTCCGTGATGCATGGAATTGCAAACGTCTGATTCTAGTACATTCACACTGCAACTTCCACCTATAATTCATCCAACTCTTCATCCGTCCATTTTAAAGAGAAAAAATAAAGCTTTATTTCCATTCCTATTTTTGTACATTTCATTTTAGTCATGTAACTTATGAGACGTTTTGTCCAAAATGAATGGATAAGAATAACAGCAGTGCTATATAATATCAGTCTCATAATCCCCTCTACAAATCTACAATACTCTGTATACAGTCCTATAGAACTCTGACAGAAGATTTATAGTCGATTTTCCTCCTCACTCTTAGTACCAGAATCATTTTAAAACTTCTCATTCTGACTTACCTTTCCACAGGATTCAGGGTGACTTCACTCATGGCTGAGGAACCCCTCCCTGGACCTCGTCCAGCAGGCTCTATCTCGTGCGAGGCTTGGCCAGTTGTGCCCTAGGCATTGAGTCAGGTCATTGCGCCATCTTGTTTTTGGTCGTCCTCGTAGTTGTTTCCAGCACGATATCCCTCACTCCTGTTTGCTCTCTGATCCATGTGTTGGGCTTTCTATCCTTTAGAGAGATACTCAGCATGAGGCGTTCGATTTTCCTTTGTGCCACTCTGAGCATTTCCTTCATTGTGTTGTTGAGAGCCCATGTTTCGATTCCATATGTCATGACCGGCAGGATATATTCGTCATGTATCTTCTGTTTGATTCTCATGCAGGCCTTTCTGCCTTTCATGATGGACTCAAACTTGCTGAATGCTGCCCAACCGAGAGTTATCCAATGCTTGATTTCTGCCAGGAGATCCCTGTCTTGCGTGATGGTCTTGCCGAGGTATACATAGCTGTCTGCTTGCTCGATGGTCTTACTGTCAACTGTGACCACTGCAGGGGTGACGTGTTTGTTGAACATCACTTTGGTTTTACCGAGATGCCTGTTCAGCCCGACTGGCTTGCTGGTGTTGTTGATGTCGTTGAGCATCTCCTCCAGTTGCTGCGGTGTGTGGGCAAGTAGTATGATGTCGTTGGCGAATTCCAAGTGCACGAGGTACTCTCCGTCAATGTTGATTCCACAGTCTTTCCAATCTATTTGGCTCAGAATTGCATCTTGAAGACAGGCTGTGAAGAATCTTGGAGAGATGTTGTCTCCTTGGCGAGCTCCTCTCTGTAATCTAATTACCGCTATTCTTGTGGAGCCTGAGGGTGGCAGTGGCTTCCTTGTAGAGGTCTCTGATGATGTTGATGTAGGTGTTATTTACTCCTTGATTGGCTAGGGCATTGAACATCGGTGTGTATTCAATGGAATCGAAGGCTTTCTCATAGTCCACGAAGGCCAGGCTTAGGGGATGTTGTACTGGTGGCCGTTTCTTGGATTTGGCTCACGACTTGGATATGATCGATGGTGGAGTATCCCGATCTAAATCCTGCCTGTTCTCTCGATTGGTGGAGGTCAAGAGTGAGTGTCATTCTTCTCAGGAGGATTTGAGAGAAGGTCTTATAGATGACTGGGAGGAGGCTGATTGGTCGATAGTTCTTGATGTCTGCCTTGTCGCCCTTTTTGTGCAGTAATCTCACTATGGCATTTCTCCAGTTTCCAGGAACCTTCCCTTCAGTGATGCACCTGTTGAAGAGAGAGGTGAGCTTTTTCAATAAAATTATTCAATATCGAGATGCTGTACTCACATTCTAAAACTTTGAGCTCATCCTGGAGCAAAAAAAATATCTCTCTTTCAATCATGTGTCAGTCATCAAATACCAAGCGATAAGGCTTCAGAACCCTCCACTCGACCTTCGGGTTCTCCTTACACGAGATGAGCAGTGAATAAAGTATCGTCTCACCAAGCCTGTGATATGATCATGAATGAGAAGTCGAGTAGTGGGACGACAATCATCGCTGATCTGCTTTATCTTTAGCTTGTGGGCTGAACTTTTTTTAGAACTGCAGAAATGGCAGCATTCCTAACCACACCCTCTTCCTCATCAGCCCTGATCTTCCTGTGACTCGTCTCGCACTAGAATCTCACTGTAGGCAAGATCGGTGAAAGATTTTAAAGATGTTAATTAAGGACTTGCCCCATCACAGAAGTCTGTAGCCCTGGAAGGTTCAGTGCACATCTGGTTCATGAGGAAGGTTTCACAGTGCCCAACGTGGTCATAGTCAGCCAACATTGGAACCTAGAAACAGTCAAATGCCTCACACTCAGATAAACTCAATGTTTAAGTCAAATTTGCAAAATCACGAGAAGATCTGTCACCCCTGAGCAGCTATAGGAGAGAAATTCCAGGATAAATCCAGATAATGCAAGCGGCAAGGAACCACAGTCCCTGATTTACAAAGGAACGCCAGTCATGATATTTTATTCAAGTAACAGGAATTTTACCCAGTGGAACCACAGCTTCTGGAGAGAGGAATCATGTTCTCCATGCTGTATCCAGCCGAGCTCAGGATTAAACACAATGGGCAGGAAAGAGTCTTTAAACATCCTCAAGAAGTGTCTACCTTCCTGGACAAAATGTCACAGCGCCCATCATCTCCCTGTATGATCCCTGCTGACTGAGTGTTTCCCTCATATCACACAACACGTGCTGCCGTGGCCTCCGACTGGACTTGTCTGAAGATTTCAGGTCTGACTGTTAGTGGAGCGGCCGAGCAGAAAACCCAATAATATCCCACTGAGTTCTTCTTCCTAAGTACTTAAAATCCTCCAGCTTCCTTATCTCTTCTCCCTGTAACCTCACAATTCCTCTTGGGTCCTTGTCATTCACACACATGTATTCTGTTTTACTGAGGCTAACCTTCATTCTCCTCCTTTCCAGGGCATACCTCCACCTCTCTGGGTTTTCCTGCACTTGTTCTCTGCTCTCTCTACAGATCACAATCTAATCTGCAAACATCATAGTCCATGGAGATTCTTGTCCAACCTCGTCTGTCAGCCTGTCCATCACCATCGCAAACAAGAAGGGGCTCAGAGCTGACCCTTGATGCAGTGCCACCTCCACCTTGATTCTTCGGTCATGCCGACAGCACACCTCACCATCGTCTTGCATCTCTCGTACATGTCCTGCACCACTCGAACATACTTCTCTGCCACTCCACACTTCCTCATACAATACCACAGTTCCTCTAACAGCACCCTGTCATATGCTTTCTCCAGATCCACAAAGGCACAATGCAGCTCCGTCTGACCTTCTCTGTACTTCTCTATTAACATCCTCAAAGCAAACACTGCATCTGTGGTGCTCTTTCTTGGCATGAAACCAAACTGTTGTTCACAAATGCTGACCTCTGCCCTTAGTCTAGCTTCCACTATTCTTTCCCATAACTTCATCGTATGGCTCATTAACTTTATCCCTCTGTAGTTGCCACAACTCTGCACGTCTAGCTTGTTCTTAAAAATGGGCACCATCACACTTCTTCTCCATTCCTCTGGCATCCTCTCACTCTCTAAGACCTTGTTGAATGTTCTTGTCAGGAAATCTACTGCTACCTCTCCGAGACACTTCCATACCTCCACCGGTATGTCATCAGGGCCAACTGCTTTTCCATTCTTCATCCTCTTCAATGCCCTCCTCACTTCACCCTTCCTAATCTTTGCTACTTCCTGGTCCTCAACGGTCACCTCTCCTGCTCTTTTTTTCTCTCTCTCATTTTCCTCATTCATCAGCTCTTCAAAGTTCTTTTTCCATCTTCCCAGCACACTTCTGTCATCAGTCAATACATTTCCCTCTCTGTCCTTAATCACTCTAAATTGCTGCACGTCCTTCCCATCTCTATTTCTCTGCTGTGCCAACCTGTATAAATCATTTTCTCCCTCTTTACTTTCCAACCAAGCATACAAGTCATCATACGCCCTCTGTTTGGCCTTTGACACCGTTACCTTTGCCTTACGCTGTGCCTCCCTGTACTTCTGTTTACTCTCTTCAGTCCTCTCAATGTCCCACTTCTTCTGAGCTAAACTCTTCCTTTGTACACACTCCTGCACTTCCTCATTCCACCACCAAGTCTCCTTATCTCCTCTCCTTCCAGAGGACACACCAAGTACTCTCTTACCTGTCTCCCTGATCACATTTGCTGTCGTTGTCCAGTCATCTGGAAGCACTTCCTGGCCACCCAAAGCCTGTTTCAACTCCTCCTTGAAGACAACATGACACTCTTCTTTTTTCAGCTTCCACCACTTTGTCTTCTGCTCTGCCTTTGCCTTCTTCACCTTCCTCACCATCAGCATCATCCTGCACACCACCATCCTATGCTGTTTGGCAACACTCTCACCCGCTACTACTTTGCAGTCACTGACTTCTTTCAAATTACATCGCCTGCACAAGATGTAATCTACCTGTGTGCTCCTACCTCCGCTTTTATAAGTCACCCTATGCTCCTGTCTCTTCTGGAAGAAAGTATTTACCATAGCCATTTCCATCCTTTTGCAAAATCTACCAACATCTGTCCTTCATGCTCCTGTCCTGGATACCAAACCTGCCCATCACTTCCTCGTCCCCTCTGTTTCCTGCACCAACATGTCCATTGAAGTCTGCACCAATGACCACTCTTTCACCTCTGGGGGTACTCTGCATCACTTCATCGAAGTCACTCCAGAATCTCTCCTTCTCTTGTTGCTCACATCCTGCCTGTGGGACATAAGCACTAACAACATTGAACACCACGCCTTCAATCTCTAACTTGACACTCTTCACTCTGTCTGACACTCTTTTCACTTCTAGAACATTCCTGACAAACTCCTCCTTCAAGATGACTCCTACTCCATTTCTCTTCCCATCCACACCATGAAAAAACAGCTTAAACCCTGCTCCTAAGCTTCTATCCTTGCTACTTTTCCACCTGGTCTCCTGAACACACAGTATGTCCACCTTCCTCCTCTGCATCATGTCAGCCAGCTCTCTACCTTTTCCTGTCATAGTGCCAACATTCAAAGTCCCTACTCTCAGTCCTAGACTCATGCCTTTCCTCTTCTCTCTCTTCCTACCGACACGCCTCCCACCTCTCCTTCTTCGACATCTTCGACTTTTGAACTTGTTCTTTGTATGCATCTCTTGACATCAAGTTTACTTACTTACACAAAAGAAAGAACTGTCCGCTTTGCTGGGATTCACATCAGTGCAGGCTGTGTTCTAAACGAGTTCAACGGCACCCTTGTGCACCTGAAAGACCGGAAGTCTGTATAACCCACAGCAAGTACACTACTTTCGCAAGTACACTACTTTCGGTATTGAGCGCCTCACATATTGCAAGCGTTGATTGGCTGTTTTAAGCCTCATGTAAAGTGACTCAACATAAATAAGTGACTTATTTGAAATTAATGTTGATATTATTTGATATGTTTGATATTATTTTACAATGTTATGTTTATAATAATTGATTTAGGGATGTTTTATTAGATACGGTAATGTATTTATGGATGTACAGTACAGTATGAGCATCATACGTCACATGTCACTGTAACAACTTACGTTCACGTTCAACTTACTTTCAGCTGCCCGGAACCAATTAAAAACGTAAGTGGGGGAGCGTCTGTATGCTTGAATACCTTTAACTTACTTTAAGTGAATCCATTGTAACTATGACAGGTCTGTTCTTTTCTTTGGTGTATTTCCCTATTCGTCTTACTTTTTAAATATTCCCATCGTATTTTCCTATCCCAGGCCTCAGAAGGTTTTGTATTTCTTGTGTGTCTTGTTTCTTTCTGGCTTCTATGTTTTCAGACACAGTTTCGGGTATACCCCATATCAGTAAATTTGTCTCCGTTTTTCCTTTCTTGAAGTTCATTAACAACTTCCTCTAGATTTTGCTTGTTATTCTTGGCTCACACTATTTCTTCCACCTCATGTCTGTTTATCTTTTTCTTTAATTCCTCTTCCAATTTTCTCACTCTCCCTCAATACCTGAGAGGAAGTTCTTACACCTCTCCTCAATGTCCAGATCCATAGCTCGCGCCTCAGACATCTTAATTTCATCTATGCAATACCAATGTACGTGATCCACGATAGAGATCACATCATATTCCTTTTAGGACCATTTAAGGCATTTTCTGCATGTCCATTTGACACATCTGTCACACCGAACACGCTAATCTGTCTCCAATAGCTTAGAACCACAAAGCTTACAAAAGACACTATCCTCTCCCCCATCTTGTTTGTTGTGGTGGTCCATGTCCCAGTAAGATGTTCTATATATAGATATGTCGCCAAGTCGTGGAGAAAGTCCACACGATTATTCAGATCCCTGGCTCCCTCTCTGAATGTCACCCCGCCAGTCATGGTAACTCGTGCAATCTAATTAATTTTACACTCAAAAGAGGCTACAGTCGAAGTATTCATATAAAACTTGAACTAGTTTGACTTTACACACACTTCCAGATTTTGTTTATCGAGCTAATAAACAGTCACAATCGCCAAAATATACAAAATAAAGCACTGCGTGAGCAAGCAAGCTAACGTTACCTGACTAACAATAGCTTCCTCGAGCTGACTAGTATGCTAACTTCCTGATGTCGAATTCACGGGTTTTCGATGCTATATATTTCGACAGGTTGACGACTTCAGACTCTCCTTATGTTTACCGGGGCGTGTATATAAACCTTAAATATTAAATTAAATACAGTTCTCTTTCACGGAATATTCAGGGACAGTCTGCTGAAAGGCTGGCTTCCCCTGAGTTGCAGGAGAGCGGTCCTCACCCTCCTGCCATAGAAGGGGGACCTGCAAGACCTCAAAAACTGGCGACCAGTGTCTCTCCTCTGCACCGACTACAAACTCCTTTCCAAAGTCCTGGCGAACAGGTTGAGGAAAGTGATGGAGCAGGTCATTCATGTAGACCAGACCTACTGTGTACCGGGCAGGCTGATAACAGATAATGTCTTTTTAATTCCAGATGTTTTGGACCTCTCCAATTCATTGGGAATAAAACTTGGTCTCATTTCGCTGGACCAAGAAAAGGCATTTGATTGGGTTGAGCACGCATACCTATGGAATACGCTCGAGGGTTTCGGGTTCAGCCCTGGTCTCATTGTCTGGATTTGGACCTTGTCTGGAGACATTGAGAGTATATTAAAAATTAATGGTGGTCTGACCACTCCTTTTAAAGTGTAGAGGGGTATCAGGCAGGGTTGCCCCCTGTCGGGCATGCTGTACTCCTTTGCAATAGAGCCTCTCCTGCACTGACTCAGAACGGGTCTCTCTGGTTGTCTCTAATAAGAGAACGGGTCTCTAATGTCCCGTACTGCATTTCGACTTTTAAACTGTCCACATATGCTGTATCATTGCTGTAAATAACCAGAGAGATGTTAATTTTTTAACAGATACTGTTAAAGATTTTAATGCCATTTCATCAGCCAAGGTGAACTGGGGAAAAAGCGCAGCTCTGTGGGTGGGGGACGAGCCGCGAGGTCTCGTCCTGCTGGGCGGGCTCACCTGGAAAAAAGGTGGGATCAAGTACCTTGGGATTTACCTTGGCAATGGAAATAATGTAAATAACAATTGGGAAAACATTTTCGAGAAAGTGCAAGGGAGGCTCAAAAAGTGGAAATGGATTCTACCCAAAATGTAATTTAAAGGTCGTGTTTAATTGCTTCCATGCTGTGGCACAGTCTCTCCTGCGTGGACCCCCCCTTTGACACTTCTCGCGAAAGTCCAGGCCGAGATCATGAGTTGTTTCTCGGACAAGCTGCATTGGGTCCTGCAGAGTGTCCTCTTCCTCCCCAAAGAGGAAGGGGGAATACGGTCTAATACATTAGGCCAGCAGAGGAGCAACGTTCAGACTCCAATTCATCCAGAGACTGCTGACCGGATCGAGAGACTTGGTGTGGAGGCCCACAGCGCGAGCAGTTCGAGCCTGGTGCCGGGAGCCGGAACTGTGGGACTCTCTCTCTTTTTAATGGACTTAAGCAAACACGACCTCAAAGTTTTTCCAGCGTTTTATTAAAGCCTTTTTAAAATCCGGGGACTTTTTAAAACGAAGAGAACACAGGCATACGGCTCACGCTTCTGGATTTTAAAGGAACCTGTCGTGTGTCAGGGCCTATAAAATTGTGTAATACCTCAGGTAAAATAATCCACAGATTGATGGTGAACATGTTAAATAAAAAGAAACTCAAGGGTCAGACTGACACGCCATTGAGGGTCCACCCGGTTTTGAAACCAGAAGTGGACCCCTCATGGAGAGCGCTGTACAAACCACCATTGACAGAAAGGGTTGGGAACTTACAGTGGAGAATTTTACCTGGTGCTGTTGCAGTTAATAGTTTTGTGAACATTTTAAATCCATGTGTTGACGAAAGGTGTCCGTTCTGTTTCCTCAGAGAGCCGGTGTTTCATTCAGGGATGGGAATTTTCCGCCAATCCGCTGGATTTCCGCCTTTTGGAAGTCAAATGGGTCCTTTTGCGATCGATGCAAATCCGTGTAAAAATCTGGAGAGTGGGGTAGTGCCGTCATCACTGGTCATCTGGTCATATTATATACAAATCCTCTTTTATGACTGTATCTGGCTCTCAGATTAATCAGGTGGCTTCTTAACAGAATAACGAATACATAATTCCACTGTCATTTAAATAAAAATACAAAAAATGCCATCAAATAAAACAAAAAGCGATGAATAAATCTCACGTATTTAAATCTATTCATCTATTTTCAATGTCACGTCACTGGAAGCGGAGAGACAATCCTTTCTGTATGTGGGCGTGTCCGACACCTTGAAACTCTAATTTTATTGGATTATAACAACAGCCACAGACTGCGCGTGTTGTTTTTGAGTAAAGAGATAAATTTCCCTCATTTTTGATCAGCTCATTTGCACGAAGCGAAGCACAGCAGGCAAGCAAAACACAAATGGACAGACATGGAAAAACTTCAACCCGCAAACCGGCTGATTGCCAAAACTTGGGATGCGCTTCCTGTCACATAAACACTGCCGCGTGTGAATCCTGTCGTGTTGAGCCCTCACCCCGTATCAACCAGACTATAAAGCCATCAGCAAACCCATGCAGCACCAGAAGTCGCATTAATAGGAAGCAGTGCTGTAGTGGTGAGTGCACGCTGTTACACGCCGTCTACCCACTGGTTTTAGTGGCTGAGTTGCGTGTACTGACTTAATTTGGTGTACTTTATAGTTGATCAACGTAAATTTCCGCAACTGTGTAAATAAAACGCGGAGATGAAGTGATAAATAGTTTCAAAGCCGAACGCTCCCCACGCTCCGTGCACCGACTGCGCGCGCCTCGGTCGTTTCGCTGCCATCGTGTACACACATTTTTTGACCACTACAGCACTGATAGTAAGAAGACTTTTCTCATGAATAAACAACTTCATTATGATAATGTCGTTTAAAATAAATTCAGAGTCTGATTATACTCTAAAATCGTCTTTTTCAATTTAATTGTATTCAGAAGATATATATATGGCTGTCAAAGGATTAGATTTTAAAATATGTCTCTTTTTTTTTGGCTCTCTTAGTCAAATGGTTCCTGACCCTTGGTTTAAAGTATTTGAAAGTAAAACTAGGCCCACTGTAGGCCTGTAACTGTAATTTTTTTTTTTTTTAAATAATTTTAATAATTAGTTTTCATAAGGTTCTTTTTAATAATATTCCTTCCGGGAGAGATCAATTTAGCTCCTTTTTGTAAGTTTAACCCCAAAACTTTTGCTTGATTTTAATTATTATAATTTGATGAAAGATTTGGAGTCCTGTGAGAAAGTGTGGTGTGTAAATGATGGTTTATGTTCTGTGGAGAAGAAGCTGCTGTTTTCAACAATACTAGGTTAAAGGAACTGACTCTGATTATGGAAATACTTTTTCTGTTGAGCTCGAGGGGGTTAAATCTGTTGGGGTGTTTCTTGTTGTTAGGTATTTAATTTATTCTTTTTACTTTTTTATTTATTTATTTTTGTGTATGTAGTGGGTTTATTTTCTACATTAATTCATTTAATGTACCCTTTCTGTTTATGCTTTAATAACTCGTGTTTGCATTCTCTCTCTCTCTCTCTCTGATTAAAGTTGATGATCAGGCTGTTGTTCTCTGTTCAGCTTCAGCTGCTGATAGTTTCTCAGTATGATTATGTTAATGAGATGTTAATTAGAATAATCAGGTGATATTTAAATCCTCATGTGATTCTGAATAATAAAATTATTTTACACACACATCATCTTTAAATTAAATCTTAAACTAAGATTAAAATCTGGTGATAAAATGGCATCGTGTCTCTGCAGGTTGTGGAGTTGTCGTGTTTCAGGTGAAGGTTGTGCTGCTCTGACTTCAGCTCTGAGATCAAACCCCTCACACCTGAGAGGTCTGAACCTGTCCTGTAATAAACTTAAAAATTCAGGAGTGAAGATGCTCTCTGCTGTACTGGAGGATCCTCTCTGTAAACTGGAGATACTGAGGTAAGATGATTTCTCTGAGAGTCACTTGATCTGCTCCTCAGTACGACCCCATTCTTTAATAGTGAGGTTGAAGCAGAAGGTTTAGGTTCATCATCAATGTCCAAAAACCACGGAGTCCGACTCTGTTCTATACGATACACACAAAGTCTGATTCCTGAGAGTCTGATGTTCTCCTGAAAGATCTGTTAATGTGATGCTGATTAAAAAAGTCTGAGTGTGTGTTACTTCGCCAACAATAATATAAACATCTCCAACCAGAGGAAAGTCAGTGCTGTTGCTCCTCTGCTTGAGATCGAGACGTTCTGCAAAGATAACAGCGAGACTACAGCAAGTACTGAAGGAGGTAAAAGAGAAACAAAGGAGAAGAACAAAAGACCTGCAGAAATCTTTCCACCTCGATGTTCATGTGTCCACTTTCAGAAAAAACCCTGAACAATAATGTTAACAATAATGGAAGAAACTTCACAGAGGAAACCCCTGCTCTCCAATAAACACTGTGGCATTGTGTCTCTGCAGGTTGGAGCGTTGTGGTGTTTCAGATGAAGGTTGTGCTGCTCTGACTTCAGCTCTGAGATCAAACCCCTCACACCTGAGAGAACTAAACCTGTACGGGAATAAAATAGGAGATTCAGGAGTGAAGATGCTCTCAGAGCTTAAAGATGATAAACATTACAATCTACAGAAACTGAAGTGAGTAAAGAGCTTTATATAAATACTGAAATAATAAAAGTGTAATTATTGAACTTGATTCTCGTTAGTTTGGAGTAATTTCTCTTTCGCTCCAATAAAGATCAGATTCCCAGGTTAGGAATGAAACCAGTTTTATAAAATGTCACTATATTCTATTTCAGGAGATTTTTCTCTCACAATCGGCTTTAATGCTGTTCTGTGATCAGTAAAGTGTGTTTGAATGATGTGGACGAATATAAACAGGAGATGATGATGTTCCTCTCGGAGCAGAGATGATTCCATGCTGTAGATCATCAAGTACCACAGTCCAGTTTGTGGTGATTAATTCTCGTTGTTTTCTTTTCTGTTCAGGGTGTGATGATGATCTGTGTGTGATGAAGACTCCGGTGTTCTGCATTTCCATGTTGGGGAACAGAGAACATGTTTATAAACACATCACTCATTTAGTTCTTGGGGCTGGTGGCGTAGTGGTTTGGGTGATGCACTCATGATCGGGAGGTTGTGAGTTCGAATCCCACTGAGACCCTCACTGTGCTTAGACCCCTGGGCAAGGTCTGAACCACAAGTGTGCCTCTGTTCACCCAGCAGTGTAAATGGGAACCACTCGAAATATACTGGGAAGGTAACCTGCGGTGGACTAGCGTCCCATCCAGGGGGAGTTGAACTTCTGGTCGCTTCATGCTATGTAAACCGGGGATAAGCACCGGCCTGATGAGCCTCGAGGCTCGGGTGTAAAAACCCAACAGACTTCAAAAAAACTAATTTAGTTCGAACACGTTAAACACACGCGGAGACGTGAGAAGTGTGTGTTCATCGTGCATCAGTCAATCAGACGCCACACACTTCCACACCCAGATTATAATGATCTCTGACCCCTGGATTAACTCTCTGGCTCTCCATCCCATAATCACTTTGAGAGATGATTTGGACCAGCAGGTGAGAAACCACAGAACTCGAGCCGAACCTAGTCGGTGGAAGAGAGAGCTGGAGAGGAACCGTTTCCAGAGATCGGTGACCATCCTCACCTGACAGGCTTGGTATCTGAGGAGGTTCTGACGCCGCGAGGAGGCTCTGACAAGTCCATTTATCACTTTCTCCATTATTTCATTCATCTCCAAGTGATGTTCCACTAAATATCTACGCTCTTCAATCATTTATTCATCAGATTACTGGAGGAAACAGATTGTTGTATGATATCGTTCTGAGTGTGTCTGTGATTTTTCCGTATTTATGTGATTAATATGTTTCGGATTATCATGTGTTCGTAACTGAGGTCCTGATAAGAATATTAAAGTGAAAGAATAAATTTCTTTTAGTTCTTCAGCAGGTCTGATATGATTGTTCTATAACTGGTCCCAGTGTGGGCTCATAGGAAGTTTATATCGCCGCTTAAAATTAATTGTATTTTATTTTATCATGTTCGAGGGAGCAGGGAAGTCATATTAATGATTCACATATTCGATTTGGCATTGGTTTTTAAGTCGGATGCCCTTCCTGTCACAACCCTTTTTAGCAAGGGACAGAAACACGCTGACGACTTTGCAGCTACTCTTTACGAAAGTCAGCAATGGTTCTTTTCCATGCCTCACACCATAGACAGTGAGAGACATGGCCCGCCTTTGATAACCCAGTTAGCTGCACTAGGGGGGACAGTGACAACCTTGTGGAGAGTGGGACTCGAACCCCCATCCTTTGGATCAGTGATCCAGCGCACTATACCACTAGACCATCACTGCCCCTGTTGTCCTAAGATCTATTGTTATATATTTGATATTCATATTCTTTTCTACCTTCCCGTTATGTTATGTACAGCCTTTCAAACTGACTCATCCAACTTTAGAAAGAGCACACCACACATCCCTGTGAACTGCTTTTATTGTCAGAATCATAAATTGTTAAATATATAATTATAAGACAAAATGTTAACCAGACCTCAACACAGAAAATATATGCACAGTACAGGTGTGTGGAAGCAATAATGACGGCACACGTTTGGGAAAGTAACATCACTTTTTTTTATACAGATTCTATGAGTCGCGAACTCAAACCACAAGTCCAGCATGAACCGCCAATATGAACCAATAGATTTCCGCTCAACTTGCCCAGTAGGAGTTTCACTGATATTTGGCAAATGGGCGTGTCCATAAAGAGAATCCAATCGCCACCCCGGGTTCACTTGCTTTTCAGAGCATCATGCATTTGTTCACTGGCTTTATTGTTATTAGAATTACTGTTAAATATATAATTATCCTGATTACTATTATTTTTAACTCATGATATTTGAATTTAAGGCATAAATCCCTTCCAGTATAAATTCTTTTAAATTTATCCCTTGCAAGTAAATGACATTATTTTGAAAAATGTTTTTAAAAATATAAAAATATAAATTTAAAATATATATACTGTATTTTGTTATCATCTTCTTGTTTTCTTTCGAGTTTTCCTTTCAGGGTCGCCACAGCAAACCATCCGCCTCCATCTCACCCTATCCTCTGTATCTTCTTCTCTTACTCCAACTACCTTCATGTCCTCCTTCACCACATCCATAAATATTCTCTTTGGTCTTCCTTTGGGCCTTCTGCCTGGTAGTTCCAACCTCAGCATCCTACTGCCAATATACTCACTATCCCTCCTCTGTACATGTCCAAACCATCTCAATCTAGCCTCTCTGACTTTGTCTCCAAAACCTCTAACATGTGCTGTCCTTCTGATGTCCTCATTCCTGATCCTATCCATCCTCGTTACTCCCAAAGAGAACCTCAGTTTTAAAGTGTTCTCAGTCATTAGTTGAAGCTTAATTTTAACATGGGTAAGTGAGATTTTCTTTTCTAACAAGGCTGACACACACACACACACACACACACACACACACACACACACACACACACACACACACACACACACACACACACACACACACACACGTCTAGCCATACTGAATCCATTTTAAGACTCAGCAAAATCGGCTTTAACAAGTAAACCGTTTTCCTCTGGGTGTTTCCTGCCTCAGCCAGAACTATAAAACTATTAGCGATCTGACCTTTCGTCATATGTGATTTGTCATTTTCTGTGCCAATAATTCAAAGAATAAATGTATAAACAAATAAAAAAAAACCTTAATTTTTAATTAAAAATAATAAAACCTTAGCTTACCTTAGCTTACCTTCAATTCTAAATCCAATAAGGCTATTTTAAGCGAGTCCTGGCATAGAATGGTTCGGATTGCTCCGACCCAAACCGTAGAAGCTTATAACCTCACACAGAATTTGTTCATGAGATGAAACAGGCTTTGGGTAGTCAGGAAGTGCTTCCAGATGACTGGACAACTACAGCCAATGTAATCAGGGAAACCGGTAGGAGAGTACTTGGTGTGTCCTCTGGAAGGAAAGTAGATAAGGAAACTTGGTGGTGGAATGAGGAAGTGCAGGATTGTGTACAAAAGAAGAGGATAGCTAAGAAGAAATGGGACACAGAGAGGACCGAAGAGAGTAAACAGGAGTACAGGGAGACACAGCGTAAGGCGAAGGTAGCGGTGTCAAAGGCCAAACAGAGGGCATATGATGACTTGTATGATAGGTTGGACTGTAAGGAGGGAGAAAATGATTTATACAGGTTGGCACAGCAGAGAAATAGAGATGGGAAAGACGTGCAGCAAGTTAGAGTGATAAAGGACAGAGAGGGAAATGTATTGACTGCTGACAGAAGTGTGCTGGGAAGATGGAAAGAGTACTTTGAAGAGCTGATGAATGAGAAAAATGAGAGCGAAAAATGAGCAGAAGGGGTGACCGTTGAGGACAAGAAAGTAGCAAAGATTAGTAAGGGAGAAGTGAGGAGGACATTGAAGAGGATGAAGAGTGGAAAGGCAGCTGGCCCTGATGACATACCAGTTGAGGTATGGAAGTGTCTAGGGGAGGTAGTGGTAGATTTTCTGACAAGAATATTCAACAAGGTCTTAGAAAGTGAACAGATGCCGGAGGAATGGAGGAGAGGTGTGCTTGTGCCCATTTTAAAGAACAAGGGAGATGTACAGAGTTGTGGCAACTACAGAGGGATAAAGTTGATGAGCCATATGGGAAAGAATAGTGGAAGCTAGACTCAGGTTAGAAGTCAGCATTTGTGAAAAACAGTTTGGTCTCATGCCAAGAAAGAGCACCACAGATGCATTGTTTGCTTTGAGGATGTTAATAGAGAAGTACAGAGAAGGTCAGAAGGAGCTGCATTGTGCCTTTGTGGATCTGGAGAAAGCATATGACAGGGTGCCGAGAGAAGAACGGTGGTATTGAATGAGGAAGTCTGGAGTGGCAGAGAAGTATGTTCGAGTGGTGCAGGACATGTATGAGAGATGTAAGACAGTGGTGAGGTGTGCTGTCGGTGTGACAGAAGAGTTCAAGGTGGAGGTGGGACTGCATCAAGGGTCAGCTCTCAGCCCCTTCTTGTTTGCTATGGTGATGGACAGGCTGACAGACGAGGTTCGACAAGAATCTCCATGGACTATGATGTTTGCAGATGACATTGTGATCTGTAGAGAGCAGAGAACAAGTGGAGGAAAATCTAGAGAGATGGAGGAATGCCCTGGAAAGGAGGGGAATGAAGGTTAGTCTCAGTAAGACAGAATACATGTGTGTAAAAGACAAGGACCCAAACGGAACGGTGAGGTTACAGGGGGCAGAGATAAAGAAGGTGGAGGATTTTAAGTACTTAGGGTCAACAATCCAGAGCAATGGAGAGTGTGGAAAGAGGTGAAGAAGCGCATGCAGGCAGGTTGGAATGGATGGAGAAAAGTGTCCAGTGTGATGTGTGATAGGAGAGTATCGGCAAGAATGAAGTGAAAAGTGTACAAGATGGTGATGAGGCCAGCGATGTTGTATGGTTTAGAGACAGTGGCTCTGGGGAAAAGACAGGAGTCAGAGTTGGAGGTAGCAGAGTTGAAAATGTTGAGGTTCTCTTTGGGAGTAACCAGGATGGATAGGATCAGAAATTAGTACATCAGAGGGACAGCACATGTTAGATGTTTTGGAGACAAAGTCAGAGAGGCTAGATTGAGATGGTTTGGACATGTACAGAGGAGGGATCATGAGTATATTGGTAGTAGGATTCTGAGGTTGGAACCAGGCAGAAGGCCCAGAGGAAGACCAAAGAGAAGATTTATGGATGTGGTGAAGGCGGACATGAAGGTCGTTGGAGTAAGAGTCGAAGATGCAGAGGATAGGGAGAGATGGAGGCAGATCATTTGCTGTGGCGACTCCCTGAAGGTAACCGCCGAAAGGAAAAGAAGAAGAAGAAGAGAATTTGTTCATGGGGAAAAACTGAGTTACAAAATTAAGTGCTGTAAGTTTGACAAGTTTTAGTTACTATAAACACTTCAACTGCATTCGTGTGTTCAGATCATGATGAAAAATATCTGCAGGTATGCCAGCTTTGCACACCACTCATTACTCTCAAGCAGCTTTGTGTAATTGGACTTCTCATTTGTCAGAAACAATTTAAGTTCCTCTCGCAGCTCGTACACCTGGGCGAGCACTTTGCCTCAGGACAACCATCGGACCTCCGTATGAAACAGCGAGGCTTTATGCTCCGCTCCCATTTCTTCACACAAAGATGCAAATATTGGTTCTCAGTCGGACAATGGTGGAATGCACCCTCCGGGTCGGGAATGAGGTCCTGCCCCAAGTGGAGGAGTTTAAGTATCTTGGGGTCTTGTTTACGAGTGAGGGAAGGATGGAGCGAGAGATCGACAGACGGATCGCTGCAGCCTCTGCTGTTAAGCGGTGCCTGTACCGGTCCGTCGTGGTGAAAAAGGAGCTGAGCCGCAAGGCGGCTCTCAATTTACCAGTCGACCTACGTTCCAACCCTCACCTATGGTCACGAGCTTTGGGTAATGACTGAAAGTACACGATCTCTGATACAAGCGGATGAAATGAGCTTTCTTTGCCGGGTGGCGCGGTTCTCCCCTAGAGATAGGGTGAGAAGCTCCGCCATCCGGGAGAGCTCGAGTAGATCCGCTGCTCCTCCGCATTGAGAGGGGCCAGTTGAGGTGGCTCGGGCATCTGGTCAGAATGCCCCCCGGACGCCTCCCTGGTGTGGTGTTTCGGGCATGTCCAACCGGGAAGAGACCCCGGGGTCGACTTAGAACACGCTGGAGGGACTATGTCTCTTGGCTTGTCTGGGACCGCCTCGGTGTCCCCCCGGGAGAGTTGGAGGAAGTGGCTCGGGAGAGGGATGTCTGGACCTTTTTGCTAAGGTTGCTGCCCCCGCGACCCGACCCTGGACTAAGCGGAAGAAGATGATGATGATGATGATGATGAAGATGCAAATATGTGACTTTTCACAGGTCGTGACGTAACGAGGTTCACCATGCGCACATCATCATCTAGCTCAGGAACTTGATCTGCTGGTAATGTCTTGGCTACGAGGGCCTTGCAGTGTAAAAAACAGTGTGTAATAATCACATCTGGGTTTCTCACCTTCACTGGGCTTACAAAGGCTTTGATCTTCCTGACCATGGCTGCAGCTCCAGCAGTGCAGACACCTGTGTAGTCTTCCCACTTAAGTCCTCCTTTCTCAAGGTATTCTGATGTGACCTGAAAAATTTCCTCACCTGATGTTTTTTCTGGCAATACCTTACAGAAAAGGAAGTTTTCTCTGAGAAGACTCATCCAGTTGCAATTCAAATTTCTCACTGATCCGGATCTTTTCCAACACCACACTTTCGATGTCTGCAGACATATCATCAATTCATCTCGAAATTGTGTTATCAGAGAGAGAGGGACTTTGGCTATTTCGTTATCCGCTTCAGGTCAGAGCATCTCATTCACAATAGGTTTGCAGGCAGGCAGTATCAATGTCTGCCACAGTTTGGGATTTTTTGACTTAGAAACAAGTTCAGCGACGTGGTAGCTCGCTTTAAGGGCTCTCTCATTTACCTGTGTGCTTTTCCTCATGAAAGCTGTCTGTTTCTCCGTGTGTTCACGCAAACGAACAAAATGGTCCACATTCTTGTTTTGAAGTGAACGGTGTTTCGTTTGGAGATGGCATTTAAGCTTACTTGGCACCAAAGCACTGTTTGATAGCTTTTAACCATACACCAGGAACAACGGTACCGGTTCCGTTTCATCCCCGGAAAAAGTGAATCCAAGTGAAAGATCGCTTCCATTGTACTGCCGCGCACTAGAGGCCTTGGTCGAGCAAGCCATCTTTGCTTTCTTTTGACCACCACTCATACTAGGGCCTTCACCTGGGTCCGAATTTGGTCCAGGGTCCAGTTCGGAGTTAATGTTTTTCCTTTTCAAAAACGTTTCCAATAACTCACCGTTTTGTTTTTCTCGTCACCTGCCACCATCCATCCATCACTCGTCATTGTTTCAAAGTAGAAGGCAATCAACAACTAGCTACCTGCTGCCACCTACAGGCGAACATTTATTGTACTGATTACATGATTACTCCACCACCACACTGCTCTCACAGCCGACAACGGCAAGTTACTGGCAGATAATAATTAATTTGTTTGTAAAAATTGTTTTTAGACAAATTAGGTGAAACTGGATAATTTTCCACGGTACACCTGACTATATCTTATGGAACAAACATGGTTTGGTCAATATCTTGGTGGAAAAACACTGTTGGATCTGGATATGGTGATGGTTTTTAAGTCGCATTTGTTTGGCTGCTCAGTTGAGATTCTTTTCATGCTCCGCCCCCGTTTCCAAATTAATAGAATCGCCATGATGGATCCGTGAATGTTTTGATGCTGTCATGAGACTTCCTGTCTCCGCTGATCAACATGTAAGCACATATACACACACGCACACACACACACACACACACACACACACACACACACACTCGTGAGATGAAGCAGGCAGAGGCCGCGGTGGAGGGAGTAAAATAATCTGTTTTTGTAATTAAATGCACTTGAGAGATTTTGCCCCCTGATGGCCGTGTGATATTCAGGGATGTAAGAGGGACAGAAGTCGATGCTGAAATATTGGGCGAGTTTGTCGGACGAGGCGATGTTGTGCTTCGCCAAGTGCAGCGACTGTAATCGTGGATGATGATCCAAACCAGAGACAATGACTCGAGCATCCACCTAATCCAGAATCAGATAAACAGGAGGAAACAAAGCTGTTTTTCAGGAGTTTTGTAATTTTTATATTTGCTCTCTCTTTTATTATTTGGTTGAGTCTGCTGAGAGACAATGTCTCCAAAAATTAATGGTGTAGTTTACTCTGACTGCATGTTATTCTAGTTTCTGATGTTCAGGCTGCTCAGCTCAAACCTAGTGGTGCTTCAGTTTGGAGGAGCATCTCCATAACCAGCAGGGTCCGCAAACGTGCCTCCTCAGTGTCGGCTGTCAGAAGCGTGAGATTGACAGCTTCGACATTACCATGGATAAACATCTCGTCCATGCAAGGCAAACCGCTCCTTTGAGGCACTTGGTGAACTTTTTTGTCTGATGCTGCTGCATTAGTGAGCCAGTTGCAGCTTCATCTCAGGCACCTGCTTTGGAGGATCGGTGTATGTGGAACCTTCCACTTAATTAAGCTTAACCGTCTCGCAATAAATAAAAGAAAACAATGCAATCAGATTGTACATTGGATCGCTTAAGGTCATCTGGGGCGACTCCAAAAACAGCTATAAATGGGCAGGGAGTGAAACACGTGCCAATATAATCTGAGATGGCCTTAAAAATCAAAGACCAGAAGCCTTTCGGTTTGCAACACAACCAGAACATATCTGAACAAGGGTCACGGATATGACACATCGACTGCAGGGAGGATCAGCATCAGGAAAGTATCTGGAAAGGTTTAGTCTGGTCCAATGGGTTCAGTCTAGGATTTTTCATTGCATTAAACTATGCCTCGCACATGTCGATGACCTATGAACTCTACCTAGTACAGCGAACCACAGCTTTTCATTCCTCTTTTCTCCAAATCATAATCCCATTCAGCTTGTTGGAAAAAAAAACTCAGGCCTTTTGCCCAAGCTAGACATGTCAGTGGAAAGAAGGTCACAATGTCTTCCTCTTGAGGTTCTTGGTGCTCCATCAATGAACTCAAGTAATATTTTAAACTTCGTAAAAATTAAGAGACGAAGTACATCAGATGATCAGAAGCAGGTGTTCTTTATTTCCTTCACAGCATTAATCAGGTCGGTTAGAAAAAGAAATCAGTGAACAGCAGTCAGTCATGCAGATTACAATCTAAAAACTCCCAGAATCCCCCTGTACTTGCACTTAATTGTGCCTCGTCAACATCCTTATTCCAAATCAATTTCCCTTTATGTTTACACTTTTTCGATTTTGGTTCCTCCAACGTTAATTTGTATTATTTTACAATTTCAATACAAAAATGAATGTGTGAGTGTTGACCCTGCGATGGCTTGGCCAGCTGTCAAGGGTATACTCTGCGCTCGCCCAGAGTCGGCTGGATTGGCCCCAGCCTCCATGCGACCCAAATGAGGAATTGGGATAAAGCAGTTCAGAAAACGAATGAATAAATCGAAATGTAAATATTGTACTTTTTTTATAAGTAAAAATCTGCACATTGTAATTACAGTGTATTTCAGAAAAGAGCTGTTTAATATTTATAAAGCACAAAATAGCACCATCTCATCACAGCATCTCGAACGGACTGTATTTCAACCTCAAGTAACAATAACGTGATAAAAAATTAAGACCTTTAAAAACCTGACATACTGATGAGATAGAGAGAGATTTTCTTTCGGCTTTTTCCCCTTTATCAGGGATCGCCACAGCGAATGATTCGTACGTTTGATTTGGCAGAGGTTTTTACGTCGGATGACCTTCCTGACACAACCCTTTAGCAAGGGACAGAAACACACTGACTGCTTTGCAGCTCCTCTTTAACAAAGTCAGCAATGG
Organism: Plotosus lineatus; assembly: GCA_024760905.1. Classification (NCBI taxonomy): domain Eukaryota; kingdom Metazoa; phylum Chordata; class Actinopteri; order Siluriformes; family Plotosidae; genus Plotosus; species Plotosus lineatus. The sequence goes on along the minus strand of CM045730.1, from coordinate 62,841,129 downwards.
TTCTTTCACATGAACCTCTCACCATAGACAGTGAGAGACATGGCCCGCCTTTGATAACCCAGTTAGCTGTACCGAGGGGGGGGGCAATGACAACCCTGTGGAGAGTGGGACTCGAAGCCCCAACCTTAGGATCAGCGATCCAGCACCCTATACCACTAAACCACCCTGTACCCCTAAAAATCCGTACATGGATACACGTTTTTATCAAGGATTTTAGAGTCTCGTTTAAGCAAACAGTTTGTCATGATTGTTTTTCTTTTTTTTTTTTTTTTTTTTACCTCGGGTCATCTGCCAAGATGTTGAAATCATAAAACGTGGGTGTGGTCACCTGTCAGAACTTGACGAGGTGTACCAGCTATGAATAGGATGTGATCGTCTGTCATAATTAGTTTCTGTTATTCCAACTTACAAGCCAATACCCTGATTGGCCCTCGCTGAGCTCTCTATAAGACACACCTGTACACCTGTGCATTCATACAGCAATCTAATCCGCCCTCCATGGCGCAGCGCAGCAGATCTTTCAGATTCACATCAAACATCACAGAACAGGAATTTCAGGTTCTCGAGCAAGTCTGGAAAAACACCGACCGTTCCTGGGAGATGTTTGTTGTTCTGCAGTTTTGTACCATTTTAATTTTTACAATGTGCTCCTGGTGTCTGATCAGCCAAACATGTAACACAACAGTAAACAAACAAACAAATAAATAAATAAATAACCTATAGGTAAAGGGCAGTGGTGGTCTAGTGGTATAGGGCACTGGATCTCTGATCCAAAGGTTGGGGGTTCGAGTCCCACTCTCCACAAGGTTGTCACTGTCCCCCCCAGTGCAGCTAACTGGGTTATCAAAGGCGAGCCATGTCTCTCACTGTCTATGGTGAGAGGCATGTAAAAGAACCATTGCTGACTTTCGTAAAGAGGAGCTGTAAAGTCGTCAGCGTGTTTCTGTCCCTTGCTAAAAAGGGTTGTGACAGGAAGGGCATTCGACGTAAAAAACCTCTGCCAAATCAAACGTGCGAATCAAGATGATTCGCTGTGGCGACTCCCGAGTAAAAGGGAAAAAGCCGAAAGGAAGACAGACAGGTAAAGGGCATCAGGGTTTTTGTTCAGGTTCATATGAAAGCTCACAGAACAGGAATTTCAGGTTCTAGAGCAAAGCACAGAAACACACTGACGTCTCATGTTGCTTTTGGAAGATTTTTCTGTTTCTCTCTCAGTCACTGAACAATATCTTCCTCAAACTGATTTAAAACCTCCTGATTTCCTGAAGATGAAACTGCATCTGAAACATTAGTTTGGGGTTCATACTCACTGCAGGTTGGTGTATGTTGTGTAGTTAAACTTGGCAGTGGAGGAGAGGTCATGGCAGCCCCAGATCATAACATAACAACACCCTGACCCCGACCAGTCCCTCCCAACACTGTAAAAATATCGATGATAAAAGAGTGAACAAAATATGAGTTTTGTCATTAAAAGGTGGAAAAGTAAATATTCTCAATAAATTAAACACAGGTGTAGTTAAGAACCAAATCAAACTATTGAAAGAATTGAATAAAACACACAATGAATCAGAAATGAAACACAAACCCTCTAAACCAAAAACAAAGATATTCAGATGTGACTGAAACTCCCAAAGCCCGGATAGTCCAACAAGCTCAACTCCCTGAATCACATCGTTGGGGATTTTGGTCCCCTGTGTGTCGTCATTTTTTTTCTTTTTAAACAAATAAAACTGAATAAAAAAGTGATTCTCTAGATCAGATTTAGTTGGTAAAAGGTTGGATGGGATTGTTTTGGTCGGGAAGAAGAATCATTTGCATGGTGGAATCTTTTGGTGTCGATACTGTTATAAATCTCCTGAAGACAGAGAGATGAAGATGGGACAGCAGTCTCTTTCCTATGGAAGTTCACTACACAGAGGATCCATTAGTGTCAGGATTCTACACTGGACGGGATTAAACACACCAGAACATCAGGCGCATGGAATCCTGGGCAAGTTTCTGGAAAGTCAGAGATTCCACTGAGACTCGGCTTCAAAGAGTCACCGAAAGAACCGATTCAACGAGTCGACTCGTGATCCGGAATGAACCATCGTTCCTGAAGTGAAAGAGTTTCTCTCAGTCTCGATTCCATTTCGGGTCGCGGGGAGGAAAAGTTCCTGAGAAACTTGACGGCAGAAAAGTGGATCTGAATGTGAGAGAAAGGGAAGAGAAGAGTGAAGGTGAGTGATGTGTTTATTATAAATAAGTTTAGAGGAGGATGAGGTGGATATAGAGGAAATAAAGCTGGTGGGAAATGAGCTGGAGGAAACCTGTGGTGTGTGAGATGCAGGGAGAACCTCACCTGGAAAACAGGTGTTATCACCTATGGACCTCTACAGGACTTTTACCCTCCTTTCTTCATTAAAGCTTCTAATATTTGTGGAGTGGAGTTTTAACAGAAAGTGTTTATAAAGTTGTATTTGTTGAGATTTCTCTCAGTTGTGTTTTGGAAGCAGAAGGGAAGATGTTCAGATTCAGCACAAACTCAACACCCATCTGGAGATTTATAAAAATACCACAAACTCACCCTGTAGAGAAATAAATTTGTGGTAAATGTGAGTTGGAGTAAAAAGGGAATTCAGACATGTTTGGAAAGAAGAACTCTGGAAGAACTTGCAGTCGGTTCGGGTTCACAAGAACCCATTTAATCCCACTGCTCACATTTATCACTACTAATGTTCCTCATATACTTTACTCAGGATTAAAACTAAACCCGGACATGATTAGGTAATTTGGTCATGTGACTGTACACATTAATTTTCTGGTTCTTTCAGAACACAATGATGCTGTCAGAGCTCAGGAATGTCAGCGATGTTTTCTCAGTAAAATTTTGAAGAGCTCATTATTATTTTTGTTCAGATAATCACGAAACTGTTCCGTGTACATCCATATAGTAATGATTATATTAATCCTGGTTTATTCTTCGATGTGAGATCAGTCTCTGTGTGTTGGACGCTCCCTCAGTACTGTAAACACAGGATGGATCTTTTTAACTAAAACACTCACATTTTTCTTGAGGACATTGCGATGAAAGTAATTTGGATGAAAGTTTCCATGTTTGTTTGTTTGTTTGTGTGTTTGTGTGTTTCTAGGAGTGAAATCCATTCCAGTAGAAGGAATCAGACTCTTCAGGACTCAGCTGTGTATTTGTGGAAAGTTTAATAATATTCAAAGATGGAGTCTCCTGATCCGGATACAGATAATGTTTCCCCACCTTCAAAACCACAGGAACCCGATAAGTCAGGGTATTTTATTTATTATATATTTATATAGAAATTAGTGATGCTCCAGGTACCAGCAATTAATAATCTGGCCGAATAACATTAATTTAGTTTAATTTAAATTATTCCAACGAAAATATGAAACACAGATCTGCATTTGATGTCATTTGGGCCACAGAGATAGTGAGAGCAGGCGCCTTGCTTTTAAAGGCACAATGCAGTTTACACTAAAGTAGTGCCACGCGCACTCGACACAGGAACAGACATTTACACAACCTTTAAATTATAGGCGTGTCCTGGCTGAGAACTAAATCCATTCATTCAGTTTCTCAACCACAGGGGGCAGTGGTGGTCTGGTGGTATAGGGTGCTGGATCGCTGATCCAAAGGTTGGGGGTTCGAGTCCCACTCTCCACAAGGTTGTCACTGTCCCCCCCAGTGCAGCTAACTGGGTTATCAAAGGCGGGCCATGTCTGTCACTGTCTATGGTGAGAGGCATGTAAATGAACCATTGCTGACTTTTGTAAAGAGTAGGCTGCAAAGTCGTCAGTGTGTTTCTGTCCCTTGCTGAAAGGATTGTGACAGGAAGGGCATCCGACATAAAAACCTCTGCCAAATCAAACGTGCGAATCAGATGATTCGCTGTGGCGACTCCCGAGTAAAAGGGAAAAAGCTGAAAGAAAGACATACAGACATCAGCATTTTATGTAATTAAATTATGTATATTGGGAACAGAAAATCTCTCTCTCTCTCTCTCTCTGAGACAGCAGAGTGTTAATTATTACTGATATTTCTGTTGGATTCTAGAATGATGGAGGGAAAGAGATCAGAATCACCAGAACCCAGCTGTGTGTCCATGAAGAGTGATAAGTCCATGGGACATCTAGTTAATTTCAGATCCAGTTGTGATGATGTGAGGTGAGTATAGTGAGATGTCTTACAGCAGTGATCCACCTGATCAAACTCTCTGGTGTCATGATGAAGCTCTTCATGATGTTTATCAGGTGTTGAAGCAGTAAAACACTAAACTGTGCAGCGCTGCAGCTCTCGGACTGGCGGTGAGGAAACCGCTTTAAGAGTTCAGTTCAGTCTGCAGTCCCTGAGCTGGAGGGTCTGTGGTGATCCACAGCAACATCTCCACCTGGAACAGTCTGATAGGATCAGTGAGGAAATCCTGAACTCAGTGGATTGTGTTGAGAGGATGGTGTTAAATATCCGTCTCTGTATTTATTCGTGTGTGTTGTGCAGATATGAAAACATATCGTCCATATTACAATGATGGTTTTATTTATTCACAGACCAAAAAAGAAGAAATCAAACATCAGAACCAATCAGTTGGACTCCATATTCAAGGTGTGTGTGTGTGTGTGTGTGTGTGTGTGTGTGTGTGTGTGTGTGTGTGTGTAAGGAGGTTGCAGGTTTTATTTAAAGATAATAATCATGTCTAGATTTAGTGACGTGCAGGTGCATTATGGGTAATCAGACAGAATTTGAGTTGTCACTGTGGGAATAGAAAGAGACTTTTCTTCTTTTCCAAATATAAACTCGTCTCTCACTGTGTAAGATTATAATATTTAGATCTGTTCCTGTGTGTTTCTGACCAGGAGCTCGAACACAAAGTCATCACTCTGATAAAGAACGAACTGAAGAGGTTCAGGAAGCTCCTGAGTCCAGATTACCCAGCATGCACTGAGAGAGAGGTGGAGGATGAGGAGGATGTGCACAGTGTCAGAGACGGAGCGCTGAAGATCACACTGCACGTCCTGAAGAACATGAACCACACAGATCTCGCTGACACACTGCACTACAGTAAGAGCTCTGAGTCCTGAATTTATTCCATCAGGTTCACTTCAGAGAGGAAATTGTTTCAGATCCAAACACTTTCAGTTTGAAGTTTGATTTTAGTATCATGAACATCTGATGCATTTCTGCTCTGCTGGTGCTCCAGCTTGTGGTTCCTCTGTATGATGGTCCTGTTCCTTCAACAATATTTACTCCATGAATCAGGAATGAACAGCAGCATTGGGAAGAATTTTACATTTGATATTGTGTTGAGTGATTTTACATTAAAACATGTTATTACTTTGTTTATTAGAGTCTGTGGCCCCTGTGTGTCAGTTAAAGTTAAAATCCAACCTGAGAGAGAAGTTTAAAATAATTAATGATGGAGTCTCACAGCATATAAGGTCAGCACTTCTGAATGAGATCTACACAGAGCTCTACATCACAAAGGGGTTGAGTGGAGACATCAATAATGAACATGAGGTGAGACAGATTGAGACAGCGTCCAAAGGACCAGGGACACAGGAGACACCCATCAAATGTAATGATCTCTTTAAAGACACGTCCATCAGAAGTGTGCTGACTAAAGGAGTTGCTGGAATTGGAAAAACCGTCTCTGTGCAGAAGTTCATTCTGGACTGGACTGAAGGAAATGCAAATCATGACGTCACCTTCATGTTTCCACTTCCCTTCAGAGAGCTGAATCTGATGAAGGACAAACATCTCAGTCTGATAAACCTTCTTCATCATTTTTTCCCAGAAATGAGAAAACTACAATTAATAGACTGTGACTCCTACAAAGTAGTTTTGATCTTTGATGGTCTGGATGAATGTCGACTTCCTCTAAATTTCCAGAAGAACAATATACTGTATGATGAGACAGAATCCGCATCAGTGGATGTGCTGTTGACAAACCTCATCAAGGGGAATCTGCTTCCTTCTGCTCTCCTCTGGATCACCTCTCGACCAGGAGCAGTCAATCAGATCCCTCCTGAGTGTGTAGACCAGGTAACAGAGGTACGAGGCTTCAATGATCCTCAGAAAGACGAGTACTTCAGGAAGAGGATCAGTGATCAGAGCCTGGCCAATAAAATCATCTCACACATCAAGTCCTCAAGAAGCCTCTACATCATGTGCCACATCCCCGTCTTCTGCTGGATTTCAAAAACTGTTCTGGAGAGAATGTTGGGCGGAGCAGAGAGTGGAGAGATCCCCAAGACTCTGACTCAAATGTTCACTCACTTCCTGGTCTTTCAGATCAAACACAAGGACCAAAAGTACCATCAGAAACATGACCTTGACCCTCAGAAGGCCAGAGAGAGCATCCTGGCACTGGGAAAACTAGCTTTCCAGCAGCTGGAGAAAGGAAACCTGATCTTCTATGAGGAAGACCTGAGAGAGTGTGGCATTGATGAGAGAGAAGTGTCCGTGCACTCAGGAGTGTGCACCCAAATCTTCAGAGAGGAGTTTGGGCTTCACCTGGGAAAGGTGTTCAGCTTTGTGCATCTCAGTGTTCAGGAGTTTCTGGCTGCTTTATACGTGTTTCTCATCTTCGTCATTAAAAAGAGAAATAAACTCATGGAGCAAAATACTGGAGTTTTAAATCCAAGCATGTGTGATTTCCTGAAGAGTGCAGTGGACAAGGCCTTACAGAGGGAGAATGGACATCTGGACCTGTTCCTCCGCTTCCTCCTGGGTCTCTCACTGGACTCCAATCAGACTCTCTTACAAGGCGTAATGCCACCGACAGGAAGTAGATCTCACAGCCAACCGGAAACAGTGGAGTACATCAAGAAGAAGATCAAGGAGAATCCATCTCCAGAGAAATCCATCAATCTGTTCCACTGTCTGAATGAACTGAATGATGATTCTCTCGTACAGGAAGTCCAAACTTACCTGAACAGAGGAGGTGAGCATCGTCTCAGTGGAACCAAACTCTCTTCTGCTCAGTGGTCGGCTCTGGTGTTTGTGTTGCTGAACTCAGAACAGGATCTGAATGAGTTTGATTTGTGGAATTTTGTCCCGTCAGAGGAATGTTTTCTGAAGCTGCTGCCGGTGGTCAAAGCCTCCAAGAAAGCTGTGTGAGTATTTTATTGATAAATGTTTTACTGTGAGGTTTATTATTTTAATGTAACTCTGAACTGCACTGTTGGGATGAAAGTTTATTATTAGTTACTCAAATCATCTTTAATCAAACTTCTGGTACTTTTCCTGAAGATTGCTTCACTTTTTACACCAAAACCTTGTGTCCTCTGAGGGACACGTGAGAGAATAAGAAAACTTTCACACCTGCCTTGTTGGGTTTGGACTGATCGGATTTTCTCTTTAGTTCGGATGGATGTAAACACTCCACCTGTATTGTGAGCACTCAACCTGTATTCAAGTCGAAAACAAACAACTGATGCGGTGTGTGTAAAATCGGAGGTGACGAGGAGACAGATGTGTAACTGTATGAGCACAGAGAACAATACACACCAGCTGTTTTAGTGTCTCTGTGAAATTCCACCTTGAACTCAGTGTAGAGTACAACGAGTATTGGAGATCAGAGTGTTGTGTGTGTGTGTGTGTGTGTAGCTGCTCGCTCTCACACGTGTGTGTGATGTACAGGAGTTGATGATGTAATAATAAATTGTATGTGAGAGATGCGGTGCAGAGAGATGGCGCTGCTCCTGAAAATGTGCTGATGTGGCGTCTCATTTCTGTGTGAGAGAGAAACACACTCACGGTTTTCTTCAGGGCTGTAGTTGGGCGTAAACGCGAATATACACCGTACACTCACTTATTTTGCCTCATGAGATCATTTCTTAAAGTGTATTTTGTTTTACAAATGAAACATTTTTTGGTCTGTGTTTTATATATATATATATATATATATATATATATATATATATATATATATATATTACTTTGTCACTTGTCTGGTTTGTAATGATGTCACAATCATGTTTCTGTCCTCGATCTACGATCACTTAGTGCGTAGAGACCCCGGTATAATAAGAGCCATGCCTTGATTGGGCAGTGCGAATTGTCACGAAGGCCTTCGGCCAATAGAATTGTTTTTATAAGGGATACGGAAATTCCGGCAATAAACCGAACCACGAGTCATGTTGCTAATTGCTGAGAAATTTATTGACCTACTACATCTAGATTTTTGCTTATAAACATCAATTTTAAAATCAGCAAAAGAGGGAATCAGTCCCATGAACCTGATCTCCAACAAGCCACATTAACCATGAATATTTTTTTTTTACTAAACATGGCAAGAATATCTGCGTCGCCTTTGAAAAAGAATGACGTCACACAATTTGCGCAATCCGCCTCAGGCTCAACATGATTCAAATCGGTCCAGATTCTGGTAAATTACATTCCACTTCTCTCCAGCATAACGATCATATGATGATTTATATGATAAACATTATTGCATGCTTTTAGAACTTTACAATAATGTTTCTTTCCTGAGCTGTCAGTTTCACTGTAAGGGTTATACGTGCGGCACGTTCCCAGCAGGCCTGTGGGCATCACTCTGATGGCATGAATATATATATATATATATATATATATATATATATATATATATATATATATATAGTTCATGTAATGTTAATATTGTTCTATATCGGAGTGGCGAACAAGTTGGAACAAACTTTTTAACTGTGAGAGTCAAACAGCCACACCATGTGCTGACCTGCCAAGACACACATGCACACACACACACACACACACACACACACACACACACAATTAAAACCCTATATTTGTCTAATAACACACTCCTCTCCTTATAACACAACGGCAAGAATTGTCCTTGTTCATTTCAAGTTAATTGTCCACCCTCAACATACACATCAAATGTAGCTTAGCCAGAGGTAACACAGCAACTACCCTGGAGGTCAGATACCCCCTACACACACACCCCCACACACACAGGCACCTCTCTCTCTTTCCTTGCTCTGACCCACACAAATACTGAACACACTGCAGATACATAGATATGGCCTGTATAATATAAATTGATGAATGTTAAAATATAAACCCAATCATGTTGAGTCAGGTGTTTTCTTCCAAACTACATCAGAGTTTCTTCCCTTGCTGGAGTGATGGGATAATCATTTCTGTGGGATTTCTGCATTTCTTGTTTCGAGTAATCTTCTGCAAATCAGGTTTGTATTCAGTTGTAGCCGCTCGGAGCAGTTCCTTTCCGTGAGTGTCAGTCAGAACGGACCGATGCTTTGATTTCACGTGTTTCAAGGTAGAAAACGGTCTCGCAGATGTATGTTGACGAGAACATTGACAGCAGCTTGAGAGTGGCGATTTTAACACACGGGTATTTTTCAGTTGGTACAGCTCTCCAAAGCCTAACAGGGCCTTCTTTCAGAAGAGATTTAAGTCTGTCGTCCTTGCGTAGCCCAATCATCTTCAGTTCACTCACTGCCTCATCATTGAGAAGCATTAAAAAGGTCGATGAGAAAAGCGATCTGTGTTTTTTTCTGCTGTAGGTCCTCAAACCGTGAAGTAAAGTCCTTCTGCAGTTGTGCAAGCGCGGTCATGTACTGAGCGATATTCATTTTAATGCCAGCCTTCTGCTCCGTGCTGCGCGATGAAGGAAAATGGGATAGATTTCCATTTTGAATGTGCACTTTGAAAAGCTTTACCTCGTTAACAAAGGAGAATACACTGTGTCCACTTTGTGCCAGATCAGGAAGTGTTTTTAATTTCCCCTGCAGGTCCAGGTTTAGTTTATCCAAAAAATGTGTGAAAGCATGCCCACTAAAAAAGCCAAATCCATCAGCCATTTGGGGTCTGAGAGCAGAGAATCACTTTTGTTCTTTTCTGCCATAAAGACGTGGTTTAAATTCAGTGTTTTCGACACGAGTTGCATCCGGTGGATGATGCAGTGAAAATTCCAAAATTCTGGGAAGACGTCGTCACCCTTTGAAAGACCCACAAGGCCGTTCACAGAACCAATCATCGATGGAGTTCTATCCGTGGCGCTTGCGGTGAGTTTTTCTAAAAACAGTTCGCATTTTTGAATACCGCCTTATGAAATTAATCCGTTCCAGAGCCTTTTTCGTCACACGGGAGTTTGGTAAGGAGGGGCGCATTTTACATGTAAAACGCCTGATTCATTCCAAGGCTCCCAAGACTACCCAATAAACCCTTTAAAAATGATAAAAGTACACCAATTTTGTATGAAATGTGTGTTAAAAGTAAAAAAAAATAAATAAAATATATATAGGAAACCATTATTAAACATTTTTTATTAACGCACGTATACACACACACACACACACACACACACACAAACACACCTGTCTCTCTCTATCTCTCTCTCACACACATACACACAATACAGGACACATTATTTTGAATGGCGAATCTGGCGCTTTTCGTAAGAGGAGGTTGTTTTCGTATCCTAGGAACGAAAACTTAGGAAAATGTTATTTGTAACCCGGAATTTTCGTACCTAGGGGTTTCGTAAGTAGGGGGCCGACTGTACTTCAATCATTGCTTCTTTTACGTAAATGCCGCGAAGTTCTTCTTTAACCACGCAATCATCAGAAACCATCTGCACAAATATTGGCAACTGTGGTTTGTCCTGTATGTCACATGACTTGTCTAATGCGACACTAAAGTAAGCACATGCGTCAGGTCTGCATGTATATCCAATTCAAGCTCATTATTTATCTCTGATATTCCGGTTTCAACTGTATGTTGTGACAGCTGGAGATCAGTGATGGAATCTTTTGAGTTTTTTATTATCTGGAGCCAAAATTTCAATTAAATCTACAAAACACTTTTAAAAACTCGCCTTTGATGTATGTTTTTAGCACGGGCAATGTTCCACGCCACTTTATAGGATGCAAGTGTCACAGCTTCCCCATGCTTGGTCAATGGCTGAAACATTTGTGACTGTCTTTTTTACTTGGCTTTTCAAGGTGCTCAAGTTTTTCTTGCGTAGTTCAGTACCTTTGGGGAATTCCGCGTCAATATTCGCGTGGCGTGTGCTGCAATGACGCTGACGATTTGAAGCCTTGAAATGTGATATCGTGTTACTGCAGAATAAACAGAGCGATTTGCCATTCCGTTCAAAAAAAACAAAAAACTAAGCATCTTTCCATTCTTCCAGAAATGTCCTGTGTTCATCTTCATATTTTTGTTCGGCTTTGCATTTTGCCATTTTGACAAAGAAAATGTTAACTAATTTCCCAGCATTAGACGTCATCCACGAAGATGATTGGCTGTCACTTCCGTGTCAAACGTGACATGAACACCCAATCTGTCAAAATTATTTGAAAATATTATTTATTGTTTGTTTTTAATAATCTCTGATGGATTTAAGTGTGTTTTAAGATTAAAAACAAAACAAAACATGAAACGAGGCAAAGAGCCACAGTATATAGAAATATGAGAAGAGGCAAACAGGCACATTCTTATTGATCAAGATCCGCACATGGTTCGAGAGCCGCGTGTTCACCATCCCTGTTCTATATAAATAGATCAATCTACTGCTCATAGGGTGACAGGTCTGATGAGGACGAGTCTAATGAGGACGAGTTAATGTTTGTTTGTATCACATTGAGTATGCTCCAGGTCTGTGAGGACATCAGCAGGTATTTGTAAATGCAGACTTGAAAAGTTCAAGTTCGGCGTGGACCATGTGTGCATGATGTGGTGCTGTAAAGCTACACTTGTATTATTTTACAATAATATTATATCTTAAATCTTTGTGTATAATGTCATTAAAATGCTGATGGTATGTCAAATTATTTAAAAATAAGTATTTAAAAACTTCCCTGTGGGGGGGCACCCTCCCACACCCTCCCACACCCTTCCACACACCTTGGGCCTTTGGCCCAAGGCGCTGAAACACGCCGCCTCGATGGCTTCATCGTCTCATTCGGCCGCCGAAGCAGCCTCATAATACACCCACTTTTTTTTTTTTTTTTTACCATGACAGCACTGGTTCTGTTCCATGATAAACTTTCACTGTATTCTGGCTGTGTTTGTGTGTTTGAGATCAGTGTTGTGATATTTCATCATTTCTCTTCCAGTCTGTGTCGGTGTAATCTGACAGAGGAAAGCTGTAGAGTTCTGTCCTCAGTTCTCCGTTCAACCTCCTCAAGACTGAGAGAACTGGACCTGACAGGAAATAAAGAGATTCAGGATTCAGGAGTGAAGCTGCTCTCTGCTGGACTGAAGAATCCACACTGTACACTGGAGATACTGAAGTACACACACACACACACACACACCCCACATAAACGCGTTTGCACGCACGCACACACACACACACACATTCCACATTAACGCGCGCTCACACACAACACACACACACACACACACACATACACACTGTCATAGCTGCCAACTTGTATGTAAAAAATGTACTTGGTTCATTTTCTTGGCTCTGAGTCCGGAAATACGCATTTGAATAATAAGGCCCGCTATTTCACGAAAAATAAAGAAATTTATATTTTCCTATAAATGCACTACACAGGCGATGGAGAACCAGATTTATTCCCTCTGTGTAGTGCACTATAAGCCTCTCCTCTCGCGCTCTCTCTCCGTCTGTCTCCCTCTCTCTTTCTCTTTGATTCTCACTCTCTGTCTCTCTTTCTTTGTCTCTTCTCTCTTTTTCTCTGTCTCCCTCTCTCTTCCTTGGTCTCTTTCTCTCTCTCTTTCTCTCTTGCTCTCAGTCTCTCTCTCTCTGATTAAAGTTGATGATGAGGGTGGTGTTCTCTGTTCAGCTTCAGCTGCTGATAGTTTAATATCACACACAGCAGATGAGAGAAACTAAATGGATCCTCAGTATGATGATTTTAATGAGATGTTAATTAGAATAATCAGGTGAGATTAAATCCTCATGTGATTCTGAATAATAAAATCATTTTACACACACATCATCTTTAAAGGAAATCTTAAACCAGGATAAAAATCTGGTGATGAAGGGCGTGGCATTGTGTCTCTGCAGGTTGGAGGATTGTGGTTTTTCAGGTGAAGGTTGTGCTGCTCTGACTTCAGCTCTGAGAGCAAACCCCTCACACCTGAGAGAACTGAACCTGTCCGGGAATAAACTCGGAGATTCAGGAGTGAAGATGCTCTCTACTCTACTGGAGGATCCTCTCTGTAAACTGGAGATACTGAGGTAAAATCATCTCTCTGAGAGTCACATGACCTGCTCCTCAGTACGACCCCCATTCTCTTATAGTGAGGCTGAAGCAGAAGGTTTAGGTTCATCATCAATGTCCTGAGGAGGAAGATTGTTTCTTTCACTGCACACTGATGATTCGTCACAGATTCAGAGCAACTAAATGTGTGGGAACTGCAGGCTTTAAAACATCACTGAAATACTCATGAGATCAAAAATAAAACATGGAAAATTAAAATATGAGGAAAATACTGTTGGACTGAAATGTGAACCAAAACTGAGTAAAATGAGTCCTCGAGTGGTTCTGTACTGTGATCCAGATCTGTGATACAAAAGCAAGTTTCAAGTTGCCCCCCCCCCCCACGCACAAATATACCAGTGACCTGATAAAACTGATGGGCAAACAAAATCATTTTCCTGTGCATGAAATATGAAAGAGGACATGTAGAGTCATACAGTAGGCCCTCGACATTCGCGGGGGTTCGGTTCCGAGCCCGCCCGTGAATCGAGATAATCCGCAGTTAATGTTGTGGTTTGAGCTCGCGACTCATAGAATCTGTAAAAAAAAAAAAAAAAGTGATGTTACTTTCCCAACCTTCTTTTTCATTTTCATTTTCATCTTATAACTATATATTTAACAATTTGTAATTGACAATAAACGCAGTTTGCAGGGATGCACGGTGTGCTCTTTGTAAAGTTGGATGAGCCAGTTTGAAAGGCTGTATATAAGAAATAGGAAGGAATAGAAAAGAATATGAATATCAAAGAAATAAAAATCCAGTCGGCCCTCGACATTCGCGGAGGTTCAGTTCCGAGCCCTCCCGCGAATTGAGATAATCCGCGAGTTCTGTACCCGGAAGTAAAACCCCATGTATCACATCACATGCGCGAATGAGCAGCCGGAGATAAAATACTATGTATCTATTACACGCACTAAAATATGCTTCTTAAACACATTCTATAGACAGTCTTACTCATTAACACAGTATTAATGTCATAAAATATAGTAATGATGAAGAAAAACTTCAATTTTTACTCTTATTTTTATTGATGATAAAATATAAACATTATACAGCATATACTATTGTAAAGCACTTGTTTTAAAGTCTTTTTCAATTATTATTCCAGTACAGGACCGAAGTTAATTCTGAAAATGTTTGCGCGTGAGATTTTATGTTCTGGAGCATGTTTTACAAATTATACCAAAAGGATAAACTTTATGACGCGTCATGTCCTTTTACATTGAACTTGGAGTGACGTCTCCAAGATGGCGCTGCCGAGAGGGCAATGTCACGGAGTTCTCAGAGTCAAATTGTTTCTTTGTTCGTTTTAATTTGTTTTATTTGTTTGTTCATGTTTTGCACTATGCTCGTCTATGACCGGTCGACCCAACTACAGCTATTTAAAATGTTCAGTCCCTGCAAAACAAGATGGACGAGTTTCATGCTCAGATTGCAGCGCAGAGGGATCTACAGGACTGTGTTTCTGTGAAACATGACTTGAGGAGAATACACCCGATGAGGTGATTATACCAGCCGGCTACACGGCCTTCATGCCCTGCAATCACAAGCGCCGGAGTCGTCGTTTGGCCCCTTCCCGCCTGGGCTTCTTTGTTACCTGGGGTGCGGCTCGCATTGAGCTGCTTACCATAGCATATTAGCTCTGCTTAGTTATACACGCCCGAAGATACTCCGATCTTATAGCTGTAGTACAGTCGACCGGTCGTAGACGAGCAAAGTGCAAATCATGAACAAACAAAACAACAAATAAAACAAATTAAAACGAACAAAGAAACAAACTCTGAGAACTCTGCGACGTCGCCCTCTGGGCAGCGCCATCTTGGAGACGTCACTCAAACTTCAATGTAAATTGACACGAAGAGTAAACCGTCGTTTCTCAGGAGAAAGTCTTCAGAAGAGACATCCGGCGTTTCAAGGGCATATTGTAATTTCACGAGTTCTGTTGGCCAGATTATTTTGCTAATTTTGCTCCCGTATGCATGGAATTGCAAACGTCTGATTCTAGTACATTCACACTGCAACTTCCACCTATAATTCATCCAACTCTTCATCCGTCCATTTTAAAGAGAAAAAAATAAAGCTTTATTTCCATTCCTATTTTTTGTACATTTCATTTTAGTCATGTAACTTATGAGACGTTTTGTCCAAAATGAATGGATAAGAATAACAGCAGTGCTATATAATATCAGTCTCATAATCCCCTCTACAAATCTACAATACTCTGTATACAGTCCTATAGAACTCTGACAGAAGATTTATAGTCGATTTTCCTCCTCACTCTTAGTACCAGAATCATTTTAAAACTTCTCATTCTGACTTACCTTTCCACAGGATTCAGGGTGACTTCACTCATGGCTGAGGAACCCCTCCCTGGACCTCGTCCAGCAGGCTCTATCTCGTGCGAGGCTTGGCCAGTTGTGCCCTAGGCATTGAGTCAGGTCATTGCGCCATCTTGTTTTTGGTCGTCCTCGTAGTTGTTTCCAGCATGCCTGTTCAGCCCGACTGGCTTGCTGGTGTTGTTGATGTCGTTGAGCATCTCCTCCAGTTGCTGCGGTGTGTGGGCAAGTAGTATGATGTCGTTGGCGAATTCCAAGTGCACGAGGTACTCTCCGTCAATGTTGATTCCACAGTCTTTCCAATCGATTTGGCTCAGAATTGCATCTTGGAGACAGGCTGTGAAGAATCTTGGAGAGATGTTGTCTCCTTGGCGAGCTCCTCTCTGTAATCTAATTACCGCTATTCTTGTGGAGCCTGAGGGTGGCAGTGGCTTCCTTGTAGAGGTCTCTGATGATGTTGATGTAGGTGTTATTTACTCCTTGATTGGCTAGGGCATTGAACATCGGTGTGTATTCAATGGAATCGAAGGCTTTCTCATAGTCCACGAAGGCCAGGCTTAGGGGGATCTTGTACTCGTTGGCCGTTTCTTGGATTTGGCTCACGACTTGGATATGATCGATGGTGGAGTATCCCGATCTAAATCCTGCCTGTTCTCTCGGTTGGTGGAGGTCAAGAGTGAGTGTCATTCTTGTCAGGAGGATTTGAGAGAAGGTCTTATAGATGACTGGGAGGAGGCTGATTGGTTGATAGTTCTTGATGTCTGCCTTGTCGCCCTTTTTGTGCAGTAAGCTCACTATGGCATTTCTCCAGTTTCCAGGAACCTTCCCTTCAGTGATGCACCTGTTGAAGAGGGAGGTTAGCTTTTTCAATAAAATTATTCAATATCGAGATGCTGTACTCACATTCTAAAGCTTTGAGCTCATCCTGGAGCAAAAAAAATATATCTCTCTTTCAATCAGAAAACCCAATAATATCCCACTGAGTTCTTCTTCCTAAGTACTTAAAATCCTCCAGCTTCCTTATCTCTTCTCCCTGTAACCTCACAATTCCTCTTGGGTCCTTGTCATTCACACACATGTATTCTGTTTTACTGAGGCTAACCTTCATTCTCCTCCTTTCCAGGGCATACCTCCACCTCTCTGGGTTTTCCTGCACTTGTTCTCTGCTCTCTCGACAGATCACAATCTAATCTGCAAACATCATAGTCCATGGAGATTCTTGTCCAACCTCGTCTGTCAGCCTGTCCATCACCATCGCAAACAAGAAGGGGCTCAGAGCTGACCCTTGATGCAGTGCCACCTCCACCTTGATTCTTCGGTCTTCATCGTATGGCTCATTAACTTTATCCCTCTGTAGTTGCCACAACTCTGCACGTCTAGCTTGTTCTTAAAAATGGGCACCATCACACTTCTTCTCCATTCCTCTGGTATCCTCTCACTCTCTAAGACCTTGTTGAATGTTCTTGTCAGGAAATCTACTGCTACCTCTCCGAGACACTTCCATACCTCCACCGGTATGTCATCAGGGCCAACTGCTTTTCCATTGTTCATCCTCTTCAATGCCCTCCTCACTTCACCCTTACTAATCTTTGCTACTTCCTGGTCCTCAACGGTCACCTCTTTTGCTCTTTTTTTCTCTCTCTCATTTTCCTTATTCATCAGCTCTTCAAAGTTCTTTTTCCATCTTCCCAGCACACTTCTGTCATCAGTCAATACATTTCCCTCTCTGTCCTGAATCACTCTAAATTGCTGCACGTCCTTCCCATCTCTATTTCTCTGCTGTGCCAACCTGTATAAATCATTTTCTCCCTCTTTACTTTCCAACCAAGCATACAAGTCATCATACGCCCTCTGTTTGGCCTTTGACACCGTTACCTTTGCCTTACGCTGTGCCTCCCTGTACTTCTGTTTACTCTCTTCAGTCCTCTCAATGTCCCACTTCGTCTGAGCGAAACTCTTCCTTTGTACACACTCCTGCACTTCCTCATTCCACCACCAAGTCTCCTTATCTCCTCTCCTTCCAGAGGACACACCAAGTACTCTCTTACCTGTCTCCCTGATCACATTTGCTGTCGTTATCCAGTCATCTGGAAGCACTTCCTGGCCACCCAAAGCCTGTTTCAACTCCTCCTTGAAGACAACATGACACTCTTCTTTTTTCAGCTTCCACCACTTTGTCTTCTGCTCTGCCTTTGCCTTCTTCACCTTCCTCACCATCAGCATCATCCTGCACACCACCATCCTATGCTGTTTGGCAACACTCTCACCCGCTACTACTTTGCAGTCACTGACTTCCTTCAAATTACATCGCCTGCACAAGATGTAATCTACCTGTGTGCTCCTACCTCCGCTTTTATAAGTCACCCTATGCTCCTGTCTCTTCTGGAAGAAAGTATTTACCATAGCCATTTCCATCCTTTTTGCAAAATCTACCAACATCTGTCCTTCTGCGTTCCTGTCCTGGATACCAAACCTGCCCATCACTTCCTCGTCCCGTCTGTTTCCTGAACCAACATGTCCATTGAAGTCTGCACCAATGACCACTCTTTCACCTCTGGGGGTACTCTGCATCACTTCATCGAAGTCACTCCAGAATCTCTCCTTCTCTTGTTGCTCACATTCTGCCTGTGGGACATAAGCACTAACAACATTGAACATCGCACCTTCAATTTCTAACTTGACACTCTTCACTCTGTCTGACACTCTTTTCACTTCTAGAACATTCCTGACAAACTCCTCCTTCAAGATGACTCCTACTCCATTTCTCTTCCCATCCACACCATGAAAAAACAGCTTAAACCCTGCTCCTAAGCTTCTATCCTTGCTACCTTTCCACCTGGTCTCCTGAACACACAGTATGTCCACCTTCCTCCTCTGCATCATGTCAGCCAGCTCTCTACCTTTTCCTGCCATAGTGCCAACATTCAAAGTCCCTACTCTCAGTCCTAGACTCATGCCTTTCCTCTTCTCTCTCTTCCTTCGGACACGCCTCCCACCTCTCCTTCTTCGACATCTTCGACTTTTGTACTTGTTCTTTGTATGCATCTCTTGAATCAAGTTTACTTACTTACTTACACAAAAGAAAGAACTGTCCGCTTTGCTGGGATTCACATCAGTGCAGGCTGTGTTCTAAACGAGTTCAACGGCACCCTTGTGCACCTGAAAGACCGGAAGTCTGTATAACCCACAGCAAGTACACTACTTTCGCAAGTACACTACTTTCGGTATTGAGCGCCTCACATATTGCAAGGGTTGATTGGCTGTTTTAAGCCTCATGTAAAGTGACTCAACATAAATAAGTGACTTATTTGAAATTAATGTTGATATTATTTGATATGTTTGATATTATTTTACAATGTTATGTTTATAATAATTGATTTAGGGGTGTTTTATTAGATACGGTAATGTATTTATGGATGTACAGTACAGTATGAGCATCATACGTCACATGTCACTGTAACAACTCACGTTCAACTTACTTTCAGCTGCCCGGAACCAATTAAAAACGTAAGTGGGGGAGCGTCTGTATGCTTGAATACCTTTAACTTACTTTAAGTGAATCCATTGTAACTATGACAGGTCTGTTCTTTTCTTTGGTGTATTTCCCTATTCGTCTTACTTTTTAAATATTCCCATCGTATTTTCCTATCCCAGGCCTCAGAAGGTTTTGTATTTCTTGTGTGTCTTGTTTCTTTCTGGCTTCTATGTTTTCAGACACAGTTTCGGGTATACCCCATATCAGTAAATTTGTCTCCCTGTTTTTCCTTTTTTGAAGTTCATTAACAACTTCCTCTAGATCTTGCTTGTTATTCTTGGCTCGCACTATTTCTTCCACCTCATCTCTGTTTATCTTTTTCTTTAATTCCTCTTCCAATTTTCTCACTCTCCCCTCAATACCTGAGAGGAAGTTCTTACACCTCTCCTCAATGTCCAGATCCATAGCTCGTGCCTCAGACATCTTAATTTCATCTATGCAATACCAATGTACATGATCCACGATAGAGATCACATCATATTCCTTTTAGGACCATTTAAGGCATTTTCTGCATGTCCATTTGACACATATGTCACACCGAACACGCTGATCTGTCTCCAATAGCTTAGAACCACAAAGCTTACAAAAGACACTATCCTCTCCCCCATCTTGTTTGTTGTGGTGGTCCATGTCCCAGTAAGATGTTCTATATATAGATATGTCGCCAAGTCGTGGAGAAAGTTCACACGATTATTCAGATCCCTGGCTCCCTCTCTGAATGTCACCCCGCCAGTCATGGTAACTCGTGCAATCTAATTAATTTTACACTCAAAAGAGGCTACAGTCGAAGTATTCATATAAAACTTGAACTAGTTTGACTTTACACACACTTCCAGATTTTGTTTATCGAGCTAATAAACAGTCACAATCGCCAAAATATACAAAATAAAGCACTGCGTGAGCAAGCAAGCTAACGTTACCTGACTAACAATAGCTTCCTCGAGCTGACTAGTATGCTAACTTCCTGATGTCGAATTCACGGGTTTTCGATGCTATATATTTCGACGGGTTGACGACTTCAGACTCTCCTTATGTTTACCGGGGCGTGTATATAAACCTTAAATATTAAATTAAATACAGTTCTCTTTCACGGAATATTCAGGGACAGTCTGCTGAAAGGCCGGCTTCCCCTGAGTTGCAGGAGAGCGGTCCTCACCCTCCTGCCAACGAAGGGGGACCTGCAAGACCTCAAAAACTGGCGACCAGTGTCTCTCCTCTGCACCGACTACAAACTCCTTTCCAAAGTCCTGGCGAACAGGTTGAGGAAAGTGATGGAGCAGGTCATTCATGTAGACCAGACCTACTGTGTACCGGGCAGGCTGATAACAGATAATGTCTTTTTAATTCCAGACGTTTTGGACCTCTCCAATTCATTGGGAATAAAACTTGGTCTCATTTCGCTGGACCAAGAAAAGGCATTTGATTGGGTTGAGCACGCATACCTATGGAATACGCTCGAGGGTTTCGGGTTCAGCCCTGGTCTCATTGTCTGGATTTGGACCTTGTATGGAGACATTGAGAGTATATTAAAAATTAATGGTGGTTTGACCACTCCTTTTAAAGTGTAGAGGGGTATCAGGCAGGGTTGCCCCTGTCGGGCATGCTGTACTCCTTTGCAATAGAGCCTCTCCTGCACTGACTCAGAACGGGTCTCTCTGGTTTTAATGTCCCGTACTGCATTTCGACTTTTAAACTGTCCACATATGCTGTATCATTGCTGTAAATAACCAGAGAGATGTTAATTTTTTAACAGATACTGTTAAAGATTTTAGTGCCATTTCATCAGCCAAGGTGAACTGGGGAAAAAGCGCAGCTCTGTTGGTGGGGGACGAGCCGCGAGGTCTCGTCCTGCTGGGCGGGCTCACCTGGAAAAAAGGTGGGATCAAGTACCTGGGGATTTACCTTGGCAATGGAAAAATGTAAATAACAAATGGGAAAACATTTTCGAGAAAGTGCAAGGGAGGCTCAAAAAGTGGAAATGGATTCTACCCAAAATGTAATTTAAAGGTCGTGTTTAATTGCTTCCATGCTGTGGCACAGTCTCTCTTGCGTGGACCCCCCCTTTGACCCTTCTCGCGAAAGTCCAGGCCGAGATCGTGAGTTGTTTCTCGGACAAGCTGCATTGGATCCTGCAGAGTGTCCTCTTCCTCCCCAAAGAGGAAGGGGGAATACGGTCTTATACATTAGGCCAGCAGAGGAGCAACGTTCAGACTCCAATTCATCCAGAGACTGCTGACCGGATCGAGAGACTTGGTGTGGAGGCCCACAGCGCGAGCAGTTCTAGCCTGGTGCCGGGAGCCGGAACTGTGGGACTCTCTCTCTTTTTAATGGACTTAAGCAAACACGACCTCAAAGTTTTTCCAGCGTTTTATTCAAGCCTTTTTAAAATTCGGGGACTTTTTAAAAAGAACAGAACACAGGCATACGGCTCACGCTTCTGGATTTTAAAGGAACCTGTCGTGTGTCAGGGCCTATAAAATTGTGTAACACCTCAGGTAAAATAATCCACAGACTGATGGTGAACATGTTAAATAAAAAGAAACTAAAGGGTCAGACTGACACACCATGGAGGGTCCACCCGGTTTTGAAACCAGAAGTGGACCCCTCATGGAGAGCGCTGTACAAACCACCATTGACAGAAAGGGTTGGGAACTTACAGTGGAGAATTTTACCTGGTGCTGTTGCAGTTAATAGTTTTGTGAACATTTTAAATCCATGTGTTGACGAAAGGTGTCCGTTCTGTTCCCTCAGAGAGCCGGTGTTTCATTCAGGGATGGGAATTTTCCGCCAATCCTTGATTTCCGCCTGTTTGTAAGTCAAATGGGTCCTTTTTTGCGATCGATGCAAATCCGGTGTAAAAATCTGGAGAGTGGGGTAGTGCCGTCATCACTGGTCATCTGGTCATCTTATATACAAATCCTCTTTTTATGACTGTATCTGGCTCTCAGATAAATCAGGTGGCTTCTTAACAGAATAACGAATACATAATTCCACTGTCATTTCAATAAAAATACAAAAAATGCCATCAAATAAAACAAAAAGCGATGAATAAATCTCGCGTATTTAAATCTATTCATCTATTTTCAATGTCACGTCACTGGAAGCGGAGAGCCAATCCTTTCTGTATGTGGGCGTGTCCGACACCTTGAAACTCTAATTTTATTGGATTATAACAACAGCCACAGACTGCGCGTGTTGTTTTTGAGTAAAGAGATAAATTTCCCTCATTTTTGATCAGCTCATTTGCACGAAGCGAAGCACAGCAGGCAAGCAAAACACAAATGTACAGACATGGAAAAACTTCAACCCGCAAACCGACTGATTGCCAAAACTTGGGACGCGCTTCCTGTCACATAAACACTGCCGCGTGTGAATCCTGTCGTGTTGAGCCCTCACCCCGTATCAACCAGACTATAAAGCCATCAGCAAACCCATGCAGCACCAGAAGTCGCATTAATAGGAAGCAGTGCTGTAGTGGTGAGTGCACGCTGTTACACGCCGTCTACCCACTTGTTTTAGTGGCTGAGTTGCGTGTACTGACTTAATTTGGTCTACTTTATAGTTGATCATCGTAAATTTCCGCAACTGTGTAAATAAAACGCAGAGATGAAGTGATAAATAGTTTCAAAGCCGAACGCTCCCCGCGCTCCGTGCACCGACTGCGCGCGCCTCGGTCGTTTCGCTGCCATCGTGGACATACATTTTTTGACCACTACAGCACTGATTGTAAGAAGTACGTTTCTCATTAATAAACAACTTCATTATGATAATTTCGTTTAAAATAAATTCAGAGTCTTATTAGACTCTAAAATCGTCTTTTTCAATTTAGTTGTATTCAGAAGATATATATATATATATATATATATATATATATATATATATATATATATATATATATATATATATATATATATATGGCTGTCAAAGGATTAGATTTGAAAATATGTCTCTTTTTTTTGGCTCTCTTAGTCAAAAAGGTTCCCGACCCCTGGTTTAAGGTATTTGAACGTAAAACTAGGCCCACTGTAGGCCTGTAACTGTAATTATTTTTTTAAATAATTTTAATAATTAGTTTTCATAAGGTTCTTTTTAAAAATATTCCTTCCAGGAGAGATCAGTTTCGCTCCTTTTTGTAAGTTTGTCATCAAAACTTTTGCTTGATTTTAATTATTATAATTTGATGAAAGATTTGGAGTCCTGTGAGAAAGTGTGGTGTGTAAATGATGGTTTATGTTCTGTGGAGGAGAAGCTGCTGTTTTCAACAATACTAGGTTAAAGGAACTGACTCTGATTATGGAAATACTTTTTCTGTTGAGATTGAGGGGGTTGAATCTGTTGGGGTGGTTCGTGTTTTTCGGTATTTAATTTATTATTTTTACTTTTTTTATTTATTTATTTTTGTGTGTGTAGTGGGTTTATTTTCTACATTAATTCATTTAATGTACCCTTTCTGTTTATGCTTTAATAACTAGTGTTTGCTTTTTGTGTGTTAAAATAAACTACCTTTTAAAATTCGAAATTCTCACTCTCTCTCTCTCTCTCTCTCTCTCTCTCTGATTAAAGTTGATGATCAGGCTGTTGTTCTCTGTTCAGCTTCGGCTGCTGATAGTTTAATATCACACACAGCAGATGAGAGAAACTAAATGGATCCTCAGTATGATTATGTTAATGAGATGTTAATTAGAATAATCAGGTGATATTTAAATCCTCATGTGATTCTGAATAATAAAATCATTTTCCACACACATCATCTTTAAATTAAATCTTAAACTAAGATTAAAAATCTGGTGATAAAATGGCATCGTGTCTCTGCAGGTTGTGGAGTTGTCGTGTTTCAGGTGAAGGTTGTGCTGCTCTGACTTCAGCTCTGAGATCAAACCCCTCACACCTGAGAAATCTGAACCTGTCCTGTAATAAACTTAGAAATTCAGGAGTGAAGATTCTCTCTGCTGTACTGGAGGATCCTCTCTGTAAACTGGAGATACTGAGGTAAGGTGATTTCTCTGAGAGTCACATGACCTGCTCCTCAGTACGACCCCATTCTGTAATAGTGAGGCTGAAGCAGAAGGTTTAGGTTCATCATCAATGTCCAAAAACCACTGAGTCCGACTCTGTTCTATACGATACACACAAAGTCTGATTCCTGAGAGTCTGATGTTCTCCTGAAAGATCTGTTAATGTGATGCTGATTAAAAAAGTCTGAGTGTGTGTTACTTCGCCAACAATAAGATAAACATCTCCAACCAGAGGAAAGTCAGTGGTGTTGCTCCTCTGCCTGAGATTGAGACATCCTGCAAAGATCACAGCGAGACCACAGCGAGTACTGAAGGAGGTAAAATAGAAACAAAGGAGAAGAACAAAAGACCAGCAGAAATCTTTCCACCTCACTGAAGTCTATGTTCATGTGTCCACTTTCAGACAAAACCCTGAACATTAATGTTATTAATGGAAGAAACTTCACAGAGGAAACCCCTGCTCTCCAATAAACACTGTGGCATTGTGTCTCTGCAGGTTGGAGCGTTGTGGTGTTTCAGATGAAGGTTGTGCTGCTCTGGCTTCAGCTCTGAGATCAAACCCCTCACACCTGAGAGAACTGAACCTGTACGGGAATAAAATAGGAGATTCAGGAGTGAAGATGCTCTCAGAGCTTAAAGATGATAAACATTACAATCTACAGATACTGAAGTGAGTAAAGAGCTTTATATAAATACTGAAATAATAAAAGTGTAATTATTGAACTTGATTCTCGTTAGTTTGGAGTAATTTCTCTTTCGTTCCAATAAATATCAGATTCCCAGGTTAGGAATGAAACCAGTTTTATAAAATGTAACTATATTCTATTTCAGGAGATTTTTCTCTCACAATTGGCTTTAATGCTGTTCTGTGATCAGTAAAGTGTGTTTGAATGATGTGGACGAATATAAACAGGAGATGATGATGTTCCTCTCGGAGCAGAGACGATTCCATGCTGTAGATCATCAAGTACCACAGTCCAGTTTGTTGTGATTAATTCTGGTGGTTTTCTTTTCTGTTCAGGGTGTGATGATGATCTGTGTGTGATGAAGACTCCGGTGTTCCTGCATTTCCATGTTGGGGAACAGAGAACATGTTTATAAACACATCACTCATTTAGTTCGAACACATTAAACACACTCGGAGATGTGAGAAGTGTGTGTTCATTGTGCATCAGTCAATCAAACGCCACACACTTCCACACCCAGATTATAATGATCTCTGACCCCTGGATTAAATCTCTGGATCTCCATCCCATAATCACCTTGAGAGATGATTTGGACCAGCGGGTGAGAAACCACAGAACTCGAGCCGAACGCAGTCGGTGGAAGAGAGAGCTGGAGAGGAACCGTTTCCAGAGATCGGTGACCATCCTCACCTGACAGGATCGGCATCTGAGGAGGTTCTGAAGCCGCGAGGAGGCTCCGACAAGCCCATTTATCACTTTCTCATTTATTTCATTCATGTCCAAGTGATGTTCCACTAAATATCTGCTCTCTTCAATCATTTATTCATCAGATTACTGGAGGAAACAGATTGTTGTATGATATGGTTCTGAGTGTTTCTGTGATATTTCCGTATTTATGTGAATAATATGTTTCGGATTATCATGTGTTCGTAAGTGAGGTCCTGGTAAGAATATTAAAGTGAAACAGTAAATTTCTTTTCCTTCTTTAGCATGTCTGATGTGATTGTGCTATCACTGGTCCCAGTGTGGGCTTATAGAAGTTTATATCGCCGCTTAAAATGGAGAGATTTATTTTATTTAATTGTATTTTATTTTATCATGTTCGAGGAAGCATAAGAAGTAATTGTGGAGAAGTGGTTGTTCACATGAAGGTAATAAAGTTGACTGGCTGTTGAATTTAGTCTCGGCTGGATCACTGCACTGCACTTTATTTTAAACGCAGCCAGTTCTTCCTCCTCACGGCTCCGAGTGCTCTTTGAACTCGAACGTCCAACAACCAGTTCTGACTTCACTTCATTAGTCACTTATGGATTTAATGGTTTCTTTTAAACTTTTGTAATTTGTTTTTAAATCCTTCAATGGACTTGCCCCGCCTTCTTTCTCTGAGCCGCTGAATTTATCCCCTCGTGAACAGCCTCTCGGGCAGTGCTGAAGTGGGAAAACTATAAGAGGGTTTACTATGAGGCTGCATCGGCACCCGAACGAGACCATAGGCCCAAAGTGAGTAGAGCACAGGGTGAGGGTGTGGGAGGGGGCCAATGTAGGTGCCATTTGCAGCGTGTAATATGAAATATATAGTGTCGAAACTTGCTTCACATAAAATTTATCCTCCAGTATACATGTAGATGTTGCCATGCATCTGAGAACAACAGATTTACTGAGGACAAACTAAAAATCTAAAATGTAAAGAAACTGAAGATAATTTGAAATACTAACATATTTTAATTACATTATACACAAATATTCAAGATTATTATTGTAAAATAACAGAAGTGAAGCTTTACAGCACCACATCATGCACACATGGTCCACGCCTAACTTGAACTTTTCAAGTCTGGACTGAACTGGCTGTACAAATACCTGCTGATGTCCTCGTAGACCTGGAACATACACCATGTCATATTAGTAAAAATAACATTAAATAAAGTAGTACAACTACAAGATGTACATGTAGCACTATTATACTGAATTAAGTATTGCTTAATGTTTCTATCATTAAAATTACATATATTTCGTTTTAATAAATGTAATATTTAAAAAGCTATTGACATTCAGAAAATGCAAAATTACGAAGTCATTAAAATAAAAATTTTAATCAGCAGAAAAAATCTACTTATGAAAATTGTTTTAAACTTTGGCACAAACACTAACACTGAAATAGAACTGCATATTGAACAAAAGAAGCGATTTAAACATATTCAATTCACATAAACATGAGAATAGTGTAAGTGAATCTCGTGCTTTTATTACCATATTGTGAAGCCTTAATCAGTAATGGAGATCCGTAGGAGATCAGGTTCATGGGACCGTTTCCCTCTTCTGCTCATTTTAAAATAGATGTTTATAAGCAAAAACCTAGATGCAATAGGTCAGTAAATTTCTTCGCAATTAGAAACATGAACCATGGTTTTGTTTTTCGCAGGAATTTCCATAGCCAGTATTCATATGAATTCTATTGGCTGAAGGCCTTCGTGACATCTGCACTGCCCAATCATGGCATGGCTCTTATGATACCGGGCTCTGTACACACTGAATGATCGAGATAGAGGACGGAAACACGATTGTGACATCATTACAAACCGCACAAGTCTTCTTCTTTTCCTTTTAGCTGTTCCCTTTCAGGGGTCGCCACAGCGAATCATCTGCCTCCATCTTCATGGAAGTCATATTAATGATTCGCATATTCGATTTGGCATAGGTTTTTAAGTCGGATGCCCTTCCTGACACAACCCTTTCACAAGGGGCAGAAACACGCTGATGGCTATGCAGCTCCTCCTGATGAAAGTCAGCAATAGTTCTTTTACATGAACCTCTCACCATAAACAGTGAGAGACATGGCCGGCCTTTGATAACCCAGTTAGCTGCACTGGGGGGACAACCTTGTGGAGAGTGTGACTCGAACCCTCAACCTTAGGAGCAGCGATCCAGTGCCCTTTACCACCAGACCACCACCACCCACCATGCAGCATAATTCATGGTGTATTATTAGGAAGTGGTTTCCAGATGTCCTGGGCTTTTCTTTCACTGTTTAATTGTTGTACTTAAGATCTATTGTTATTTCTTTGATATTCATATTCTTCTCTCCCTTCCTATTATATTATATACATATTATATACAAACTGACTCATCCAACTTTCGAACGAGCACACCACACATCCCTGCAAACTGCTTTTATTGTCATAATTACAAATTGTTTAATGTATAATTATGATATGAAATGTTCACCAGACCTCAACACAGAATATATATGAACAGTACAAGGGCACGGAAGCAATAATGACGACACACACGTTTGGGAAAGTAACATCACTTTTTTTTAAACAGATTCTATGAGTTGCGAGCTCAAACCACAAGTCCAACATTAACTGCCAATATGAACCAATAGATTTCAGCTCAACTTGCCCAGTAGGAGTTTCACTGACATTTGGCAAATGTGCGTGTCCATAAAAAGAGTCCACTCGCCACCCCGGGTTCACTTGCTTTACAGAGCATCACGCATTTGTTCACTGGCTTTATTGTTATTAGAATTACTGTTAAATTATCCTGATTACGATTATTTTTAACTCGTGACATTTGACTTTAAGGCATAAATCCCTTCCAGTATAAATTCTTTGAAATTTATGCCTTTGCAAGTAAATTACATTATTTTGAAAAATGTTTTTAAAAATATAAAAAATATAAATTAAAAATATATATACTGTATTTTGTTATCTTCTTCTTCTTCTTCTTTTCCTTTCGGCTTTTCCCTTCAGGGGTCGCCACAGCAAACCATCCACCTCCATCTCTATCCTCTGTATCTTCTTCTCTTACTCCAACTACCTTCATGTCCTCCTTCACCACATCTATAAATCTTCTCTTTGGTCTTCCTCTGGGCCTTCTGCCTGGTAGTTCCAACCTCAGCATCCTACTGCCAATATACTCACTATCCCTCCTCTGTACATGTCCAAACCATCTCAATCTCGCCTCTCTGACTTTGTCTCCAAAACCTCTAACATGTGCTGTCCCTCTGATGTCCTCATTCCTGATCCTATCCATCCTCGTTACTCCCAAAGAGAACCTCAGTTTTAAAGTGTTCTCAGTCATTAGTTTGAAGCTTAATTTTAACATGGGTAAGTGAGATGTTCTATTTCTAACAAGGCTCACACACACACACACACACACACACACACACACACACACACACACACACACACACACAAGTTTAGCCATACTGAATCCATTTTAAGAATCACCAAAATTGGCTTTAACAAGTAAACCGGTTTCCTTCGGGTGTTTCCTGCCTCAGCCAGAACTATAAAAATATTTGTGTTCTGACCTTTCGTCATATGTGATTTGTCATTTTCTATCCCAATAATTCAAAGAATAAATGTATAAACAAATAAAAAAAAACCTTCATTTTTAATTAAAAAAAATAATAATAAAACCTTAGCTTACCTTCAATTCAAAACCCAATAAGGCTATTTTAAGCGAGTCCTGGCATAGAATGGTTCGGATTGCTCCGACCCAAACCATCGAAGCTTATAACCTCACACAGAATTTGTTCATGGGGGAAAAAACTGAGTTACAAAATTAAGTGCTGTAAGTTTGACACGTTTTAGTTATGTGACTATAAATACTTCAACTGCATTCGTGTGTTCAGATCATGATGAAAAATATCTGCAGGTATGCCAGCTTTGCACACCACTCATTACTCGCAAGCAGCTTTGCGTAATTGGACTTTTCATTTGTCAGAAACAATTTAAGTTCCTCTCGCAGCTCGTACACCTGGGCGAGCACTTTGCCTCAGTTCAACCATCAGACCTCCGTATGAAACAGCGAGGCTTTATGCTCCTCTCCCATTTCTTCACACAAAGATGCAAACATGTGACTTTTCACAGGTTGTGACGTAACGAGGTTCACCATGCGCACATCATCATCTAACACAGGAACTAGGTCTGCTGGTAATGTCTTGGCTACGAGGGCCTCGCGGTGTAAAAAACAGTGCGTAATAATCACGTCTGGGTTTCTCACCTTCACTGGGCTTACAAAGGCTTTGATCTTCCTGACCATGGCTGCAGCTCCATCAGTGCAGACACCCGTGCAGTCTTCCCACTTAAGTCCTCCTTTCTCAAGGTATTCTGATGTGACCTGAAAAATTTCCTCACCTGATGTTTTTTCTGGCAATACCTTACAGAAAAGGAAGTTTTCTCTGAGAAGACTCATCCAGTTGCAATGCAAATTTCTCACTGATCCGTATCTTTTCCAAAACCACACTTTCGATGTCTGCAGACATATCATCAATACATCTCGAAATTGTGTTATCAGAGAGAGAGGGACTTTGGCCATTTCGTTATCCGCTTCAGGTCAGAGCATCTCATTCACAATAGGTTTGCAGGCAGGCAGTATCAATGTCTGCCACAGTTTGGGATTTTTTGACTTAGAAACAAGTTCAGCGACGTGGTAGCTCGCTTTAAGGGCTCTCTCATTTACCTTTGTGCTTTTCCTCATGAAAGCTGTCCATTTCTCCGTGTGTTCACGCAAACAAACAAAATGGTCCACATTCTTGTTTTGAAGTGAACGGTGTTTCGTTTGGAGATGGCATTTAAGCTTACTTGGCACCAAAGCACTGTTTGATAGCTTTTAACCATACACCAGGAACAACGGTACCAGTTCCGTTTCATCCCCGGAAAAAGTGAATCCAAGTGAAAGATCGCTTCCATTGTACTGCCGCGCGCGAGAGGCCTTGGTCGAGCAAGCCATCTTTGCTTTCTTTTGACCACCACTCATACTAGGGCCTTCACCTGGGTCCGAATTTGGTCCAGGGTCCACTTCGGAGTTAACATTTTTCCTTTTCAAAAACTTTGCCAATAACTCACCGTTTTGTTTTTCTCGTCACCTGCCACCATCCATCCATCACTCATCATTGTTTCAAAGTAGAAGGCAATCAACAACTAGCTACCTGCTGCCACCTACAGGCAAACATTTATTGTACTGATGACATGATTACTCCACAACCACACTGCTCTCACAGCAGACAACCGCAAGTTACTGGCAGATAATAATTAATTTGTTTGTAAAAATTGTTTTTAGACAAATTAGGTGAAACTGAATAATTTTCCACGGTACACCTGACTATATCTTACGGAACACTCATGTGCCACGGCACTGTGGTGGAAAAACACTGCTGGATCTGGATCTGGTGATGGTTTTTAAGTCGCATTTGTTCGGCTGCTCAGTTGAGATTCTTTTCATGCTCCTCCCCCGTTTCCAAATTAATAGAATCGCCCTGATGGATCCTTGAATGTTTTGATGCTGTCATGAGACTTCCTGTCTCCGCTGATCAACATGTAAGCACATACACACACACACACACACACACTCGTGAGATGAAGCAGGCAGAGGCTGCGGTGGAGGCAGTAAAATAATCTGTTATTGTAATTACATGCACTTGAGAGATTTTGCCCCCCTGATGGCCATGTGATATTCAGGGATGTAACAGGGACAGAAGTTGATGCTGAAATATTGGGCGAGTTTGTCGGACGATGCGATGTTGTGCTGTTTATTCGAGTCGGGCTGAGATATAAACGCAGGTGGAATAAATCTCTCTGCAGCCGAAGGAAGAACAAGATTAACATTTTTATTCGATTCCTGGAGAATTTTCACTTCGTTCCTTGTTTCCTGGTTCTGGAACGTTGGACTCAAACTTCGGCTCAAGTGCGGCGACTGTAATCGTGGATGACGATCCAAACCAGAGACAACGACCCGAGGACCCACCTGATCCAGAATCAGATAAACAGGAGGAAACAAAGCTGTTTTTCAGGAGTTTTATAATTTTTATATTCGCTCTCTCTTTTATTATTTGGTTGAGTCTGTGCTGAGAGACAATGTCTCCAAAAATTAATGGTGTGTGTAACCCATGTAAATACATGGTTACTAATTTTATTGGAAATAACCCTAATTTCCAACGCTCCCTGAAAGCACTATAGTTTCCTAGTCCCCTTGAACGCATCATAAGCACATGCTGCATGCACCTAGCTAAGCACAGCAGAGCGTGCAGCAGAGTGTGCTGAGGAGCAGGACACATACAGAGCACTCGGAAAGCGACACAAAGCCTTGTATGTGTTTTGTTCTCTCTGAATCAAACCGGGTGGAGAGTGTTTGTTTTCTTGGAAACTCCGACTGGATTTTTAGTGGATCTGGATCTGATCTTGAAGCTGGTTTCGGACACGGATGACGAGCTAAACCCAGTGAGAACTCTTGGCGGATCCAGAAGTAGTGTGGCCAACTGTTCTCTGGATGCGAGAGTAGATCTACAGACCCAACCACTTCAAATCACAGGATCCCAGATAAGAACAAATAAAAACACCTTTATCCCAAACGGATCACAATCCTGGAAAAGACCTCCCGAATTCACACAAATCGAACCTTAGAGACTTAAGCTTATTTTATTTTTATTTTTATTTTGTAAAGAGTGTTCTACAACATTGTTTGCACTGTTTCTTGTGATATTGTTAATTGTAATAAATCTGCCGGCTGTTCAACTTTAAATCTCCACAATTCATTTTACTCCTCTAGAACCTAGTATATAATCTAGCACAGCTATATCAAGCTGGTGTTACATCAAAGTGGCGAGCCAGCCAGGAGGAGTTTTGGCTACATTTTGCCTCTAAATTAATAATTTGGCATACAGTTTGGCAGTTTTGTGACAGTTTTTGTACAACTTTTCCCACAAAAGAAACATGGATATCATTGAACGTGAAGGTATCAAAGTACCAAATGCTGTATTAATTAGTGGTTTTTCTGGTACTGAGACTGATGAAGAAGTTATTAAGTTTTTAGAAAAGTATGGTTCTATTACACGAACAGTGAAACTTACTAGTTCTGACCCTGACTTTAAAAATACAGCCGTAGTTGAGTTTGAGTATGGCACTGCTATCGAGTCAATTCAGGCTGAACTACCATGTCAAAGAGCAACATCTGACCCAAAGGTTGTTCACAAAATTCAGCTCTTATCCCCACTTTATAGTGATAAGTTAACAGCTGATCTGACCAAGTCTTTTCTCTTTGATTTAAAGGGAATTGCCAAAGCAAGCGGAATAGATTATGAGAAATTGTTGCTTGGTGAACTTAACAAACTTCAGGCCTCTGCTGCTGAAAGTGAAAGTATAGCTTCCACTGACGCTACTCCAGTAACTGAAACTTTAACAGGTGATTCTGTTGTGACACAAACAAATAGGGAAACTCTCACAACTACCTCAAACTCTGATATTCCCAGTTCTCCAATCAACAGCAGACCAACTCCTATTTTAAATCCCGAACACTTGAGCACCCCTGAAGTCCAGAGGGTGATTGTCGAGCACATTGTCAAAAGTGCTGACACGTCCCAAACTTATCTGAACTCTTCCAAGTTCAGGTCGTTCTCTGGAAAATTTCCGTGTCCTAATACGGAAGTAGATTATGATACTTGGCGCAGTCATGTTGAGTTTTATCTTGCCAACTCTTCTGTTTCTGAAAGACAGGTAGTAAGAAAAATTATTGAAAGTCTCTTACCACCAGCCGCCAATATTGTCAGACATTTGGGTCCCTTGTCCAGCCCCAAAGACTTTCTGAGCTTGCTCGATTCTGCATACGGGAATGTAGATGATACTTATGAGCTGTTTGCGAAATTTTTGAGCACAAACCAAAATGCTGGAGAAAAACCTTCAACATACTTGCACCGGCTCCAGACTACATTAAGCAAAGTTGCTAAAGGGGGAGACGTCACAGTCAGTGATTTTGATCGACAGCTTTTAAAACAGTTCTGTAGGGGGTGCTGGGATGATAACCTAATTGCCAGCCTCCATCTAGAACAAAAGAAATCCAGCCCACCTACCTTTTCTGAACTTCTTTTGTTGCTGCGAACAGAGGAGGATAAACAAGAAGCTAAGTCCACTCGCATGAAGCAGCACTTAGGACTTTCAAAAGTAAAGGTACAGTCCAACCCTTTAAATGTTTATGCAGACACTGAGTTTCAAGCTGCTGCTGCAGACAATTCTAGTAAAACGTCTACCAAGAAACTGCAGAAACAAATTGCTCAACTGCAAGAACAGTTAACTTCCTTAAAAGCGTCCATGGAAAAGACAGTTGAAAAGAAACCTCAGACAAAGTCCCCCAAAGTTGCAAAGAAACAAAAGCGGAAAGAGACACAAACACCGAACTCACCGCCGAAAAGTGAAAGCTTTGGCAAAGGTAACAAAAAGCCTCGCCCATGGTTCTGCTTTAACTGTGGCGAGGATGGCCATATAGCCCCCTCTTGTGACAGTGACCCAAACCCCAAAGCTGTTTTGCTTAGCTTTTGCTAAGCGCAAAGAGCTTAGGTCAAAACAAAAGGCTTGGGAGGACCAATGTAACACTGATTTAAACTAGTTCCTGTTTCAGTTGAGGGACAAACTGGAACTAGTAGCGACACAAGTCCCACTCAGAAACCCCAGCCAAAACAGAGTTGTACGCTAACGAGTAAACACCATTCTAGCTTTCCCAAGGGCTTAATAGGTAAGAAGTGCACTGCGAATATAAACATAGCTGGCGTTTGCTGCAATTCTCTATTAGATTCAGGGTCGCAAGTTACGACTATTTCACACTCCTTTTACCAGAGACACCTGGTTGATTTTCCAATCCAGCCGATCAGTGACCTAGATGTTGAGGGTGCAAACGGTCAGGCGGTACCTTATCTAGGCTATGTAGAAGTTCCAGTTGGTTTTCCAAAAGAGTTTGTTGAGTCTGAGCCTCAAATTTCTACATTAGCTCTAATAGTACCTGATTTGCGCTCCAGCACAGACTTGCCAGTGTTAATTGGTACAAATGCCCTCGATGTTTTATATGAGGAACATTGTCGAGACACTCCCATTCTACCAGCTGTCTATGGCTATAGTCAGATTTTAAAAATCCTCGAGCACAGATACGAAACAAAGAGCACAGGGAAGCTTGGGCTAATGACACTGAGGGGCAACACACCTTATGTTATTCCAGCTCACGAGAAGGTCTGTCTTGAAAGCTACGCCCACTTAAGTTCGCCACTCACAGACAAATGGGCAGTAGTAGAGCAGCCAATGTCCTCAGCCCTTCCAGGTGGAATCTTTGTTGACTGCTGTCTTATCACAGTGCCAAGTCAAAGTCCTTACAAGCACCCTGTTTGGATAAGAAATGAAACCGATCATGACATTATGCTTCCTGGCAACTGTGTCCTTGCTGAACTGCATGTTGCAGACCAAGTTTTGGAAACTCAAAACCTGTCCAATACCAACTCAGCAGGTTGTTGTCGCTTGTCTGCAGACTCCTCATCACCGAAGGACCAGTTGACTTTTGATTTTGAAAATTCACCTCTGCCTGAGGAGTGGAAAAGTCGCATCACACAGAGTCTGAGTGCTTACAGTGATGTCTTCGCATGCCACGATCTTGAGTTTGGCCATGCCACTAGAGTTAAGCATAAAATCAAGCTTAAAGACGAAACACCCATAAAACAGAGATCGAGGCCGATTCACCCAAATGACTACGAAGCTGTTAGGAAACACCTCAAAATGCTTCTCGATGCCGGGGTAATAAGACCATCAGAATCCCCTTTCTCGTCCCCCATCGTTGTAGTTAAGAAAAAGACGGGTGAGGTACGTCTCTGTGTGGACTACCGTAAGGTTAACGTACAAACGGTTAAAGATGCTTACGCTTTACCAAATCTTGAAGAGACCTTCTCCGCTCTATCTGGGTCAAACTGGTTCTCTGTCATGGACTTAAAGTCGGGCTACTACCAGATAGAGATGGATGAGGAAGATAAGGCCAAAACAGTGTTTGTATGCCCCCTAGGGTTTTATGAGTTCAATCGAATGCCTCAGGGAATCACAAATGCTCCCAGCACCTTTCAGAGGTTAATGGAGAGGTGCATGGGAGACATTAATCTTAAGGAGGTGCTCGTCTTCCTAGACGATTTGATTGTTTTCTCAGACTCCCTAGAGCAACACGAACAGAGGCTAAAGCATGTTTTGGACCGTCTTCGTGAATATGGCTTAAAGTTGTCCCCCCAGAAATGTCGCTTTTTTCAGACATCGGTTAAATATTTAGGCCATATTGTTTCAAGAAATGGCGTAGAAACAGATCCTGAAAAAGTAGCAGCCATTAAGACCTGGCCAGTGCCACAAAACTTGAAGCAGCTCAAGTCGTTTTTAGGGTTCACCGGCTACTATTGCCGATTTGTTAAAGATTATTCAAAGATAGTTAGGCCCTTAAACGACCTTACATGTGGCTACCCACCTTATAGAAAAGTCCAGAAACGAACCGACACTTCTAAGTATTTCAACCCTCGAGAACCTTTTGCCGAGAGGTGGACATTTGTCTGTCAGTCAGCCTTTGAATGCATTAAGGAGAAATTAACATCCTCTCCTGTATTGGGCTTTGCAGATCCAAAGCTCCAATATGTTCTGCATACCGACGCCAGCTCTACAGGCCTAGGTGCCGCTCTTTATCAAGAGCAAGGTGGTAAAATGCGCGTCATAGCCTATGCCAGTAGGGGGCTGACACCAAGCGAAACCAGATATCCAGCTCATAAGCTAGAATTTCTAGCTCTGAAATGGTCCATTGTAGAAAAGTTTCATGATTACCTTTATGGTAATGAATTCACAGTTGTAACGGATAATAATCCGCTTACATACATTCTGACCACTGCAAATCTTGATGCAGCTAGCTATCGCTGGTTAGCAGCGCTATCCACCTTCAACTTCCAAATCAAATACAGAGCTGGAAAGGCTAACCAGGACGCAGATGGCCTATCACGAAGGCCCCACCAAACACTAGCTGCGGATTATGTGACATTAGAAGAGGAGAACCGAATACAACAACTCACCTCACATCTTCTCGGATCCCCTCCTTGATGTAGTGATTTATGTCCTGATACTATTGCAGCAGTATGTCACAAACATTTTCTCAATGAGAAAACCAAAGATTCACCTCATGTCATTCTTGTTGAGTCCTTGGCTATGAATGCTGATGCAATTCCTGATGTATACAGTGATGCTGAAACATCTGGTCAAGTAACTGTTCCCTTGTTTTCTGCTCATGAGCTTAAAGAACAACAAAGATCTGACCCAAGCATCAATCATGTCATTCAGTTACTTGAAGCTGCAGCAGATGTTCCACATGACAACAGAGAAACATTTGAAATAAAACTGATGCTCCGAGAATGGAAACGTCTTGAAATGAGGGATGACCTTTTGTTCAGGAGGCGACAGTGTGACCCAGATACAACTTACCAGCTTGTACTCCCTGTCTCACTTAGACCCACTGTTCTTAAGTTACTCCACGATGACATGGGTCATATGGGGTGGGAGAGGACTCATGAACTAGTGAGAGCAAGATTTTATTGGCCTAAGATGGGTCATGACATTGAGACCAAAATAAAGAACTGTGGTCGTTGTGTTCGAAGAAAGTCCTTGCCTGAAAAGGCCGCGCCTTTAGTTAACATTAAAATCACGTGACCAATGGAATTGGTCTGCATGGACTTTCTTTCGATTGAGCCCGATAGTAAGAGTACCAAGGACGTGTTAGTCATCACAGATCATTTTACGAAATATGCGGTGGCCTTGCCCACTCGTGATCAAAAGGCAACCACTGTGGCTAAAAATCTCTGGGAAAACTTTTTGGTTCACTACGGGTTCCCCGAACGCCTCCATAGTGACCAGGGGAGGGATTTTGAGTCACATGTGATTAAGGAACTGTGTGCTATTACTGGCATCAAAAAAGTGAGAACCAGTCCTTATCACCCGAGGGGTAACCCCGTAGAGCGATTCAATCGCACCCTCCTTAGTATGTTAGGTACTCTGAAGGATAACCAAAAAGTTCATTGGCGTGATTTTGTCAAGCCTCTCACACACGCCTACAACTGTTCAAAGAGTGAGGTTACTGGGTTTAGTCCTTATGAGTTGATGTTTGGCCGTAAGCCTAAGCTACCAGTTGACCTTGCCTTTGGGTTGCCCGTTACAGGGGACTCACCTGCATCCCATTCTCAGTATGTGCGCAGTCTAAAGCCTAAACTCAAGAAAGTTACCAAATTGCCCTTGAAAACTCAAAAAGTTGCAGAGCGCAATAAGAGCAGATTTGATAAGAAAGTCAGAGAATCCACTCTTGAAGCAGGAGATAGAGTTTTAGTCAAAAATGTCCGTTTGCGCAATAAACATAAACTTGCCGACAAATGGGAACGCATGGTGTACCGTGTTGTCAAGAAAATGGAAAATGTTCCTGTGTATGTGGTTCGACCAGAGAGAGGTGATGGTCCAAGTAGAACTCTTCACCGAGACCTTTTACTTGCGTGTGGTGACCTCTCAGACATTGAGGATGAAGTTGAGACAAGACCAAAACCTCCACGTAGACGCAAAACTCGACAAAGTCCTTCTGAACCACAGGACACAGATCTGTCAGAATCAGAGGAGGAGTATGAACCCATGCCAGGACAACCTTCAATCGAAACAGAGACATTCATTAAGATTTATGACAATAATCAAGACCAATCAAATGTACAAAACCAGACAACAAACTCGGATATTTCAAATGAACCACTCTCACTCAATAAGGATACCTCCTTGCAACCAAAAGTTTCAGTCGAGACAGACACAGACGAGATGGACAATGAACAGGAAAATCAGAATGAGGCTGAACTACTCAAAGAGGAATCACATTCAGATGTCATGGAAGGAGGAGATGATGAAAACCAAATACAAGGAGGACCAGACGTTAATATTGTGGACACAGAGCAAAATGGTGATGTGATTGACCAACAAACAGAACAGACAATTGAAACAACAAATGAAACTCCCAATGTGAGAAAATCTGAAAGATTAAAGCGAGCCCCAAGACGGTTTCATTACCCTCAATTGGGTCAACCTCTGATATCTTTTGCACAAAGGTTCTTGGATAACTTTAACCAAGCCCTAGAGTCATTTAGTAGCTATGAAAACCATCAGATCTATGATGTTTAAACAAACATTTAAGTACATGACGGGACTCATGCTTATTCAAGGGGGGAGGGTGTAACCCATGTAAATACATGGTTACTAATTTTATTGGAAAAAACCCTAATTTCCAACGCTCCCTGAAACCACTATAGTTTCCTAGTCCCCGTGAATCATAAGCACATGCTGCATGCACCTAGCTAAGCACAGCAGAGCGTGCAGCAGAGTGTGCTGAGGAGCAGGACACAAACAGAGCACTCGGAAAGCGACACAAAGCCTTGTATGTGTTTTGTTCTCTCTGAATCG
Source organism: Plotosus lineatus (assembly GCA_024760905.1). Classification (NCBI taxonomy): domain Eukaryota; kingdom Metazoa; phylum Chordata; class Actinopteri; order Siluriformes; family Plotosidae; genus Plotosus; species Plotosus lineatus. The sequence goes on along the minus strand of CM045730.1, from coordinate 62,802,092 downwards.
AACCGGGTAGAGAGTGTTTGTTTTCTTGGAAACTCTGACTGGATTTTTAGTGGATCTGGATCTGATCTTAAAGCTGGTTTCGGACACGGATGGCGAGCTAAACCCAGTGAGAACTCTTGGCGGATCCAGAAGTAGTGTGGCCAACTGTTCTCTGGATGCGAGAGTAGATCTACAGACCCAACCACTTCAAATCCCAGGATCCCAGATAAGAACAAATAAAAACACCTTTATCCCAAACGGATCACAATCCTGGAAAAGACCTCCCGAATTCACACAAATCGAACCTTAGAGACTTAAGCTTATTTTATTTTTATTTTTATTTTGTAAAGAGTGTTCTACAACATTGTTTGCACTGTTTCTTGTGATATTGTTAATTGTAATAAATCTGCCGGCTGTTCAACTTTAATTCTCCACAATTCATTTTACTCCTCTAGAACCTAGTATAAAATCTAGCACAGCTATATCAAGCTGGTGTTACACTCGATTCAAGTAATTTTTGGTTTGGTATCTCAAAATGACCCTACAAGAACAATATACTCATACAGTCATTTGAATACCGCTTAATCCTGCTAGGGTCGCAGGGATGCTGTTACCTGTTTAAGGTAACACTCCGAGAAAGCAGGGAACACCTGATACAGCTTGGCAGCCTATCACAGGGCGCAGCCTAATGTGCATGTCTTTTAGACTGTGGGAGGAAACTGGTATACCTGGTGGAAACCCACACTGTGTGTGTGTGTGTGTATGTGTATGTGTGTATGTATACACACATTATTTGCCATAAAATGGTGCTGAATAAACAAGAAAAAAGCTTTCAACACATACAAGCACATATATGTTTTATGTATGCGTATAAATACACACATGCATACACACTGTTGGCCAAAAAATGGTGCTGAATAAACCTGAAAAAAGTTTTTAATGAAGATAAAGTCATCAGAAAATAATTTGTCAACAAATAAATTCATTCATTCCTTTTTGGAATTTGGTATATACAGTACATGTTAATATTGTTCTGTATCAGGGCTGGCGAACAAGTTAGACACAAAGAGACAGACTTTTTAACTGTGAGAGTCAAAGAACCACACCATGTGCTGACCTGCCAAGACACACACACACACACACACACACACATACACACACACACACACACACACACACACACACACAAACAATTAAAACCCGATATTTGTCTAATAACACACTCCTGTCCTTATAACACAACAGCAAGAATTGTCCTTGTTCATTTCAAGTCAATTGTCACCCTCAACATACACATCAAATGTAGCTTAGCCAGAGGTAACACAGCAACTACCCTGGAGGTCAGATACCCCCCCACACACACACACACACACGGGCACCTCTCTCTCTTTCTCCCTTGCTCTGACACACACAAATACTGAACACACTTCAGATACATCGATATGGCCTGTATGATATAAATTGATGAATATTAAAATATAAACCCAATCATGTCGAATCAGGTGTTTTCTTCCAAACTATATCAGAGTTTCTTCCCTTGCTGGAGTGATGGGATGATCATTTCTGTGGGATTTCTGCATTTCTTGTTTCTAGTAATCTTCTGCAAATCAGGTTTGTATTCAGTTGTAGCCACTCGGAGCAGTTCCTTTACGTGAGTGTCAGTCAGAACGGACCGATGCTTTGATTTCACGTGTTTCAAGATAGAAAACGGTCTCCAGATGTATGTTGACGAGAACATTGACAGCAGCTTGAGAGTGGCGATTTTAACACACGAGTATTTTTCAGTTGGTAAAGCTCTCCAAAACCAAACAGGACCTTCTTTCAGAAGAGATTTAAGTCTGTCGTCCTCGCGTACCTCAATCATCTCCAATTCACTTGCTGCCTCATCATTGAGAAGCGGGGATTTGAGGCAGTCGGTGTCTGCATTAAAAAGGTCGATGAGAAAAGCGATCTGTGGTTTTTTCTACTGCAGGTCCTCAAACCGTGAAGTAAAGTCCTTCTGCGGCTGTGCAAGCGCGGTCATGTACTGAGCAATATTCATTTTAATGCTGGCCTTCTGCTCCGCGCTGCGCGATGAAGGAAAATGGAATAGATTTCCATTTTGAATGTGCACTTTGAAAAGCTTTACCTTGTTAACAAAGGAAAATACACTGTGTACACTTTGTGCCAGATCAGGAAGTGTTTTTAATTTCCCCTGCAGGTCCAGGTTTAGTTTATCCCAAAAAAGTGTGAAAGCATGTCCACTTCTTCTTCTTCTTCTTTTACTTTCGGCTGCTCCCTTCAGGGGTCGCCACAGCAAATCATCCGCCCCCACCTCACCCTGTCCTCCGCATATTCTTTTCTGACTCCAACGACCTTCATGTCTTCCTTCACCACATCCATAAATCTCTTCTTTGGTCTTCCTCGAGGCCTTCTGCCTGGTAGTTCCAACCTCAGCATCCTACTGCCAATATACTCACTATCCCTCCTCTGTACATGTCCAAACCATCTCAATCTAGCCTCTCTGACTTTGTCTCCAAAACATCTTACGAGGGCTGTCCCTCTGATGTACTCATTTCTGACCCTATCCATCCTTGTTACTCCCAGAGAGAACCTCAACATTTTCATCTCCGCTGCCTCCAGCTCTGCCTCCTGCCTTTTCCTCAGCGCCACTGTTTCTAAGCCATACAACATCGCTGGCCTCATCACCGTCTTGTACACTTTTCCCTTCATTCTTGCTGACACTCTCCTATCGCTAATCACACCGGACACTTTTCTCCATCCATTCCAGCCTGCCTGCACATGCTTCTTCACCTCTTTTCCACACTCTCCATTGCTCTGGATTGTTGAGCCTAAGTACTTAAAATCGTCCACCTTCGTTATCTCTGCTCCCTGTAATATCACTGTTCCTCCTGGGTCCATCTCATTCACACACATGTATTCTGATTTTCTGAGGCTAACCTTCATTCCTCTCCTTTCCAGGGCATACCTCCACCTCTCTAGATTTTCCTGCACTTGTTCTCTGCTCTCACTACAGATCACAATGTCATCTGCAAACATCATAGTCCATAGAGATTCTTGTCTCACCTTGTCTGTCGCCTGTCCATCACCATAGCAAACAAGAAGGGGCTCAGAGCTGACCCTTGATGCAGTCCCACCTCCACCTTGAATTCGTCAGTCACACCGACAGCACACCTCACCACTGTCTTACATCTCTCATACATGTCCTGCACCACTCTAACATACTTCTCTGCCACTCCAGACTTCCTCATGCAATACCACAGTTCTTCTCTCGGCACCCTGTCATATGCTTTTTCCAGATCCACAAAGGCACAATGTAGCTCCCTCTGACCCTCTCTGTACTTCTCTATTAACATCCTCAAAGCAAACATTGCATCTGTGGTGCTCTTTCTTGGCATGAAACCAAACTGTTGTTCACAAATGCTGACCTCTGCCCTTAGTCTAGCTTCCACTATTCTTTCCCATAACTTCATAGTATGGCTCATCAACTTTATCCCTCTGTAGTTGCTGCAACTCTGCATGTCTCCCTTGTTCTTAAAAATGGGCACCAGCACACTTCTCCTCCACTCCTCCGGCATCTGCTCACTCTCTAGTACCTTGTTGAATGTTCTTGTCAGAAAATCTACTGCTACCTCTCCTAGACACTTCCATACCGCCACAGGTATATCATCAGGACCAACTGCCTTTCCATTCTTCATCCTCTTCAATGTCCTTCTCACTTCACCCTTACTGATCTTTGCTACATCCTGCTCCTCAATGGTCACCTATTCTACTCTTTTTTCTCTCTCATTTTCCTCATTCATCAGCTCTTCAAAGTACTCTTTCCATCTTCCCAGCACACTTCTGTCATCAGTCAATACATTTCCCTCTCTGTCCTTTATCAATCTAACTTGCTGCACGTCCTTCCCATCTCTATTTCTCTGCTGTGTCAACCTGTATAGATCATTTTCTCCCTCTTTACTATCCAACCTATCATACATGTCATCATACACCCTCTGTTTGGCCTTAGCCACTGCTACTTTTGCCTTACGCTGTGTCTCCCTGTACTCCTGTTTACTCTCTTCGGTCCTCTCAATGTCCCACTTCTTTTTAGCTAACCTCTTCCTTTGTACACACTCCTGCACTTCCTCATTCCACCACCAAGTCTCCTTATCTACTTTCCTTCCAGAGGACACACCAAATACTCTCCTACCTGTGTCCCTGATCACATTTGCTGTGGTTGTCCAGTCATTTGGAAGCACTTCCTGGCCACCCAAAGCCTGTTTCAACTCCTCCTTGAAGACAACACGACACTCTTCCTTTTTCAGCTTCCACCACTTTGTCTTCTGCTCTGCCTTTGCCTTTTTCACCTTTCTCACCATCAGCGTCATCCTGCACACCATCATCCTATGCTGTTTGGCAACACTCTCACCCACTATGACTTTGCAGTCACTGACTTCCTTCAAATTACATCGCCTACACAAGATGTAGTCTACCTGTGTGCTCCTACCTCCGCTTTTATAAGTCACCCTATGCTCCTGTTTCTTCTGGAAGAAAGTATTCACCACAGCCATTTCCATTCTTTTTGCAAAATCTATCAACATCTGTCCTTCTGTGTTCCTGTCCTGGATACCAAACCTGCCCATCACTTCCTCGTCCCCTCTGTTGCCTGCACCAACATGTCCATTGAAGTCTGCACCAATGACCACTCTTTCACCTCTGGGGGTACTCTGCATTACTTCATCTAAGTCACTCCAGAATCTCTCCTTCTCTTCTAGCTCACATCCTGCCTGTGGGGCATAAGCACGAACAACATTGAGCATTACACCTTCAATTTCTAACTTGAGACTCATCACTCTGTCTGACACTCTTTTCACTTTTAGAACATTCCTGACAAACTCCTCCTTCAAGATGACTACTCCATTTCTCTTCCCATCCACACCGTGATAAAATAGTTTAAACCCTGCTCCTAAGCTTTTAGCTTTGCTACCTTTCCCTCTGGTCTCCTGAACACACAGTATGTCCACCTTCCTCCTCTGCATCATGTCAGCCAGCTCGCTACCTTTTCTTTGCATAGTTCCAACATTCCAAGTCCCCACTCTCTCATCCTAGACTCATGCCTTTCCTGTTCTCTCTCTGCCTACGGACACGCCTCCCACCTCTCCTTCTTCGACGTCTCCGACCAACAGTAGTCCAATTTCCATCAGCACCCTGTTGATTGACAGCACTGATGGCGGTCGTTGTTATCCCGGGCCTCGACCGATCCGGTATGGGGGTCATACTTCTGATTTGCATCATAAATGTTTGGCATTGGTTTTACGTCGGATGCCCTTCCTGACACAACCCTCTGCATTTCTCCGGGCTTGGGACCGGCATGAGGGGGAGAGAACCTGGTTAGTGCCCCCCCCCCACCTCATGGCTGCATTGTGAAAGCATGTCCACTAAAAAGCCAAATCCATCAGCCCATTTGGGGTCTGAGAGCAGAGGATCACTTTTGTTCGTTTCTGCCATTAAGACGTGGTTTAAATTCAGTGTTTTCGACACGAGTTGCATCCGGTGGATGATGCAGTGAAAATTCCAAAATTCTGGGAAGACGTCGTCACCCTTGCAAAGGCCCACAAGGCCGTTCACAGAACCAATTATCAATGGAGTTCTATCCGTGGCTATTGCGGTGAGTTTTTCTAAAAACAGTTCGCATTTTTGAATACAGTCGGCCCCCGCCTTATGAAATTAATCCGTTCCAGAGCCTTTTTCATCACACGGGAGTTTGGTAAGTAGGGGTGCATTTTACATGTCAAATGCCTGATTCGTTCCAAGGATCCCAAGACTACCCAATTAACCCTTTAAAAATGATAAAAGTACACCAATTTTGTCTGAAATATGTGTTAAAAGTAAAAAAAAAAAAAATATATATATATATATATATATTTAGTAAACATTATTAAACATTTTTTATTAACGCACGTACACACACACACACACACACACACACACACACACACACCTGTCTCTCTCTCTCTCTCTATCTCTCTCTCACACACATACACACAATACAGCACACATTATTTTGAATGGCGCATCTGGCGCTTTTCGTAAGAGGAGGTTGTTTTCGTATCCCAGGAACGAAAACTTAGGAAAATGTTATTCGTAACCCGGAATTTTCGTACCCAAGGGTTTCGTAAGTAGGGGGCCGACTCTACTTCAATCATTGCTTCTTTTACGTAAATGCCGCGAATTCTGTCTTTTAATGGCACAATATCGAGAAGTTCTTCTTTAACCACGCAATCATCAGAAACCATCTGCACAAATATTGCCAACTGTGGTTTGTCCTGTATGTCACATGACTTGTCTATTGCGATACTAAAATAAGCACATGCGTCAGGTCTGCATGTAGATCCAATTCAAGCTCATTATTTATCTCTGATATTCCGGTTTCAACTGTATGATGTGACAGCTGGAGATCAGTGATGGAATCTTTTGAGTTTTTTATTATCTGGAGCCAAAATTTCAATTAAATCTACAAAACACTTTTTTAAAAACTCGCCTTTGATGTATGTTTTTAGCACGGGCAATGTTCCACGCCACTTTACAGGATGCAAGTGTCACAGCTTCCCCATGCTTGGTCAATGGCTGAAACATTTGTGACTGTCTTTTTACTTGGCTTTTCAAGGTTGCTCAAGTTTTTCTTGCATAGTTCAGTACCTTTGGGGAATTCCGTGTCAATATTAGCATGGCGTGTGCTGCAATGACGCTGAAGATTTGAAGCCTTGAAATGTGATATCGTGTTACTGCAGAATAAACAGAGTGATTTGCCATTCCGTTCAACAACAAAAAAAAAAACTAAGCATCTTTCCATTCTTCCAGAAATGTCCTGTGTTCATCTTCATATTTTTGTTCGGCTTTGCATTTTGCCATTTTGACAAAGAAAATGTTAACTTAATTTCCCAGCATTAGATGTCATCCACGAAGATGATTGGCTGTCACTTCCGTGTCAAACATGACATGAACACCCAATCTGTCAAAATTATTTGAAAATATTATTTATTGTTTGTTTTTAATAATCTCTGATGGATTTAAGTGTGTTTTAAGATGAAAAAAAAAACGAAACATGAAACGAGGCAAAGAGCCACAGTATATAGAAATATGAGAAGAGGCAAACAGGCACATTCTTATTGATCAAGAGCCGCACATGGTTCGAGAGCCGCGTGTTCGCCATCCCTGTTCTATGATCTATTTATAATCTACTGCTCATAGGGTGACAGGTCTGATGAGGACGAGTCGAATGAGGACGAGTTAATGTTTGTTTGTATCACACTGAGTCTGTGTGATACACTCCAGGTACTGTGAGGACATCAGCAGGTATTTGTACAGCCAGTTAAATGCAGACTTATTGGTCGTAGGATGCTGAGGTTGGAACTACCAGGCAGAAGGCCCAGAGGAAGACCAAAGAGAAGATTTATGGATGCGGTGAAGGCGGACATGAAGGTCGTTGGAGTAAGAGTAGAAGATGCAGAGGATCGGGAGAGATGGAGGCAGATCATTTGCTGTGGCGACCCCTGAAGGGAACAGCTGAAAGGAAAAGAAGAAAAAGAAGAAGTTAAATGCACACTTGAAAAGTTCAAGTTCGGCGTGGACCATGTGTGCATGATGTGGTGCTGTAAAGCTACACTTGTATTATTTTACAATAATATTATATCTTAAATATTTGTGTATAATGTCATTAAAATGCTGATGGTATGTCAAATTATTTAAAAATAAGTATTTAAAAACTTCCCTGGGGGGGCACCCTCCCACACCCTCCCACACCCTCCCCCCCCTGCACTCCACACACCTTGGGCCTTTGGCCCAAGTGCTGAAACACGCCGCCTCGATGACTTCATCGTCTCATTCGGCCGCTGAAGCAGCCTCATAATACACCCACTTATTTTTTTTTTTTTTACCATGACAGCACTGGTTCTGTTCCATAATAAACTTTCACTGTATTATGGCTGTGTTTGTGTGTTTGAGATCAGTGTTGTGATATTTCGTCATTTCTCTTCCAGTCTGTGTCGATGTAATCTGACAGAGGAAAGCTGTAGAGTTCTGTCCTCAGTTCTCCGTTCAACCTCCTCAAGACTGAGAGAACTGGACCTGACAGGAAATAAAGAGATTCAGGATTCAGGAGTGAAGCTGCTCTCTGCTGGACTGAAGAATCCACACTGTACACTGGAGATACTGAAGTACACACACACACACACACACACACACACACACACACACACACCACATAAACGCGTTTGCACGCACACACACACACACACACACACACATTCCACATTAACGCGCGCTCACTTGTACTTGGTTCATTTTCTTGGCTCTGAGTCCGGAAATACGCATTTGAATAAGAAGGCCCGCTATTTCACGAAAAATAAAGAAATTTATATTTTTTACAGGCGATGGAGAACCAGATTTATTCCCCCCTGTGTAGTGCACTATAAGCCTCTCCTCTCTCTCTCTCTCTGTCTGTCTCCCTCTCTCTCTCTCTCTCTCTCTCTCTCTCTCTCTCTCTCTCTCTCTCTGTCTGTCTCTTTCTTTGTCTCTTCTCTCTTTTTCTCTGTCTCCCTCTCTCTTCCTCGGTCTTTCTCTCTCTCTCTCTCTCTCTCTGATTAAAGTTGATGATCAGGGCGTTGTTCTCTGTTCAGCTTCAGCTACTGATAGTTTAATATCACACACAGCAGATGAGAGAAACTAAATGGATCCTCAGTATGAGATTTTAATGAGATGTTAATTCGAATAATCAGGTGATATTAAATCCTCATGTGATTCTGAATAATAAAATCATTTTACACACACATCATCTTTAAAGGAAATCTGAAACCAGGACAAAAATCTGGTGATGAAGGGCATGGCATTGTGTCTCTGCAGGTTGGAGCATTGTGGTTTTTCAGATGAAGGTTGTGCTGCTCTGACTTCAGCTCTGAGATCAAACCCCTCACACCTGAGAGAACTGGATCTGTCCCAGAATGAACTCGGAGATTCAGGAGTGAAGATTCTCTCTGCTGTACTGGAGGTTTCTCTCTGTAAACTGGAGATACTGAGGTAAGATCATCTCTCTGAGAGTCACATGACTGGATTATCAAAGGTTGGCCGTGTCTCTCACTGTCCATGGTGTGAAGTTCAAGTTAAAGAACCATTGCGGACTTTCATCAAGAGCAGCTGTATAGCAGTCAGCGTGTTTCTGCCCTCCGGTGGCCTAGCGGCTGTCCAGGGTGTACCCTGCCCTCACTCAGAATTGGCTGAGCTGGGCACCATATTCCCCGTAACCCTAATTAGGATTAAACTGCTCAAAAAATTAATGAAAGGGAAACTGATTAAAAGGAATAATCTTGTGGTGAGGAACAGTGTTTCCAGATTTGTGTTCCAAAAGCAATTTTGAATTTTGCTATAGTGATTTTCTATTCAAAGCCAGATGTTGATCCAGAATAACATGGAGATTTATATGTTAACATGAATTGTTATAATGTAAATGTACCTCAAGGGTGAAGTGAGGAAGGCATTGAAAAGGATGAAGAATGGAAAGGCAGTTGGTCCTGATGATATACCTGTGGAGGTATGGAAGTGTCTAGGAGAGGTAGCAGTAGATTTTCTGACAAGAACATTCTACAAGGTCCTAGAGAGTGAGCAGATGCCGGAGGAGTGGAGGAGAAGTGTGCTTGTGCCCATTTTTAAGAACAAGGGAGACGTGCAGAGTTGTGGCAACTACAGAGGGATAAAGTTGATGAGCCATACAATGAAGTTATGGGAAAGAATGGTGGAAGCTAGACTAAGGGCAGAGGTCAGCATTTGTGAACAACAGTTTGGTTTCATGCCAAGAAAGAGCACCACAGATGCGATGTTTGCTTTGAGGATGTTAATGGAGAAGTACTGAGAAGGTCAGAGGGAACTGCATTGTGCCTTTGTGGATCTGGAAAAAGCATATGACAGGGTGCCAAGAGAAGAACTGTGGTATTGCATGAGGAAGTCTGGCGTGGCAGAGAAGTATGTTAGAGTGGTGCAGGACATGTATGAGAGATGTAAGACAGTGGTGAGGTGTGCTGTCGGCATGACCGACGAATTCAAGGTGGAGGTGGGACTGCATCAAGGGTCAGCTCTGAGCCCCTTCTTGTTTGCTATGGTGATGGACAGGCTGACAGATGAGGTGAAAAAAAATCTCCATGGACTATCATGTTTGCAGATGACATTGTGAACTGTAGTGAGAGCAGAGAACAAATGCAGGAAAATCTAGAGAGGTGGAGGTATGCCCTGGAAAGGAGGGGAATGAAGGTTAGCCTCAGAAAATCAGAATACATGTGTGTGAATGAGAAGGACCCAGGAGGAACGGTGATGTTACACGGAACAGAGATAAGGAAGGTGGAGGATTTTAAGTTCTTAGGCTCAACAATCCAGAGCAATGGAAAGTGTGGAAAAGAGGTGAAGAAGTGTGTGCAGGCAGGCTGGAATGGTTGGAGAAAAGTGTCCGGTGTGATGTGCGATAGGAGAATGTCAGCAAGAATGAAAGAAAAAGTGTACAAGCTTTACCATGATGGCGTGTGTACAAAAGTGTACAAAAGTGGTGAGGCCAACGATGTTGTATGGCTTAGAAACAGTGGCGCTGAGGAAAAGGCAGGAGGCAGAGCTGGAGGTAGCGGAGATGAAAATGTTGAGGTTCTCTCTCTGGGAGTAACGAGGATGGATAGGATCAGAAATGAGTATATCAGAGGGACAACCCATGTAAGATGTTTTGAAGACAAAGTCAGAGAGGCTAGATTGAAATGGGTTGGACATGTACAGAGGAGGGATAGTGAGTATATTAGCAGTAGGATGCTGAGGTTGGAACTACCAGGCAGAAGGCCTAGAGGAAGACCAAAGAAGAGATCTATTGATGTGGTGAAGGAAGACATGAAGGTCGTTGAAGTCAAAAAAGAAGATGCAGAAAGGGTGAGATGGAGGCAGATGATTTGCTGTGGCGACCCCTGAAGGGAGCAGCCGAAAGGAGAAGAAGAAGAATTTCAGGTGATGTTTACATGTGTATCAGTCAGTAATCTGTGTTGCTCCGGTAACCACAGTGTTGTTTCTCTGTGTACGGAACATGAACACAAACATAACTCCATCTTGCAACAAAAAGAAAATGCATGTGATGCAAAAAAGCAGGTAATTATGAACAACTTGGGGGTTGTTTGTTCGTTTGTTTTTCTAAATCATACCAAAGTTTTTAAAATTTTCGCTGAATACTGTAATACACGAAGAATAAATTTTTAAATATTTTTAGATAAATATCTTTTGAGGTACAATGTAAGCAATTTATGGTGATTTTAGGTTTTATTGGAATTTGACAGAAGGAATCTTTTTACTTTTTCATATGAAGAAATTAATCATAAATGAAAATAGTAGAAATAAATAGTTGTTCCTGAAAAAGTTGGCATTCGGGTGTGTAACTGAAGCACAGAGTAGAATCTGGATGTAATAGTTCAGATTGCTTTATTGTTACCGAGGTTCATCATTATGAAAATTTTGATGAAAATATGAGTGAGGCCTGTACAGTGACCGCCTGATTCTGGATGCTTTTCTCAGAAAATGCCTCTTAAGATGAAGGCCATTTGGTATTTTGTTGTTTCCAAGATGTGACGCACATTATTGACAAACGAACATCATCTCAGCGTGTGTGTCTCCTCGATTCTTCATCACAAACATGTGGAGGTGACCAAGAAAAACATCACTTGGCTTCTGATTGTGACGACAGAGGGGCAACTATATAACAAAAGAAATAAAACCATAAACTAAAAGTTGGTGGTCAGTGGTGTCCCCCCGCTGATTAGTTTTCACTGCTGCCCCCCTTGTGCACAAATTATGTTATCAAAGGCCGGCCATGCCCCTCACTGTCTGTGGTGGAGGTTCAGAAAATGAATGAATGACAGAAGTTGTGATTTTATATATATATATATATATATATATATATATATATATATATATATATACACACATACATACAGTGGGATAAATATAGAAGACTAAAAGTAATAGTGCAGTGGCTGTAGTTCAGAGGTCATGCTGTATGTACATTTGTAAAGCCGACGTTTGGTATGGATAGCTTGGCAGGGATTTTCTAATTGGGCATTTAAATGAGAATAGCCATCAGAGGGCTTTAAGACAGCAGGATTTAAAGCAGACATTGCCAGGTGAAATTTATCTCGTAGCCAGTTGCTTCTTCTTCTTCTTCTTTTACTTTCGGCTGCTCCCTTCAGGGGTCGCCACAGCAAATCATCCGCCTCCACCTCACCCTGTCCTCCGCATCTTCTTTTCTGACTCCAACGACCAGTTGCTGAGTTTTAATAATCCCCACTAATCCAAGCCTCAAGAATTGGCGTGACCCAATAGTCGGTTCCGCAACTGGTCGGTTCCGCAACTGGTCGGTGGTCTTTCGAAACTCATGAACTACAAAACCTTTCCATACATACAGTGCTGTGCAAAACATTTTTGCCCCCTGACCAATTTCTGATATTTTTTGCATTATATCTGATATCTATATAGTAGTTGTCATCGGATTATCATTATCGGATCCGATAATGACGTTTGCAATTTACAGCTCATCGATGATTGTGAAAAAGTACCACAGTATTGTAGACCTTCAGTTTTCTTGATAGCCAGATACTGTGTTGATTGAGCACTTGGGTGCGGAGTCTGCTTAGCGCCTGGCTAGCTTGCCGATCCTCGAAGTGATTTCTTTGTTTAGGGAGCCATCACAGGAAATGGTGCTTCCCAGGTACATGAAATGTTCAACATTGGCGAGTGGTGTGTCATCGATGACAATACTGGGTGCAGGAGGGTGGGTGTTTGGTGCATGTTGGTGAAGCACCTCCGTTTTGCCGAGACTGATAGTCAAACTGAAGAGTTTGGAAGCCTCAGAGAAGCGGTCCAGTATCATCTGTAGATTGAATTCTGTGTTGGCAACAAGGGCGCAGTCATCAGCAAAAAGGACTTCTTGAAGGAGAGTTTGCAGGCTCTTTGTCTTGGCAGTGAGATGACACAGGTCAAATAGAGAGCCATCCAAATTCTAGCGAATGTAGACTCCTTTCTCCAGGTCTCGCATTGCATAGGACAACATGCAGGTGAAAAACATGTTAAATAGGACTGGAGCTGGAACACAGTCCTGCTTCACACCATTGATGATTGATTGCGAAGGCTTCCGACACATTCCTGCAAGAGAGGACCTGGCCAGTCATGCCATCATGGTAAAGCCTGATCATCGATACAAACTTTGGAGGACATCCGATGTGTTCTAGGACCACCAGAAGGCCTCTCTATTGACTGTATCAAATGCCTTGTTCAGATCTATGAAGACAGAGAGTAGGGGCATGTTTTGTTTAATGCACATCTCCTGGAGTTGTCTCATGGCAAAGATCATATCAACAGTATTCTGCCAGGCCTGAAGCTGCACTGTGCCTTTGGGAGGTTTTGCTCTGATATTGTGATGTCTGTTGAGCATGATTCTGGCAAAGATCTTCCCTGCAACAGAGAGGAGGGAGATGCCCCTGTAGTTCCCACAGTCAGATTTGTTTCCCTTGTTCTTGTAGAGGGAAACAATCAGGGCATCATGGAAGTCATCATGCCTCACCTCCTTTTCTCAGATACTCAGCAGGACATCATGAAAGGCTCCGAGGGTGTTGGGGCCTGTCACTTTGTAGATCTCGGCAGGAATGCCATCTTTTCCTGATGTTCTGCCCGAGTTTGTCTGATGGATCGCCTTTTTGATTTCATGTATTGTCGGGGATTCTGCAAGCGAGTTTTGCATTGGCTGCTGGGAGATCTGGTTCAGTGCGTCTGCATCAACTGATGAGGGTCGGTTAAGCAGGTTACTAACGTGCTCTTGCCCGCGCCTGCTGAAGCACTCTTGGTCTTTGCTGAGGGCAGAACTGTCTGAGGACAAAAATGAAGCGGGGCCAAAAACTGTCTTCAGAGTGCTGAAGAATTTGTTGGAGTTGTGGCTATCTGCATAGTGCTGGACTTTGGTGGCTTTATCCTGCCACCACTGGTCTTGCATCATTCTAGACTGGACTTTTGCCTGCAGAGTTTTAAATCTTTCATGCTTGGAGACTGAGGATAGGTCATTCTGCCACTCAATGTAGACCTTGTTTTTAGCATGGAGGGCTTCTCTAATGTTATCATTGTTTTCATCTAACCAGTCTTCATGCAGTCTAATTTTAAATCCAAGCACTTCTTTTGCAGTCTCAGCAACAGTATCCTTGAAAGCAGACCAAGTTTTGGAGCTGCTTTTGGAGGTTAGACCATCTTTGATTTTTCCATCAAGTGCTTCTTGGAACTTTGCCAGATGATTTGGATTGTTCAGCCTGGTGACATTGTTGGGGACCCTGACAGTCTTGTGTCAGTTTCTATAAGGCGGAGTGATGTACAGTGACATTACAGCACTGACTAGCCTGTGATCAGTCCAGCATTCAGCACCTCTCATGGCATAGGTCACTTGGACGTCCCTGGTGTCATGTTGACGTACAATAACAAAGTCGATCATGTGCCAGTGTTTAGACTGTGGGTGCATCCAAGTGGACTTATAATTGTCTGCCATCCTGAACAATGTGTTGGTGATACAAAGACCATGTTCTGTACATTTGCTAAGGAGGAGCAGGCCATTTTCATTGACTTTGCCCACACCGTGTATGTCCAGAACACCTTCCCAGCTGCTGTGGTCTCTTCCTACTCTAGCACTGAAATTGCCTAGCACAGCAAGTTTGTCACTCTGTGAAGTTGACCTGATGACCTCATCAAAGTGTTCACAGAACTGCTCTTTGTCTTCATCTGAACTGGTGAGTGTAGGAGCGTATGCACTGATGACTATGAGGTGTCTGGCCTTGCTGAGAGGAATGCGCAATGTCATGAGACGTTTGCTAATTCCTATTGGCAGGGTTGGTCTGTCCTTCAGCAATGATGTTCTAATGGCAAACCCAACACCATGTGTTCTGTCCTCAGCTTGTGACCTTCCTTTTCAGAAGAAGGTGCATCCACCTTCTTTTCTCAGGGATCCTTCATCAGCAAGACGCGTTTCGCTGAGTGCGGCAATGTCTATCTAGTATCGCTAGAGCTCCTTTGCAACAAGCGTCATTCTTTTCTCTGTTTTCAATGTGCCGGCTCAGGCCAGAAGCACTCAGACATTCCAGGCCTCACAGTGAGAATGAGTTGCGGTAAGCTGACCAGATGCTAGAAGGGCAAGTATTTGTCTGGGGCACCTTTTCTAGCCCTCTCCCTTATGTGAGGGTGGGCAGTGCTGTCTTAAAGAGGCTTCCCAGTCATCCACAGGTGCTGCTGAACTGTCCTGTTTCCCATACATTCAGGAACAGAGCGACCACTTACCCACGGACCACCTACATGCAGGTTTGTGACTACAACCGCCAGTGTTCATCTCCACCTGTTGCTCCACCACGCACCCATCACCGCAGGACTTGAGGGGTGTATGCTGACAGGTTAGTAATAAGTTGATGAGATGCAAAATGAACCTGTGTGTGAGAAGACGATTGCATAGGGGCAATCCCACTCTCTAGGCCTGGGGAGTCTTGATCCAGTGGCATGGGGAACTGTTACAACGGGAGACTGCCAGGCTGCAGTGCATGATCAGGACTTCAATCGGTACCACATGCAGTTCTAGGCGGCTGCCACTGCCTTCACAACCATTGGATTTCCGGTGATGATCTCTTCTGATTGTTCTGCCGGGAGTCAGCCTTCGCATGCAGTAGAAACCTAACTCACTGAGGGTTTCAGACCCATCAGCTACCTTTAGCTGGTTTAGCCGACTCGCCAAAGCTGTTGTCTGGAGGGTGGCCGCTGTTGCATGTGACAGCTTCGAGGAGCCATAGGTGAAATCTGAGTGCCAGGTGATAAATAATACTATCAATAAATAATACTATCCACAGATAAACACAAATAAACACAAAATGCAGTTATCAGTGCCAACTGCATTGATTAGGGGGGGGGGTGAACCTACAAAGGCCTGTGTGAATAATTAATTGCCCCCTAAACCTAATAGCTGGTTGAACCACATTTTGCAGCAATAACTGCAGTCAAGCATTTATGATAAGAGACAATGAGTCTTTCAAATCGTTGCCATGGGATTTTGGCTCACTCGTCTGTGCAGAATTGTTTAAGATCAACCAGACTGGATGGTGTTTGGGCATGAACAGCCTTTTTAAGGTCATGCCACAGCATTTCAATCAGGTTCAGGTCGGGACTTTGACTAGGTCACTCCAAAACTCTCATTGTGGTATGTTTTAGCCATTCAGCTGGTGTGCTTTGGATCATTGTTTTGCTACAGAAGCCAGGTGCACTTTAGTTTGAGTTCTTGAACTGATGGACAAACATTCTTCAACAGGATTACTTGGTCGCGAGCAGAATTCGTTATTCCATCAATCGTGACAAGTTGCCCAGGTTCTGAAGCAACAAAGCAGGCCCGGATCATCACAATTCCATCACCATATTTCACTGTTGCCACAATGTTCTTTTTATCAAATGCAGTGTCCTTTTGCGTTGGATGTAATGGGATGCATTTCTCCCAAAAAAGTTCAACTTTAGTTTCATCGGTCCAGAGGGCATTTTCCCAAAAGCTTTGGGGATGATGATGATTCTTGGCAAAGAAAGTTCTCAAGTTGTGCCTTGATATTCTTTTTTTGTCAACAGTGGCTTTCACCTCAGAAGTTATCCATGTGTAACCCATGTAAATACATGGTTACTAATTTTATTGGAAACAAACCCTAATTTCCAACGCTCCATGAAAGCACTATAGTTTCCTAGTCCCCTTGAACGCATCATAGGCACGTGATGCGTGCGCCTGGCTGAGCACAGCAGAGAGTGCTGAGGAGCAGGACGCATACAGAGCCCTCGAAAAGCGACACAAGTGAGTCAACGATCAAAAATGTGATTAAGTGAACTTTTAACAAGTTTAACTAAGTTGTGTGCTTTTCAGAGCCTTGTATGTGTTTTGTTCTCTCTGAATCAAACCGGGTGGAGAGTGTTTGTTTTCTTGGAAACTCCGACTGGTTTTTTTTAGTGGATCTGGATTTGATCTTGAAGCTGGTTTCGGACACAGATGACGAGCCAAATCCAGTGAGAACTCTTGGGGGATCCAGAAGCAGTGTGGCCAACTGTTCTCTGGATGCGAGAGTAGATCTACAGACCCAACCACTTCAAATCACAGGATCCCAGATAAGAACAAATAAGAACACCTTTATCCCAAACGGATCACAATCCTGGAAAAGACTCCCGAATTCATACAAATCGAACCTTAGAGACTTAAGCTTATTTTATTTTTATTTTTATTTTGTAAAGAGTGTTCTACGACATTGTTTGCACTGTTTCTTGTAATATTGTTAATTGTAATAAATCTGCCGGCTGTTCAACTTTAAATCTCCACAATTCATTTTACTCCTCTAGAACCTAGTATAAAATCTAGCACAGCTATATCAAGCTGGTGTTACATCAAAGTGGCGAGCCTGGATGGACACCTGGATGCCATTTTGGCCTCATGTCTTTCTGATGGTGGAGTCATGAACATTGGCATTAACTGAGGCAAGTGAGGCTTGTAGTTGTTTAGAAGTGGTTTTTGGATCCTTTGTGACTTCTCCAGTTTGTCTGCGCCGCGCTCTTGGAGTAATTTTGGTAGTTCGGCCACTCCTGGGAAGGGTCACCACTATGCCATGCCTTCTCCATTTATGGATAGTGGCTCTGACAGTGGTCCGCTGGAGTCCCAAAGATTTACCAATGACTTTGTATCCTTTCCCAGACTAAGATATCTCCATAATCTTCTTTCTTGTTTGCTCTTGAAGCTCACTGGATCATGGCATGATGTGTGTTCAGAAGGGTCTACTTCACCTTGTCAGACAGGTTTATGTTCAGGATCTCCTGATTAGAAATGTCTGGCAGCAATCAGGCCTGGGTGTGGCCATGAAATTGAACTCAGTTTTCTCCAATAATAGGATTAATCACAATTACCTCAACTTTTAACAAGGGGACAGTTATTTTTTCACAGAGGTTCATGTAGGTATGAATAGGATTTTTCTCTTTACAAATAAAATCACAAGAAAACTACATTTTTTGAATACTTGGGTTATCTTTGTGTAATGTGTTTTGTTGTTTGATGATCTGAGAAAGGTAAGTGACAAAGGTGCAAAAAAGTTAAAAAAAATAAATAAATAGTAAGGGGGCAAAAACTTTGGCACAGCTTTTATTTCATTTGCGATACCGCACACTGCCGAAAAAGGATTTGTATGTCGTAAACAAAAATGGCCGACGCGGTGGGTACACACCAAAACATTCAGAAAATATTTGTTTAAATATGATTTTGAAATACAGTAATAAAAATCACTGATGATGGATGTGTTACCAAAATAACAAGATTTGCGACAAGTATATTGTACAAATTCGAGAAGAATCGGTTCTACATTTAAAATTAAGACCTCGTGAATGATTAAAATAATGTTATAGTGACACAATGGAGTTCCAGGTATTTATGTTAGCAATGAGTGAACATCCCAGTTCAGCCAGTTAAAGGTTCAGGTTGGTGCTGCTGGTGTTTGACATTTATGCTGATTGATGAAACTTTGCATGTTTGTGTAGTAAAAGTAGTCCAGCATTTTTATCAGAACATTGATGATGATTTATATTAAAATTTAATGTTTCAAAATAATTAGTTGTTCATAATTTAATTATTTAATATTAGAGAATGCAACAATACATAAGAATTTATATACACATCTACTGAACTTAAAAGCTCAAAGCTAACTGATTCAATAACAGGTTTGATTAATAATTTACTTTTACTTCAGGAACCATTTTACACAATCTGTGGGTCACGCAGCTCATTTTCAGCTGAATCAACTGGGTTTCCGGAGTCATTTACCCCTGATCCATAAACTGGTTCCCCAAGGTTTTGAAATGTCAAGGCCTGTAAACCCAGTGATTAATCACCAAAAAGCTCTGAGGGAGAAACTGCCTGGTAAAAGATCTTCTGTTTATTCCAGATTAGAGTAGCAAGCTCCACCTGCTTTTATAAAAAAGTCTTGAATGGGATTAAATATCTATTCACTCATAGGCTCGAGGCCCGGGTCCAGCTGAGGCAGTTTGTACCGACACGTTGAGTCGGTGACTAATATAAAAATAAAAAAAAGAAATACAAGAAAACCTCAGTTCTCGAATGCTTTAGACATTGAACAAATCTGAATTCAACCAAAAAATTTTGGATCTTTTTTTTTGTCCTAGAAGGCGAACAAAATTCGGAAGCTGACGCAAAACAAACGAGAGATGCCAAGCGTGAGAATAGTCGAGAAAAAAAATGAGACCAAGAGGGAGGGGAAATGCATGCTTTCCGGAAGTTGTTGAGCTGTATCACCTTGATAAAGCTAACGTTAGCAGAGCTGTGAACACCTTTAAGGATGAGATCATGAGCCACTTCTGTAAGGTTTTGAAAAGAAGGCAGAAACAAGCCAAGTTAGAAATGCTCTTCAAGAAAATAAGGAAACATCATGAACAGTCATCCACGCCAAAGCGAATAGCAAGAGAGAAAAAAAAAAAACACCTTTGTCTGATTCACCTGAAGCTGTTATGGAAGGGGATCCTCCTCCTCTCTCCCTCTCCAACATTTACGTATGCCAAGCTCACCACCGGAAAGATAAAAATTCTTATCTTTATTGTTCTTATCCGTTAACTGTACTGTGGTTTTTATTTTAGTGTACTGTATTCAATAATATTACAGTTAAGTTGCTTACCATTGAATATGGTACGAGTTACGGTACCGTAAACTTCTGTTCAAAAGACTACGGGACGGATTAAGACCATTTACATTATTTTAAATGGAAAAAATAGATTCGGAATTCGAACAAATCGCAATTCAAACAGCCTACTAGAACGAATTGTTGTCCGAAAGCAAGGTTTGCTTTTAAATCTAAATTTATTTTATTTAAAAATGAGTACTCAATGAAAAATATCTGAACTCAATATTTGTGGATGATTCTTTACGCCACCTGTGGTTACAACCATTTATCTCAGACTTTTGAAGCCTCCGCCTGCCGCGTGTTCTTCACTCCAAAATATTTTTAGCACTGGAGCCTGAAAACATCAACAAAATGTGTTTTTCTCCTTCAACCTGGAGATTTTACTGTGTGAAACAGGCGGTTTAACTGTGAATAGACAGAGAAGGATTTCTGTGCTGCTTGACGTCGTGGATCTGCTGTGCAGTGGAGCTCAGCGATCAGTGATCAGATTTTCACTGAGATAATTTCTATCTGGAATCAATAATGATCTGTATACAAAGGATCCTTGGTGGGCGCGACATCACTGATCAGATTTAACCCACTGCTGCGTTCAACACCGATTAATATGCATGAGTTTATTTAGTGATATAAAAGGAATTGACTGATCGTATTTTCACGACCATAAGGTGCATTGGATTATAAGACGCACCATCAGCTTTTGTGAGATTGAAGGCTTTTATGTGTGCCTTATGGTCGTGAAAATACAGTAATCTCAGTGTTTGTGTTTTAACACCCAAACTGTGCAGGAATTTATTGTAACTGATTAATTTGTTCAAATGAGGGCAATTAATTCCACAGAATTATTCCTTAAACTGGACTGAAGCGGTTGCATCCAGTAAAGTAGTTAAATCAGACATATAGTAATAATCTTGCTGAACCTTCTGTTTGCCCTTGTCGTGGCATGGTTAGATCGCACCAAAGCCTACCCAAGCATACCACATCAGCTTATTCGAGCAGCTCTACAACACTGTCTCATACCACAAGATCTTGTTGAACTAGTGATGCGCTACATGAATCATCTCCAGATGCGTTTCACTGGAGATTTTACCACCAGTTGGCAGAGGCTGGAGAAAGGTATCATGGCAGGAGGCACAATATTGGTCATCCTCTTCATAGCCATCATGAACTTAATTCTTAAAGCTGGAGGGAAAAAATGCAGAGGCCCCTTGGCCGAAGATGGTACAAGAGATCCACCATGTCGAGCATTCATGGATGACATCACAATTACAACCTCATCATTTGCAGTGATAAGGTGGATATTAAGATGACTGGAAAGAGCAGACAATTGGGCGAGAATGGAATTCAAGCCCTCAAAATCAAGAAGCTTGTGCATACATAAAGGAGGGCTGTCTAAGAACACCTTCAGCATTCAAGGTGAAAAGATCCCAGCCATACAGGATGAGCAGATCAAATGCCTTCGTAAGAATTATGATAGCTTCCTGAAAGACACCAACAACATCAAGGCGGTCAAACAACAACTAAAGAACTGGATTCATGCGATAGACAACAGCCAATTGCAGGGAAGGTTCCAGGTGTGTTGCTTCCAGTATGGTATTATACCAAGACTGCAGTGGCCCTTCTTGCTATATGACATTCCCATGTCTGCAGTTGAAGCCATGGAAAGACTCTGCAGCAAGTTTCTTAGAAGATGGCTAGCGGTTCCACCTGGTTTCAGTGCAATCAACATTTACAGCAAGTCTGCCAAACTAACACTACCAGTGACCTCTCTAGTAGAAGAATTCAAGTTTGCAAAAGCACAAGCCATCACCATGCTACACACATCTAAAGACAAGAAGGTCAACATATCAGAAGAAACCATCAAGAGCGGAAGGAAGTGGAAGCCTCAGAGAGCAGTTACAGATGTGGAAGAACAACTAAAGCATCAAGAGCTAGTTGGCACATTGTGCAAGGGACACCTTGGTCTGGGAAACTATCATTCTCACCATTAGAGCAGAGCCAATAATAAACAGAAGAGGGAGCTAGTTGTACAACATGTACAGGAAGCAGAAGTGGATCATAGAGTCAAAGCAGTAGGGCTCCTAAATCAGGGCAGTTGGGTTCAATGGGATGCTGCATTAGATAGACCCCTATAATGGAAAAAACTTTGGGGAACCGACCAGGGGAAACTAAACTTCCTTCTCAGAGCTTTTGCCAATCTCTTGCCAACTCCAAGCAACCTTAAGATCTGGGGAATAGAAGACAGCGCAACATGCATGCAATGCAGTATGAACTTTTGCACATTGAACCACATCCTATCTGCATGTCCAAAGGCCCTTGCGGATGGAAGGTACAGATGGAGACACGGCAATGTTCTGACAGAGATAGCCAAGTGGATAGACCTGGAAAGAATGAAGGCAAACAAGAGAGTGACATTACCATCACAACTTGTGAGTTTTGTTAAAGAAGGAAACCCCGTACCCAAAGGGTCTGCAAAGCTTCCTCAGATCCACTCAATACTTCAAGGGGCACGAGACTGGGAGATGCAGGTCGACCATTGGAGAAGGTTGGTTATCCCAGATGAGGTGGCAACAACATCACTGCGACCAGATGCCATTCTTCTGTCAAAAAGCTCCAAGTCTATCTTCATATTTGAGCGCACAGTTCCCTGGGAAGACAGATTTGATATTGCCAACCAAAGAAAGAAAAATACCAGGATTTGATCAATGAGGCAAAGTTAAAAAGATGGCAGGCAGTTATTTTCCTGTGGAGGTCAAATGTAGAGGTTCCCCATCTTCATCAGTATGTTATTTCGTGCATAAATGAGGCATGCTTCCAAATCAGGTGAAGCAAACTATCAAGGAGATCGGTGCAGTAGCTGAGAGTTGTTCGAGATGGCTGTGGTTGAAGCGAAACAACAACTGCCATCCTTCAGTGGGTGAGGGCTAGGTTTTTCACAACAGTGTCCAGGTTAAGGGGCGAAACACTGATCCTGAGCTACCTGCTGATGACACAGAGGGACTCACACAAGAAGTGAGTCAGCCTGCTTCCTCATTGGATTATAATTATGTCAGTTTCAAGCTGCTTGGAATTTCATTTAGGAGAAACAATCATCAGAAGGCTGAAAGAGTAGTTCCATCAGACTCTGATTGTAGCTAAGCATTCCAATGTTTAACTCATCATGTAATAATATAAATTTATATTGTTCTGTAAATGCACTACACAGGCGATGGAGAACCAGGCTTATTCCCCCGTGTAGTGCACTATAAGTCTCTCTCTCTCTCTCTCTCTCTCTATCTCTGATTAAAGTTGATGATCAGGTTGGTGTTCTGTTCAGTTTCAGCTGCTGATAGTTTAATATCACACACAACAGATGATAGAAACTAAATGGATCCTCAGTATGATGATTTTAATGAAATGTTAATTAGAATAAACAGGTGATATTAAATCCTCATGTGATTCTGAATAATAAAATCATTTTACTCACACATCATCTTTAAAGGAAATCTTAAACCAGGATAAAAATCTGGTGATGATGGGCGTGGCATTGTGTCTCTGCAGGTTGGAGGATTGTGGTGTTTCAAATGAAGGTTGTGCTGCTCTGACTTCAACTCTGAGATCAAACTCCTCACACCTGAGAGAACTGAACCTGTACAGGAATAAAATAGGAGCCTCAGGAGTGAAGATTATCTCTGATCTTAAACATGATAAACATTCCAATCTACAGACACTGAGGTGAGTAAAGAGCTAAATATATAAATCAGTTCATTTTCTGTAACCGCTTCATCCTAATTAGGGTCGTGGGGAGGCTGTTGCCCATCCCAGCCAACTCAGGGCGAGGGCAGAGTACACCCTGAACAGCTCGCCAGGCCATTGCAGGGCGGAAACACGCTGACGGCTTTGCAGCCTACTCTTGTCGAAAGTCAGCAATGGTTCTTTTACATGCCTCACACCATAGACAGTGAGAGACATGGCCGGCCTTTGATAACCCAGTTAGCTGCACTGGGGGGGGCAATGACAACCTTGTAGAGAGTGGGACTCGATCCCCCAACCTTTGGATCAGTGATCCGGCGCCTTATACCACTAGACCACCACTGCCCGAAAGATATAAATACTGAAATAATAAAAAAAAATATTGAACTTGATTATCGTTAGTTTAGAGTAATTTCTCTTTCGTTCCAATAAAGATCAGATTCCCAGGTTAGGAATGAAACCACTTTTATAAAATGTCACCATATTCTATTTCAGGAGATTTTTCTCTCACAATCGGCTTTAATGCTGTTCTATGATCAGTAAAGTGTGTTTGAATGATGTGGACTTATATAAACAGGAGATGATGTTCCTCTCGGAGCAGAGACGATTCCATGCTGTAGATCAAGTACCACAGTCCAGTTTGTGATTTAATTCTGGTGGTTTTCTTTTCTGTTCAGGGTGTGATGATGATCTGTGTGTGATGAAGACTCCGGTGTTCCTGCATTTCCATGTTGGGGAACAGAGAACATGTTTATAAACGCATCACTCATTTAGTTCTAACACATTAAACACACTCGGAGACGTGAGAAGTGTGTGTTCATCATGCGTGAGTCAATTAGACGCCACACACTTCTACACTTAGATTATAATGACCTCTGACCCCTGGATTAAATCTCTGGATCTCCATCCCATAATAATCCTGAGATATGATTTCGACTAGTGGGTGAGAAACCACAGAACTCAAGCTGAACCCAGTCGGTGGAAGAGAGAGCTGGAGACGAACCGTTTCCAGAGATCGGTGACTATCCTCACCTGACAGGATCGGTATCTGAGGAGGTTCTGAAGCCGTGAGGAGGCTCCAACAAGCCCATTTATCACTTTCTCCTTTATTTCATTCATGTCCAAGTGATGTTTATCTGATGAATATCTGCTCTCTTCAATCATTTATTCATCAGATTACTAGTGGAAACAAATTGTTGTCCGATACGGTTCTGATTGTTCCTGTGATTTTTCTGTATTTTATGTGATTAATATGTTTTGGATTGCATTAGTAATAGTTTAGCAATCATCATAGTGTGTGTGTGTGTGTGTGTGTGTGTGTGTGTGTGTGTGTGTGTGTGTGTGTGTGTGTGTGTGTAACTGAGGTCCTGGTAATAATATTAAAGTGAAAGAGTAAAGCTTCGCCTTCTTTGCTTTCTTTTGACCACCACTCATACTTGGGCCTTCATCTG
Organism: Plotosus lineatus; assembly: GCA_024760905.1. Taxonomy (NCBI): domain Eukaryota; kingdom Metazoa; phylum Chordata; class Actinopteri; order Siluriformes; family Plotosidae; genus Plotosus; species Plotosus lineatus. The sequence continues at coordinate 62,777,170 of CM045730.1, read as the reverse complement.
GGTCTGAATTTTGTCCAGGCTCCAGTTCGGAGTTAACATTTTATTACATTCAATTTATTAATTCTGTGCATCTCTGAAGGTTGTTCTGATTTTTGACATTAAAATGAATAATGAAGTTTTCAGTTATTTCTTCTGACTCTTTTTTCCCCCATCTGATGACCAAGAAATGGCCTCCCTGATGCTGCTGGTACATCAACTTCCACCACCGCTAGGGGACCAAAGTCTCTAAAAATTAGTGGAGTAGTTCACTCTGGTTTCACGTTATTCTGGTTTCTAATGTTCAGACTCCTCACCTCCATAACCAGCAGGTCTGCCACCGTACCTCCTCGATGCTGGATGTCAGAAGAGTGAGATTGACAGCCTCTACATTATCGTGGATAAGCATCTCCCATGCAAGGTAAATCGCTCCTTTGGGGTATTTGATGAATCTTTCTGTGTTATGGTGCTGCGTTAGTGAGAAAGTTGCAGCTTCATCTCAGGCACCTGCTTTGGAGGAGCAGTTTCATCCGTCAAATTGACGATTTAATCCAGAATTAGTTCTGACGGTGGGGATCCAGGACTTACTGCAGACCCAACCAAAGAAATGTGTGCATCCATCGTGGTGAAATTACAGGGGTGGGATCTCCAACAGTTTGGTCTCCTCAACTGTAGGAGGTTTGGAGAAACTAACAGGTGAACTTTGCTCACTGGTAAATCATACTGTCGTCAGCTGGAATTGACCCGATATAGTTCACTTTATTCATCCATTTTCTGAACTGCAGAATAACAATAAGGTCTCGGGGAGGCCGGAGGCTGTCTCATTCGACTCCGAGTGAAGGCAGAGTACACCCTGGAGAGCTCACCGAGCTGTCACAGGGCTAATACCAATATATCTGTGATAAATCAATCTTTAAAAAAAAATAAAAATTATTTTACAAATCTGACTACAGAACAGAAATGAAATAAATATTTCAACCAAAAACAGGGAAACCGGCAAAATCCGAACTCCGGTTCTTCTGATCAAATCCCTGTGAGGAAAACGTTTATATTTGTGCAGATTTTAGAAACACTGAGGTGCTTGTGCAGAAATCCAGATGTTTGCGTCTCTTAAAGAAAGAGTGTAGATCAGAGCCTAATACTTACACTGACGTATCTGATGGAAGTTATTTTTTAAAACAGTGTTTGCAGCAAAAACACCTGCAGGACAAATCCAACGATGGAACGAATCCAACATCATATGATGGTTCTGAACCAGCTGATTCTTTTCGATCCAAACTTGGGGTTCACAAATTTTTATTTCCTAGTCTGAAATTTTCACCAAAAAATTGAATTCAATTTTGAATAAAATTCATTTAGTGTCGCTTTTTCGGTTCTGATGTTCCACCAGAACCATCGATCCATGATGTAAGAACCCCGGAGAGCGAGGGGTAAGTTGGCGTGGTGTTTGCAGGACTGGTGAAGACCACATGCCTGTCTTTTATCAAATAACTGAAATAGTTTTGCTGGGAGATCACATTTTTTTTATTTTCCAAGAAACTGCTCACAGAATTTGAATGATCTTCATGCATTTCGAGTCTTGCAAAGTAAGGAAATGTTTCTGAAAAAAATGTGAGTTAATAAACCATTTGATATTCAAAGATCGTCCATTGTTTCAGACGAAGGTTTGTATCTTATACCATCATTTACAGTGTTTTAATTCAGCTGCATTAATCACTGCAGGTGGAAACAGCAACAAAAACATCTCTGTCTGAAAAATTATTCTGTTTATTGGAATTAATTCTTATTAATTTTGATATTTTTGGTGTAAATTGCTTGAGACTTGGAGGAGTGAAACTAATCCCCATATAGTAGAGGCAGTGAGATTTCTTTCCATCTTTTAGTGTAATTTTAACTCTGAGTTCTGAGGAAATAAACAACTTTGGCAGCGTGTTAAATATTTAAATATTTTGAAAGTGTTAGTTATGATGATGATTTCTTTAAATGAATAAAGTAATGCTGGTGTTGATGATGTTCCATGTGAGCTTTATATCAGTATGCAAACAAGAAATGGTTTATTTTATGTAATATTTCCACACACAACTTTCCTTCGATCAGTTCAGATACAGAAGTAATATTTACAGAGACTTTATTCACATCTGTATTTCTCTCGGCTGTTTGTTCCTTGTTGAGAAACAATGGAGAGATGGCGCTGAATAGAGTTGAACTTTTTCATTGAACGTGGTGTATTCCCATGAGTGTCCACTAGATGGGAGCATTACAGAGCAAATCTCCACCTGCAGAACTCCGAGGAGGAAATGATGGTTCATATTAATACAGTGGTTCCTAACCTGGGTTCGATCGAACCCTAGGGGTTCGGTGAGTCGGACTCAGGGGTTCCGCGGAGCCTCTGCCACGGAGGTCAAGACACACCCGACTCATCATGTCAATTAGTGATGACACGTCCCGCTTGGCCATCACTGGCTGCAGATGATCACATTACATTGCTTGGCCAATCAGTGCCGCGGGGAATTTAGCGCGCTCAGTAGTCAATGTTTGAAGTCGTGAGATTTTTTTCGGAATATTTTAATCCATACTATGTCCAGCAAAAAAAGAAAGTGGTCGGACGAATATGTACAACATGGAGTCACATGCATCACGGAACGTGATGGGACTCAGCGTCCTATCTGAATGATTTGCAATGCCAAGTTGAGCAACTCTCGTCTCGCACCGGCAAAACTAAAGGAACACTTCGTGAAACTGCATGGAGATGGGGAATACAAGAACACAACAGTACCTATGTCTTGAATTTGTAAAAAATCACATTTTTATTTTTCACTGATAAAGGGTTCGGTGAATGTGCATATGAAACTGGTGGGGTTCGGTACCTCCAACAAGGTTAAGAACCACTGTATTAATATCAGATACAGTAATTATACATTTATTCCAATTATACAGTATATTTAAACATAATATATTCCATAATTTATATTTTATATGTTTAACTGAACATGAAGTTGAAAGTAGATGTCGAACCCCCCCCCCCCCCCTCTCTCTCTCTCACACACACACACACGCACACATACACACACATTGTCCTTTGCCCTCTACAGAATAAAAAGGTAGAGGCTGTGTCAGTGAAGGTGAAAGTAATAAACTCCATTTTGTTGAAAGAATAAATGATTTGAGTAAAAACACAGTGAGGATCTGAACCTAAAGCTGTAAAATATAAACACACTGAACTGAGAGGAGATCCAGAAGAGGTTTGTGAGTTTGGACTAAAGTGGGACGGTACACAGGTTGTTTTAGGACTTGATAGTGTGAATATTTCCTGTAAGTGAACTCTGTACTGATCCAGGGTTTGATTTAACACTCCGATGTTGGAGGGAATTGAACGTGTGTCCTGCTGGAATCTGGAGAAGGAAACATGAGCTCCAACATGAGTGTGTCTGGAAAACAGGACTTAAAGAAAGATGAGAGGTGAGTTACTTTTACCTTCAGCACCAATAAATCAATAAATCTCAGGGGAACATCTGGATCTTTCAACACTCACCGGTTACCATGGGAACTAAACTGTGGTTGAAGGGTTTAATAGCGGCGAATATCTGACTGATCTGATGTGAGAAGAGTTTAGAGAAATCATTCAGTGAGAGAACAGTAGAAACGCCTGTGGAATGTGGAGCAGAAGAGCAGCAGAGCTTTGAGTCATTGAACTCTACAGGCTTGAAGCCCAGCGGAGCCGGTTCTCTGGGACCTGGACTCCTGCCATCAGTGGAATTCCTGAGGTCTGAGGCACCTTCTGTTTGAATAAGTGTTCAGACTGGAGCTGGATTCAAACGATGAAATTATTGGTGTTTAATGATGAACACATTGTTTAACAGCATTGAGACAGCAGAGTGTTAATTATTACTGATATTTCTGTTGGATTCTAGAATGATGGAGGGAAAGAGATCAGAATCACCAGAACCCAGCTGTGTGTCCATGAAGAGTGACGAGTCAATGCAAAGTCCAATTGAATTAAGATCCAGTTGTGACGATGTGAGGTGAGTATAGTGAGATGTTTTACAGCAGTGATCCACCTGATCAAACTCTCTGGTGTCATGATGAAGCCCATCATGATGTTTATCAGGTGTTGAAGCAGTAAAACACTAAACTGTGCAGCGCTGCAGCTCTCGGACTGGCGGTGAGGAAACTGCTTTAAGAGTTGTAAAGGTGCATCATATTATCATGTACTTTAGTACAAACACTGCCGTATATAACGGTACAATGGTACTTTGTTTTTCTATGTTTTGCTATACTTAAATGCTTGCTGAGAATAATCAAATAATATGCTTAAGGGGACATTCTGCATGTCTATGGTAAAAGTGCATACTCAGACACACTGAGCCGTTGGGGGTCTGTGTGCAATTCAGCAGTTTCTAAATCCGATGGTCTCCTCACTTCCTCACAATTTCCTCACTTCCTCATTTCGAGATCAGGAGGCGACAGCGTGAAACTGATGTGTGTAGAGGTGAGGGGAGTGTGGGGGTCGTGACGCACCCGGATAGAGCCCAGACTTATCTCCTCCTGTTGAGACAACGACACAGCGTAGACCCAGCCCCAAACCAGGAAGAGGGAACCTGCTCTGAAGCCCTTAAAAGCACACACCCGCGAGTGAGACCCCAGACCTTAACGAGCGTGTCTTTTATGCATGTTTGTTGGGTCTCCGTCCTCTGCAGACGACGCAATAAAGCTTCTCATATTCAACTCAAAACCAGTCTCCAGTCGTCTTCTTCCACATTCAACGGATCCTAACAGTTTTGGGGGCTCGTCCGGGATGTGGTAGAGGAACGTGAGTTGAGTAAATTCGACCCAAACTTTTTCCTCATGAACCAAGGAGAAGGACACAGGCCGGCAACCACTAACAAGTAAGCAGAACCTGTTTAAATCGAACTCTGCATATTGACTAAACTAAAAACTGTGTCCTCTCCGGAAGTTTGAAGGAAAACAATAAAAAGAGTTGTATGAGAACCTAATTTTAAGATTTAAGGTAAATTAAGAGAGATAAGAGATTTAAGAATAAACATAGACGCGCCTTGGAGGTGGCGTGCCCTCCCGGTCTCTGACGAGGGGTCGTGGTAATGGCTGGGTTGGAGTCCCGGGGGATTGAAGGCTCCCCAAAGTACCACGTCAGTGCTATATAAAACTGTACGTCATAGTCGGGTGAAAGGCCCTCAACGGAGTAGCCGTTGAAAGCATGCGTCTATGTGGGTGAAAGGCCCCCAATACGCTGAGGTATTGGAAGCATTAGTAATTGGGTGAAAGGCCCTCAACGGATTAGCCGTTGAAAGCATTATTTGGGTGAAAGGCCCCCAACACGCTGAGGTGTTGGAAGCATTATTTGGGTGAAAGGCCCCCAATACGCTGAGGTATTGGAAGCATTAAAGAGAATAATAGAGTGTGATATTAATTGTAGTGTTTTATGTGTGTGTTGTGTGGCCACGTGCATGACGTTAATTGTATTGTTTTCTATTTCATGTATGTACTGTGTTGCAACGTGTGTTGTGTGTGAGGGAAAGTGGGAAGTGGGAAGAATAAAATTCAGAGGTGTCGAGAGGGACGCTGACGTTTGACAGTGTCTTAACTGGGCAGAGAAACAGACAGAGGAAACCTAGCGGTGTTAACATAATCTGTCTGTGCGGTGGAAACCTTACGGTGACAACACAAGCCGCCTGCCGTGGTTAATTGGGTCATTCGTTCAGCCTAGTGCTGACGGACTGACTGGCTGTGAGCGTCTAAACAGTCCCGATCCGGGAGAGTGAACGGGTGTACCCGCACTCTCTGGCCTCTGAGTTAAGAAATATGGAGGGTGAATTTGATAAAGAAATAAATGAACGGGGGCTAGGTCATGAACCCCTGAAGCCATTATATGCACAGATTGAGAACACCTTGAAATCAGTGGAGCTAAAGAGCACACTGAAACAGAAAAATAAAATTGTAGATGAAGCCAGACGAAAGCTGCATGAGCTGGTGTGGTGGCGTCTAAAAATAAACAGTTGGAGGACAGTGGCCACTTAGGATCCTGGTTATGGGAAAAGGTTAAAGAATACTCAAAAAAAAAAAAAAAAAAAAGAGAGAGCAGGGAGAGAAGGCGAATTTAATGTCTAGACCCAAGTTGAAAAAAGAAGGTGGAGGAAATGGAGAACGCACAGCAGGGGTGGATGGATCTCGCGGTCTGCTGGCAGAGTGTCACGCATCTTCATCATTTCCAGTTGAAGGAGACGAACCCGAAAGTCAAAGGAGCGGTAACAGCATCTGACACTGCACCTACGCGCCCTCCACCATACGCACCCCCGACACCCAGCGTTAACAGTGTAGATCACACTCTGTATATCACCTCGGGGTCTCTACGAACTGAGGGCGGCGAGACTTGCGAGCGCCCGCGCGCACCATCCCCGCCGATTGCAGACACACCCACCCCCGATCATGCACACACACCGACCGTCCACCGAGAAGGGGAGGCAGCGCTATTAACAAAAGTGCGGATAGAATAAATTACATCCACAATAATGTTCAAAAAAACTAGACAATTGGACACAGACAGGTTTTAAAGCAGTATAGAGTCAATTAGCAGCAACGTCACTAAAGGCTTTTCAAAATCCACTGCACTAGACATGTTATTAGCAGAGAAAGGAGGTGTATGCGCAATGTTCGGGGAACAATGTTGTACTTTTATTCCAAACAACACTGCATCAGATGGAAGTTTAACACGAGCAATAGAAGACCTAAAATCTCTTAATAAAAAGATGAAAGAACATTCGGGGGTAGATATATCCATATGGGATTCATGGTTAAGTGTGTTCAGAAAATATAGTACCCTTGTATCATCTGTAGTAAAATCTGTGTAGTTTTTGCAGCTTTTTTACATTCTGAGGTTGTTGTTGAATCAACTCATCGTCACTGCCCTGGGTTATAAGATCCTGAATGCTAATAAAAAGATGACATTTCTGTCGGAGTGTAAACAGTTCTGAATGAAATTAATGAATTTACGAATTTAAAATCTGTTTGAAGTGTTAGTAAATGATATCTTTTGTTTGAGCTGTGATAAACAGGAGGGGAATGTTGGAATAATTGTATGAATTATCACAGCTCTAACCTGTTTTGTTACTCGATAAGTATAAATGTTGGAAACTGCTTGTTGAGGTATTTTGCAGAAACATCTCTATCTCCATGGGGGGCAGCCAAGTGGAAACAACCTTGAAGTTCTCACACAACAACAGGACGACTCCCGAACTGCAGCTGGATAGAGAGCTGAAATGAACATTCTAAACTAGACAAAGAAGATAAGCATAGAACAATGATGGTCATGATGCTGATTTACATGCACCCCTTCCCTCTAGGAAACCAATATGACATGTGTAATTAGAAAAAGTAAAGAGACAGTTAAATTCCGTGGGAAGAGAAAAAAAAAAAAAAAAAAAAGTGAATGAGCTCGGTTTATTAGGGAAAGAAGGGAGGGACGGACTCCCCTGTCTATAGACTGAACAGCCGTGGATGAATGAACGTGTGTGTGAATGGAGGATGTAATCCTTGATTAACCTCCTCATATAAACAACTGTGGGATCAATATGAGTTTTTGTTGATGCAGAGGCAAGAACCCTCCGCCTGAAAAGGTAGAAGCTTGAGGGTTACCACAGAAATAATTAATCGTTGTCCCATAGGAAAAGATAAACCAGTGTTAGGACACCCTTGGTGCAACAAACCACTGGTCCAAATTGGGTTAAAATGGGGGGTAAAAACAGTAAACCTAGAGATGAATTAGAATGTGGAGATTGGAAAGCAGTAGAAAAACAGGCACCTGATAGAAATAAATATTTAGATTTATGGGTTAGTAAGTATGGATTCAACGGACAGTTAAAGGTAACAAAATTAATAGAATTACAGGGAGCTATTAGACGGAACTGTAAAAATAATACAGAAAAAGAAAGCATTCTGATTACAAGTGGATGACAGGCCAACAGGGGGCCAAACATTTGCAATACACCGGAAAAATGGTCTGCATGGTGCAGCACAAGAAAGAGTAATGCAGCTGGATGGACTGAAGGGCTCCCTCAGATTCCAAGCTATCCCCGCCGAGGGACATTTGATGCCAGATATTTGACTTCGCCCATAGAATGATTTGGGAGGGAATACTCAGGTGCTCTCTCTCCTCTCGGTCAACTAGCTTTGTGGGTATTGATGGGGTTCCTTTCTCGTCACAGCTTACACCCCGCTCCCTCTGCGTTGTCCCGACGACCCCTCTCTCGATGCATTATAAATCACTTATTTTTGTGTATATGCAGGAATGTCCGTTTAATTTACCCGGTCATGATCTTATGAGTCTCCTCGGTTTACAAATTTCTTTTCATGGTTCGAGCATGATCATCTCCACGTCAGAATCTCTGTCCCCTTTTTTGATTGCAATAACCTCCTGTGAATTACCTTTTAATGTTAACGCAGCATGTGCAGTGAGTGAGGTGGCAGAGCAGTGTTCGCCCCTGGATCAACTGCCCAGGACATTATGGGTCGAGCATAAGAATGATGTGGGCTGCGTCAATTGTACTCCTTATGAGGCTAAGCGTCCCTGTAGAACCAGACACTTGGCCTGTTTGCATTTACACATGGGCAGCAGCAGTACACCTGGACACACCTCTCACAGGGTTTCATTGATTCTCCCGCGGTGTTTGCCACCGTTGTACGGGACGCAATAGGGTGCTTTGTTCCCCCTGATGGTTCCTGTGTCCACTCCTATGCAGATGACTTCGGCATCAAGCTCCGTGATCTGTTTTCAAGCCACACTCGCTGTCCTTCAGCTCTCTCGGGTCTCAAAGAAATTGAGCCAAGATCGTGTCAAGATCAACATCAACACCCAGCGACCAGCTACCAAGCATGCCTTACTTGCTTTCCTGGGGTTGATCAAGTACTGCAGGCAGTGGATCCCAGACTGCTCTCTCTATGACAAGTGCCTCCGGTCCGCAATACACCACACGGACCCACTCCAGCAACCACTCGTATGGACTGAGGACATGCAAAATGCCTTTGCAGCCCTCAAACGGCCCTCTGCTCGTCTCCAGCTCTGGGCCTGGCGAACTATGAACTGTCATTCCACCTCTACGTTGCTCACCAAGGGGGAACTGCCTCTGGGGTGTTGGCTCAGGAGCATGGCGGGGGGATGAGGCCCTGTGCTTTCCTTTCAAAACACTAGACACTGTAGCTCAAGGTTTACCTGCGTGTCTTTGTGCTGTGGCTGCCTGTGCGTTAATGGTTTTAGACGCTGAGAGGATCGTCTTGTCGCACCCTTTGATTTTACTCTCACAACATCAGGTCCAACAGATCCTACGAAATTTAAATACACAACACATGTCCTAACAGCGCAGGTCAGGATACGAGGTCAATTCTATGCGCCATTGATAACCTCACGATTAAATCTACTTCTTCTCTTGATACCGTGGCTCACGCCTTACAGCGTCTGCTTAATACTCAAAATGACTGTGAGCCCTGTCCTCACGACTGTTTGCAAGAAATTGTTGTTGCTACAAGTATTAGGTCTGATTTGTGTTCTACACCTTTACCTACAGGTGAGGCTCTGTTTGTGGATGGGTCATGCTCTAAACCTGCCGACGGTACCTTTCACTGTGGATATGCCGTCTGCCGCCTTTCAGATATAGTGATCGAATCTCATTCACTCCACTTTACGTCTGCTCAAGCTGCAGAATTGTTTGCTCTTACTCGCGCGTACATCTTATCTGCTGACCAAGAGGTAGACAGATGCTTAACATGCACACAGAATAATTCTTCTAAGCCGCTGGCAGTGTATCAACATCTGCCACAACCAAATACTCCATTCCAGGAATGGCAAATTGATTATACCCACATGCCAAGACAGAGACCATACAAATATCTATTGGTAATGGTTGATAAATTCTCACTCTGGGTGGAAGCTTTCCCATGCAGCAATGAGAATGCTAGAGTGGTGGTTCAGAAATTGACACAAGAAATTATCCCGCGATATGAAATTCCGGTGGGACTAGACTCGGACAGAGGGATCCCCTTCACGCCCAAGGTATCCCAACTGCTCGCAACAGCACACACTTGACTCCACACGAACTACAGACCGGTAGACCATTTCCTGGACCACACACAGTACTGGATACTGATGCACGAAACCTAACCCATAAACAATACTGTCGTGAATTGCAAAGTCTCGTTGCAGCCTTTTCAGATCAAGTGAGGGAGCAGCACCAGGCATCTACCGGCGGCCTTTCAGACACAGAGTGGGTCCTCCTGAAAGTCCTCAAGCGAAAATGGACGGAGCCAAGGTGGACAGGACCCTACAAGATCAAAGAGCGCACCTCGCACGCCGTCCGGCTGGACAGCAAGGGCGACACCTGGTATCATTGGAGCCAGTGCGCAGCAGCAGAAGCTCCCAACAGATCACTCGTCAACACACACAGGGACCTGTGTGAAGCAGCAACCTCGTTACCGGCCGGTGACGAAGAAAAGACCACCAACAGCGCAGGGCAGAATAATCCCTGGGTGGCAAAAGGGGGTGAGGTAGTCTAACCCTCACCCTCACGGCAAGGCGGAGGAACAACGCGGCCCTGCAACAAGTAGCGTGCCAAGCTACCAACGCAAGTTTGAAGAGTGTTATTCCAATTATACTGTTTTTAATCATATTGTACTGTGCTTTTGCTCTGAGTTGTGTGACAGAGTATTGAAGGTCGTAAGCTCTTTAAGGTGTAGCGCGTGACCCTCCCTTGAATACAGTGAAGAATTTACTCTGTCATATTGAAGGTTTAGTTTGCTAGTTTTACATGGAAGGTAAAGCCAGATGGGGTCTCTCCTCGGGTACAATAATGTGTATTTCTTTTTTAGTTTCCTTGTTGGTAGTGCTCCCCATACTGTGGGTACTTGACCCGCCCTTTACTCCCTCACAGAACGATATAACCACCACAGCCCACAGCAGACGCCGACGATTAGTCACACAAACTAGATTCACTCCGCGCAGCCTGGACAAGTGCCTGGCCAGATATGGGGGTATAGAAATTAAGTACGTCAAAGGCACCAAGGCCACATTTACTTTTGACCTTTGTGTTGTTATAAACTGCGCAGGTAAGAACACTACGTGGCAGGGATACGACCTCTATCTCTGTGCAGTCTTGAGGTATACGCCGTATGACCGATGGTGCCCTTTCTGGGGGAACGTTATAGCGTACACCGGGGCATGGACACCGGAAGGCCATACCGCCGAGAGATTACGCGGACGAGTTACAATACAGCGCGAATTTCACATAAGCCAGAATCCTATCTCCCTGTCCATCAATAACATGTACACCTGTCTCGGGGAACGAGCGGATCAGTGGGGTCTCCGGGGTTGTATTGGGGGCAAATGCATCATCACTCTAGGAGTATCGATATCTGGATCCGACCCCTTGGGCTTCATCAAAATTACTCTGGTGGACCCTCTCAAAGTCACAACTTTGAAATCACATTCACCCAAGTACCCAACGATTAATGCGACCCTTTCCCCTCAAATGGACGGTGTAAAGGTTCATGATTTTTCAAAAGATTCCCCAATTCAGATTATTCGGATCACTATTGTACCAGCCTCAGCATCCGACCTAGTAGGTGTCCTTTCACGCACACGTGTAAAGTCCATCACCTCGTTCGACATTAAGCACACGCACCGGTCGATTCCCGCGCTTGGGAAGCAAGGCTTTCAAGGGTCTCCCACTTATATCGATGCAATCGGCGTCCCTCGCGGCGTACCAGATGAATACAAATTAGTAGACCAGATTGCGGGTGGGTTTGAATCTTTCATTTGCTGGTGGTGCACTATCAACAAGAATGTCGATAGGATCAATTATATTCATTATAATGTTCAACGATTGACCAATCTTACCAGGGATGCCGTAGAAGGACTGGCAGCCAAGCTCAGGGCCAATTCACTTATGACATATCAAAACCGCATGGCTATAGATTTCTTACTTAGTGCCCATGGGGGCGTTTGCTCCATGTTTAGGGAAGAGTGCTGCACCTTTATACCCAATAACACTGCGCCAGATGGGTCTGTCATGAAAGCCTTGGACGGGCTGCGGACTCTGGCCACCGAACTGAGGGAACACTCAGGTGTTGATAATGTTATACTTGATTGGCTGGGCAGACACTTTGGTAAGTGGAAAGGCTTGATCGTTTCAGTTGTTATATCCATCATCTCGGTGGCCGGATTCCTTGCCCTGTGTGGGTGCTGCTGCATCCCCTGCATTCGTTCCCTATGTATTAGGTGCATCTCATCCACTCTGGAAAAAGGGGGCTCTCTTCCTCCCCCTCCATATCAATTTCCTCAGTTGTTAGCCGAGTCGGAAGCTCTCCTTTCGCCGGGGTCTCTGGTAGATGAGGTCGCACTTAGACCCCAGTTCTGATTAGATTTTACTATGGGCCATTTTGCATGCAGTTAGAGTTTTTATAGACATCATATTTGCTTAGATCTTCACGGACTTCATAATTGTCTTTTATATAGCCTTTCTATTTGCTTGTGTACGTTTTCTCCGCTGTTCTATTTTTGTTATGAATGGTTCCTTGGTTGATCTCCTAAAGGAGATCAAAAGGGGGAATTGTAAAAGTGTATCACAATATCATGTTCTCTGGTGCACATACTGCTTTATATAATTGCAGAATGGTGCTTTATTTCTGTGTTTTGCTATACTTAAAGGCTTGTTGAGAATAATCAAATGGAATGCTTAAAGGGGGCCATTCATGTCTGTTGTAAAAGTGCATGATGGGTACCTGTGCCACACCGAGACCTTCACTGTCAGGGTGACCTTCAACAGACCAAATAGTTTCTAGTTGTAAATAACTCCGAGGTCAGGAGGTGAAGGTTTATGGGGGCTGGGATGCGTCTGGGGTCACCCCAGATTTATTGCATCTTGTTGAGATAATAACGCATCAAAAGACCCAATCATAAATTCCAGAAGGAGGAACCTGGTCTGCAGCCCTTAAAAGCACCTCCAGCGAGGGAGACCTCAGACCTCAACTAGCGTGTCTTTTAGGCATGTTTGTTGGGTCTCCGTCCTTTGCAAACGACGCAATAAAGCTTCTCATATTCAACTCAAAACCAGTCTCCAGTCGTCTTCTTCCACATTCAACGGATCCTAACAAGCACTGTATTAATATCATATACAGTGATGATACATTTTATTTAAATTAAAGATAATATATTCTATAATTTATATTTTATATTTTAAACTGAAGATGAAGTAAAAGTAGATATCGAAACCTCTCTCTCTCTCACACACACACACACTCACACACACACATTGCCCTTTGCCCTCAACAGAATAAACAGGTGGAGGGTGTAGCAGTGAAGGTGAAAGTAATAAACTCCATTTTGTTGAGAGAATAAATGATTTGAGGAGTAAAAACACAGTGAGGATCCCAATCTAAAGCTGTAACATATAAACACACTGAACTGAGAGGAGATCCAGAACAGGTTCGTGGGTTCGGACTGAAGTGGGACGGTACGCAGGTTGTTTTAGAACTTGATAGTGTGAATATTTCCTGTAAGTGAACTCTGTACTGATCCAGGGTTTAATTTCACACTCCGATGTTGGAGGAAAGTAAACGTGTGTCCTGCTGGAATCTGGAGAAGGAAACATGAGCTCCAACATGAGTGTGTCTGGAAAACAGGACTTAAAGAAAGATGAGAGGTGAGTAACTTTTACCTTCAACACCAATAATCAATAAATCCAGCCCGTCTCAGGGGAAACACATCTGGATCTCTAAACACTCACCAGTTACCATGGGAACTAAACTGTGGTTGAAGGGTTCAGTAGCGACGAATATCTGACTGATCTGATGTGAGAAGAGTTTAGAGAAATCATTCAGTGAGAGAACAGTAGAAACGCCTGTGGAATGTGGAGCAGAAGAGCAGCAGAGCTTTGAGTCAGTGAACTCTACAGACTTTAATCCCAGCGGAGCCGGTTCTCTGTGACCGGGACTCCTGCCATCAGTGGAATTCCTGAGGTCTGAGGTGCCTTCTGTTTGAATAAGTGTTCAGACTGGAGCTGGATTCAAACGATGGAATTATTGGTGTTTCATGATGAACACATTGTTTAACAGCACTGAGACAGCAGAGTGTTAATTATTACTGATATTTCTGTTGGATTCTAGAATGATGGAGGGAAAGAGATCAGAATCACCAGAACCCAGCTGTGTGTCCATGAAGAGTGATTGGTCCATGGGACGTCCAATTGATTTCGGATCCAGCTGTGGTGATGTGAGGTGAGTATAGTGAGATGTTTTACAGCAGTGATCCACCTGATCAAACTCTCTGGTGTCATGATGAAGCCCTTCATGATGTTTATCAGGTGGTAAAGCAGTAAACCACTAAACTGTGCAGCGCTGCAGCTCTCGGACTGGCGGTGAGGAAACTGCTTTAAGAGTTCAGTTCAGTCTGCAGTCCCTGAGCTGGAGGGTCTGTGGTGATCCACAACAACATCTCCACCTGGAACAGTCTGATAGGATCAGTGAGGAAATCCTGAAATCAGTGGATTGTGTTGAGAGGATGGTGTTAAATATCCGTCTCTGTATTTATTAGTGTGTGTTGTGCAGATATGAAAACATATCGTCCATATTACAATGATAGTTTTATTTATTCACAGACCACAAAAGAAGAAATCAAACATCAGCACCAATCAGTTGGACTCCATTTTCAAGGTGTGTGTGTGTGTGTGTGTGTGTGAGTGTGAGGAAGTTGCAGGTTTAAATTTTTTTCCCAGATTTAGTTATGTGCAGGTGCATTATGGGTAATCAGACAGAATTTGACTTGTCACTGTGAGAATAGAAAGAGACTTTTCTTCTTTTCCTAAAATAAACTCGTCTCTCACTGTGTAAGATTATAATATTTACATATGTTTCTGTGTATTTCTGACCAGGAACTCGAACACAAAGTCATCACTCTGATAAAGAACGAGCTGAAGAGGTTCAGGAAGCTCCTGAGTCCAGATGACCCAGCATGCACTGAGAAAGAGATGGAGGATGTGGAGGATGTGCACAGTGTCAGAGACGGAACTCTGAAGATCACACTGCACGTCCTGAAGAACATGAACCACACAGATCTCGCTAACACACTGCACTACAGTAAGTGCTCTGAGTCGTGACTTTATTCCATCAGGTTCACTTCAGAGAGGAAATTGTTTCAGATCCAAACACTTTCAGTTTGAAGTTTGATTTTAGTATCATGCACATCTGGTGCTTTTAAATTATGTTAGAGTGGTTCAGGACATGTAAGAGAGATGTAAGACAGTGGTGAAGTGTGCTATCGGTGTGACAGAAGAGTTCAAAATGGAGGAGGGACTGCATCAAGGGTCAGCTCTGAGCCCCTTATTGTTTGCTATGGTGATGGACAGGCTGACAGACAAGGTTAGACAAGAATATCCATGGACTATGGCGTTTGCAGATGGCATTGTGATCGGTAGTGAGAACCGAGAACAAGTGCAAGAAAATCTAGAGAGGTGAAGGAATGCCCTGGAAAGGAGAGGAATGAAGGTTAGCCTCAGGAAGATAGAATACATGTGTGTGAACGACAAGGACCCAAGAGGAACGATGAGGTTACAGGGAGCAGAGATAATGACAGTGCAGGATTTTAAGTACTTAGGCTCAACAATCCAGAGCAATGGAGAGTGTGGAAAAGAGGTGAAGAAGTGTGTGCAGGCAGGCTGGAATGAAGTGTCCGGTGTTATGTGTAATAGGAAGGTATCGACAAGAATGAAAGGAAAAGTGTAGAAGACAGTGTTGAGGCCAGCGATGTTGTATGGTTTAGAAACAGTGGCACTGATGAAAAGACAGGAGGCAGAGCTGGAGGTAGCAGAGATGGAAATGTTGAGGTTCTCTTTGGGAGTAACGAGGATGGATAGGATCAGGAATGAACACATCAGAGGGACAGCCCATGTAAGAGGTTTTGGAGACAAAATCAGAGAGGCTAGATTGAGATGGTTTGGACATGAATAGAAGAGGGATAGTGAGTATATTGGTAGTAGGATGCTAAGGTTGGGACTACCAGGCAGAAGGTCGAGAGGAAGACCAAAGAGAAAATTTATGGATGTGGTGAAGGAGGACATGAAGGTAATTCGAATAAGAGTAGAAGATGCAGAGGATAAGCTGAAATGGCGGCGAATGGTTCGCTGTGGCCACCCCTGAAGGGATAAGCTGAAAGAAAAGAAGCAGATCTGGTGCTTTTCTGCTCTGTTGGTGCTCCAGCTTGTGGTTCATCTGTACAATGGTCCTGTTCGTTCAACAATATTTAATCCATGTATTAGGAATGCACAGCAGCATTGGAAGGAATTTTACATTTGATATTGTGTTGAGTGATTTTAAATTAAAACATGTTATTATTTTGTTTATTAGAGTCTGTGGCCTCTGTATGTCAGTTAAAGTTCAAATCCAACCTGAGAGAGAAGTTTAAAAGAATTAATGAAGGAGTCTCACAGCATGGAAGCTCAGCACTTCTGAATGAGATCTACACAGAGCTCTACATCACAGAGGGTTGGAGTGGAGATGTCAATAACGAACATGAGGTGAGACAGATAGAGACAGAGTCTAGGGGACCAGCAACACAGGAGACACCCATCAAATGTAACGATCTCTTTAAAGACACGTCCATCAGAAGTGTGCTGACTAAAGGAGTTGCTGGAATTGGAAAAACCGTCTCTGTGCAGTTCATTCTGGACTGGGCTGAAGGAAATGCAAATCATGACGTCACCTTCATGTTTCCACTTCCCTTCAGAGAGCTGAATCTGATGAAGGACAAACATCTTAGTCTGATAAACCTTCTTCATCATTTTTTCCCAGAAATGAGGAAACTACAATTAATAGACTGTGACTCCTACAAAGTGGTTTTGATCTTTGATGGTCTGGATGAATGTCGACTTCCTCTAAATTTCCAGAAGAACGAGATACTGTATGATGAAACAGAATCTGCGTCAGTGGATGTGTTGTTGACAAACCTCATCAAGGGGAATCTTCTTCCTTCTGCTCTCCTCTGGATCACCTCTCGACCAGGAGCAGTCAATCAGATCCCTCCTGAGTGTGTAGACCAGGTAACAGAGGTACGAGGCTTCAATGACCCTCAGAAAGACGAGTACTTCAGGAAGAGGATCAGTGATCAGAGCCTGGCCAATAAAATCATCTCACACATGAAGTCCTCAAGAAGCCTCTACATCATGTGCCACATCCCAGTCTTCTGCTGGATTTCAACAACTGTTCTGGAGAGAATGTTGGGCGGAGCAGAGAGTGGAGAGATCCCCAAGACTCTGACTCAAATGTTCACTCACTTCCTGGTCTTTCAGATCAAACACAAGGACCAAAAGTACCATCGGAAACATGACCTTGATCCTCAGGAGACCAGAGAGAGCATCCTGGCACTGGGAAAGCTGGCTTTCCAGCAACTGGAGAAAGGAAACCTGATCTTCTATGAAGAAGACCTGAGAGAGTGTGGCATTGATGAGAGAGAAATGTCCGTGCACTCAGGAGTGTGCACCCAAATCTTCAGAGAGGAGTTTGGGCTTCACCTGGGAAAGGTGTTCAGCTTTGTGCATCTGAGTGTTCAGGAGTTTCTGGCTGCTTTATACGTGTTTCTGACCTTCGTCATTGAAAAGAGAAATAAACTCATGGAGCAAAATACTGGAGTTTTAAATCCAAGCATGTGTGATTTCCTAAAGAATACAGTGGACAAGGCCTTACAGAGTGAGAATGGACACCTGGACCTGTTCCTCCGCTTCCTCCTGGGTCTCTCACTGGACTCCAATCAGACTCTCTTACGAGGCGTAATGCCACCGACAGGAAGTAGATCTCACAGCCAAAAGGAAACAATGGAGTACATCAAGGAGAAGATCAGGGAGAATCCATCTCCAGAGAAATCCATCAATCTGTTCCACTGTCTGAATGAACTGAATGATGATTCTCTCGTACAGGAAGTCCAAACTTACCTGACCAGAGAAGGTGATGGTCGTCTCTGGGGAGCCAGACTCTCTCCTGCTCAGTGGTCGGCTCTGGTGTTTGTGTTGCTGAACTCAGAACAGGAACTGGATGAGTTTGATTTGTGGAAATTTGATCCGTCAGAGAAATGTTTTCTGAAGCTGCTACCGGTGGTCAAAGCCTCCAGGAAAGCTGTGTGAGTATTTTATTTATAAATGTTTTACTGTGAGGTTTATTATTTTAATGTAACACTGAACTGCACTGTTGGGATGAAAGTTTATTATTTGTTAGTCGAATTCCCTTTAATCAAACTTCTGGTACTTTTACTGAAGATTTTTTTACTTTTTACACCAAAACGTGACATGTCCTCTGAGGGACACGTGAGAGAGAATTAGGAAACATTCACACCTGCCTTGTTGGGTTTGGACTGATCAGATTTTCTCTAGTTTGGATGGATGTGAGCACTCCACCTGTATCCAGGTTGAAAACAAACAACTGAACCGGTTTGGGTGTAAAATTAACGGTGACGAGGAGACAGATGTGTAACTGTACGAGCACAGAGAACAATACATACCAGCCATTTTCATGTCTCTGTGAAATTCCACTTAGAACTGAGTGTAGAGTATGATGAGTATTGGCATGATTTGAAGTGGGCGTGTCCAGGTTTAGAGTTGTTTATTTCCTGTAATTAAATGCACTGGTTGGTTGTAGAAACCTGAAGACAGATCAGAGTGTAGTGTGTGTAGTGTGTGTAGCTGCTCGCTCTCACACGTGTGTGTGTGATGTACAGGAGTTGATGGTGTTATAATAAATTGTCTATGAGAGATTGTGGTGCAGAGAGACGGCGCTGCTCCTGTAAATGTGCTGATGTGACGTCGTGGCGTCTGATTTCTGTGTGAGAGAAACACACTCATGGTTTTCTTCAGGGCTGTAGGCGGGCGTAAAAGCGGATATATGCCGTTTTCTCACTTATTTTATTAATCATTTACCGTGTACACACTTATTTTGCCTTGCAAGATTGTTTATGAAATATTGCTGATTTATTTTTTTTATTTTATTATTATTTTTTTTAAATATTTCTTTGTTACTTGTCCGGTTTGTAATGATGTCACAATCATGCTTCTGTGCTCTATCTACGGTCATTCAGTGTGTGGAGAGCCCGGTATAATAAGCGTCATGCCGTGATTGAGCAGTGTAGATTGTCATGAAGGCCTTCGGCCAATATAATTTGTTTTTATACCGGATACGGAAATTCCCATGAAAAACCAAACCACGAGTCATGTTGCTAATCGCAAAGAAATTTACTGACTTCCTACTTCTAGATTTTCGCATATAAACATCTATTTTAAAATGAGCAAAAGAGGGAAGCGGTCCCATGAACCTGATCTCCGTCTGTCTTCCTTTCGGCTTTTTTCCCTTTTACTCAGGAGTCGCCACAGCGAATCATCTGATTCGCACATTTGATTTGGCAGAGGTTTTTACGTCGGATGTCCTTCCTGTCACAATCCTTTTTAGCAAGGGACAGAAACACGCTGACGGCTTTGCAGCTACTCTTTACGAAAGTCAGCAATGGTTCTTTTACATGCTTCACACCATAGACAGTGAGAGACATGGCCCGCTTTTCATAACCCAGTTAGCTGCACTGAGGGGGACAGTGACAACCTTGTGGAGAGTGGGACTCGAACCTCCAACCTTTGGATCAGCAATCCAGCGCTCTATACCACTCGATCACCACTGCCCCTCCTCATGAACCTGATCTCCAACAAATCAAATTAACCATTCATGGTTTTTTTTTTTTTTTGGGCAGTGGTGGTCACTGATCCAAAGGTTGGGGGTTCGATTCCCACTCTCCACAAGGTTGTCACTGTCCTCCCCAGTGCAGCTAACTGGGTTATCAAAGGCCGGCCATGTCTCTCACTGTCTATGGTGTGAGGTATGTAAAAGAACCATTACTGACTTTCGACAAGAGTAGGCTGCAAAGCCGTTGGCGGGTTTCCGCCCTGTGATGGCCTGGCGAGCTGTCCAGGGTGTACTCTGCCCTCGCCCGAAGTTGGCTGGGATGGGCGCCAGCCTCCACGCGACCCAAGTTAGGATTAAGCGGTTCCAGAAAATGAACTGAAATGATGATGATGTTTTTTTTTGTTTGTTTGTTTTTTTTATTTTGTTTTTTTTTTTTTTGGGTTTTTTTGCTTAACACGGCAATAATATCTCTATCAACTCTGAAAAAATGACGTCACACAACTTGCGGACTCTGCCGCAGGCTCAACATGCTCCAAATTAGTCCTGATTCCGGTAAATTACATTCCACTTCTCTCCAGCATAATGATTATATTATGATTTATATGATAAACATTATTGCATGTTATTATTGTAAAGTTTAGAGTTTCTTTCCTGAGCCATCAGTTGCACTGTAAGTGTTTCACATGCAGCACGTGCCCAGCAGGCCTATGGGCATCATTATGATGTCAATAATATATATAGAGTACATGTAATGTTAATATTGTTCTACAAAATAGATCAATCTACTGCTCATAGGGTTTCAGGTCTGATGAGGACTCATCTAATGAGGATGAGTTAAAGTTCGTTTGTATCACATTGTGTATGTTCCGGGTCTATGAGAACATCAGCAGGTATTTGTAGAGCCAGTTAAGTGCAGACTTGAAAAGTTCTAGTTTGGCGTGGACCATGTGTGCATGATGTGGTGCTGTAAAACTATACTTCTGTTATTTTACAATAATATTATATCTTAAATCTTGGTGGATAATGTAGTTAAGATGCTGTTAGTATTTCAAATTATTTAAAAATAAGTATTTAAAACATTTCCTGTTGTGGAGGGGGAACACCCTCCCACACCATTCTCCTGCGCTCCACACACCTTGGGCCTACAGCCCAAGGCGCTGCAACACGTCACCTTGATGGCGTCACCATCTCGTTCGGTCGCCGAAGCAGCCTAATAGTACACCCACTTATTTTTTTTTTACCACGACAGCACTGGTTCTGTTCCATGATAAACTTTTGCTGTATTATGGCTGTGTTTGTGTGTTTGATATCAGTGTTGTGATATTTCATCATTTCTCTTCCAGTCTGTGTCGATGTAATCTGACAGAGGAAAGTTGTAGAGTTCTGTCCTCAGTTCTCAGTTCAACCTCCTCCAGACTGAGAGAACTGGACCTGAGAGGAAATGAACGGATTCAGGCTTCAGGAGTGAACCTGCTCTCTGCTGGACTGAAGAATCCACACTGTACACTGGAGATACTGAAGTATACACACACACACACACACACACACACACACACACACACTGCATACATAGCTTCCAACTAGTACATAAAAAAATATACTTAGTATGTCTTCCTGGGTCTAAGTATGGAAATCAGTTTTTGGGTCGAATAATATGTATTGGCTGACACGTCTCTGCAAAATTGCGTGGTCATCAGGGGGTGTACCTCTGGATTGGCAAAACGAGGTGGTAGTCCCCCTTTTTAAAAAGGGTGGGTGTGTTCCAATTATCGGGGAATCACACTCCTCAGCCTACCCGGGAAAGTCTATGCAGGGGTATTGGAGAGGAGAATCCAACCAATAGTTGAACCTCGGATTCAGGTGGAACAATGTGGTTTTCGTCCTGACCGTATACTCTTGACCAACTCGAAACGCTCCCCAGGATCTTGGAGGGAGCATGGGAGTTTGCCCACTTTGCCCACAAAACACCTTCTTGACCTGTTCCTATGGGCCATTTGATCGCTGTATCACGATGAGGGTTGGAGTCCGCCAAGGCTGTTTTTTTGTCACCGATTTTGTTCATGATTTTTATGAACAGAATTTCTCGGTGCAGCCAAGGCTTTGGGGGTTCTAATTTTGTGGCCGGATCGGATCTCATCTCTGCTTTTTGTGGATAATGTTGTCCTTTTTGCTTCATCAAGCCAGAACCTCCAGCTTCCCTTGGAGCGAATCGCAGTCAAATGCGAAGCGGCCGGGGTCAGCACCTCCAAATTCGAGGCCATGGTTCTCAGTTGGACAAGGGCAGAATGCACCCTCCGAGACAGAAATGAGGTCCTGCTCCAAGTGGAGGAGTTTAAGTATCTTGGGGTCTTGTTTACGAGTGAGGGAAGGATAGAGTGGGAGATCAACAAATGAATCGCTGCAGCCTCTGCTGTCAAATAGAACCTGTACCACTTTGTGGTGGTGAAGAAGGAGATGAACTGCAAGGCGAAGCTCTCAATTTACCAGTCAGTCTATGTTTTATTTATATATATATATATATATATATATATATATATATATATACATACATTTGGGGAAAAGGGTGTGTTTCGTATTAATTTGGTGCATTTTGACAGGCCGCTAGAGAAGACTTTGTTTTTTGGTTTGGAAAAGTTGGCAGCTATGCACCATATGCTCACACACAGCCACTATTTTTGTACATTTCAAGGTCACTGTTCGTGAAGTCAGTTTCTTTCTGAATTGTGGCAACCCCCCTTTGTTTGCTCTACATTGTCATAGGTTAAATCATCAAATGTACAAAATGTACTATTGCACAGGGAATTTATTGATACATATCAAAACTTAAACTATAATCATCTGACAATATTTATGCCTATCAGGGGTGGCGCAACATTTTCACGAGCGGACAGACCATCTGTTCGGCACAGGGGTCAACACCCAGCGTACATTTTTCGAACATCATGAAAATGTAATACAAAATCACAAAGAACAATTACGATCTGCTTCAGACTCTGGGATCTGGCTCTGAACATCGAGCTCATCACTGAGCAGCGAGTACAGTCATTACACCGTGTTTGGCATTGAGGAGCCAGTTTTGAAATATAGAATTTTATTTTGGAAAATGTATTTTCTGGTGTTTTCTTCTTTATTCAGTTCATCATTGTTTTGCTCTTGTCTGTCTTCTGTTCATTTCTGACTCATATGTTTAGTGTCACAAGGCCACTTTGAAAGACCTGCTTTGATTTTGCAAAGTTTTGGTTTGATAATATTTATTGTGGCAGCACTTAAGAGCAGATACATTGTACTATTCCCCAGAAAAATGTTTCTCTTTACTTTTTAAATCATTCTTCTTCTGTCTCACTTAATGTGGCCTGAACGGCAATGTGCACCCACACAAGGTATAAATCAAAAAGTCTCACAAAAGTGTCCTATTACTTTTATTAAACAGGCTTCATTCAGAATCCCTTTCACTTCCAATGAAAAAAACAAGATCAACTGTGTGAAGGTGAAATAGAAAAAAGAGGAAAGATATGGATCAGATCAGAAATGTTTGAATACCTTGACCTTATCGTTTTATGATTCCATTATCATCTGTATCATGGACTTACCTTTCACCATATTATACTCTATACACAGCCTATTAAACTCCATCCACCGTATTATACTCTGTACACTATATTATTTTCTATATACCATATTATATTCTATATGCCATATCTATCTACCTAGTGCCCGAGTCGGAGGACAACCATTGGTGACCTGCCATGAAGGATAACGCCCTGGTTTTCATCTTCATGGAGGTTTTCTTGGCAGGATTAGTGCAGTGGTTTGCCATTGCCGTCTGCACGATGCGAACCTACTGGCAATTTAGAACGGCCAATTAACCTACTGTGCATGTCTTTGGATTGTGGGAGGAAACCGGAGCACCTGGAGGAAACCCACGCAAGCACGGGGAGAACATGCAAACTCCACACAGAATCGCCCAGGCTGGGAATCAAACCCAGGCATTCTTGCTGTGAGGCGGACGTGCTAACCACTACGCCACTGTGTCGCCATATACCATAATATATACACACACACACACATACATACATATATATATATATATATATATATATATATATATAAAAAATGTGGTGATGAAGGGCATGGCATTGTGTCTTTGCAGGTTGGAGGAGTGTGGTATTTCAGATGAAGGTTGTGCTGCTCTGACTTCAGCTCTGAGATCAAACCCCTCACACCTGAGAGAACTGGATCTGTCCAAAAATAAATTCGGAGATTCAGGAGTGAAGATCGTCTCTGTTGTACTGAAGGATCCTGGCAGTAAACTGGAGATACTGAGGTAAGATCATCTCTCTCAGAGTCATATGACCTGCTCCTCAGTACAATCCCATTATCTAATAGTGAGGCTGAAGCAGAAAGTTTAGGGGTGTGTGTGTGTGTGTGTGTGTGTTTCTCATTTGCAGACACATTTCTGACAAAATACAGAAAGACAGAAACTTAGTCTCATCCAGAAAAGAACAAACATCTCTCTGAGCAAACAGCCGTTTCAGAACATACGAATTATGGGTCAGAACTTTTAAACAAGTTTATCAGCGGAACATGGTTTCACAGTAACCTTCCTCTGATCATGATTTCGACGGCTTTGGTCACAGCGCGTGCACGTGGTGTGGACGAAACGAGCTCATGCACTAACGTCACCTCACGGACACACAGTTAAGAGTCTAAAATACAGGCTGGAGGAGATAAAACAATCAGAAATAGTGAAAAGTAAATGTTTTAGTGAAATTCACAAGATGCGACTATATCACACTGCTACATGTTCACGCGCCTGTTTACTACTTCTTTTCCTTTCGGCTGTTCCCTTCAGGGGTCGCCACAGCGAACCATCCGCCTCCATCTCGCCCTGTCCTCGGCATCTTCTTCTCTGACTCCAACGACCTTCATGTCTTCCTTCACCACATCCATAAATCTCTTCTTTGGTCTTCCTCTAGGCCTTCTGCCTGGTAGTTCCAACTTCAGAATCCTACTGCCAATATACTCACTATAACTCCTCTGTACATGTCCAAACCATCTCAATCTAGCCTCTCTGACTTTGTCTCTAAAACATCTTTCATGTACTGTCCCTCTGATGTACTCATTTCTGATCCTATCCATCCTCATTACTCCCAGAGAGAACATCAACATTTTCATCTCTGCTACCTCCAACTCTGCCTCCTGCGTTTTTTCTCAGCACCACTGTTTCTAAACCATACAACATCGCTGGCCTCACCACTGTCTTGTGCGATAGGAGAGTGTCAGCAAGAATGAAAGGAAAAGTGTACATCACACTGGACACTTTTCTCCAACCATTCCAACCTGCCTGCACACACTTCTTCACCTCTCTTCCACACTCTCCATTGCTCTGGATTGTTGAGCCTAAGTACTTAAAATCCTCCACCTTCCTTATCTCTGGCTCCCTGTAACCTCACCGTTCCTCCTGGGTCCTTCTCATTCACACACATGTATTCTGATTTTCTGAGGCTAACCTTCATTCCTGTCCTTTCCAGGGCATACCTCCACCTCTCTAGAATTTCCTGCACTTGTTCTCTGCTCTCACTACAGATCACGATGTCATCTGCAAACATCATAGTCCATGGAGATTCTTGCCTAACCTCGTCTGTCAGCCTGTCCATCACCATCGCAAACAAGAAGGGGCTCAGAGCTGATCCTTGATGCAATCCAACCTCCACCTTGAACTCTTCTGTCACGCCGACAGCACACCTCACCACTGTCTTACATCTCTCATCCATGTCCTGCACCACTCTAACATACTTCTCTGCCACTCCAGACTTCCTCATGCAATACCACAGTTCTTCTCTTGGCACCCTGTCATATGCTTTTTCCAGATCCACAAAGGCACAGTGCAGTTCCCTCTGACCTTCTCTGTACTTCTCTATTAACATCCTCAAAGCAAACACTGCATCTGTGGTGCTATTTCTTGCCATGAAACCAAACTGTTGCTCACAAATGCTGACCTCTGCCCTTAGTCTAGCTTCCACTATTCTTTCCCATAACTTCATCTATGGCTCATCAACTTTATCCCTCTGTAGTTGTAGTAAGTAGAGTGGTTAATAGAGAAGTACAGAGAAGGCCAGAGGGAGCTGCATTGTGCCTTTGTGGATCTGGAGAATCCACAGATGACAGGGTGCCAAGAGAGGAACTGTGATATTGCATGAGGAAATCTGGAGTGACAGAGGAGTATGTTAGAATGGTGCAGAACATGTATGAGAGATGTAAGACAGTAGTCAGGAGTGCTGTCGGTGTGACAGAAGAGTTCAAAATGGAAGTGGGACTGCATCAAGGGTCAGCTCTGAGCCCCTTCTTGTTTGCTATGGTGACGGACAGGCTGACAGACAAGGTTAGGCAAGAATCTCCATGGACTATGATGCTTGCAGATGACATTGTGATCTTTAGTGAGAACAGAGAACAAGTGTAGGAAAATCTAGACAGGTGGAGGTATGCCCTGGAAAGGAGAGGAATGAAGGTTAGCCTCAGTAAAACAGAATACATGTGTGTGAAAGACAAGGACCCAAGAGGATCGGTGAGGTTACAGGGAGCAGAGATAAAAAAGGTGGCGGATTTTAAGTACTTAGGCTCAACAATCCAGAACAATGGAGACTGGGCAAAAGAGGTGAAGAAGCGTGTACAGGCAGGTTGGAATGTTGGAGAAAAGTGTCCGGTGTGATAGGAGGGTACCAGCAAGAATAGGAAAAGTGTACAAGACGGTGTTGCTGACACTCTCCTATCGCAGAAGACAGTGGTGAGGCCAGCGATGTTGTCTGGTTTAGAAACAGTGGTGCTGAGAAAAAACGCAGGAGGCAGAGTTGGAGGTAGCAGAGATGAAAATGTTGATGTTCTCTCTGGGAGTAATGAGGATGGATAGGATCAGAAATGAGTACATCAGAGGGACAGCACATGAAAGGCGTTTTAGAGACAAAGTCAGAGAGGCTAGATTGAGATGGTTTGGACATGTACAGAGGAGTTATAGTGAGTATATTGGCAGTAGGATGCTGAGGTTGGAACTACCAGGCAGACATCATTGGATGTGGTGAAGGAGAACATGAAAGTAGTTGGAGTAAGAGTAAAAGATGCAGAGGATAGGGTGAGATGGAGGCGGATGGTTTGCTGTGGCGACCCCTGAAAGGGAAAAGCTGAAAGGAAAAGAAGAAGAAGAAGAAAAAGACAGTTTCAAGGGCATTAAATTTGACCTTGAGCAACAACTCTGAGCAGCGAGCAGATGCTCAGATTTGCCTTTTTGTCTGCTCCCTGGCATTCTCTCTGGATAGTCGCTGACTGACTAGTCCTGTTCTTAGACTCTGTGCTATGCTGTAATGACAATGACAATACTTTATTGCCCGAGGAGGGAATTTGTCTTGCACGTACACAGGCTCCATAAAACATACATACATAAAAACATATTACAAACATAAAAACATAATACATATATAACATTAAAATATCTTAAGGTACAATGTAAGAAGACTAGCACTAAAAGTTCAAAAATAAGTTTAAAAATACTTTAAAAAATACTGTATGTTAAAACGGACATGTAACGACTTGAGACATAAAACTGAGTTTTTAAATTAGATAACGCAACAGATAAAACAGTGGTACAAAATGTCACAATATACAAGAGACTAAAGGTGGAGGCTACTTATTTAAAAGGAAAATGCTAGTTGGTATATCGGATGTACGGGCTCTCTTTGATTTAAGTTTGGGTAATTGATATCTGCGGCCGGAAGGAAGAAGGATATATTCAGAATGAAGAACATGAGTTTCGTCGTTAATAATTTTGGATGCGAAATTTAGTACACGAGATTCATAAAAGTAATCAATAGGGTCTAAAGGAGTTCCAATGATTTTGCTGCTTACGTTTACAATTTTGCCAAGTTTGTTTTTGTTTTTGAGAGAGTCACAGTGAAATGAGAGTAGCACCTTACTGAGTGTGATGGATACCGTACCGCCCTTTCAGGCCAGGATTACCCTCCAAAGTCCTCCAATTATCTATAATGTCAACTTTGTTTTCGTAAGACCACTTGTACATCCAGCCATTCAGCAACTGCAGCCTGCTGTAAGCAACATCACCAGACGGTATTGGGGTGGGATCAGAACATATTACACTATCGGACAGGGTGTTCACTAATTTCCACATTTTTATAAATTTCCTTTGGGTAACCTCTGACTGACAAAGGTGTATATTATTAACTCCAGCATCTATCACTATCTTAGAGATCCTGAGTTCACAAAAGAACCTTATATAACCTGATATATCCGGTACTGGGGTTCCCAGGATACATCTAATAAAGTTCCCATAAAGGCCGGGCTGATTTCACATGCCTTCAAGGGGAAATGAAACGCTGACTAAATAAGTTTGCCATCGCTTAAGTATAGTTTATTAAAGCGATTGTGGCTTAAATTTTCTATCATAAATAAACCATTGCACACACACACAGCAGTTTTGTTTTATGTGCCTGTCGTATAAGTTATCGATCCAAAAGCCGCCATTGCTAAGTGCTCGCCTACACAAAGTTACCTTGACATCACTGGGTTGGTACAAAGTACCACATGAAATATAGTGAATGCATATCACAGCATATTATATGAGAAAACAACATGGAATCTCACGCCAACAACACGCACAGTTTTTCCATCAGAAGATGATTATTTTTCAGAAGATTAAGGCGATATGGGGGTAGAGGACATGCCGGCTTATCCGGACTTTCGATCTGTAAAGTAAGTAAGCGCTTTAAATACTTGTTTAGTACTCAACATTCACCTTCATACTTGAAAGATCGGAAGTTCGGATAAGCCGCGTTTTGTCTCAAAAACTCCGGTGGAGCGCGTCACATATGCTTTCAAGCCTATCCGACAGAATATCGCCAACGTTAGTCCAAGTTTCCTAGGTGGTGCCTTGAAAGGGATCTTTTAGACATCGCCATGGTCTCCATGAGAGATGTCCGTGCTGAAACCCTTGAATGCCCCATAAATAGTCATTAGGTTTACAGATCAAGTCAGAATTGCAATGTTATTATCTCTGGTTGTCATGTTGTTGTCTATGGTTGTCTAATATTCCATTCCTCTGTGTTCAGCCTGGAGAGCTCTTTTTTCCGCCCTTCGCTTTCGTGCCGATACAGTATTACCTTGCAGTGTGCTTGGTCTGTCAGTGCTTGTAATATTGTGTGCAGAAAGGTCAAATACAGTCAGAACTGATCCTGGTTTCAACTATGCAGTTTTGGAACACACCATGGGACCAGTTTCGTCGGATTTGTATGTGTGTACGTAATCTTCTGTCCTGAAATGGGCACTGCAAATGCGTGCACTTTCATTCACTGGTGGGTCGGCATGTTTCAATGCACTGAGCCAGGCTTTCAATAGCTTACAGTTGCTTACAGGCAGCCAGTGAAAGTGTACGCCTTTACGTTTATAATAGCTGTTTGTACAGCCCGGTATAATACAATGATGACCAGTACTTAAGGGCTTTGTATTATGCATTGATGCATTGCTAGCCATTGTGATATTTACACAAGTTCACGACCACCAACCCAGTTATGTCACAGGAAACGGTTGAGGACCAATGGCGGCTTACATGATTTCACACCGCGAATTTCAAATTGAATTACATTATTATCAGGGCGATTTTCAATTGATCAGCTGTAAAAACATGATATTGAGGCCCAAATGAAGCGAGACAATGTTACATGTGCTTCATTTCCCCATTAACATACAATAGGCCCTTGACTATTCACGGTTTTGCACACACGGTTTGAGTATTCACTGACTGCTGGGCAACCAGCACGAGATTCAAATTCAGCCAATGGCTGCCCTCCTTTCTCCTGATTGGTTGAGCTGATGTCCCGCCTCTTTTTCCTCATTCGTGCACAAGTTGTCAATGAGCCTCTTTTTTGTGTGTGTTTTAATTACCAGTTAAGCTCTATGATACCACTCAAAGGCTGTGCGTATTCTCTGGCTAAGCGATAGAAAACACTGGCTGTCTCTTCTGAAGAAATAAGACTTTCTCCTGAGAAACGACGGTTTCCTCTGAACTGTTGTATTAAAATCTTTTTCAATTATTACTCCAGTACAGTACCTAAGTTCATGTTTATGCGTGAGATTTTATGTTCTGTAGCATGTTTAACAAACGATACCAAAAGGATAAACTTTATTCCAGTACTCTTCATGTCCTTTTACATTGAACTTGGAGTGACGTCTCCAAGATGGCGCTGCCCAGAGGGCGACATCGCGAAGTTCTCAGAGTCAAATTGCTTCTTTGTTTGTTTTACTTTGTTGTATTTGTTGTTTTGTTTGTTCATGTTTTGCACTATGCTCGTCTATGACCGGTCGACTCTACTGCAGCTATAAGATCGGAGTATCTTCGGATGTGTATAACTAAGCACACTAAACTGGGCTGGTTAGCCAGGATGTGTGTAGCAGAGCTAATATGCTGTGGTAGGCAGCTCAATGAGAGCCGCACCCCAGCGGACAAGAAGCCCAGGTGGGAAGGGGCCGAACGACGACTCCGGCGCTTGGGATTGCAGGGGATGAAGGCCGTGTCGCCGGCTGGAGCAATTGCCTCATCGGGTGTACTCTCCTCGAGCCATGTTTCACAGAAACACAGTCCTGTAGATCCCTTTGCGCTGAAATCTGAGCATGAAGCTCGTCCATCTTGTTTCACAGGGACTGAACATTTTCAAGTAGTATGCCTGGAAGTGCTAACCAAGCCTCTGAGAACTCCGCCTGGGCTTAGCTGGTAACCACTAGCTAACCACTAGCATTGAGCTGCCATAGCATATAAGCTCAAGATAGAAGTTGTTGCATGCTTAGTTGCCTGAAGCTGAAGCTGCTCAGAGCTGTAGTAAGGTCGACCGATCATAGACGAGCATAGTGCAAAACATGAACAAACAAATAAAACAAATTAAAATGAACAAAGAAACAATTTGACTCTGAGAACTCCACGACATTGCCCTCTAGGCAGCGCCATCTTGGACACGTCACTCCAAGACGTCACTCAATGTAAAAGAACATGAAGCATAATAAAGTTTATCCTTTTGGTATCACTTGTTAAAAATGCTACAGAACATAAAATCTCATGCACAAACATTCTCAGAATTAACTGAGGTACTGTACTGGAATAATAATTGAAAAAGACTTTAAAACAAGTGCTTTACAACAGTATATGCTGTATAATGTTTATATATTTTATTACTAAATATCACAGTACAAAAGTAAAACGTTTTTCTTAATAATGACTATATTTTACTACTTACTGTATTAATGAGTAAAACTGTCTGTAGAATGTATTTAAGAAGCATATTTTAGCATGTTTTTTATATATTTTTATATGTAATAGATACATAGCATTTTACTTCCGGCTGATCATTCACGCATGTAACGTCATACATGGGGTTTTACTTCTGGGTACAAAACTCACGGATTATCTCGATTCGCGGGAAGGCCCGGAACCGTACCCCCACGAATGTCAAGGGCGTACTGTAGAGCTTCCTATAACCGGAACTCCTTCAGGTTTCTCAGCAGGTGTCTCACTGAGGAGAGCAAACCTGTTCGACAGCTGAGGCACAGACGAGTGGTTCTCCTGTGGGCGAGACTTTATGCTAACTTTAGCCTTACAAGTATGCTATAGAGTCTGTACCTATTCACCCCGCTGCAGGGGTTCTAATGCTGGGGGAGGGGTTTCTATCTCCAGACTATCACCAGACTTCCTGCAGCAGGAGCAATGCTACTCTCAGTCTCACTATTCCTCTATAAAGTCTGGATGTTCACTTCTAACACTCCAATCTTCTCCGTCAGAGAATTAGCTAGGACACACCTGACACAGGTAAACTTATCAGTAATGACGGAGGGAGAACTATTCACTATTGACATATGTGTGCTCACGTTGGATGGTTCAATTCAGAGGCAATAATTTCCCATGTGGGATTAATAGAGTACAAGAATACCTCACTTTTCGCAGTTAATTGGGATAAAGATCCCCCGTGACTGCCGAATTCCGTGAAGTAGGATCGACCCCTCTGTATATGCGCATGGACATGTGTATATAATATCAATAAATACATATGCAATGCTATAAATGCTTATAATAACAATTAAACATTCAAAAATAATGCATAAGATGTAAATAAAATAGAAACACACATACACACATACAGACGCTCACGCGCGCACGCACACACACACACCTCAAATAAAAATGTAAGTAGTTTTGATTGGGGGGGGGGGGGTTGTTTTTTTTTGTTTTTTTTGCATAATTGGCTTTGTTTTGCAGCATTTTCATAAACTTTTCCCCCTATTCTTCACAAATTTCTTTATTTTTTTTTAGTTCGATAAATATCTTTTTTAAAAACCCTAGATGCACTGAAGCCGCATGAATTGAAGCATGACATAGCGACGAATCCCAATATATCAAAAGAATTAAAATAAAGAAATAAAAATAGTGTTACATATGGAAATTTAGAATAGGGAAAGTGTCCTGTTAAACCAGCAAAATGAGACAAACCACGCCATAGAATCATCATAATCATATCTTATCCCCGTAAGGTAGTGTAGCAATTGGTCTCTTCCGGAGAAGATTTACCTGGACGCGACGAGAACGCTTGCTACCTGTCCCCAGAAACACACTGGCGGTCAAAAGCTTGGAATCCCTCATATCAAAAGAAACGGATGAAGATGATCCTCTCATTGTCTGTAGATGAACACAGATGATGGACTTGGGTGAGGAAGTCTTGAAACTTGGATGATGCGGTTTGAATGATTCACCTTCGATGATTCCCTTTAGATGATTCCTCCGAGCCGGTCGGCAACGTGTCCTTATATAGATTCTCTAAAGTTCGGGAAAGTTCCTTTTCTCGAATGTTCTAATCACATGACCTGTCACATGACACATGCACAAGTAGGTCAATCTTGAAGTTAGTAATCCTAACAATTAGACTATGCAGGCAAAACAACAGTGACCCCAAAACAGCTGAGTAATACCATGTGTTACTATTCACAGCACACTACATGAATATAACATCATACTCCCAAAGTTTATGAATTTATTATATTTATATTTATACATGTATTATTACATATCCATAAGAATAGAAATAATAAAACAAATGCGATAAACAAGCCTTGGCTGGAGATTTGTGAATCGTTGCAAAATGCTGTTGATCCCTCTGTGTGCTGCTTTGAAATGTAGAAGAATCAGCTTGAAGAAAACAAAGTATGAATAAAATAACTAAAACTACTTCAAATGAAAAGAAAAATAAAGAAAAGAGAAACTAGAACAGTGAAATTAAAATTAATTTCCTGAGATCACAACGGAAAAAGCTCGCTGAACTGCCGACAAGCAGCAGCCACGCACGATTCAAAAACAGGAAGTGACGTCACTTAGAGACGACATGAATGTTGATTTTCCTCAAAATGAAGGTTTTATACTCGACATTATTCTCTTCGTTGGAGTTGATGATGGTGTTTCTTTCTCACCAGGATTCAGATTTTTACTTCTTTGATTCTGTAATATAAATTTATATTGTTCAATAAATGCACTACACAGGCAACGGAGAACCAGGTTTATTCCCCCCCCCCGTGTAGTGCACTATAAACCTCTCTCTCTCTCTCTCTCTCTCTCTGATTAAAGTTGATGAGCAGGGTGTTGTTCTCTGTTCAGCTTCAGCTGCTGATAGTTTAATATCACACACAGCAGATGAGAGAAACTAAATGGATCCTCAGTATGATGATTTTAATGAGATGTTAATAAGAATAATCAGGTGATATTAAATCCTCATGTGATTCTGAATAATAAAATCATTTTACACACACATCATCATCCTTAAAGGAAATCTTAAACCAGGATAAAAATCTGGTGATGAAGGGCGTGGCATTGTGTCTCTGTAGGTTGGGTGGTTGTGGTGTTTCAGGTGGAGGTTGTGCTGCTCTGACTTCAGCTCTGAGATCAAACCCCTCACACCTGAGAGAACTGGATCTGTCCCAGAATGAACTCGGAGATTCAGGAGTGAGGATGCTCTCTGCTGTACTGGAGGATCCTCTCTGTAAACTGAAGATTCTGAGGTAAGATCATCTCTCTGAGAGTCACATGACCTGCTCCTTAGTACGAACCCATTCGCTAATAGTGAGGATGAAGCAGAAGGTTTAGGTTCATCAGCAATGTCCTGAGGAGGAAGATTGTTTCTTTCGCTGCACACTGATGATTTGTCACAGACCGTGATGTGCATTTTGCAGAGGAAGGTGAAGCAGAGCCTCTCTTATCAATCTTGGAAAAAAAAAGTGAATCAGAAAACCTAAGAAATGTTCATATTTGTCAGCTGGTATGTTTTACAGACCTTTTTATCATTCAAACCCAATATTACAATTGTTTTTTTTTTGTTTTTTTTAAATAAAGAATAGAAGAATTTCCAGATGTCAAGTTCACATATTGGGTGGAGTTGCGTTGTGAGGTGGTGCTTTGTTGTGCTGCTCAGTGGATTGTGTCCCTCACATACTGTGTGTCGCTGTTGCTCTATATATCGCGTATGAAATGCTTTCCAACACTCAGATTACATATTCTGCATTTTAATAATGTGGAA
Source organism: Plotosus lineatus (assembly GCA_024760905.1). NCBI lineage: Eukaryota > Metazoa > Chordata > Actinopteri > Siluriformes > Plotosidae > Plotosus > Plotosus lineatus. The sequence goes on along the minus strand of CM045730.1, from coordinate 62,742,878 downwards.
AATGTGTAAAATCTATTTTTGTAACGTATTAGGCTGCAGATTATTCATGAAACCCCAGAAAACGAAAGTTCCTATGTGAGGCTTAACGGTACCCTGACTCATGGCAGAGGGTGGTTGTCAGCCCACAAATTTTTTGTGCGTCCGGCACTCTTCCTCATTTGTAGTTTTTATATTTCCTTTACAATCTGCCTTATTGAACTGAAAGATTACATTTCCAAGCTGAGAATGTCCACAAATCCCAAATTTAATTTATTTTAAAAGGTACGGAAGGAACTAAATTAGAAGGAAACATGACATGGGATTGCCTTCCACCCCACATCAAATACTAACTGCGTGGACAGTCATCTCTTTGGTGTCCATTTGATGACTGTTGTCAGTCAAACAATGAATAATATTCTCCATTGAGTTCATTTGTATTTGTAAATCTGACTCTAAAAGAGTCGCTGCCTCACCAGCTGTCAACCTCACTGCACATCACAGAGTATTTGGGCCAGATGCAGGCTTTAAATCACCACAGGAAATAATCATGATGAAAACAATAGGACATAGAAAATTAAAATAATTGGAGTGAATAAGAAATAATGAAAAAAATAATTTCAATTAAAATGAGCAGAAGTTCTGTCATCCAGGAGGAGCTCAGAGTAGAATCACTGCTCCTCCCCATTGAGAGGTACCAGTGGAGGTGGCTCAGGCACCTGATGAGACGGTCTCCTGAAAGCCCAGCTGTTGGGATTTCTTTTTCGTTGTTCTAGTTCTTTCTCTCGCTGGTTCTGAGCGAAGTTCTAGTCATCTTGGAGATCAGTCGTCTGTGTCACCCAGAGCTCTGGTATGGCTTGCAATAAAGGGTCACGTTCTTTATTCTCAAGCTCACGAAGCTTACAGACGGTGAACAAAGTATCTATACCAGTCTAGGTGGATTACAGTACTCATGGTGGGGGGGTGGGGCATAAAACTATAAAACCAATGTCCTGCCCATGGCATGAGACCAGTCCTGCCCAAGGTATGACCCCTGAGCTCTGAAGACAAAAGAACAGCTGGCTAAACAGGACACAAAGTAGATGCACGGAGCTGATTACAAGAACAAATGGTTCTTGACCATTTGGTGACAGTTTCTCACGAGAAGAGGAACAACATCTTGGTTACAATACTTATGAGAACACTTTTGTGCTTTTACATCGGAAAACAAATATGAATACATAGTTAAAGGACATTAAACACAAAGACATCAAACACAGAAATAGACATTACTGCAACTCTGAAAAAAAAACCCAAAAACCCTTTCACCAGTGTCATCCCAAAAACACACTGTATGGCAGTGGTTCTTAACCTGGGTTCAATCAAACCCTTGGGGTTCGGTCAGTCAGTTTCAGGGGTTCGGTGGAGGACAAGACACACAACCGACTCATATTCGTGAGGAATATGGTCATCACTGGCCGCGGGTGGTCACACTACACTGCTGAACAGCAGAAGTCACACTGAATGGTAACGGATCCTGTTATTGCTAAGAAATCCCTTAACAATCCTTTTTGACGATGCTGGACATTAAAACGAAGAAAAGGAGCAGACTTTGTTGTGAAAAAGACATGAGAATGGCACTTGCCAAGGTGAAGCCATGCATTTCTGAACTGGTCTCTCAAAGGCAATAGCAGAAGTCACACTGATTTGCAGTAAATACTGTAGCCTGATGGAAGGGGCAGTGGTGGTCTAGTGGTATAGGGTGCTGGATCGCTGATCCAAAGGTTGGGGGTTCGAGTCCCACTCTCCACAAGGTTGTCACTGTGCCCCCCAGTGCAGCTAACTGGGTTAACAAGGGCGGGCCATATCTCTCAATGTCTATGGTGAGAGGCATGTAAAAGAACCATCGCTGACTTTCGTAAAGAGTAGGCTGCAAAGTCGTCAGCGTGTTTCTGTCCCTTGCTAAAAGGGTTGTGACAGGAAGGGCATCCGACGTAAAAACCTCTGCCAAATCAAACGTGCGAATCAGATGATTCACTGTGGCGACTCCCGAGTAAAAAGGGAAAAAGCCGAAAGGAAGACAGACAGACTGTAGCCTGATGGAAATTAGGTGATGGGTGTGAGTTGAAATGTTAAAAATAATAAATAGCATAAATACAATAAGTTCATTATTGGAATGCATAATGTTAAAAATGAAAACCATTTCAGTGTGGTAGTATTTAAAAAGGTCATGTCTTTGTGAAAAAGTCTGTAATTTGTTGTGAGTCACCTCATTGTATTGGTTTTGTTTTTTGAACACAGGGATGTTAATGCACTGTTCATTTTGGTGCCCCAGTAAAACATATACCTATGTCTTGAATTTGAAAAAAAATCAAATTGTATTTTTCAGTCAAAAAGGGTTCTGTGAATGCACATATGAAACTGGTGGGGTTCAATACCTCTAACAAGGTTAAGAACCACTGCTGTATTGGGATACATCTACCTCTGTATGGAGGGACGTCTGGATCTCACTACTTATGCTGCTGCCCCACGACCCGACCTCAGATCATCAGAAGATGGAGATGAAGATGAAGAAATCAAAGTTTAAATATGCAAAAATAAAATCCTGAATTAAAGAAGTTATGTGGTGGCTGTGAGCAGGTTGCTCGATCTGTGTTAGAGAAGCTGGTCTGTAGAGAAGTTGTATTAAACCCACACAGGTTTCCTCAATAGTTTTTCTCTAACATGGTGGTGTAGTGGTTCGCACATCTGCCTTACAGCAAGAAGGCCCTGGGTTCCATTCTCAGCCTGGGCGTTCCTGTGTGGAGTTTGCATGTTCTCCTGGTGCTTGTGTGGGTTTCCTTCAGGTACTCTGGTTTTCTCTCACAGCCCAAGAACATGCATGGGAGAATAATTGACTGATCGAATTCTCCCCTGTGTGTGAGTTTTTGTGTTAGAGTTAGCCCTACTATGACCTGGCAACCTGAGTCACCCAAGATGGGTACCAGCCGTCCGACAATCCTAATTAGGATTAAGCAATTCAAAAAATGAATGAAGGAGTAAATAAATTTTATTTTAATTCCTAAAATATTTATCTTCATCATGAATAAAGGATGTTTATGAATTAATTATTAACATATAAATCACGATTTACTGGTGGAAGTCGTGCCCTGCAGGCTTCCCAGGTGGCCCAACATGACTCAAGAGAGACAAGATTCAATCTGAATACTGCCACAGAGAATGAACAGCGAGCAGCCCTACTATGGTTTGTCAGGAACAGAGGAAAGCAGCTACGAGAGGCTACAGCCCTATCACTCCCAGGATCAGAATCATTTGACTGACAGCGCCCTCCTTGAATCTTTCCATCTTCCAGTTGAATGCCCCCACAGCAGAATCCTTCTATGAGTTGCTAAAAGAAATACTGATGACATTCCACCAAGAGTTGGTCTTTGGTGGTATGAAATCTAAAGTGGGAAAGATGCAGCAGAACAGCCTGAATGTTGGAGAACATGGACAAGGGACACAGAATGACTGAGGAACAGCATTAATCAAATTCTGCACTGGGATTGACCTCATCATCGCTAACACCTGTTTTAAACATCATCCACAGTGACGATACACCTGGATAAGCCCCGGTATTCACGTAAGGAATCAGATCAATGACATCTTGATCAAACGATGATGGAGGACTTCTGTGCTCGATACAAAAACCAGACCCAAAGCTGACTGAGGAAGTGACGACCGGCTGCTGATTACAAAACTAAAAATTAGACTGAAAGTCAACACCAAGAAGACATTGGTGATTAGATATGATGTGCAGTCCATACCTGAAGCTTTCACTGTATCACGACGCTAGAGAATCATCTCCCTTTTGCAATATGCAGATGAATATATTTCACTTGAATAACTGTGGCAAAAAGAAAGAAAGAAGAGAATGAAACAACCATGGATTTCAAATGAAATTACCTGCAGGAAGAACGTGAAATGTTGCAGCAACCCTGGGGAGTCAGCAAAGTTATAAGAGAAATCACTGGAAGGTGAAGCCCACACACAGAAGTTATCAACTGCAGGGATGGAATCATCTTAACAGAACCAGAAGCAGTGCTGAAAAATGGGCTGAGTGCTGTGAGGAACTTTATCAAGAACCCCAGCCTCAAGGACACCTATAGGAAGCTACAAGAGAACGATATCCAGAACCAGATCCAACACAACGCTAAGTGGAGACGGCTCTCAAATGACGGCACGGTGGCGTAGTGGTTAGCACGTCCCGCCTCACAGCAAGAATGCCTGGGTTTGATTCCCAGCCTGGGCGATTCTGTGTGGAGTTTGCATGTTCTCCCCGTGCTTGTGTGGGTTTCCTCCGGGTGCTCCGGTTTCCTCCCACAATCCAAAGACATGCACTGTAGGTTAATTGGCCGTTCTAAAATTAGGGACTACAGATGGAAACTAGCTATTAAGCTATAATCTGGTACAGTACATCTCTGTCTCTATGAGCTTAATGTTCCTGTACATTGTCCCTTAAATAAAAAATAAATAAATAAATAAATAAAATAAAATAACTGAGTAACAGCAATGCACCTCCCTCATCTAAAACCTGTGTGTGTGAAGATCTGAAAGAGAAGAGAGGACAAGAGATGAGTTCAGAGGAGTCTTCATCCCATCGAAAAGAAATCTAAAGGAGCTCTCCAACCAGCACACCATCAATCTACAGTAATAGTACAAACGAAGTGCTTCTAAAACTCATCATTACAGACCTTCAGCATATCTCTCTTTCTCTCTCTCTGATTGAAGTTGATGATCAGGCTGTTTTTCTCTGTTAAGCTTCAGCTGCTGATAGTTTAATATCACACACAGCAGATGAGAGAAACTAAATGGATCCTCAGTATGATGATTTTAATGAGATGTTAATTAGAATAATCAGGTGATATTAAATCCTCATGTGATTCTGAATAATAAAATCATTTTACACACACATCATCTTTAAAGGAAATCTTAAACCAGGATAAAAATCTGGTGATGAAGGGTGTGGCATTGTGTCTCTGCAGGTTGGAGTATTGTGGTGTTTCAGGTGAAGGTTGTGCTGCTCTGACTTCAGCTCTGAGATCAAACCCCTCACACCTGAGAGAACTGAACCTGTCCCGGAATGAACTCGGAGATTCGGGAGAGAAGATTCTCTCTGCTGTACTGGAGGATCCTCTCTGTAAACTGGAGATACTGAGGTAAGATCATCTCTCTGAGAGTCACATGACCTGCTCCTCAGTACGACCCCATTCTCTAATAGTGAGGCTGAAGCAGAAGGTTTAAGTTCATCATCAATGTCCTGAGGAGGAAGATTGTGGTTCTGTACTGTGACCCAGATCTGTGATACAAAAACAAGTTTCAGGTTGTCAGCTTCACTCTCATATTCAGGTACTGCTGCTGTTTGTCCCTCAAGGTCGAAGAAGACCGTGACTTCATATCAGATCGATGATCTGCTGTCCAGGTGAAGTTATGACTTGGGCTTGACTTGGATTTAAGTGAGCGAGATTTGCGCACATCCTCAGTCTCACTCTCGTCCTGGTCTATCTGAGTCTAGAGGCACGACATAGTCGAGACGGCTGGAGATAGGTCAGGGTGCAGTGGATGGCCAGCAGTGTCCTGTATGTCACTGTGCCCTGGTTGTGCTCCATGATGTTTTACTGGGTCCACCTTCTTTTCCAGTCAACCAATCTGGTGGTTTCGTCTGCACAGTCAGCCGGATCCAGTATTCGCACCGGTAGACCGGTCCTCTTTTCCACATATGACAGTGGGAACTTGTGGTGGCTGGGATGCCTCACCCCATCACAGGTCCCAAAGACCTGCCCACTGCCCGACACACACACACACACACACACACACAGTTTCAGTGTGACCTGATAAAACCGATGGGCAAACAAAATCGTTTTCCCGAGCATTAAATATGAAAGAGGACAAGTAGAGTCATAATTTCATGAGTTCTGTTGGCCAGTAGCTTATTTTGCTGAATTTTCTCCCGTAATCATGTAATTGCAAATGTGTGATTCTCGTACGTTCGCACTGCAATTTCCACCTATAATTCATCAAGCTATTCATCCGTCCATTTTGGAGAGAAAAAAAAATAAAGCTTTATTTCCATTCCTAATTTTTTTTTTTTTTTTTTACATTTTATTTTAGTCGTGTAAATTATGAGACTTTTTGTCCAAAATGAATGGATAAGAATAACAGCAGTGCTATATAATATCAGTCTCATAATCTCCTCTACGAATCTACAATACTCTGCATACAGTCCTATAGAAGTACCGGCCGAGTGTTTACCTTCAGAGCTGTGATGCCGATGTGGCACCACAACCAAACAAAAATACAAAAGATTTACAGTCTATTTTCCTCCTCACTCTTAGTACCAGCATCATTTTAGAACTTCTCATTCTGACTTACCTTTCCACAGGAGGATCAATAAAAATATTAAATATAGAGATGCTCTACTCACATTCTAAATCTTTGAGCTCACCCTGGACCAAAAAACCAAAACTCTCTTTCAACCATGTGTCAATCATCAAATACCAAACAATAAGGCTTCAGAACCCTCGACTCAGCCCTTGGGTTCTCCTTACGCGAGTTGAGCCGTGAATAAAGTATCGCCTCACCAAGCCTGTGATATGATCATGAATGAGAAGTGGAGTAGTCGGACGACAGTCATACCTTATCTGCTGTATCTTTAGGTTGTGTGCTGACCCTTCCAGGTTCTTTTTATTTTTTAGAACTGCAGAAATGGCAGCATTCCTGACCACACCCACTTCCTCATCAGCCCTGATCTTCCTGTGACTAGTCTCGCACCAAAATCTCACTGTAGGCATTCCATCATGACACATCTCACTCTCGGCAAGATCTGTGAAAGATTTTAAAGATTTGAATTAAGGACTTGCCCCATCACAGAACTCTGTCGCCCTGGAAGGGTCAGTGCACATCAAGTTCATGAGGAGGGTTTCACAGTGCCAAACCATTTCAATTCAATTCAGTTTTATTTGTATTGACTTTTAACAATTGACATTATGGCAAAGCAGCTTTACACAGTAAATGTGAGAATTTACAAAATGAAGTCGGTGATTCTCAGGAAACAAATGGTGGAGTCACAGTTCAGTGTCTGTGCTCCTGCAGCTCGGTGTCCATTCGGCTGTTTTTTTTAGAGAGAAAATGTGGTCATAGTGAGCAAACATGACAGCTTAGAAACAGTCAAATACCTCACACTCAGAGAAACTCAATGTTACAGTGAAATCCACAAAATCACGAGAAGATCAGTCACCCCTGAGCAGATTCTGTCAAATTGATGCCGATAGTTTGGCGGAGAGAAGAACTGCTGAAGTCCTCAAAGTTGTGGAGGTTTCCATGATAAAAGATTGACCCGGTCTTATAGAAACTTGAGGACCGCTGGACTAAAATCATTGAACTGGATACATGAAGTACAGAAGCTGAAGGCTGCATCTCAAACTCCGAGGACCCCATTCAGCTCTCTGAGGTCAAGATCAAGCTGGAAGCGGCCTCTGAAAAGATCGATTATTTAGAGAACAGGAGTCGGAGGAGCAGCATCTGGGTCTCCCGACTTTCTAAGGGGAGTGAAGGTTTTATCAAGACCTGGCTCCAAGAGCCACTGCAGGTTCACTTCAAAGGAGGTTCTGTTCAACTGGATCACTGCCATCATCCCCTGACACGCCATCCACTCTCTGATCAGCGGCCTCGGGCTGTTATCATAAAGCTCCACAACGTTCAGGATAAATTCCCGATAATGCAAGCCGGCAAGAAACCACACTCTGATTTACAAAGGAACCCCAGTCATGCTATTTTATTCAAGTAAAAGGAATTTTACCCAGTGGAACAACAGCTTCTGAAGAGAGGAATTGTGTACTCCCTGGTGTATCCAGCCGAGCTCAGGATTAAACACAACGGGCAGGAAAGAGTCTTTAAACATCCTGAAGAAGTGGCTGCCTTCCTGGATAAAATGTCACAGCTCCCATCATCTTCCTTTCTGATACCTGCTGACTGAGTGTTTCCCTCATATCACACATGTGCTACCGTGGCCTCCTACTGAACTTCTCTGAAGATTTCAGGTCTGTCTCCACTGTTAGTGGAGCGGCTGAGCATAAAACCCAATAATATCCCACTGAGACTGGCATAACCGTCCCTTATTTTCTTCTGTCTCCTCCTTCTTTTTGTTGGTGATAGATCTGCCGTGTGTTGGTGAATGTGCTGTATGGTTATTCTAGAACATAATCTGGAGGTTAATGCTCTCTGGACTGTGGATCATTTCTCTTTGTTAGGTCGAAACATTGATGATGGATCACAAGCTAGCAGGGAACTTCGTACGTTTTTCTGTATGATCCCTGCTGAGTGTTTCCCTCATATCATACAACACGTGCTACCGTGGCCTCCTATTGAACTTATCTGAAGATTTCAGGTCTTACCTGTGTTGCGCGGAGGTGCATTAAACCCAATAATATCACACCGATACCGGGACAACCGTGTCCTTATTTTCTTCTGTCTCCCTCTGTCTTTTTGTTGGTGATAGATCTATCGTGTGTTGGTGAATGTGCTGTATAGTTATTCTGGAACATAATCTGAAGGTTAATGTTCTCTAGACAATGAATCATTTAGCTTGCGGGGGACTTCATACATTTTCTTGATCGGAGCTATGTTCCGGCATTTGAGATGTGATAGAGATTCAAGGTTTGAAAGGAGTTTAATAACTGCTTCAATATCTTCCTCTATTTGATTCGGGAGCTGCTTCTTCTTTTCCTTTCGGCTGTTCCCATCAGGGGTCACCACAGCAAATCTGCCTCCATCTCACCCTATCCTCTGCATCTTCTACCCTTACTCCAACTACCTTCATGTCCTCCTTCACCACATCCATAAGTCTTCTATTTGGTCTTCCTCTAGGCCTTCTGCCTGGTAATTCCAACCTCAGCATCCTACTATCAATATATTCAGTATCCCTCCTCTGTACATGTCCAAACCATCTCAATCTAGCCTCTCTGACTTTGTCTCCAAAACCTCTTACATGTGCTGTCCCTCTGATGTACTCATTCCTGATCTTTCTATCTTCGTTACTCCTAAAGAGAACCTCCAACATTTTCTTCTTTGCTACCTCCCAGTTCTGCCTCCTGTCTTTTCCTCATTGTCACTGTTTCTAAACCATACAACATCGTTGGCCTCAACACCGTTTTGTACACTTTTATTTCATTGGTGCCAATACCCTCCTATCAAACATCACACCGGACACTTTTCCCGAACCATTCCAACCTGCCCGCACATGTTTCTTCACCTCTTTTACACACTCTCTATTGCTCTGGATTGTTGAACCTTTGTCATTCACACACATGTATTCTGTCTTATTGAGGCTAACCTTCATTTCCCTCCTTTCCAGGGCATACCTCCACCTCTCTAGATTTTTCTGCACTTGTTCTCTGCTCTCACTACAGATCACAATGTCATCTGCAAACATTATAGTCCATGGAGATTCTTGTCTAACCTCGTCTGTCAGCCTGTCCATCACCATAGCAAACAAGAAGGGGCTCAGAGCTGACCATTGATGCAGTCCCACCTCCACTTTGAATTTTTTGGTCAGGCTGACGGCACACCTCACCACTGTCTTACTTCTCTTATACATGTCCTGCACCACTCTAACATACTTGATAACATGCAACCACTCTGCCGATCCAGACTTCTTCATGCAATACCACAGTTCCTCTCTCGGCACTCTGTCATATGCTTTTTCCTGAGCCACAAAGGAACAATGCAGCTCCATCTGACCTTCTCTGTACTTCTCTATTAACATCCTCAAAGCAATCACCTCATCTGTGGTGCTCTGTCTTTGCATGAAACCAAACTGTTGTTCACAAATGCTGCCCTGAGTCTAGCTTCCACTATTCTTTCCCATAACTTCATCGTATGGCTCATCAACTTTATCCCTCTGTAGTTGCCACAACTCTGCACGCTCTCTCTATGCACGCCAATTCTATGCACGTCTCCCTTGTTCTTAAAAATGGGCATCGGCACATTTCTCCTCCATTCCTCTGGCATCCTCTCACTCTCTAAGACCTTGTGGAATGTTTTTGTCACAAAATCTACTGCTACCTTGCCTAGACACTTTCATACCTCCACCGGTATGTCAACAAGAACAACTGCCTTTCCACTCTTCATCCTCTTCAATGCCCTCCTCGCTTCACCCTTACTAATCTTTGCTACTTCCTGGGCCTCAGTGGGCACCTCTTCTACTCTTTTTTTTTTTTTTTTTTTTTTTTTTTTTTTTTTTTTTTTTTCTCTCATTTTCTTCATTCATCAGCTCTTCAAAGTACTCTTTCCATCTTCCAGCACATTTCTGTCAGTTAATATATAGTCACTCTAACTTGCTGCATGTCTTTCCTATCTCTATTTCCCTGCTGTGCCAACCTGTATAAATCATTTTCTCCCTCCTTACTGTCTAGCCGAGCATACAAGTCATCATACTCCCTCTGTTTGGCCTTTGACACCGCTACCTTCGCCTTACGCTGTGTCTCCTTGTACTCCTGTTTACTCTCTTCGGTCCTCTCTGTGTCCTACTTCTTCTTAGCTAACCTTTTCCTTTGTACAAACTCCTGCACTTCCTCATTCCACCACCAAATCTCATTATCTACATTCCTTCCAGAGGACACACCAAGTACTCTCCTACCTGTCTCCCTGATCAAATTGGCTGTAGTTGTCCAGTCATCTGGAAGCACCTTCTAACCACCCAAAGCTTGTTTCAACTCCTCCTTGAAGACAACACGACACTCTTCCTTTTTCACCTTCCACCACTTTGTCTTCTGCTCTGCCTTTGCCTTTTTCACCTTTCTCACCATCAGAGTCATCCTGCACACCACCATCCTATGCTGTTTGGCAACACTCTCACCCACTACTACTTTGCAGTCACTGACTTCAGTTAAATTGCATTGTCTACCTATGTGCTCCTACCCTTGCTTTTTTCAGTCACCCTATGCTCCTGTCTCTTCTGAAAGAAAGTATTCACCATAGCCATTTCCATTTGTTTTGCAAAATCTATCAACATCTGTCCTTCTGTGTTGCTGTCCTGGATACAAACCTGCCCATCACTTCCTTGTCTTTTCTATTGCCTGCATCAACATGTCCATTGAAATCTGCCCCAATGACCACTCTTTCACCTCTGGGGGTACGCTGCATCACTTCATCTAACTCACTCCAGAATCTCTTCTCTTCTAGCTCACATCCTGCGTGTGGGGCATAAGCACTAACAACATTGAACATCACACCTTCAATTTCTAACTTGAGACTCATCACTCTGTCTGACACTCTTTTCACTTCTAGAACATTCCTGACCAACCCCTCCTTCAGGATGACTCCTACTCCCTTTCTCTTCCCTTCCACACCATGATGAAACAATGTAAACTTTGCTCCTAAGCTTCTTGCCTTGCTACCTTTCCACCTGGTCTCCTGGACACACAGCATGTCCACCTTTCTCCTCTGCATCATGTCAGCAAGCTCTCTACCTTTTCCCGTCATAGTTCCAACATTCAAAGTGACCTCTCCTTCTCCGACCAACAGTCGTCCAATTTGCACCAGTCCCCTGTTGGTTAACCTTTACCTTACCTTTTACCTTGTTGGTTAACGGCACTGATGGTGGTCGTTGTTGACCCGGGCCTCGACCGATCCAGTATGGAATTTGTTTTGACGATTTGCATTGTGCATTCTGGCAAAAGTTTTACGCCGGATGCCCTTCCTGTCGCAACCCTCTGCATTTATCCTGGCTTGGGACCAACGTGAGGGCGGGCCCTTGTTTGTGCCCCCTCTCATGGCTGCATTTATCTGGACTAAAATTTAGTTTGCCATTTTTATACAGATGTCTGCATTTTGAGACAATTATTTAGCGTCTTAACAATAGTTGTTGACAAGTCACAGGATCACAGTAGTGGTTCTGTTTGGCTCAGTTGGGAATCAGCCTCTTTAGGTCTGATACCCTTGCAGAGTTTATCATGTTTCTCCTGGAAACGTAGCAACACTGACTTTCAACCTGGACTCGGCGCCGGCGTTGCTGACTAGAAGCACAAGGGGATGTTGAAGACTTGGTTCAGGAAGGTTTAGTTCTCGTATCCCAACAAGTGAAAAGTAAATATGATGTTACTGATAGGGACGTCATAAGCCTCTCTCTCTCTCTATCTCTCGCTGATTAAAGTTGATGATCAGGCTATTGTTCTCTGTTCAGCTTCAGCTGCTGATAGTTTAATGTCACACACAGCAGATGAGAGAAACTATATGGAGCCTCAGTATGATGATTTTAATGAAATTTTAATTAGAATAAGCAGGTGATAACAGGTGATATTAAATCTCCATGTGATTCTAAATAATAAAATATTTTTACGCACACGTCATCTTTAATCTGGTGATGAAGGGCATGGCCTTGTGTCTCTGCAGGTTGGAGGATTGTGGTGTTTCAGGTGAAGGTTGTGCTGCTCTGACTTCAGCTCTGAGCTCAAACCCCTCACATCTGAAAGAACTGGCTCTGTCCCAGAATGAACTCGGAGATTCAGGAGTGAAGATGCTCTCTGCTGTACTGGAGGATCCTCTCTGTAAACTGGAGATACTGAGGTAAGATAATCTCTCTGAGAGTCACATGACTGGGTTATCAAATGTCAGTTGTGTGTCTCGCTATCTATGGTGTGAGGTTCATGTAAAAGAACCATTGCTGATTTTCATCAGGAGCAGCTGCATAGCCATCAGCGTGTTTCTGCCCTCCGATGGCCTGGAGAGCTCTCCAGGGTGTACCCTGTCCTCGACCAGAGACGGCTGAGCTGGGCACCAGCCTCCCCGCGACCCTAATTAGGATTAAGTGGTTAAGAAAATGAATGAAACAGAAACTCATTAAAAGGAATCCTCTCGTGGTGAGGAACAGTGTTTCTAGATTTGTGTTCCAAAATAAAATTTGAATTTTGCCAGAGCAATTTTCTATTTAAAGCCAGATGTTGATCCAGAATAAAATGCAGATTAATATGTAAACATGAATTATTGTAATGTAAATGTACCTCGCATGTGTTTTTAAAAGTTTTTGTCAGCAAAATTTTAATCAGTTGAAACTCAGGTCAAGTTCACATGTGTATCAGTTAATAATCGGCGTTACTACAGTAACCACAGTGCTATTTCTGTGTGTACGGAACATGAACACGAACACAACTCCATCTAGCAACAAAAAGAAAATGCATGTGATGCAAAAAGCAGGTAATCATGGACAGTTTTTTTTTTTTTTTTTTTTTTTTTCCTAAAATGTACCAATGTTTTTAAAATTTTCCCTGAATAATACACGAAGAATAATTTTTTAAACATTTTTTTTATATAAATATATTTTCAGATACAATGGAAGCAATTTATGGTGATTTTAGGTTTTATTGGAAGTTAAGAAAATGAACCTTTTTACTTTTTCACATGAAGCAATTATTCATAACTGTAAATAGCAGAAATAAATAGTTGTTCCTGAAAAAGTTGGCATTTGGGTGTGTAACTGAAGCACAGAGTAGAATCTGGATGTAATAGTTCAGATTATTTTATTGGTACCGAGGTCCATCATTATGAAAAGTTTGATGAAAATCTGAGTCAGGCCTGTACAGTGACCCCCTGGTTCTGGAGGATTTTCTCAGAAAACGCCTCTTAAGATGAACTCCATTTGGTATTTTGTTGTTTATAATACCCCCATTTCACTGGAGCACAGAATGCAGTGATCATGGCAGAAAAGTGCGGAATGCAGTCTATGGAAGAGCTTCGGCATTTTTACACAGAAAATGGGTCAAAATCCTGTGAAAAATTGTACATTCGGAACATTTACGGCATGTGCAGAACAGACACTGAAAGACTCCGGTACAATTTAGGAATAAATATGGAAAATCACAAGGATTGACTGCAGAACAAGTATGAATAGCCACGGGTTGCAAAGGAAGATTTTTGGATAACTCAAGGAATGTTCACGGAAAGCACGGAACACTCAAGAAATATCTACGACACTACTCCATTCAGAAGGAAGTGCTTCGGAAAGATTGCAGAAACATGCAGAATGAAAGCGGAACATTTATGTTCAACACGGAATGACTGAGGAATACCCGGTGTAACCACGTTTAAATATGGAAAAATTGGCAAAGATCAAAGGATTTTCTCCTGATTCCACCTAAAAGTTCACAGATTCGACCAAGGAATCTCATTCTGCCAAGCGAACACGTACTGAAACTGAAACACCAAGAAACTCTCCAAAAATGGACAAGGATAGAGAAATGGCTGACTTGGAACTGCTCCACATGCTGCTGTTGCTTCACGAATTCCCCAAAATGCAACGAGACATTGTCATCAACCGCAAAAGATGAGAAAAAAGGAGATGCACACCAAAACGCTTCTGGGTACGCTCATGGCTGGAGTGGAAAGAAGAATTGGCCTTGGGAATTATGACAACCTTATCGAGGAGCTCCGTATCAAAGACAAGCAGTCCTTCTTCAACTATCTCTGGGTCCCACTGAACTGTTTTAGTTGCTGATGGTTTTGGCTCCTCGACTGACAAAGAAGGATACTATCTTCAGAAGTACACTCAGTCCTGGTCTGAAACTAGCTGTCAAAAGGCATCATCTGGCCTCAGGTGACAAGTACCCGGAAGTTGTAGGGCAAAGTAGGATATCTCGTCACACCATTGCAAGTTTCCTACCAGACGTCTGTCAGGCCATCATCGACCACTAGAAATACGAGGTCGTACAGTGTCCACACACTGTGCAGGAATTTTAAATCACTCAGCTGGGATTTACAGGAAAAATGGAACCTGCCTCATTCCATTGGAGCCTTGGATGGGAAACATGTCACCATTAGAAAAACACTATCTTCAGGAACCTTTTATCACAACTACAAGGGATTTTTCTCCATTGTTCTGCTATCACTGGTAGATGCCAACTACATGTTCCTATGGTGAGACATCGGTGGCATGGGCCACACATCGGATGTCCAGATATTCAACGCCTTCGAGCTGAGAGAGTGCATCGAAGATTACACCATCAACTTCCCCACACCAGAGGCTCTGCCCCAAGACGACACTGACATGCCGTACTTCATTTTTGGTGACGATGCTTTTGCTCTCAGGAAGTACTTCATGAAATCATATTCCAGGCGAGCCTTGAAAGAGGAAGAACTGGCGTACAACTACAGTATATCCAGAGTACGTCGAGTGGTTGAGAATGTGTTTGGCATCTTGGCCAATCGCTGGCAGTTCCTACTGTCTACACTGCAACAAGGACCAGATGTAGTCAGACTTATGAAGACAGACAGTAGCTTCTACCATAACATCATGAGGATGAGATACACTTTCACCCAGGATGCAGTTTTGGACCAAGAAGACGATGACCACAACATTATTCCAGGACAGTGGCGTGAAACCACTAATATGCATGACTTGGAACATGTGGTGGGTCCCAACAGAGACACTATAGAGGTCAAGAGACAGAGCGAGTACCTGAAGCTCTACTTGAACAGTGAAGTTGGAAAAGTCTCTTGGCAGCCAAATGCCAACAGCCAGAAGAAAGTGTGACAATGAACAATGGGTCCTTAATTGAACTGCCATATTATATGCTGGTTTCTTTTGTTGTTGATATAATTGTGTGTTCTTATTGACTCTTTTTTTGTATTAGTCTTTTGAAAACTTTAACTTTGTTTTAATACAGTACTGCCTAGTGTCAATATGTTCCTTTTATTTGCACCGTCAATAAATCATTCCTGACCACAAAAAATACATACAAGTTAAAACCACAGTAATTATAACTTCAAAACTTTACTACATGAACATGAAAAAAGAAAAAAAATAAAGTGAATGAATTTAAATAATTGAATAAATTTAAATAAAAAAGTCTCATGGGTCACTGGTGGAGTCCTCTAAGTCATCACAACACTGCCTGAGCACATTGGAAATGTTGAACAGGCTGGGCTCACCTACACTTGTGTCTCTAGCTGTAGGAGTGGTTGCAGGCATTGATGTGCATGTAATCGAAGGGTATCTGACTGGTCTGCTGGGTTGTTATTGCCGCTCTCCTGCAGAAGACGTCGATTGTTGTGGGCAAGGTTGTATTGCCTATCTCGTGTCTTGAGGTCCCCAAACAGGCATGGGTGGACCAGACAACTGCATGGTCCACTGCGTTGGTGGGGGCGGTCAGTAATGCTGCTGATGCCACTGGTGGTGCAGAGGTGGTGGTCGATGCTGGTGAGAAAGCTGCTGATGGTGTTGCGAATACTGCTCAAGCTGGAGCTGCTGTGAATGCTGCTGCATAGGATGTGGTTGCTCCTGCGGCTGCATCTCCAAGGTTTCAGCTCTGTCCAAGCAGTCATTCAGCAGTTCTTGAATCTTCAACCTGGCATGCCTGTACACAGGTTTTGGGAGATTCTGCAGCACAGCTTCCGCCCAACTGGTGAAACTCGCCCTCTCTGACTCATCGGACATCCGTACTTCCCTTCTCTGTCTCACCAGCTGTTCGGCTGCTGCAAGAATCCAGTCGGCTCTGTCGTCAAGACTGGATGTTGCAGATCCAGATCTTGCCAAGATAGACCTGGATGCTGTGGTGACAAGCGTTGTGTTGAGGGGGATGATGGGTGTTGCCTCTTCTGCCAGCCGGAGGTCGATAGCTGCAATGTCCTGTGCCCCCTCTGACATTGATGGCACTGGAGGTTCTCTAGTGGTGGTGGGTGTGGAACTGCCGGAGCCAGCTGCAGCAGCAATCTTTGCCTTCAGAGAGACAATGTTCCTCCGCTGTACCTCGACAATGTGTGGACATAGGAAGCTAAAGCTATCGTATATACACTGGTCTCTCTGAGACAAGTTCATGTCAGCTTGCCCTGACTTCCAACCTCTGTTTTCCCAGCCTTGTCCGCACACTCTGGAACCACTGCTTCAGCTCCTCATCAGTCTTCCCCATGCATAAAGAGTTGTTTGTATGTCCAGGATCGGAGTTTTTTGTGTAAATGCACTTGTTCACCTGGATGAACTCGACCATGACCTGCTTCTCATCGTCGTTGAGCTTGATATATAATCGTGCCTTCTTGCTTGGGTCAGCGGCGATATCGAAAGTGACATCCGACTCAGTGTCAACCTTGGCTTCCTGAGAAGGCTCTTCCACTGGGTTTTCCAGCGTTGGAGACCATGACCTCCTGGTGGTTGTCTTCCTCTTGACTTTCGGCATTGTATCGTCTCTCGAAATTAATTGCTCTTTGTCTTTCGCTCCTGTATTTATAGTCGAAGTGAGGTCCGTGAGTGTTCCATAAGTCTTGCGTGCTATCCGTAACAATTCCGTAAACATTCCATATGTATTCCGTGACTGTTCTGCTTTGTTCCGTGTAATGTCTACGGATGTTTCGCAGTGTTTCTTTATTGTTCCGTATGTATTCCATGCCTTCCGTGAGTATTCCGTGGGGATCTGTACGCAGATTAACGGGACTGTTCCATCGCTGCTTTTGACCATACGGAAGAGGGGGGGAAGACTTGCGGATAAGTCACGGAACACTTGCGGTATAAAAGGAAAGATTACGGACCGTTTGCGGAAATGACGGAGTGTTTATGAAAGGACTACGGAACAAAAGGGAACACTCACGTAAAAGTTTTCCTTTAATGTGCTTGAATGGAAGATTTTGGTCTGCCGGAAGTGGATTAGCACATACGGAATCATACGGAATGACACGGAAGATGAGGGAATAATTGCAGAACATTTACGGGTGACAACATTTTTGCCTCCGTAAGTCTGTTGCACTCCAGTGAAATCTGGGTACAACATATGATGTACGTTGTTGACAAACTAACATCAGCTTAGCATGTGTGTGTCTCCTCGACTCATCACAGACATGTAGAGGTGACCAAAAAAACCACCACTTGGCTTCTGACCGTGACAACAGAGGGGCAACTATATAATAAAAGAAATAAAACCATAAACTAAGAGTTGGTGGGCAGTGGTGTCCTCATACTGACTAGTTTTCACCCCCCACCCCAAGTGCACTAAGTGGTTTATCAAAGGCCAGCCATGTCCCTCACTGTCTGTGGTGGAGGTTCAAAAAATGAATGATATATATACAGTGCAGTAAATAGAGAAGACTAAAAGTCATCGTGCAGTGTTTGTAGTTCAGAGGTCATGGTGCATGTACAGTGTGTACAGTGAGAGTGTAAACTGTCTAGTATTTCAGCAGTTCAGTAGCCTGATGGATTGTGGGTAGAACTTGTCCCTGAATCTGCTGGTGTGAGTCCTGATGCTCTGTAGCGTCTGCCTAATGGTAGGAGCATCACGATTATATGGCTAGAGTGTCTGAGATCAGAGAGAATCTGCTGGGATGTTTGTTTTGTAAAGCTGAAGTTCGGTATGGATAGAGTGTGTGTGTGTGTGTGTTGGGGGTGTTTCTAGTGGGGCATTTAAATGAGAATGACCATCAGAGGACTTTAAAGACAGCAGGACCTAACACAGACATTGCCAGCTGAGATTTATCCCGTAACCAGCTGCTGAGTTTTAATAATCCCCACTAACTCGAGCCTTGTTTTTGCCCTCTGACCAATTTCTGACATTTTTTGTATGTTTGCTACTGTCATCCATTGAGATCAAGCAAACCTAAATATTACACAAAGATAAAACACAACTAAACACAAAATGCAGTTTTCAGTGTCAACTGCATTGGGGATAAAAGAAACCAAAAACATCTAAACCTTCAAGGGCCTGTGTGAATAAGTAATTGCCCCCTAAAGCTAATAGCTGGTTGAACCACCTTTTGCAGCAATAACTGCAGTCAAGATTTTGTGATAAGAGGCGATGAGTCTTTCACATCACTGTGATGGGATTTTGGCCCACTCTTCTCTGCAGAATTGTTTAAGATCAACCAGATTGGATTGTTTTCAGGCATGAACAACCTTTTTAAGGTCATGCCACAACATCTCAATAGGGTTCAGGTCAAGACTTTGACTAGGCCACTCCAAAACCCTCATGCTTTTTTTCTTTTTAGCCATTCAGAAGTGGACTTGCTGTTGTGCTTCGAATCATTGTCTTGCTGCAGAACTCAGGCGCACTTTAGCTTGAGGTCTTGAACTGATGGACGAACATTCTTTGCCAGGATTTCTCGGTACCGAGCAGAATTCAAGGTTCCATCAAACACGACAAGTTGCCCAGGTCCTGAAGCAGCAAAGCAGGCCCAGATCATCACACTTTCACCACCACATTTCGCTGTTGGCACAATGTTCTTTTTATCAAATGCAGTGTTTCTTTTGCGCCGGACGTAATGGGATGCATTTCTCCCAGAAAGTTCAACTTTAGCTTCATCAGTCTGGAGGACATTTTCCCAAAAGCTTATTGTTGTTTCAAAATGGTTTTTGGATCCTTTGGATCCTGGTTAGTCTGCGCCGTGCTCTTGGAGTAATTTTGGTAGGTCTGCCACTCCTGGGAAGGGTCACCACTGTGCCATGCTTTCTCCATTTATGGATAATGGTTCTGACAGTGGTCCGCTGGGGTCCTCAAGATTTACCAATGACTTTGTATCCTTTCCCAGACTGAGACATCTCTATAATTTTCTTGTTTGCTCTTGAAGCTCGCTGGATTGCGGCATAATCATGTGTGTTCAGTATGGCCTACCTAACCTTGTCAGACAGGTTTTATGTTAGGGTCCCTTGATCGGAAATGTCTAGCAGTAATCAGGCCTGGGTGTGGCCATGAAATTGAATTCAGTTTTCCCCAATAATAGAATTAATCACAATTTCCTCACATTTTAAAAGGGGGCAATTACTTTTTCACAGAGGTTCATGTATGTTTGGATAGGATTTTCCTCTTAACAAATAAAATCATAACAGATAAACTTCCCTTTTTTTGTGAATACTTGGGTTATCATTGTGTAATGTTTAAATTTGTTTGATGATCTGAAAAAGTTAAGTGTGACAAAGGAGCAAAAAAGTAAAAAAAAAATTAGCAAGGGGCAAAAACTTTGGCACAGTCTTGTATTTCACTTGTTATACCGCACACTGCTGCAAATGGGTTTGTATGTCATGAACAAAAATGGCAATTTCTAACTTGAGACTCATCACTCTGTCTGACACTCTTTTCACTTCTAGAGCATTCCTGACAAACTCCTCCTTCAAGATGACGCCTACTCCATTTCTCTTCCCATCCACACCATGAAAAAACAGTTTAAACCTAAGCTTCGAGCCGTGCTACCTTTCCACCTGGTCTCCTGAACACACACTATGTCCATATTTCTCCTCTGCATCATGTCAGCCAGCTCTCTACCTTTTCCGGTCATAGTTCCAACATTCAGAGACCCTACTTTCAGTCCTAGACTCATGCCTTTCCTCTTCTCTGTCTGCCTACGGACACGCCTCCCGCCTCTCCTTCTTCGACGTCTTCGACCAACAGTAGTCCAATTTCCATCAGAACCCTGTTGGTTAACAGCACAGATGGCGGTCGTTGTTAACCCGGGCCTCGACCGATCCCGTATGAATTTCTTTGTTGTGACTCGCATGTTTTATTTGGCATTTGTTTTACGCCGGATGCCCCTCCTGACTCAACCCTCTGCATTTATCCGGGCTTGCGACAGGCTTGAGGGAGAGACACTGGCTTGTGCCCCTCCCTCACGGGCTGCATTTATATATATATATATATATATATATATATATATATATATATATATATATATATATATATATATATATATATTAATATATATATATATATATAATATATATTCTGTGATTACTTCCGTTTGATCATTCGCACATGTAATATGATACATGGGGTTTATTTCCAGGTACAGAACTTGTGGATTATCTTCATTCGCGGGAGGGGACGGAACCGAATGATCGCAAATAAAGAGGACCTACTGTACCGCATTTCTATGACAACAAGGCGCATTGGATTATAAGGCGCAATAGCAATGAACGATGTTTGAACGGTCTCTGTCCATACATAAGGCATACTGGATTATAAGGTGCGTCAAGCGAAACAAAAGTCAAACTTGATTCAACTCATTCACAATAACTCTCAGCATTGTTCAGCTGTAACAATATTAAACAATAAACTCACTTTTTCAGTTCATTCCTCTTCCACAAATCCATAACATTTTTCATCTTCAGAGTCTGAGTTTAACAGTTGTGTGAGCTGGACATAAAGCCCGGATCCTTCTATTATTTTTTTTTATTATTATATTATTCCCTTACGCATGGAGTCAGATCAATAGAGACCGAGATTAGAATTCTTCCTGGGTTATGACCTTCTCTAAGCCACTTAAAGAGGCAGCGCATTAGTATCGTGTTCATTACAGAATGGACGTCATTACTCTTAAGGTGCTGTATCAGTATAACTTTAAATTCAAGAAGGTTAATCCAAGGTCTCAGGGTGACACCTGTAGCAATGCTTTATCCCGGTATTTGGACAGAAAGCCTGGATCCCTCTAACGGACGATCTATTGACACCAATATCTAGCGGTTAAAGTTCTTTGGTTAATCCACTGGAATGATGGTAAACTCTGAATTAGTTTGCTTCACTTGGGTTTTAACGGTGTCAGTGAGATGGAGCCGAGGCTGTATCAACACAAAAGGCGCACCGGTTTATAAGGTGCACTTATAAATATTATTATTATAAGACTTTTACGAGTGCCTTATGGATGTGAAAATACGGTAATCTCAGGGTTTGTTTTTTAACACCCAAACTGTGCAGGAATTTATTGTAACTGATAAATTTACTAAAATAAGGGAAATTAATTTCAGAATTATTCCTTAAACTGGACTGAAGCAGCTCCATCCAGTAAAATAGTAATAATCATGCTGAACCTTCTCTTTACTGCACAGTTCAAAGCACTTCATTGGAATTAAAGTTAAAATTAGTGATTATGAAACTCAGGTTAGCCGGATACAGTTCAGGGGGTTCTGTATTTGTAAGACAGCGAAAACTCAGTCAACAACATACAAACATTTATTTACTAACTCCGACCAACAAACAAAGATGAGACGAGATGAATGATGGTTGGATTTTGGAAATGTCTGACCCAGAACTATATTAACAGAGATGTAATTCTGGTGAAGTTTGGATCCTGCCTGAGAGCAGTGAGAGTGCCATGATTATGATGATGAAGGTTAACTGAAAGGCATGGTGAGGTATCAGAATGTTATCAGAACCTGTTACTTGTCCCTTTTGTATGAACTGGGCTCCGATGCTGTTCTGAGATGTCACATGCTCATGTGATGCGCTCTCTGCACTGTATCTCTGTCCTGATCCATGGGGGGTCAGACCTGTTCATGGGTTTTGGGTCGAGCTAGGCATCTTGATGGGGAAGGTCCTTTTGGAGAGCTTCTCGTTTCTCCCATCTTTCTTTCTCCATGCTGCTCTTAGTCTTCACAAAGTGTGATGAACTTCCCTGGGAATAAACCTGCTGCAGTCCCAAGTTCTACTTTGTTGTTTCATTCTTTCATGTTATTTCCTGTTTTCTGTGATTCATCTTCCTGACATGACTTCCCCGTTCTTGTGGAGGATTTTATCCTGTTGCCATGAAGAGCGCTTTGGCTGTTCAAATTACCCATAGGTATGAGTGTGGCTGTGAATGGTTGTATCTGTGGTTGTCCCGCCATGGTCTGGCGAGGTCCTCAGTATATATACACACATATATATATTTGGGTGGTCAGGAAGTGCTTCCAGATCACTGGACAACTACAGCTAATGTGATCAGGGAGACAGGTACTTGGTGTGTCATCTGGAAGGAGAGGAGATAAGGAGACTTGGTGGTGGAATGAGGAAGTGCAGGAGTGTGTACAAAAGAAGAGGTTAGATAAGATAAGATAAGATACAGCTTTATTAATCTCACAATGGAGAAATTCACTGTTACAGGCTCTTGAGGTACCATCAGTTGGGGGTGCAAAAATAGATACAAATACAAACATACACACATACATATATATTATATAAGTAAATAAATAAATAGATACATAAATAGTATAAATTAATAAACAATAAAAGAAAAGAAGGGAACGACGTTGTAGACTGGCCTATATTCAAGTGTATATGTATTTGAGGGCAGAGTAGATGGGTTGATATGGTTCACAGTCAGTGGGGTAGATGTGGTTGATTAAAGTGCATGGGGTTTTTATTACACATAACCGGTATTTTCGCAGACAGTTACAAAGTTAGCTAAGAAGAAGTGGGACATAGAGAGGACCGAAGAGAGTAAACAGGAGTACAGGGAGACACAGCGTAAGGCGAAGGTAAGCGGTGTCAAAGGCCAAACAGAGGGCGTAGGATGACTTGTCTGCTGGGTTGGAAAGTAAAGAGGGAGAAATTTATTTATACAGGTTGGCACAGCAGAGAAATAGAGATGGGAAGGATGTGCAGCAAGTTAGCGTGATTAAGGACAGAGAGGGAGATGTATTGACTGATGACAGAAGTGTGCTGGGAAGATGGAAAGAGTACTTTGAAAAGCTAATGAATGAGGAAAATGAGAGAGAAAAAAGAGTAGAAGAGGTGACTGTTGAGGACCAGGAATTAGCAAAGATTACTAGGGGGGAAGTGAAGAGGGCATTGAAGAGGATGAAGAATGGAAAGGCAGTTGGTCTTGATGACATACCGGTGGAGGTATGAAAGTGTCTAGGCAAGGTAGCAGTAGATTTTGTGACAAATACATTCAACAAGGTCTTAGAGAGTGAGAGGATGCCAGAGGAATGGAGGAGAAGTGTGATGGTGCCCATTCTTAAAGATTAGTAAGGGTGAAGTGAGGACGGCATTGAAGAGGATGAAGAATGGAAAGGCAGTTGGTCTTGATGACATACCAGTGGAGGTATGAAAGTGTCTAGGCAAGGTAGCAGTAGATTTTGTGACAAAAACATTCAACAAGGTCTTAGAGAGTGAGTGGATGCCAGAGGAATAGAGGAGAAGTGTGCTGGTTGCCATTTTTAAGAACACGGAAGATGTGCAGAGTTGTGGCAACTACAGAGGGATAAAGTTGATGAGCCATACGATGAAGTTATGGGAAAGAATAGTGGAAGCAAGACTAAGGGCACAGGTCAACATTTGTGAACAACAGTTTGGTTTCATGCCAAGAAAGAGCACCACAGATGCAGTGTTTGCCTTGAGGATGTTAATAGAGAAGTACAGAGAATGTCAGCAGGAGCTGCATTGTGCCGTTATGGATCTGGAGAAAGCATATGACAGGGTGCCAAGAGAGGAACTGTGGTATTGCATGAGGAAGTCTGGAGTGGCAGATAAGTATGTTAGAGTGGTGCAGGACATGTATAAGAGATGTAAGACAGTGGTGAGGTGTGATTTCGGTGTGACAGAAGAGTTCAAGGTGGAGGTGGGACTGCATCAAGGGTCAGCTCTGAGCCTTTTCTTGTTTGCTATGGTGATGGACAGGCTGACAGACGAGGTTGGACAAGATTCCCCATGGACTATGATGTTTGCAGATGACATTGTGATCTGCAGTGAGAGCAAAGAACAAGTACAGGAAAATCTAGAGAGGTGGAGGTATGCCCTGGAAAGGAGGGGAATGAAGGTTAGCCTCAGTAAGACAGAATACATGTATATGAATGACAAAGACCCAACAGGAACGGTGAGGTTACAGGGAGCAGAGATCAGGAAGGTGGCACATTTTAAGGACTTGGGCTCAACAATCCACAGCAATGGAGAGTGGGAAAAAGAGGTGAAGAAGCGTGTGCAGGCTGGTTAGAATGGTTGGAGAAAAGTATCTGGTGTGATGTGTTATGGGAAGGTATCGACAAGAATGAAAGGAAAAGTGTAGAAGACAGTGTTGAGGCCAGCGATGTTGTATGGTTTAGAAACAGTGGCCCTGGGGAAATGACAGGAGGCAGAGCTGGAGGTAGCAGAGATGAAAATGTTGAGGTTCTCTTTGGGAGTAACGAGCATGGATAGGGTCAGGAATGAGCACATCAGGGGGACAGCACATGTAAGATGTTTTGGAGACAAAGTCAGAGAGGCTAGATTGAGATGGTTTGGACATGTACAGAGGAGGGATAGTGAGTATATTGGTAGTAGGATGCTGAGGTTGGAAGTACCATGCAGAAGGCCGAGAGGAAGACCAAGGAGAAGATTCATGGACGTGGTGAAGGAGGACATGAAGGCAGTTGGTGTAAGAGAAGAAGATGCAGACGATAGGGTGAGATGGAGTCAGATGATTTGCTGTGGCGACCCCTGCAGGGAACAGCCGAAAGGAAAAGAAGAAGATGGAGTAGTATTAGGAGCCTTAGAATGAATCACACATTTTACATGTAAAATGCGGTTCAACTTACGAAAAAGGCTCTGGAACGGATTCATTTTTTAAAGTGAGGTACCACTGTATATTGTTATATAAATGCACTACACAGGGGATGGAGAACCAGGTTTATTCCCCCTGTGTATTGCACTATAAGCCTCTCCCCCCCCCCCCCCCCTCTCTGATTAAAGTTGATGATCAGGCTGTTGTTCTCTGTTCAGCTTCAGCTGCTGATAGTTTAATATCACACACAGCAGATGAGAGAAACTAAATGGATCCTCAGTATGATGATTTTAATGAGATGTTAATTAGAATAATCAGGTAATGTTAAATCCTCATGTGATTCTCAATAATAAAATCATTTTACACACACATCATCTTTAAAGGAAATCTTGAACCAGGATAAAAATGTGGTGGTGCAGGTTGTGGCATTGTGTCTCTGCAGGTTGGTGGATTCTGGTGTTTCAGATGAAGGTTGTGCTGCTTTGACTTCAGCTCTGAGATCAAACCCCTCACACCTGAGAGAACTGTACCTGTACAAGAACAAAATAGGAGCCTCAGGAGTGACGATGCTCTCTGATCTTAAAGATGGTAAACATTACAATCTACAGATACTGAGGTGAGTAAAGAGCCCTATATAACTACTGAAAGAAGAAAAGTGTAATTATTGAACTTGATTATCGTTAGTTTAGAGCAATTTCTCTTTCGTTCCAAAAAAGATCGGATTCCCAGGTTAGGAATGAAACCAGTTTTATAAAATGTCACTATATTCTATTTCAGGAGATTTTTCTCTCACAATCGGCTTTAATGCTGTTTTGTGATCAGTAAAGTGTGTTTGAATGATGTGGACGAATATAAACAGGAGATGATGTTCCTCTCAGAGCAGAGACGATTCCATGCTGTAGATCATCAAGTACCACAGTCCAGTTTGTGGTGATTAATTCAGGTGATTTTCTTTTCTGTTCAGGGTGTGATGATGATCTGTGTGTGATGAAGACTCCGGTGTTCCTGCATTTCCATGTTGGGGAACAGAGAACATGTTTATAAACACATCACTCATTTAGTTCTAACACATTAAACACACTCGGAGACATGAGAAGTGTGTGTTCATCGTGCGTCAATCAGATGCCACACATTTCCACACCCAGATTATAATGACCTCTGACCCCTGGATTAAAAAGGTCCAAGTGATGTTCAAATAAATATCTGCTCTCTTCAATCATTTATTCATCAGATTATTGGAGGAAACAGATTGTTGTATAATATGGTTGTGATTTTTCTGTATTATGTGATTAATATGTTTCGGATTGTAATGTGTTAGTAACAGTTTAGACATAATAATGATGTGTGTGTGTGTGTGTGTGTGTGTTTAATTGAGGTCCTGGTAAGAATATTAAAGAGAACGAGTAAAGTTTCTTTGACTTCTTTAGCAGGTCTGATGTGATTGTGCTGTGATTGGTCCCAGTGTGGCCTCATAGGAAGCTTATTATCACCGCTTAAAATGAAGATAGATTTTTTTTATTTTATTTTATTTTATCAGGTTTGAGAGAAGAGAAGAAGTAATTGTAGTAAAGTTATTGTTCACATAGAGGTAATAAAGTTGACTCATGAAACATTTTATATTCTTCATTTCACACAATCAAGAGTAAAGTTGAGATTCTGAGCAAGAACCCTGGCATGTTTGAAGTAACTGGGAAAGTCCTTGCTTTCATCATGAGTCTTCACATACTTCACAAGAGGATCATCAGATAAATACATATGTGTGAAAGTGCACAGCAAAATACGATCATGAAGAGCTTCCGCATTGATCAAACCTCACCCTCCAGAATTGATTGGCATATATAAACGATTGAGAGAGGAGTGAGGGTGGTGAGCTCAATTGTCTGACATGATCCTTCTTATAAGGGGGTCAAGGCCTATGAGATCATCTTTTGTCCAGTCTACGATACCAAACGAATATGACAGGACAGGCACTGCAAAAGTATTTGTGGCTTTGACTTTGTTTCTCGCGTTCAGCTCCGAACTCCAGATCTTTTTCAGACAAGATTTGTACTCTGCTCGTAGTTTGTCTTTGATGTGGGCTTTCTCGAGCTTTCCTCGAACTTGCTTCCCTAAATAGGTGTAAACTGTAATTAATTGACAAACAAATAACATTATTATTTCTATTATTATTATTAGTAGTAGTAGTCGTAGTAGTAGTAGTAGTAGTAGTAGTAGTATAGTTTGAGTATATTTACTTTTCCTTTTCTGGGGTTTGTTGACACTTGTGATGATTATCTGTTACTCACATTCATTTCAGTTAAAAAATAAATAAAAAAAGCTGGAAACACAACACAATTTTAGTTTTTATATATATATTTTCCAGTTGTTTTTTTTTTGTAAAAAGTTTTATTTTTTAAATTATTTTAGTTTATTTACCCCCATTTCACTGGAGGGCGGAATGCAAGGATCATGGCAGAAAGGCGTGGAACGCACTCTATGGAGGAGCTTCGGCATTATTTCACGGAAAATGGGTCAAAAACCTACAGAAAATTTCACCTTCGGAACACCTTCGGCACAACCACGGAATGTGCGGAAAGGACACGGAAAGACCGCAGTACAATGTCGGAATACATGTATAAAAGTGCTCGGATCACCTTCGGAACCAGTGCGGACAGCAAAGGAAGACCTTCAGATAATTCACAGAGTGTTCACGGAAAGCACGGAACACTTGAGGAACGACCACGGCACTACTCCTTTTTAGAAAGAAGACCCATGGAATGATTGCGGAGCAGGCGGAATGTAGGCGGAACGTTCACGTTCAACAAGGAAAGACTGAGGAATGACTCAGGAATAGCCGGCAACCATGTGGAAAAATCAGCAATGATCAAAAGATTTGCTTCTGATTCCACATATACACACGTGGATTACATCAATGAAGCTCATTTTCTCATTCATGTTTATAACTTAATAATATGTGCAGTGGGGCCAATAAGTATTGGGCAATGCAAAAATGTGCCAGTTCACCATTTAAAAAGATAAGAGAGGTTTGTAATTTTCATCGTCCGTACACATCGAGCTTGAGAGACAAAATGTAAAAAAAAATCCAGGAAATCACATTGTATGATTTTTAAACAATTTATTTGTGAAAATGGGAGGCCAATAAGTATTGAGCAGCTAGAAAACAAACATTATTTCGCCCCCACTCGTTAACAGTATGAATGACACCTGTTTGAACTGATTAGATGCATAAGAGACACCTTCAAACCTGCACACACCTTCAAACTGTCAGACTGTAGTCTTCACCATGACCAAGACCAAAGAGCTTCCCAAAGACACCAGACTCCTCTCCTCATATACACGAGGTGATAGGCGGGC
Organism: Plotosus lineatus; assembly: GCA_024760905.1. Taxonomy (NCBI): domain Eukaryota; kingdom Metazoa; phylum Chordata; class Actinopteri; order Siluriformes; family Plotosidae; genus Plotosus; species Plotosus lineatus. The sequence goes on along the minus strand of CM045730.1, from coordinate 62,714,336 downwards.
TGAGCTGTAAGCGTAAAAGGCAAACGGATAGGGCATTAGGTGCATGTCTTGTGAATACATAATCAACTATAATCCAATGCTGAAAGCTTAGAGAATAACCATCGTAACACGTAAATGGCATAAGACCCAGGTCATGCACCGATGGGTGGTTACAAAATGCTGGTACACTAACTACCTATAGATAAAACATGTAATCACAATAAGGCTTGAAATAAATGATCAGTGCCTACATATGGCAGGATGCACTTACTGTAGTGAAAGTGAAAATATTATAACATGATAAAATAAAAGAGCAAGGTACTTACACATGATGTTCAGATTGAGAAGTAATCCGTGCATCCAGAATGTGGTATGTGAAGGTCAAGCAAACTCCAGCAAATAAATTAAACCAGTAAGATGGTGCTGCGGATCAAGCACCTATTTTATAAAAACTCCGCTTGAACTTAGCCGAAAATAAGGGGACAAAGGTAGAAAGAAAATGATGTCACTTAGGGGCGAATGACATCACATGAAGAGAAAATGAGAAAATAAGGGAACATTAGCAAACTGTATGGAAATTAAGAGGAAGGGGTTCAGAGCAAAAGTGTGAAAATAAGGGGAAAATTGGTCTGAGCTGGAAGAACTGACGCAGCACAAAAAAGGAGATAGAAACAGGGGAGTTCAGAAGTGATAGCACTTGCAGCTTGGAGGAAGACAGCGGGTAGAACTGTCTGATAGTTAGCCACTGACTGTGCATAGGATAGCTGTATTTGTCAACTTTCTTCCAACCTGTTGGTGTGATATTTTGGAATAAAGGATTGTTTCTGCCTCTTCTCATCTGGTTGTGGTAAGCTTCTTTATTTTATTAAGGGTTGAATAACATTAGAGATAATGAAGGCCAGGGGAGGGAGGGAGGGAGGGCACAAACCAGTGTCTCTACCTCATGCCGGTTCCACGCCCAGATAAATGCAGAGGGTTGTGTCAGGAAGGGCATTCGACGTAAAACCAGTGCCAAACTTTATCATGCAAATCACAAATATTACCTCCATTCCGGCTCATTCGAGGCTGGGATTAACAATGACCGCCATCAGTGCTGTTAGCCAACAGGGTGCTGGTCGAAATTGGACTACTGTTGGTCGAAGAAGAAGATGCGGGAGGCATGTCCGTAGGCAGAGATAGACGAGGAAAAGCACGAGTCTAGGACTGAGAATAGGGACTTTGAATGTTGGAACTATACAAGGAAAAGATAGAGAGCTGGCTGACATAATGCAGATGAGGAAGGTGGACATACTGTGTGTTCAGGAGACCAGGTGGAAAGGTAGTAAAGCTTCAATGGACATGTTGGTGCAGGCAACAGAGAGGACGAGGAAGTGATGGGCGGGTTTGGTGTCCAGGACAGGAACACAGAAAGACAGATGTTGATCGATTTTGCAAAAAGGATGGAAATGGTCGTGGTGAATACTTTCTTCCAGAAGAGACAGGAGCATAGGGTGACTTATAAAAGCAGAGGTAGGCGCACACAGGTAGACGACATCTTGTGTAGACGATGTAGTTTGAAGGAAGTCAGTGACTGCAAATTAGTAGTGGGTGAGAGTGTTATCAAACAGCATAGGATGGTGGTGTGCAGAATGATGCTGATGGTGAGGAAGGTGAAGAAGGCAAAGGTAGAGCAAAAGACAAAGTGGTGGAAGCTGAAAAAGGAAGTGTCATGTTGTCTTTAAGGAGGAGTTGAAACAGGCTTTGGGTGGTCAGGAAGTGCTCCCAGATGACTGGAGAACTACAGCAAATATGATTAGGGAGACAGGTAGGAGAGCACTTGATGTGTCCTCTGGAAGGAGAGTAGATAAGGAGACTTGGTGGTGGAATGAGGAAGTGCAGGAGTTTGTACAAAGGAAGAGGTTAGCTAAGAAGAAGTGAGACATACAGAGGACTGAAGAGAGTAAACAGGAGTCCATAGAGACACAGCGGAAGTCGAAGGTAGTGGTGTCAGAGGCCAAACAGAGGGCATATGATGATTTGTATGATGTGTTGGACAGTAAGGAGGGAGAAAATGACTTGTACAGGTTGGCAAAGCAGAGAGATAGATATGGGAAGGACATGCAGCAAGTTAGAGTGATCAAGTACAGAGAGGGAAATGTATTGACTGATGACAGAAGTGTGCTGGGAAGATGGAAAGAGTACTTTGAAGAGCTGTTGAATGAGGAAAATGAGAGAGAAAAAAGTGTAGAAGAGGTGACCATTGAGGAGCAGGAAATAGCAAAGATTAGTAAGGGTGAAGTGAGGAGGGCACTGAAGAGGATAAAGAGTGGAAAGGCAGTTGGTCCCGATGATATACCTGTGGAGGTATGGAAGTGTCCAGGAGAGGAAGCAGTAGATTTTCTGACAAGAACATTCAACAAGGTCTTAGAGAGTGAGCGGATGCAGGAGGAGAGGAGGAGAAGTGTGCTTGTGCCCATTTTTAATAATAAGGGAGATGTGCAGAGTTGTGGCATCTTCTTCTTCTTCTTCTTCGTCTTCTTTTCCTTTTGGCTGTTCCCTTCAGGGGTCGCCACAGCAAACCATCCGCCTCCATCTCGCCCTGTCCTCTGCATCTTCTTCTCTTACTCCAATGATCTTCATGTCTTCCTTCACCACAACCATAAATCTCTTCTTTGGTCTTCCTCTAGGCCTTCTGCCTGTTAGTTCCAACCTCAGCATCCTACTGCCAATATACTCACTATCCCTCCTCTGTACATGTCCAAACCATCTCAATCTAGCCTCTCTGACTTTGTCTCCAAAACATCTTACATGGGCTGTCCCTCTTATGTACTCATTTCTGATCCTTCCATCCTTGCTACTCCCAGAGAGAACCTCAGCATTTTCATCTCTGCTACCTCCAGCTCTGCCTCCTGTCTATTCCTCAGCACCACTGATTCTAGGCCATACAAGATCGCTGGTCTCACCACCGTCTTGTACACTTTTCCTTTCATTCTTGCTGACACTCTCCTATCGCACATCACACAGGACACTTTTCTCCAACCATTCCAGCCTGCCTGCACACACTTCTTCACCTCTTTTTCACACTCTCCATAGCTCTGGATTGTTGAGCCTAAGTACTTAAAATCCTCCTCCTTCCCATCTCTAGCGCTCTGCTGTGCCAACCTGTACAGATCATTTTCTCCCTCCTTACTGTCCAACCAATCATACAAGTCATGATACGCCCTCTGTTTGGCCTGAGCCACTGCTACTTTCACCTTACGCTGTGTCTCCCGGTACTCCTGCTTACTCTCTTCGGACCTCTCAATGTCCCACTTCTTTTTAACTAACCTCTTCCTTTGTACACACTCCTGCACTTCCTGATTCCACCACCAAGTCTCCTTATCTACTTTCCTTCCAGATGACACACCAAGTACTGTCCTACCTGTCTCCCTGATCACATTTGCTGTGGTTGTCCAGTCATCTGGGAGCACTTCCTGACCACCCAAAGCCTGTTTCAACTCCTCTTTGAAGACAACATGACACTCTTCCTTTTTCAACTTCCACCACTTTGTTTTCTGCTCTGCCTTTGCCTTCTTCACCTTCCTCACCATCAGTGTCATCCTGCACACCACCATCCTATGCTGTTTGGCAACACTCTCACCCACTACTACTTTGCAGTCACTGACTTCCTTCAAATTACATTGCCTACACAAGATGTAGTCTACCTGTGTGGTCCTACCTCCGCTTTTATCAGTCACCCTATGCTCCTGTTTCTTCTTGAAGAAAGTATTTACCACAGCCATTTCCATCCTTTTTGTAAAATTGATCAACATCTGTCCTTCTGCGTTCCTGTCCTGGATACCAAATCTGCCCATCACTTCCTCGTCCCCTCTGTTGCCTGCACCAACATGTCCATTGAAGTCTGCACCAATGACCACTCTTTCACCTCTGGGGGTACTCTGCATCACTTCATCTCAGTCACTCCAGAATGTCTCCTTCTCTTTTAGCTCACATCCTGTCTGTGGGGCATAAGTACTAACAACATTGAACATCACACCTTCAATTTCTAACTTGAGACTCATCACTCAGTCTGACACTCTTTTCACTTCTAGAACATTCCTGACAAACCCCTCCTTCAGGATGACTCCTACTCCATTTCTGTTCCCATCCACATCATGATAAAACAGCTGAAACCCTGCTCCTAAGCTTTTAGCTTTACTACCTTTCCACCTGGTCTCCTGAACACACAGTATGTCCACCTTCCTCATCTGCATCATGTCAGCCAGCTCTCTATCTTTTCCTTGTATAGTTCCAACATTCAAAGTCCCTACTCTCAGTCCTAGACTCGTGCTTTTCCTCTTCTCTCTCTGCCTATGGACACTCCAATTTCCATCAGCACCCTGTTGGTTGACAGCACTGATGGCGGTCGTTGTTAACTCGGGCCTCAACTGATCCGGTTTGAGTTTAGTCTCTCTGGTTTGCATTTTGTATTTTGGCAAAAGCTTTATGCCGGATGCCCTTCCTGTTGCAACCCTCTGCATTTCTCCGGGCTTGGAACCGGCATAAGGGGGAGAGACACTGGTTAGTGCCCCCCCCCCCCCCCATGGCTGCATTAGAGTTGTGGCAACTACAGAGGGATAAAGTTGATGAGCCATACGATGAAGCTATGGGAACAAATAGTGCATGCTAGACTAAGGGCAGAGGTCAGCATTTGTGAACAACAGTTTGGTTTCATGCCAAGAAAGACACCACAGATGCAGTGTTTGCTTTGAGGATATTAATAGATAAGTACAGAGAAGGTCAGAGGGAGCTGCATTGTGCCTTTGTGGATGTGGATAAATAATATGAAAGCATTGGCATGTGGTATTGCTTGAGGAAGTCTGGAGTGGCAGAGAAGTATGCCAGAGTGGTGCAGGACATGTATGAGAGATGTAAGACAGTGGTGAGGTATGCTATCGGCATGACCGAAGAATTCAAGGTGGAGGTAGGACTGCATCAAGGATCAACTCTGAGCCCCTTCTGGTTTGTGATGGTGATGGACAGGCTGACAGACGAGGTGAGACAAGAATCTCCATGGACTATAATGTTTGCAGATGACATGTGATCTGTAGTGTGAGCAGAGAACAAGTGGAAGAAAATCTAGAGAGGTGGAGGTATGCCCTGGAAAGGAGAGGAATGAAGGTTAGCCTCAGTAAGTCAGAATACATGTGTGTGAATGAGAAGGACCTCAACAATCCAGAGCAATGGAGAGTGAGGAAAAGAGGTGAAGAAGCGTGTGCAGGCAGGTTGGAATGGTTGGAGAAAAGTGATGTGTGATCAGAAATTATCGGCAATAATGAAAGGAAAAGTGTACAAGACATTGATGAGGCCAGCGATGTTGTATGGTTCAGAAACAGTGGCGCTGAGGAAAAGACGGAAGACAGAGCTGGAGGTAGCAGAGATGAAAATGTTGAGGTTCTGTCTGGGAGTAACGAGGATAGATAGGATCAGAAATGAGTACATCAGAGGGACAGCCCATGTAAGATGTTTTGGAGACAAAGTCAGAGAGGATAGATTGCGATGGTTTGGACATGTACGGAGGAGGGATAGTGAATTTATTAGTAGTAGGATGCTGAGGTTGGAACCACCAGGCTGAAGGCCCAGAGGAAGACCAAAGAAGAGACTTATGGATGTAGTGAAGGAAGACATGAAGGTCGTTGGAGTAAGAGAAGATGCAGAGGACAGGGTGAGATGGAGGCAGATGATTTGCTGTGGCGACCCCTGAAGGGAATAGCTGAAAGGAAAAGAAGAAGACGGAATAATATCAGAGATAATTGGAAATTTACTTAGAGTAATACAAGAGCAACTAGGGGGACCTTCTTTCCACTGGCATATGTCCAACTTGTGCAGGTGGGCCTGAGTTTGTTTACGGACAAACAGTCTGATAGGATCAGTGAGGAAATCCTAAAATCAGTGGATTGTGTTGAGAGGATGGTGTTAAATATCCGTCTCTGTATTTATTAGTGTGTGTTGTGCAGGAATGAAAACATATAGTTCGTATTACAATGATGGTTTTATTTATTCACAGACAACAAAAGAAGAAATCACACATCAGCACCAATCAGTTGGACTCCATATTCAAGGCGTGTGTGTGTGTGTGTGTGTGTGTGTGTGTGTGTGTGTGTGTGTGTGTGTGTGTGTGGGTGTGTGTTTAATCTGAGAAAGTTGTGTATGAAGAGGTTGCAGGTTTTATTTAAAGATAATATTCATGTCCAGATTTAGTGATGTGCAGGTTCATTGTATGTAATCAGACAGAATTTGAGTTGTCACATTGGAAATAGAAAGAGACTTTGCTTCTTTTTCTAAAATAAACTCGTCTCTCACTGTGTAAGATTATAATATTTAGATCTGTTCCTGTGTGTTTCTGGCCAGGAGCTCAAACACAAAGTCATCACTCTGATAAAGAACGAGCTGAAAAGGTTCAGGAAGCTCCTGAGTCCAGATTACCCAGCATGCACTGAGAGAGAGGTGGAGGATGAGGAGGATGTGCACAGTGTCAGAGACGGAATGCTGAAGATCACAATGCACGTCCTGAAGAACATGAACCACACAGATCTTGCTAACACACTGCGCTACAGTAAGAGCTCTGAGTCCTGACTTTATTCCAACAGGTTCACTTCAGAGAGGAAATTGTTTCAGATCCAAATGCTTTCAGTTTGAAGTTTGATTTTAGTATCATGCACATCTGGTGCTTTTCTGCTCTGTTGGTGCTCCAGCTTGTGGTTCCTCTGTACGATGGTCCTGTTCCTTCAATAATATTTACTCCATGAATCAGGAATGAACAGTAGCATTGGAAATAAGTTTATGTTTGATATTGTGTTGAGTGATTTTACATTAAAACATGTTATTACTTTGTTTATTAGAGTCTGTGGCCTCTGAGTGTCAGTTTAAGTTGAAATCCAACCTGAGAGAGAAGTTTAAAAGAATTAATGAAGGAGTCTCACAGCATGGAAGCTCAGCACTTCTGAATGAAATCTACACGGAGCTCTACATCACAGAGGGTTGGAGTGGAGATGGCAATAACGAACATGAGGTGAGACAGATTGAGACAGCGTCCAGGGGATCAGTGACACAGGAGACACCCATCAAATGTAACGATCTCTTTAAAGACACGTCCATCAGAAGTGTGCTGACTAAAGGAGTTGCTGGAATTGGAAAAACTGTCTCTGTGCAGAAGTTCATTCTGGACTGGACTGAAGGAAATGCAAATCATGATGTCACCTTCATGTTTCACCTTCCCTTCAGAGAGCTGAATCTGATGAAGGAGAAACATCTCAGTCTGATAAACCTTTTTCATCATTTTTTCCCAGAAATTAGAAAACTACAATTAATCGACTGTGACTCCTACAAAGTAGTTTTGATCTTTGATGGTCTGGATGAATGTCGACTTCCTCTAAATTTCCAGAAGAACGAGATACTGTATGATGAGACAGAATCTGCGTCAGTGGATGTGCTGTTGACAAACCTCATCAAGGGGAATCTGCTTCCTTCTGCTCTCCTCTGGATCACCTCTCGACCAGGAGCAGTCAATCAGATCCCTCCTGAGTGTGTAGACCAGGTAACAGAGGTACGAGGCTTCAATGATCCTCAGAAAGACGAGTACTTCAGGAAGAGAATCAGTGATCAGAGCCTGGCCGATAAAATCATCTCACACATGAAGTCCTCAAGAAGTCTCTACATCATGTGCCACATCCCCGTCTTCTGCTGGATTTCAACAACTGTTCTGGAGAGAATGTTGGGCCGGGCAGAGAGTGGAGAGATCCCCAAGACTCTGACTCAAATGTTCACACACTTCCTGGTCTTTCAGATCAAACACAAGGACCAGAAGTACCATCAGAAACATGACCCTGATCCTCAGAAGACCAGAGAGAGCATCCTGGCACTGGGAAAACTGGCTTTCCAGCAGCTGGAGAAAGGAAACCTGATCTTCTATGAAGAAGACCTGAGAGAGTGTGGCATTGATGAGAGAGAAGTGTCCGTGCACTCAGGAGTGTGCACCCAAATCTTCAGAGAGGAGTTTGGGCTTCACCTGGGAAAGGTGTTCAGCTTTGTGCATCTCAGTGTTCAGGAGTTTCTGGCTGCTTTATACGTGTTTCTCACCTTCGTCGTTGAAAAGAGAAATCAACTCATGGAGCTAAATACTGGAGTTTTAAATCCAAGCATGTGTGATTTCCTGAAGAGTGCAGTGGACAAGGCCTTACAGAGTGAGAATGGACACCTGGACCTGTTCCTCCGCTTCCTCCTGGGTCTCTCACTGGACTCCAATCAAACTCTCTTACAAGGCGTAATGCCAGCGACCGGAAGTCGACCTCACAGCCAACGGGAAACAGTGGAGTACATCAAGGAGAAGATCAGGGAGAATCCATCTCCAGAGAAATCCATCAATCTGTTCCACTGTCTGAATGAATTGAATGATGATTCTCTCGTACAGGAAGTACAAACGTACCTGAACAGAGGAGGTTACAGTAGTCTCCGGGGAATCAGACTCTCTACTGCTCAGTGGTCAGCTCTGGTGTTTGTGTTGCTGAACTCGGAACAGAAACAGGATGAGGTTCATTTGGGCAAATTTTATGAGTCAGAGAAATGTTTTCTGAATCTGCTGCCGGTAGTCAAAGCCTCCAGGAAAGCTGTGTGAGTATTTTAATTTATCAATGTTTTCCTGTGAATTTATTATTTTAATGTAATACTGAACTGCACTGTTGGGATGAAAGTTTATAAGTAGTTACTTGAATCATCTTTCATCAAATTTCTGGTACTTTTACTGACGATTGTTTCACTTTTTACATCAAAACGTTATGTGTCCTCTGAGGGACACTTGAGAGAGAATAAGGAAACTTTCACACCTGCCTTGTTGGGTTTGGACTGATCGGATTTTCTCTTTAGTTTGGGCGGATGTGAACACTCCACCTGTATTGTGAATACTCCACCTGTATTGTGAATACTCCACCTGTATTGTGAATACTCCACCTGTATTGTGAACGCTCCACCTGTATTGTGAACACTCCACCTGTATTGTGAACACTCCACCTGTATTGTGAACACTCCACCTGTATTGTGAACACTCCATCTGTGTTCAGGTTTAAAACAAACAACTGAACCGGTGTGTGTGTGTGTAAAATCGGAGGTGACGAGGAGACAGATGTGTCACTGTATGAGCACAGAGAACAATACACACCAGCTGTTGTAGTGTCTCTATGAACTTCCACTTAGAACTCAGTGTGGAATACGACGATTATTGCCATGTAATGAAGTGGGCGTGTCCAGGTGTTGAGTTGTTTATTCCCTGTACTAAAATGCACTGGATCTGCAGTGTTAGTTGTTGAAACTTGAAGACAGATCAGAGTGTAGTGTGGTTAGTTGCTCGCTCTCACACGTGTGTGTGATGTACAGGAGTTGATGGTGTGATAATAAATTGTATGTGAGAGATTGTGGTGCAAAGAGACGGCACTACTCCTGTAAATGTGCTGATGTGGGGTCTGATTTCTGTGTGTGAGAGAAACACACTCACGGTTCTCTTCAGGGTTATCGTCGGGTGTACACCGTCTACTAACTTGTTTCATTAATCATGTAGCGTGTACGCTTTTATTTTACACTGCGGGATGGTTAATTAAAGTGTATTTTGTTTTACACGTGAAAAAGTGTTTTTTTTTCTTTAATATTGCTTTGCCACTTGTCTGGTTTGTAATGATGTTACAGTCATGTTTCTGTCCTCTGTCTACGATCATTCAGTGTGTGGAGAGCCCGGTATAATAAGAGCTATGTCGTGATTGGGCAGTGCGGATTGTCACGAAGGCCTTCGGCCAATAGAATTGTTTTTATACCAGATATGGAAATTCCCGCGATAAACCAAACCGCAAGTCATGTTGCTAATTGCAAAGAAATGTACTGTCCTACTACATCTAGATTTTCGCTTGTAAACATCTATTTTACAATGAGCAAAATAGGGAAGCGGTCCCATGAACCTGATCTCCAACAAGGTACATTAACCATTCACGTTTTTTTTTTTTTTTTACTAAACACAGCAATAAAATCTGTCAACTCTGAAAAAATGACCACACAACTTGCGGACTCTGCCGCAGGCTCAACATGCTCCACAACGGTCCAAATTCCGGTAAATTGCATTCTACCTCTCTCCAGCATAACGATCATATTATGATTTGTATAATAAATATTATTGCATGTTGTTATTGTAAAGTTCTAAAGTTTCTTTCCTGAGCCGTCAGTTTCACTTTGAATGTTACACGTGCGGCACGTGCCCAGCAGGCCTATGGGTATCACTATGATGGCATTAATACACAGACGCTCCCTGACTTACGTTCATCCGTTTTACGTTTTTTCGCTTTTACATTTTTTTTCCCTACCAAAAAAAAGGCAAATTTTGAGTTTAGACGTACCTACATAGTACGCTGATGGAATGATGCAATGACGTAATGATGCTGCGTCCATTGTTTACAAACAAGACTGAACGTGCCCTTCCTTCTTCCCAGGTCAGTTATATATATATATATATATATATATATATATATATATCAGTTAAATAGCGTGTTACTCTTGTGTTAAGCCATCCTCTGTGATCTTTGTGTTTACACTGTTTTGAGAACTTTTGTAACTTGAGGCAAATATGGTTGGTCAGAAGCGTACGCCTACGAGCATGGGTGCAAGTCTCGTACACAGAGATGAATTAACTATCTGCTCAGATCGGCACAATCTACCATGCATACTCAGTTAAACAAAGAGAGTTGGAAAATGAATGAAAACACAAGAAAAAGAACTCTCTGCTCTGCTGATTCACATCAGTGCAGGCTGAGTACTAAACGAGTTCAACGGCGCCCTTGCGCACTTAAAAGATCGGAACTCCGAGTAACCCGCGCTTGGTTTCAAGCAAGTAAACTACTTTCAGAAAGTGCACTATTTTCAGTATTGAGCACCTCACATATTCTAAGCGTTGATTGGCTGTTTTAAGCTTCATGTAAAGTGAGTCTGCTGAGCTTCATGTAATGTGACCATTCGTCGACTATCGGAACCATTTACAAGCAGAAAGATCGCATCATAGAGAATGTTAAAGGTTCTAATTTATACTGTATTTGATATTTGATAAGTGATTTTGATCAAAATGTATCAATTTGAAATTATTTTGCTTGAATTTAATTAGTTTGAAATTCATGTTGATATTATTTGATATATTTGATATTATTTTGATATTATTTTACAAATGCAGCCTCACGCTGGTCCCAAGCCCGGATAAATGCAGAGGGTTGCGACAGGAAGGGCAGCCGGTGTAAAACTTCTGCTAAAATTCTCATGCAAATTATCAAATCGAAATTCATACTGGATCGGTCGAGGCCCAGGTTAACAACGACCGCCATCAGTGCTGTTAACAACAGGGTGCTGGTGGAAATTGGACTACTGTTGGTCGAAGAAGAAGATGCGGGAGGCATGTCCGTAGGCAGAGATAGACGAGGAAAAGCACGAGTCTAGGACTGAGAATAGGGACTTTGAATGTTGGAACTATACAAGGAAAAGATAGAGAGCTGGCTGACATAATGCAGATGAGGAAGGTGGACATACTGTGTGTTCAGGAGACCAGGTGGAAAGGTAGTAAAGCTTCAATGGACATGTTGGTACAGGCAACAGAGAGGACGAGGAAGTGATGGGCGGGTTTGGTGTCCAGGACAGGAACACAGAAAGACAGATGTTGATCGATTTTGCAAAAAGGATGGAAATGGTCGTGGTGAATACTTTCTTCCAGAAGAGACAGGAGCATAGGGTGACATAAAAGCAGAGGTAGGAGCACACAGGTAGACGACATCTTGTGTAGACGATGTAGTTTGAAGGAAGTCAGTGACTGCAAATTAGTAGTGGGTGAGAGTGTTACCAAACAGCATAGGATGGTGGTGTGCAGAATGATGCTGATGTTGAGGAAGGTGCAGAAGGCAAAGGTAGAGCAAAAGACAAAGTGGTGGAAGCTGAAAAAGGAAGTGTCATGTTGTCTTTAAGGAGGAGTTGAAACAGGCTTTGGGTGGTCAGGAAGTGCTCCCAGATGACTGGAGAACTACAGCATGTAGTACACACATGTATTCTGAGGCTAACCTTCATTCCTCTCCTTTCCAGGGCATACCTCCACCTCTCTAGATTTTCCTCCACTTGTTCTCTGCTCTCACTACAGATCACAATGTCATCTGCAAACATTGTAATATATATTGTATATAACATTGTAAAATAATATCAAATATCAAACAATATCAACATTAATTTCAAATAAGTCACTTATTTGTACCGAATCACTTTACATTAAGCTTAAAACAGCCAATCAAGCTTACAATATGTGTATTGCTCAATACCGAAAGTAGTGTACTTGCAAAAGTAGTGTGCTTGCTGTGGGTTATATGGACTTCCGGTCTTTCACGTATGCAAGGGAGCTGTTGAACTTGTTTGGAACACAGCCTGCACTGATATGGAGCCAGCAGAGCGGAGAGTTGTTTCCTGGATTCGGATTTTCATTCATATTACAACTCTCTTTGCTGAACTGAGTATTGTTAGGCTCCGTTGAATGTGGAAGAAGACGACTGGAGACTGGTTCTGAGTTGAATATGAGAAGCTTTATTGCGTCGTTTGCAAAGGATGGAGACCCAACAATCATGCATAAAAGACACGCTAGTTAAGGTCTGATCCCTCCCTCGCGAGAGTGTACCTTTAAGGGCTACAGACCAGATTCCTCCTTCCGGAATTTATGATTGGGTCTTTGATACGTTATTATCTCATCAGGATGCAATAAATCTGGGGTGACCCCAGGCGCATCCCAGTCCCCATAAACCCCCACCTCCTGACCTTGAAGTTATTTACAACTCGAAACTATTTGGTCTGTTGAAGATCACCCTGACAGTGAAAGTCTCGGTGTGGCACGGGTACCCAGCATGCACTTCTGTTTCAGTATGCGCTTTTACAACAGACATAAAGAATGGCCCCCTTTAAGCATTCCATTTGATTATTCTCAACAAGACTTTAAGTATAGCAAAACACAAAGAAATAAAGCACCCTTATGCAGTTATATAAAACAGTGTGCACCAGAGAACATGATATTGTGATACACTTTTACAGTATGCATGGTAGATCGTGCCGATCCGAGCAGATAGTTAATTCATCTCTGTGTATGAGACTTGCACCCATGCTAGTAGGCTTATGCTTCTGACCAACCATATTTGCTTTGGGTTACAAAAGGCCACAAAACACTGAAAACACAGATCACAGAGACGACGTCTTAACACAAGGGTAACACGCAATATAACTGATGTATATATATTTATATATAAAACTGAACTGGGAAGGAGGGGCACTCAGTCTATTTTTTGTAAACAATAGACGCAGCGTCACTGCGTTATTACGTCAGCGTACTACGTAGGTACATCTAAACTCAAAATTTGACTTTTTTTTGGGGGGGGGGGGGCGTAAAACAAATGAACGTAAGTCGGGGAGCGTCTGTATATATATTAATACTGAATACAACAAAAGTGAAATAGAAGACTAACAGTTTTAGGGTATAATAAGACTCAAATTATTTTAAACAATATTGTCATAATAAAGTTATTTATTAATAAGAAGAGTACTTCTTATTATTAATGTGACTTCTGGTGCTACATGGTGTTGCTGATGGATTTATGGTCTGGTTGATATGTGCTGAGGGTCAGATACGACAGGACTCACACTGCAGCGTCCAGCGAGTCAGGCAGGAGGCAGAACACACCAGATTCATCAAGGCAGTTTTGCTGGGAAAGCAAGGTAGCTGGACCCGATGGGAGACTGCTCTACAACACCCACTCACTTGGAAAGATATATAGTCCATGAACAGGGAAAACTCAGTTCCCTGCTTCGTGCTATGGCAGATCTCCGACCAACACCCTCCAACTTAAGAATCTGGGGCAAAGAAGACGACCCATCATGCTCCCTTTGCAAATCAACAGACTATACACTCAAACACATTCTCTCAGCATGTCCAAAAGCACTTGGAGAAGGAAGGTACCGCTGGCGGCATTACAATGTACTGAAGGTGATCGCAGCATGGGTAGACCAGCATAGGAGGGGGAGAAACATCAAAGACCCTGAGATACCTGCTGAAGATGCAGACAGAAAGAAGACCAGAGAAGCTCATCAAGCTCTTTGTAGTAGCATCAATTGATGTTTAGAGAACTTAGAGTTTCAAGGGATCGCACCCGCCCACACACTGGCGTACAGAAAGGATTGGCTCTCAGCTGCGCGTCTCAGTGACATGACATTGAAAATAGAGGTATAGATTTAAATGTGCGCTATTTATTCATCTGTTTTTGTTTCATTTGATGGCTTTATTTTTATTTATATGATGGCTTTTTTTGTATTTTTATTTAAATGACAGTGAAATTATATATTCGTTATTCTGTTAAGAAAGGCCACCTGATTTATCCGAGTGCCAGATACAGTCATCAAAAGAACCACATCTGGCTCGTGAGCCATAGGTTCCCGACACCTGCTATAATGTAATTAAAATGTTGTTAGTGTTTCAAATTATTTAAAAATAAGTATTTAAAAATTTCCCTGTGGGAGGGGGGGGGGACACACACCCTCCTATCATCATCATCATCATCATCATCATCATCATCATCATCATCATCATCATTTTCCCTGCACTGGAGCCTTTGCTCCTTAGGGTGCACTCATTGGGTCCATTGAGCAATGAAGTGCTGAAAGTTCTCCCTGTCCATCATCCTTCTCCTGAGCTGCTGGGCATCTATCCCTAGCAGTCCCTCCAATTTCTTCCAAGTTTTAGATCGTTCATCAAAAAAGACTTGTTTTCGCATATCCCTGTTACTCATCTGGCAGATATTAGGCAGGTACTTCAGCTGCTGTGTTCTCCAGAATGTCATAATGGGTTTGGTTCCAGTCATATGATGTAGGTCAGCATTTGAGCACTTGAACCTCCAGCACTCCTGTCCATCTTCACTCACACTAGCGATTCCACTATCCCCTTGTCGCCTGTACCTGCCCTTCACCATCTTCCTTAAGAAACTGTTCCAGACCATCTCAATCTTTGATATTTCCTTTGAGGTAATTTCCCAGGCCTGCACACACCCTCCCCCTGCGCTCCGCACACCTTGGGCCTTCGGTGCAACATGTCAATGTTTTTACCACGACAGCACTGGTTCTGTTCCATGATAAACTTTCGCTGTATTATGGCTGTGTTTGTGTGTTTGAGATCAGTGTTGTAATATTTCATCATTTCTCTTCCAGTCTGTGTTGGTGTAATCTGACAGAGGAAAGTTGTAGAGTTCTATCCTCAGTTCTCAGTTCAACCTCCTCCAGACTGAGAGAACTGGACCTTAGAGGAAATGGACAGATTCAGGATTCAGGAGTGAAGCTGCTCTCTGCTGGACTGAAGGATCCACACTGTACACTGGAGATACTGAGGTACACACACACACACACACACACACACACACACACACACACACACACACACACACACACACACACAGCTGCCAACTCGTATGTAAAAAAACAAACGTACTTGGTACATTTTCTTGGGTCTGAGAACGGAAATCCATTTTTGGGTTGGATACCACATAAACGTGCACACACTCACGACATACATAGCTTCTCTCTCTTTCTCTCATTTTGTTTCTCTCTCTCTCTCTGATTAAAGTTGATGATCAGGCTGTTCAGCTTCAGCTGCTGATAGTTTAATATCACACACAACAGATGAGAGAAACTAAATGGATCCTCAGTATGATGATTTTAATGAGATGTTAATTAGAATAAACAGGTGATGTGAAATCGTCATGTGATTCTGAATAATAAAATCATTTTACACACACACACACACACACACATCATCTTTAAAGGAAATCTTAAACCAGGTTAAAAAAATCTGGTGATGAAGGGCGTGGCATTGTGTCTCTGCAGGTTGGAGCGTTGTGGTGTTTCAGGTGAAGGTTGTGCTGCTCTGACTTCAGCTCTGAGATCAAACCCCTCACACCTGAGAGAACTGGACTTGTCCCGTAATGAACTTGGAGATTTGGGAGTGAAGATTCTCTCTGCTCTACTGGAGGATCCTCTCTGTAAACTGGAGATACTGAGGTAAGATCATCTCTCTGAGAGTCACATGACCTGCTCCTCAGTACGGCCCCATTCTCTAATAGTGAGGCTGAAGCAGAAGGTTTAGGTTCATCATCAATGTCCTGATGAGGAAGCTTGTTTCTTTCACTGCACACTAATGATTCGTCACAGAGTCTTTAGGTCAGATGTTCCTGTGTGAGAAGCAATGCCGCTGCAATGTGTCTGAAATTACTCATTAAACCCTGAAACTAATCACATAAACTGCACCTGGGACACAAACTAAATGTCCTGTGTGTGAACTGCAGGCTTTAAAACATCACTAAAATAATTATGTGATGGAAAATTAAAATATGAGAAAAATACTTCATTTTCTGTAACCGCTTAATCCTAATTTGGGTCACGGGGAGGCTGGTGCCCATCCCAGCCAACTTCGGGCGAGGGCAGAGTACACCCTGGACAGCTCGCCAGGCCATCGCAGGGCGGAAACACGCTGACGGCTTTGCAACCTACTCTTGTCGAAAGTCAGCAATGGTTCTTTTACATGCCACACACCATAGACAGTGAGAGACATGGCCGGCCTTTGATAACCCAGTTAGCTGCACTGGGGGGGACAGTGACAACCTTGTGGAGAGTGGGACTCGAACCCCCAACCTTTGGAATAGCGATCCAGTGCCCTATACCACTAGACCACCACTGCCCACCAGAAAAATACTGTCGGACTGAAATGTGAATCAAAACTGAGTAAAACGAGTCCTCTAGTGGTTCTGTACTGTGATCCAGATCTGTGATACAAAAGCAAGTTTGCAAAACTGCAAAATGTCAGCATTCCTAACCACACCCCCTTCCTCATCAGCCCTGATCTTCCTCTGAATAGTCTCGCACCAGAATCTCACTGTAGGCGTTCCATCATTACGCATCTCACTCTCGGCAAGATCGGTTAAAGAGTTGATTTAAGGACATGCCCCATCACAGAACTCTGTAGCCCTGGAAGGATCAGTTCACATCTGGTTCATGAGGAGGGTTTCACAGTGCCTAACGATTTCGATTCATCATCATCCTCTTCCGCTTGGTCCAGGGTCGGGTCGCGGGGGCAGCAACCTAAGCAAAGAGGTCCAGATGTCCCTCTCCCGAGCCACTTCCTCCAACTCTCTCGGGGGGGACACTGAGGCAGTCCCAGACAAGTCGAGAGACAGTCCCTCCAGCGTGTTCTAGGTCGACCCCGGGGTCTCTTCCCGGTTGGACATGCCCGAAACACCACACCAGGGAGGCGTCCGGGGGGCATTCTGACCAGATGCCCGAGCCACCTCAACTGGCCCCTCTCAATGCGGAGGAGCAGCGGATCTACTCCGAGCTCTCCCCGGATGGTGGAGCTTCTCATCTTATCTCTAAGGTAGAACCCCGCCACCCGGCGAAGGAAGCTCATTTCAGCCGCTTGTATCCGTGATCTTGTTCTTTCGGTCATTACCCAAAGCTCATGACCATTGGTGAGGGTTGGAACGTAGATCGACTGGTAAATTGAGAGCTTCGCCTTGCGGCTCAGCTCCTTCTTCACCACGACAGACCGGTACAGGCACCGCTTAACAGCAGAGGCTGCAGCGATCCATCTGTCGATCTCTCGCTCCATCCTTCCCTCACTCGTAAACAAGACCCCAAGATACTTAAACTCCTCCACTTGGGGCAGGACCTCATTCCCGACCCGGAGGGTGCATTCCACCATTGTCCGACTGAGAACCATGGCCTCAGACTTGGAGGTACTGATCTTCATCCCGGCTGCTTCGCACTCGGCAGCGAATCGCTCCAATGAGAGCTGGAGGTCCCGACTTGATGAAGCAAAAAGGACAACATCTTCCGCAAAAAGCAGAGACGAGATCCGATGGCCACCAAACCAGAACCCCTCATCGCCTCGACTGCGCCTAGAAATTCTGTCCATAAAAATTATGAACAGAATCGGTGACAAAGGACAGCCTTGGCGGACTCCAACTCCGACCGGAAACGAATCCGACCTGCTGTTACCAATACGGACCAAACTCTGGCTCCGGTGATACAGCGACAGAATAGCTCGTAGCAATGGGTCCGGAACGCCGTACTCTCGGAGCACGTCCCACAAGATCGTTCGAGGGACATGGTTGAAAGCCTTCTCCAAATCCACAAAGCACATGTGGACAGATTGGGCAAACTCCCATGCCCTCTCCAGAATCCTGTGGAGCGTATAGAGTTGGTCAAGAGTGCTACGGCCAGGACGAAAACTACATTGCTCCTCCAAAATCTGAGGTTCGACTATCGGTCGGATCCTCCTCTCTAGTACCCCTGCATAGACTTTTCCAGGTAGGCTGAGGAGTGTAATTCCCAGATAATTGGAACACACCCTCCAGTCCCCCTTCTTAAAAATTGGGACCACCACCCCAGTTTGCCAATCCAGAGGTACAGCCCCTGATGACCATGCGATGTTGCAGAGACGTGTCAACCAAGACAGTCCTACAACGTCAATTGTTTAAAGCCAAATACAAATAAAACTGAATTGAATCGAAATCCCCTCCCTGAATCGCCACCTTATCGTGGTGGAGGGGTTTGCATGACCTAATGATCCTAGGAGCTATGTTGTCGGGGGCAATAATGCCCCTGGTAGGGTCACCCAAGGCAAACAGGTCCTGGGTGAAGGTCCAGACAAAGTGCGATTCAGAAGACCCGGATGCCATCTCAGAGGAAACAATTGAAGCAGTCTCCCTTGCCCGAACGCAGGTCGCTGGGGTTCCCTCCTGGAGCCAGGCCCGGGGGAGGGGCTTGAAGGCGAGCACCTGGTGGTCGGGCTTATGCCCATGGAGCCTGGCCAGGCCTAGCCCAAAAAGGAGACATGGGTCCGCCCTCCCATGGACCCACCACCCGTGGGAGGAGTTTTAGGGGTCAGGTGCAATGTGAGTTGGGTGGCAGCTAAAGGCATGGGATCTGTTGGACTGATCCTCGGCGACTTAGTCTGACATGGAATGTCACCTCTCTGGTGGGAAAGGAGCCTGATTTGGTGCGTGAGGTGGAGAGATACCGACTAGATATAGTCGGGCTCACCTCAACGCATGGCTTGGGCTCTGGAACCATCCATCTCGAGAGAGGCTGGACCTTCTTCTATTCTGGAGTTGCTCATGGGGAGAGGCGGCGAGCCGATGTGGGTATTCTTGTTGCCCCTGTCTCGGTGCCCAAATGTTGGGGTTCTCCCCAGTTGTTGAAAGGGTAGCTTCCCTCCGTCTCCGGGCGGGGGGACGGGTCCTGACTGTTATTTGTCCTTATGCATCAAATGACAGTTCAGAGTACCCACCCTTTTTGGAGTCTTTGGGGGGGTGTTGGAGAACGCTCCCTCGGGAGACTCACTTGTTGTCTTGGGACACTTCAACGCCCATGTGGGCAATGATAGTGTGACCTGGAAGGGTGTGATCGGTAGGTACGGCCTCTCCAGTCTGAAAACGAATGGTGTTTCGTTGTTGGACTTCTGTGCTCGTCATAGTTTGTCTATCACGAACACCATGTTTGAACATAAGTGTGCCCATAAGTGCACTTGGCACCAGGACACCCTAGGTCGCAATTCGATGATTGACTTTGTAGTTGTGTCATCAGACTTACGACCATGCTCTGGACACTCGGGTGAAGAGAGGAGCTGAGCTGTCTACCGATCACTACCTGGTGGTGAGTTGAGTCCCATTGAGAATTTACAAAGTGATCCATTACTTTAGAAGTCGATGATATTTTTGTGATTTTACTTTACTTTATATCAATAATTATAAAGAACTAACACAAATAGTCTTGTAACACAAATGGTGGAGTCGCAGTTCAGTGTCTGTGCTCCTGCAGCTCAATGTCCATTCGGCTGTTTTTTTTTATAGAGAAAATGTGGTCATAGTGAGCAAACATCGCAGCCTAGAAACAGTCGAATGCCTCATACTCAGAAAAACTCAATGTTTCAATGAAATCCACAAACTCACTAGATGAGTCACCCCATAGCAGCTAAATTACCGAAATTCCGAGTCAAGTTGATGCCGATAGCTTGGCGGAGAGAAGAACCGCTGAAGTCCTCAAAGTTGTGGAGGTTTCCTTTGATAAAAAGATTGACCCCGTCCTATAGAAACTTGAGGACCGATGGACTAAAATCATCACACTGGATACATGGATTACAGAAGCTGAAGGCTGCATCTTTCAGCGGCCACTGAAAAGATCAATGATTTAGAGAACAGGAGTCAGAGGAGCAGTATCCGGGTCGCCCAACTTCCTGAGGGCAGCGAAGGTTTCTTCAAGACCTGGCTGCAAGAGCCACTGCAGGTTCACTTCAAAGGAGGTTCTGTTCAACTGGATCACCGTCATCGTCCCCTTACTCTCTGACCAGCAGCCCCAAGCTGTTATCATAAAGCTCCACAACTTCCAGGATAAAGTCCGGATAATACAAGTGACAAGGAACCACAGTCCCTGATTTACAAAGGAATCCCAGTCATGATATTTTATTCAAGTAGAAGGAATTTGACCCAGTGCAACAACGGCTTCTGGAGAGAGGAATCGTGTTCTCCATGCTGTATTCAGCCGAGCTGAGGATTAAACACAACGGGCAGGAAAGAATCTTTAAACATCCTGAAGAAGTGGCTGCCTTCCTGGATAAAATGTCACAGCTCCCATCATCTCCCTGTATGATCCCTGCTTACTGAATGTTTCCCTCATTTCACACAACTTGCTACCATGGCCTCCTTCTGAACTTCTCTGAAGATTTCAGGTCTGACTGTTAGTGGAGCGACTGAACAGAAAACCCAATAATATCCCACTGAGACGGGCACCCTTTTTACTTACTTACTTAGTTCTCTTCGCTCCTAGTGGAACATAGGGCCTCAACAGTAGCTCATCACTCCCTTCGGTCTCTGGCGTTTTTCTTGGCTGCCTCCTACATCATGCCAATGGTCTTCAATTCGGCAATGCCGGTCCTTTGCCAGGTCTGTTTTTGGCGCCCTTGCCTTCTTTTCCCCTGCAGGTTCCAGTCAAGTGCTTGATGTGCGATACTTGAAGGTTCCTTCCTCAGTGTGTGGCCAACCCATCGCCATTTCCTTCTTTGGATCTGAATGTCCATAGGCTCTTGGTTTGCCCTTGACCACAGTTCCATGTTTGACACTCTGTCAAACCACTTCACACGCAGGATCTGCCTGAGGCAATTGTTGATGAAAATCTGGATATTCTTGTAGCTGCTGTGGATGACTCTCCATGTTTCCGAGCCAAACATAAGGACTGATTTGACATTTGAACTGAAGATGCGGAGTTTGGTGCGAGTAGAAATTGCAGTGGCCCTCCACACCAGTCAAAGGATGACAAAGGCTTGCCCCGCTTTCTTGATTCGGGCCTGGATGTCTTCGTCGGTCCCCCCTGTCTGGCTGATCTTACTGCTCAGGTAGACGAACTCTTGTACATCTTCTGTTGCCGCTCCTTCGATAGTGATGGGGTCTCCTTGTCTGTTATTGGTTCACAGTACCTTTGTCTTTTCCTGGATGATATTCGGTCCGACTCACAACAAGGCTTTGCTCAGAGTGTCTACCTTGCAGGCAGTGTGAAAGTAGAGCCAGGTCATCTGCAAACGCCATATCTTCTAACTTCCTTGTTAGTGTCCACTGGATGCCTTTTCCGGAGCTGGCATAGGCTGTTCGAGTGACCCAGTCCAGCATGACAGGGAAGAGAAGAGGCGACAGCAAGCAGCCCTGTCTGAGGCTGGTGGTTACCGCAAACTCGTCTGAAAGTCTACCATCATGGATAACTTCGCAAGAGTAGTCCTCATAGAGTAGGCGGATGATGTTGAGAGCTTTCTCTGGTACACCATAGTGCCTCAGGATCTTCCAGATGGTCTGCCTGTCCAAGCTGTCAAAAGCCCTCTCAAAGTCCACAAAGCATATGTAAAGTGACGTGTCACTCTATGCTCTGCTCCATGATGATTCTGAGGGTTACGGTCTGGTCAGTGCAGGATCTCTCTTTCCTAAAGCCTGCCTTCTCATCTCGGAGTTCCCGGTCGATTGCATACTTCATTCTCTTCACGATGATTCTGGTGAGCACCTTGCTTGGTATGGAAAAGAAGGGTGACTCCTCTCCACTTGCCACACTGGGACAGATCTCCACTCTTGGGCAGCTTTACCAGGAGGCCTTTCTTCCAGTCGGTTGGTATCTCCTCCTCTGCCCATACCAGGTTCAACAACTTGTGCAGGCTGTCCACTGTCTCCTCCCTCCTTTAGAGCCTTGGCTAGTCCACTCCAGCCACCTTCCCATTCTTCAGGCTCCTCAATGCCTTGCAGACTTCCAACTTGGTGATCTCTCTGGTGTAGATGTTGAGAGGAGGGCCTGGCTCCAGCTCTGGTGGGTCTTGAGGTGGGGGTCGGTTCAAAATCTCTTGGAAGTGCTCCTTCCATCTTACTAGCTGGTCATCAATGGAAGTGAACAACCGTCCTGCTTTGTCTCTGACTGGTCTGTTGGAGTTGCGCCTTCCTCCACTGAGGAGTCTTGTGGTTGCATACAGGGCCTTGAGATCTCCTTTTCCCACTGCTTCTTCTGCCTCATCTGCCATTTTGTTGCAGAAGGCTCTCTTGTCCTTTCTGAGCTCTCTCTTGACATCCTGTGCCACTTTGCAGGACTTTCTGATTGCGGTCTGCTTCTGCTGGCGAGTTCTGGATTGGTTTAATGCCTGTTTCCTTTTCTTCCTCTCCTCCACCTGCTGCCAGGTCTCGTCGCTGATCCAAGGGTTCCTGTTCACTGTCCAAGGCTTCCTGTTCACTGAACAACCATCCCCTTATTTTCTTGTCTCCTCCTTCTTTTTGTTGGTGATAGATCTGCCGTGTATTGGTGAATGTGCTGTATGGTTATACTAGAACATAATCTGGAGGTCAGTGCTCTCTGGATGGTGGATCATTTCTCTTTGTCAGACCTAAATTCCTGATAATGTATCAAAAACTCATGGGGGACTTCATACGATTTCTTGATCTGAGCTGCGTTCCGACGGTTGAGATGTGATAGAAATTCAAGGTTTGAAAGGAGTTTAATAGCTGCTCCAGTATCTTCCTCTATTTGAGTCGGGAGCTTCGCTCACACCTCTGATGGCTGTAATAGACCAGAGTCTGATCCCTATGGCTACTTGTTATCTTTGTTTTTATCCCGTACACATAGTTCTGTGTTAGTTCTGTGGAGGTATGCTCTGGAAAGGAGAGGAATGAAGGTTAGCCTCAGTAAAACAGAATATATCTGTGTGAACGACAAGGACCCAAGAGGAACGGTGAGGTTACAGGGAGCCGAGATAAAGAAGGTGGAGGATTTTAAGTACTTAGGCTCAACAATCCAGAGCAATGGAGAGTGTAGAAAAGAGGGGAAGAAGCATGTGCAGGCAGGTTGTAATGGTTGGAGAAAAGTATCTGGTGTGATGTGTGATAGGAAAGTATCAGCGAGAATGAAAGGAAAAGTGTACAAGACGGTGATGAGGCCAGCGATGTAGTATGGTTTAGAAACAGTGGCGCTGGGGAAAAGACAGGAGGCAGAGCTGGAGGTAGCAGAGATGAAAATGTTGAGATTCTCTTTGGGAGTAACGAGAATGGATAGGATCAGGAATGAGTACATCAGAGGGACAGCACATGTTAGAGGTTTTGGAGACAAAGTCAGAGAGGCTAGATTGAGATGGTTTGGACATGAACAGGGGAAGGATAGTGAGTATATTGGTAGTAGGATGCTGCGGTTGGAACTACCAGGCAGAAGACCGTGAGGAAGACCAAAGAGAAGATTTATGGATGTGGTGAAGGAGGACATGAAGGTCCTTGGAGTAAGAGTAGAAGATGCAGTGGATCGGGTGAGATGGAGGCGGATGGTTGGCTGTGGCAACCCCTGAAGGGAAAAGCCGAAAGGAAAAGAAGAAGAAGAAGAAGAAGAAGAAGAAGAAGAAGAAGAAGATATAGTTCTGTTTTAAATGTGAGCAAAACAGAGTTTTTATTTAATTTTAATATTTTGTTTTTCAGTCAATCTTCAGGGAGGAGTCATATCATGGTCTCTTTAGGACAGGACGGCTAGCGACAGACCTC
Organism: Plotosus lineatus; assembly: GCA_024760905.1. Lineage (NCBI taxonomy): Eukaryota > Metazoa > Chordata > Actinopteri > Siluriformes > Plotosidae > Plotosus > Plotosus lineatus. The sequence goes on along the minus strand of CM045730.1, from coordinate 62,690,217 downwards.
CACTTAAAATGTGCAGTTGGAATGTGTGTGGGGGGTTTACACAGTCCTACTAAACAAAAAGATTGTAATCTCTCAGTGGACCATCGTTGTGATTGTTGAGTTTTTACTTTCCCCAGTACAGTCCACTGATTTTATCTGCAGGTTTTTTCCCTGTTTGCTGATTGGATTGGTGAGAATCTCATAGCCAGAGATTTTAACTGATACTTTTCCTCAGTGATGGATAAATCGTCTCCAGTACAGAATGAAATGTCTCCGAGGGCTCGGACTTTATCAGATACCCACAGCGAGCTTAATTTAGTGTATCCACGGCATGTAAAGTAACACGAACGAACGAACGAACACCTTTAAAACATTTTATAAACGGTTCTATACTCCACAGTTCAGTCTCTCTCTCTCTCTCTCTCTCTCTCTCTCTCTCTCTCTCTCTCTCTCTCTCTCTCTGTCAGAGCAAGATATGATTATCTTTATTGCAAAGGTGGATCCACCTAAAATTCCAGAAGAGCAGAAAGATGATTGGTTGAAGCCGATAACTTTGAGTAAGACGTTGACTTCACATTATTCAGTTTCCCCCTGTAGAGCATAGAACCTCAGGTCATTTCTCTTGATGTGCAGAAGGCGTTTAGGCTGGAGTGGACCGCGCTGTTTTTCATGCTTCAGAAATTCAGTCTGGGGAGGAGTTTATTCAATGGATTCGGATATTGTACACCTGCCCCTTTCAGCTGTCATCCCAAACGGACTCCGCTCTAGACATTTTAATATTGAACACGGCACTAGGCAGGTTGACCCCACTGTTATTTACTCTTGCAATTGAACCCTTCGCCGCCACCATTACACGAGACCCCAGTATTTGTGGGATCTCCTGAAATAATCACGAACAGAAAATTCCGCAATACGCTGATGTTTTGATTTTTTTAAACTCTCCTTCACATTTTCCCCCCAAATTATATATTTAATTAATAATTAATGATAAATTTTCCTCTTTGTTGCTCACAGATATCGAATCCCAATATCCCACGACCTTTTCACTGGTCCCAGCAGGGTCCTTATATCTCTGAATAAAAGTCTCCTGTGTTTAATGGATTTATATAAATTTAATGCTGCCCCTCTCTTACAAACTGTAAAACATGACCTAGATAGGTGGCGTAGCTGCCCCATCCCTGTCGGGTCGTATTTGATGAAAGTGAACCTCCTCCCTGGTCTCCTGGATCTTTTTCAGATGAAGCCAATTATGTTTTCAGAGAAAGTTTGTGTAAATGTAAACAGTGCAGTTATATAATTTAAGATGAGACACAGGCTGAGATTCAGGTTTGTTTTCATGTTAAAAATGGAGGATCAGCAGCCCCTTCATTTCCTTTTTACCCGTGGGCTGCACAGTTCTCCTTTATTTTGAAATAGGTTCATGGATCACCCTGGTTCTTTTTGGCTCGGTTGAGAATCGGCCTCTTTAGGTCGGATACCCTTGCAGAGTTAATTATATGTTTCAACATCGCAGGACCAACTTTCAACCTGGATTCACTGTCGGCGTCGCTGTCTGGAAGCTTAAGGGGATCAGAGTTGTTGGAGATGGGATTCAGAAAGGTTCAGTTCTCCCATCCCAACAAGTGAAAAGTAAACATGATTTTATTGATAGCGACGTCATAACAAACACCCCCCCCCCCGATTAAAGTTGATGATTAGGCTGTTGTTCTCTGTTCAGCTTCAGATAGTTTAATATCACACACAGCAGATGAGAGAAACTAAATGGATCCTCAGTATGATTATTTTAATGAGATGTGAATTAGAATAAACAGGTGATATTAAATCCTCATGTGATTCTGAAGAATAAAATCCTTTTGCACACACATCATCTTTAAAGTAAATCTTAAACCAAGATAAAAATCTGCTGATGAAGGGTGTGGCATTGTGTCTCTGAAGGTTGGCACGTTGTGGTCTTTCAGGTGAAGGTTGTGCTGCTCTGACTTCAGCTCTGAAAACAAACCCCTCACACCTGAGAGAACTGAACCTGTCCTGGAATAAATTCAGAGATTCAGGAGTGAAGATTCTCTCTGCGGTACTGGAGGATCCTCTCTGTAAACTGGAGATACTGAGGTAAGATCATATCTCTGAGAGTCACATGACTTGCTGTTGTCACTACCCCCCCCAGTGCACTAACCGGGTTATCAAAGGCCGGCCGTGTCTCTCGCCGTCTATGGTGCAAGGTTTATGTAAAAGAACCATTGCTGACTTTCATCAAGAGGAGCTGCATTGCCCTCAGCGTGTTTCTGCCCTGCGATGACCTGGAGAGCCATCCAGGGTGTAACCTGCCCTCGCCCAGAGTTGGTTGAGATGGACGTTACCCCCCCAACCCTAATTAGGATTAAGCGGCTCAGAAAATGAATGAAAACCAACAGAAACTGTTCATGATCAGTTCATTTTCTGTACCCGCTTAATCCTAACTTGGGTCGCGGGGAGACTGGCGCCCATCCCAGCCAACTACGGGCTAGAGCAGAGTACACCCTGGACAGCTCGCCAGGCCATCGCAGGGCGGAAACACGCTGACGACTTTGCAGCCTACTCTTGTCGAAAGTCAACAATGGTTCTTTTACATGCCTCACACCATAGACAGTGAGAGACATGGCTGGCCTTTGATAACCCAGTTAGCTCCACTGGGGGGGGACAGTGACAACCTTGTGCAGAGTGGGACTCGAACCCCCAACCTTTGGATCAGCGATCCAGCGCCCTATACCACTAGGCCACCACTGTCCCCCAACAACACAATGGGGCACAGGGGAGTCTCACACTCCGACTGGCCACTTCTTACAGGACCAAAAATTTATTTCTAGTACAGTATTTTCATTTATTCATTTTCTAATCCGCTTCATACTAATCCGGGTCACAGGGAGACTGGCACCCATCTCAGCCAACCTTGGATAAGGGCGGAGTACATCCTGAACAGGATGCCAGGCCATGACAGAGCCAATGTTCATACAACAATTCACACTCACACCTTGGGGCAATTTGGAACAGCCAGTTAGCCTACTGTGCCTGCATTTGCTGGAGGAATCCGGAGAACCCTGAAGAAACCCACACAGGCGCGTGGAGAACATGAAAACTGCATTCAGAAATGCCCGAGCTTGGAATTGAACCCAGGACCTTCTTACAGTGAGGTGTACATGCAAATCATGACAACATCATCTTTGGTACTTTTTCATTAATCAGAAATATGACACCCCAAAAATGGAGGAAAAACAAATTTCATTAAAATTTCAAATCTATGCATCTCCGCCCTATGAAACAGTACCGAGGTTAAAACATCTGGATCCGAATAACTTTTTATTCTCTTCACAATAATTTAATTGGTTTTGTGGTACTTTTTCATAGGTGAGAGATATTTGTCAATAAAATTAAATGAAAACTTAAAATCACTGTAATTTATTCCCCCATTTCTGACTTTCTCCAAGAGCAGCTGCAGAGCCGTCAGCGTGTTTCTACCCTGTGATGGCCTGGCGAGCCATCCAGGGTGTACTCTGCCTTGTGCCAGAGTCAGCTGAGATGGGCACCAACCTCCCTGCGACCCTAATAGTGGTACACATTTCAGAAAATGAATGAACAATTGCTTCCTTTGTGTTTCACACCTATGAAAAGATCTTCATCTGAAAATGTTTACAAACTGAAGCTTTGTTCAGTGCAGCGTTATTAATTCATGAATTTTACTTTTCCTGACCATCTGGAGAAACTCTTTACTCACAAGGATGTGAGTCTCTGTCTATAAATCGGTACCGGCACTGCCCCACAATTCACTCAGGAATTGTGACACAGCTAAGCCTGACGGTTGAAAATAGTCAAACTTCACTCTGTAAACGCAGTCCTTGTAATCAAATAATGCTGAATAAATTTAATTTTGTTAAAAATTAATTTAATTCCTGATCCAGTGGTACCAAATTCAGCCGTATTCATAGTAAAAGAACATTTCAATTTTAGACTAAGTTTGTGTTGATTTTTCACCAACCTTGATTAGAGCGCCTTTGTTGTGATGAGATCTCAAGTGCACTGTATCCCGGTTGCAAGGCATCATCCACAAAATCGGCTATCGAAAATCACACTAATATGACATATGTGGTCTAAACCATTACCGTATTCAGCAGTGAATCTCTAGTTTTCCAGCTCTACCCGGTTTGTCAGGGTTCTGCAATTAAAAAAAAAAACCCAAAAACTTCATATTTATAAATATCCCCAAGATTCCTGGTTCTTTAAAAATCAGGAGAATATAACCCCAATCTAGTAGGTCCCAAAATTTAGGGATTTTTTCTAATTTAAAATGAAATTTGAATTGAAGCTCAAGAATAAGCGCGATGCGTCAGACAATTTAATTCTGAGTCCCCCTCAAAAAAAGTGGTACCCGCCAAGATATCCGCGTGTGAGCAGGATGCTGCAATTTCTGATCTATTTATTCCATACCTGGTTGAGTAATAAATATTTTTACGATCGGAATATAACCTTTATTGTGTGTTGAATTTTCCAGTGCAGCTGTTTTGTTGAAATCTTGCAATGAAAATTTTGACTCTGAATTGATCGGGTCGCTCGGTTTGCTAGTTAAACATGACTGAAATTGGCACTTCCGACTTCCGGAACTTTTATTGAATTTATGAGTTCTAATTACAAAACCAACAGATAGCACATGTTGTTCAGATGTAAGACTCCGACTCAGTCTGAGGCGGTTTCAGAGTGGTTTGATGGAGAAATCTCACTTTTAAAATAGTGTGGCATTGTGAAAAATTTGCGATGTTGCTAATATTATTAGTACAGCGGTACCTCGACTTACGAAATTAATCCGTTCCGAGGACAAGCTCGTATGTCACAATTTTTGTTAGATGAAACAAAAATTCCCAAAGGAAAAATAGAAAAACAATTAATCCGTTCCAATCCCCTCCCAAACTCATATAACCTGACACAAACACATATATTTCACCAAATATATTAAAGATAAACATGTAAAAACAATAAATATTTAATAATAATACAGGTACAATAACATTAATAATAATTAATAATAAATCATAATAAAACAAGAATAAACAAAAGAAACTATGTTAGATGTCATATTGAATCATAATCACGCTGATAAGCTGACACACACATGGGTGAGACGAGGTGCACACATGCGGTAGAGACGAGGCACACTCACACACACACACACACACACACACACACACACACACACGGTAGAGATGAGGCACGCGCAAAAAAACACACACATACACAGTAGAGACGAAACGTGCGCATGCACACAAACACCCACTCACACACGGTTGAGACGAGATGCACACACGGTATAGACAAGGCACGCACACACACGGTAGAAAAGAGGCGCGCGCGCGCGCACACACACACACACACACACACACACACACACACACACACACACACACAGTGTGTGTGGGGTGTGTGTGGTGTGAGGCCGGGGGGGGGTATGACCCTGGGGAACATACTATAGTGGATGGCAGTGGCGCTCTCACTGTCGCGCTATGGTGTAGGGAAAAAGCAGTAAACACTATAGTCGCGCGTGGGGCACTGAGGAGGCAGCGTGAAATGTTTTTTTTTCTTCCTATAGGGGGCGTTAGAAAATAATTGAGAAGCACTGCACAAGGCGTTCTTGGAGGAATACCCGTGGAAGAATACGAGGCTAATCGGCCCGAAAAAGTAATTTCCCCAGCAGAGCTCGTAAATCAAAATTTTGTTGGTTGGATGGGGCAGATTTTTGGTGGATCGAAGCTTGTATCATGGAAAATTCGTGATAAAAGATAATTATTTTATTTTTAATCATTTAAGGTTTATACAGACAACCAACATTATATGAAAATGCATACATTCCTGTCTAAAAGCAGCTGCTGCATGTGTACTCAAGGCCACGCCCCCAGCCAGTCGAGGTAGAATGATCATTATCAATAATATGATTGTTTATTCACATGATTAGTTTCTTTTTCAGTGAATGAAGAGTACAATACTCTGAAACGGATCTTGGAATATCTTGAAACTAAAACCTCAGACCCGAGGCACCTGAAACTCCACAATGCAGAACTAGGTTTTAGAAATGACAGAGAAATGGCATTGTTTGTAGAAATTAATAATTCTTGTTTCGTAGTCTCCCCAAAAAGTACTCCAAATGATGTTCGAGCCATTGCCTGACGTGGGAGCAACGGAATACACTCTATCTCGGAGGATGTTTACCATTTTATGCATATCATGAGAACCTCAACTTTCAACCCGGACTCAGCGCCGGTGTTCACTGACTGGAAGCACGAGGGGATCAGAGTTGTTGGAGACGTGATTCAGGAAGGTTCAGTTCTCACATCCCAACAAGTGAAAAGGAACATGATGTTACCAATAGCGACGTCATAACATTTCTAGGGCCTGTAAAGTAAAATATTAATGTAAATCCGACGTGGTTACAATCGAGTCTGAGGACTGGGATATCTTGTGCAGCCAGCCCTCCAAAATCCTGGTGTCCAACTCTGCCTGGTAGGAGCAATTTAAGATTTTGCATTGGCTCTGTATCACTCCGGAATCCAGACACCAAACCAATCAAGATCTGTCAGAACTTAGTACGAAATTCCAATCTGTTGTCAGATTATTTACCCCTCATCGGTGGAGCTACCCTCATGTTCAGCACTTCTCGATCACTATTGGTCAACAGTTTGATATAATTTTTAATATAATTTTTTTGAAGAATTTTAGAATTTTAAAAAAGTGAAGCTAAAACCACACTCCATAGTCTGAGTATCTGGGAGACTCCGGTTTCCTCCCACAGACCAAAGATGAGCACATGAGGCTAATTGGCTATTCCAAATTGCCCCTTGGTATGAGTGGAATGTAAAGGGGTGTATGTGTGCTGGCCCTGCCATGGTCTGGCAGGTCTTCAGAGTGTACTTCATCTTCTTCTTTTATTTTCGGCTGCTCCCTTCAGGGGTCGCCACAGCAAATCATCCGCCTCCATCTCACCCTGTCCTCTGCATCTTCTTTTCTGACTCCAACGACCTTCATGTCTTCCTTCACCACATCCATAAATCTCTTCTTTGGTCTTCCTTGAGGCCTTCTGCCTGGTAGTTCCAACCTCAGCATCCTACTGCCAATGTACTCACTATCCCTGTGATCTCCCTGATCACATTTGCTGTGGTTGTCCAGTCATCTGGAAGCACTTCCTGACCACCCAAAGCCTGTTTCAACTCCTTCTTGAAGACAACACGACCCTCTTCCTTTTTCAACTTCCACCACTTTGTTTTCTGCTCTGCCTTTGCCTTCTTCACCTCCCTTATCATCAGTGTCACATCACTTCATCGAAGTCACTCCTTCTCTTTTCGCTCACATCCTGTCTGTGGGGCATAAGCACTAACAACACTGAACATCCCACCTTCAATTTTCTAACTTGAGACTCATCACTGTGTCTGACACTCTTTTCACTTGTAGAACATTCATAAAACAGCTTAAACCCTGCTCCTAAGCTTTTAGCTTTGCTACCTTTCCACCTGGTCTCCTGAACACACAGTATGTCCACCTTCCTCCTCTGCATCATGTCAGCCAGCTCTCTCCCTTTTCCTTATATAGTTCCAACATTCAAAGTCCCTACTCTCAGTCCTAGACTCGTGCTTTTCCTCTTCTCTCTCTGCCTACGGACACATCTCCCACCTCTCCTTATTCGACCAACAGTAGTCCAATTTCCATCAGCACCCTGTTGGTTGACAGCACTGATGGCGGTCGTTGTTAACTCGGGCCTCGACCGATCCAGTATGAGTTTAGACTTTCTGGTTTGCATTTTGTATTTTGGCAAAAGTTTTACGCCGGATGCCCTTCCTGTCACAACCCTCTGCATTTCTCCGGGCTTGGGACCGGCATAAGTGGGAGAGACACTGGTCGGTGCCCCGGCCTCATGGCTGCATTATTCTGGGTTTTAGATACCAACAAAAAAAAAAAGAAGACCAAATGGCAACTTCTGAACTTCCTCCTGGGCCAATCAAAAATGGTTGTCTACCTGAGAAGGAGAAAAATGGAGGGTTCACTGGACTGTGATATTAAAACGATTTTAATCAGAATGATCAAGAGCAGGTTGATGATTGATTTTAATTCTTATAGTTTGATAAAAGATTTGGAGTCCTGTGAGAAAGTGTGGTGTGTAAATGATGGTTTGTGTTCTGTGGAGAAGCTGCTGCTTTCAACAATACTGGATGTAGGGTTGGGGTGTTTCTTGTTGTTTAGTTTATTCTTTTTACTTTTTATTTTTCTATTTATTTATTTTTGTGTGTGTAGTGGGTTTATTTTCTACATTAATTCATTTAATGTATCATTTCTGTTTATGCTTTAATAACTAGTGTTTTCTTTTTTGTGTTAACATAAAGTACTGTACCTTTTAAAATTTAAAAATTCTCTCTCTCTCTCTCTCTCTATCTGATGACAGTTGATGTTCAGGCTGTTGTTCTCTGCTCAGCTTCAGCTGCTGATAGTTTAATATCACGCAAATCATCTTTAAAGGAAATCTTAAATCAGGATAAAAATCTGGTGATGAAGGGCATGGCACTGTGTCTCTGCAGGTTGGTGGATTGTGGTGTTTCAGGTGAAGGTTGTGCTGCTCTGACTTCAGCTCTGAGATCAAACCCCTCACACCTGAGAGAACTGAACCTGTCCCGTAATAAACTCGGAGATTCAGGAGTGAAGAGTCTCTCTGCTGTACTGGAGGATCCTCTCTGTAAACTGGAGATACTGGGGTAAGATCATCTCTATGAGAGTTACATGATCTGCTCCTCAGTACGACCTCATTCTGTAATACTGAGGCTGAATGAAAAGGTTTAGGTTCACCATCACTGTCCAAAAACCACTGAATCCGACTTTGTTCATACGAAACACACAAAGTCTGATTCCTGAAAGTCTGATGTTCTCCTGAAAGATCTGTTAATGTGATGCTGATTAAAAAAAGTCCTCGTGTGTGTTACTTCGACGACAAAAAGATAAAGTGTCTCCAACCAGAGGAAGGTCAGTGCTGTTGCTCCTCTGCCTGAGATCCAGACATCCTACAGTGATCACAGCAAGACAACAGCAAGTACTGAAGGAGATAAAAGAGAAACAAAGGAGAACAAAAGACTTGCAGAAATCTTTCCACCTCACTGAAGTCTATGTTCATGTGTCCACTTTCAGAAAAAACCCTGAACCATAATGTCGTTAATGGAAGAAACTTCACAGAGGAAACCCCTGCTCTCCAATAAACACTGTGGCATTTTGTGTCTCTGCAGGTTGTGTGGTTGTGGTGTTTCAGGTGAAGGTTGTGCTGCTCTGACTTCAGCTCTGAGATCAAACCCCTCACACCTGAGAGAACTGGATCTGTCCTTGAATGAACTCGGAGATTCAGGAGTGAAGATGCTCTGTGATGTTAAAAATGATAAACATTACAATCTACAGACACTGAGGTGAGTAAAGAGCTTTATATAAATACTGAAATAAAAGTGTAATTATTGAACTTGATTCTCGTTTGTTTAGAGTAATTTCTCTTTCTTTCCAATTACGATCAGATTCCCAGGTTTGGAATGAAACCAGTTTAATAAAATGTCACTATATTCTATTTCAGTAGATTTTTCTCTCACAATCGGCTTTAATGCTCTTTTGTGCTCAGTAAAGTGTGTTTGAATGATGTGGACGAATATAAACAGGAGATGATGATGTTCCTCTCGGAGCAGAGATGATTCCATGCTGTAGATCATCAAGTACCACATTCAGTTTGTGGTGATTAATTCTCCTGGTTTTCTTTTCTGTTCAGGGTGTGGTGATGATTTGTGTGTGTTGAAGACTCCGCTGTTCCTGCATTTCCATGTTGGGGAACAGAGAACATGTTTATAAACTCATCACTCATTTAGTTCTAACACATTAAACACACTCGGAGATGTGAGAAGTGCGTGTTCACCGTGCATCAGTCAATCAGACGCTACCCACTTCTACACTCAGATTATAACGATTTCTGGCCCCTGGATTACATTCTCTGGATCTCCATCCAATAATAATCCTAAGAGATGATTTGGATCAGCGGGTGAAAAACCACAGAACTCGAGCCGAACCCAGTCGGTGGAAGAGAGAGCTGAAGAGGAACCGTTTCCAGAGATCGGTGTCCATACTCACCTGACAGGATCTGAGGAGGTTCCGAAGCTGCGAGGAGGCTCCAGCAAGCCCATTTATCACTTTCTCCTTTATTTCATTCATGTCCAAGTGATGGTCCACTAAATATCTGCTCTCTTGAATCATTTATTCATCAGATTACTGGAGGAAACAGATTGTTGTATTATATGGTTCTGGTTGTTTGTGATTTTTCTGTATTTGATTAATAAAATTGGACACGCGATTAATATGTTTCAGATTGCAATGTATTCCACAGACATTTACAAACGTTTACCATCCTGGAGAGAGGCTGATGACTTCTCTTTAAAGGGTAATAACTCTTTAGGACTTCTTGATAAGTCTGATATTTTGTCCTGTGATAATCTAATTCTTTCTAGAAAGCAGCTTATTAAGGTTCAGTGCGAAGATGCTGAGTTACAGAAGTTGGCAAGTAATGCTGTTTCTCTGGAGGAGGTGAGTGAGGTTCCAGTTGGCTATTACTTCAAGGATGGGGTTTTGATGAAGTATAGGTCACCAGAAATTCAGAACCAGAATGAATGGAAATTATATCACCAAATTGTTGTTCCGAAATCATTCCAGAATCATGTACATGAATTGGCACACGAAAGTCCCATGTCAGGTCATTTTGGTGTAAACAAAACTTGTGAGAAAATTTTGGTACATTTCTTTTGGCCCGGTTTGAGAAAAGATGTGGCTGAATTTTGTAAAACCTGTCTTCTTCTTTTCCTTTCGGCTGTTCCCTTCAGGGGTCGCCACAGCAAACCATCCGCCTCCATCTCACCCTGTCCTCTGCATCTTCTTCTCTTACTCCAATGACCTTCATGTTTTCCTTCACCACATCCATAAATCTCTTCTTTGGTCTTCCTCGATGCCTTCTGCCTGGTAGTTCCAACCTCAGCATCCTACTGCCAATATACTCACTATCCCTCCTCTGTACATGTCCAAACCATCTCAATCTAGCCTCTCTGACTTTGTCTCCAAAGCATCTTACATGGGCTGTCCCTCTGATGTACTCATTTCTGATCCTATCCATCCTCATTACTCCCAGAGCGAACCTCAGCATTGTCATCTCTGCTACCTCCAGCTCTGCCTCCTACCTTTTCCTCAGCGCCATTGTTTTGAGGCCATACAACATTGCTGGTCTCACCACCGTCTTGTATACTTTTCCTTTCATTCTTGCTGACACTCTCCTATCACACATCACACCGGACACTTTTCTCCAACCCTTCCAGCCTGCCTGCACACGCTTCTTCACCTCTTTTCCACACTCTCCATTGCTCTGGATTGTTGAGCCTAAGTACTTAAAATCCTCCACCTTCTTTATCTCTGTTCCCTGTAACATCACCGTTCCTCCTGGGTCCTTCTCATTCACACACATGTATTCTGATTTTCTGAGGCTAACCTTCATTCCCCTCCTTTCCAGGGCATACCTCCACCTCTCTAAATTTTCCTCCACTTGTTCTCTGCTCTCACTACAGATCACAATGTCATCTGCAAACATCATAGTCCATGGAGATTCTTGCCTAACCTTGTCTGTCAGCCTGTCCATCACCATTGCAAACAAGAAGGGGCTCAGAGCTGATCCTTGATGCAGTCCCACCCCCACCTTGAATTCGTTGGTCACACCAAAAGCACACCTCACCACTGTCTTACTTCTCTCATACATGTCCTGCACCACTCTGACATACTTCTCTGCCACTCCAGACTTCCTCATGCAATACCACAGTTCTTCTCTTGGCACCCTGTCATATGCTTTTTCCAGATCCACAAAGGCAGTGCAGTTCCCTCTGACCTTTTCTGTACTTCTCTATTAACATCCTCAAAGCAAACACTGCATCTGTAGTGGTCTTTCGTGGCATGAAACCAAACTGTTGTTCACAAATGCTGACCTCTGCCCTTAGTCTAGCTTCCACTATTCTTTCCCATAACTTCATCATATGGCTCATCAACTTTATCCCTCTGTAGTTGCCGCAACTTTGCACGTCTCCTTTGTTCTTAAAAATGGGCACCAACACACTTCTTCGGCATCTGCTCATTCTCTAAGACCTTGTTGAATATTCTTGTCAGAAAATCTACTGCTACCTCTCCGAGACACTTCCATACCTCCACAGGTATATCATCAGGACCAACTGCCTTTCCACTCTTCATCCTCTTCAATGCCCTCCTCACTTCTCTCTTCCTAATCTTTGCTACTTCCTGGTCCTCAACGGTCAACCCTTCTACTCTTTTTTCTCTCTCATTTTGCTCATTCATCAGCTCTTCAAAGTACTCTTTCCATCTTCCCTGCACACTTCTGTCATCAGTCAATACATTTCCCTCTCTGTCCTTTATCACTCTAACCTGCTGCACGTCTTTCCCATCTCTATTTCTCTGCTGTGCTAACCTGTATAAATCATTTTCTCCGTCCTTACTGTCCAACCTATCATACAAGTCATCATACGCCCTCTGTTTGGCCTTTGACACCGCTACCTTCGCCTTACGCTGTGTCTCCCTGTACTCCTGTTTACTCTCTTCGGTCCTCTCAATGTCCCACTTCTTCTTGGCTAACCTCTTCTTTTGTAAACACTCCTGCACTTCCTCATTCCACCACCAAGTTTCCTTATCTACTTTCCTTCCAGAGGACACACCAAGTACTCTACTACCTGTCTCCTTGAGCACATTTGCTGTGGTTGTCCAGTCATCTGGAAGCACTTCCTGACTACCCAAAGCCTGTTTCAACTCCTCCTTAAAGACAACATGACCCTCTTCCTTTTTTAACTTCCACCACTTTGTTTTCTGCTCTGCCTTTGCCTTCTTCACCTTCCTCACCATCAGCGTCATCCTGCATACCACCATCCTGTGCTGTTTGGCAACACTCTCACCCACTACTACTTTGCAGTCACTGACTTCCTTCAAATTACATCGCCTACACAAGATGTTGTCTACCTGTGTGCTCTTACCTCCTCTTTCATAAGTCACCCTATGCTCCTGTTTCTTCTTGAAGAAAGTATTCACCACAGCCATTTCCATCCTTTTTGCAAAATCGATCAACATCTGTCATTCTGTGTTCCTGTCCTGGATACCAAACCTGCCCATCACTTCCTTGTCCCCTCTGTTGCCTGCACCAACATGTCCATTGAAGTCTGCTCCAATGACCACTCTTTCACCTCTGGGGGTACTCTGCATCACTTCATCTAACTCACTCCAGAATCTCTCCTTCTCTTCTAGCTCACATCCTGCCTGTGGGGCATAAGCACTAACAACATTGACCATCACGCCTTCAATTTCTAACTTGAGACTCATCACTCTGTCTGACACTCTTTTCACTTCTAGAACATTTCTGACAAACCCCTCCTTCAAGATGACTCCTACTCCATTTCTCTTCCCATTCACACCATGATAAAACAGCTTAAACACTGCTCCTAAGCTTCTAAGTTTATAAGTGAAACATGTAAGGCGTTTATGGAGGAGAATGGTATCAAACACAGAAAGACTACTCCATTATGGCCACAAGCAAATGGGGAATTAGAACGTTAAAATCGCTCCATACTGAAGCGGATCAAGATAGCTCAAGCCAAGGGCAGGGACTGGAGGACAGAACTGGATAGCTACTTGATGATGTATCGGAGCACACCACATTCAACAACTGGGAAGAGTCCAGCGGAGATGATGTACAGGAGAACCATTCGGACAAAGATACCAGAAGTCCAAGAATACCAGCATGAAGACAGTGAAGTACGAGACAGAGACAATGAGAGAAAGGGAAAAGGGAAAGATTATGCAGATCAGCGGAGACATGCATGTGAAAGTGATCTTCAGACTGGAGAGAGTGTGCTAATGCAGCAGCATCGTGAAAATAAGTGGTCAACACCATTTTACCCCACACCCTTCACAGTGGTTGGTAGGAGGGGCAATAGTAGTTGAGTCTCCCCAAGGTGTCGAGTATAGGAGAAATATCACTGCTGTGAAAAAGTTTCATGAGACGGGAGAAAGTGTGATGGATCCCTCAGTGGAAAAGTGTTGTGATAAGGGAGAAAGTGTAGCAAAATCTCATTTAAGGAAAATATGAAAGTGTTGTGAAATGTCCTATTGAGAAATCTCAGGATGAATGTGGAAGTGTTGTAAATTTTCCAATGGAGACTTGTGTGAGGCCAGGTCAATCAATGATCAGGCCAGAGCTAGTTAAGGCTCCATTGTGAAGCAAGTCCAAGGAAACTGTCGTATCTGGGAATTCACAGTCTCCTATTTCATCACCCAGACCTGCAAGACTCCGGAAAACACCCTCCAGATTTGATGACTACATTGTTGGTTATATTGAACAGTAAGGTTTCTGATAAGAGTGTGTCAAGGTCACTGCGACATTTAAATATTCTGATGGAACAGTGATTTTTGACAAACTTGAAGTTAGTGTTATGAACTTTTATTGTTATTTATCAGTAAAGAGTGATAATTTTTAGTTGATTGAACTAAAAGAGTATGCAAGTGTGTATTGAGTATCAGTTTAATGCCAAGTGTTTTAAATTGTGCCATAGAAACTACAAACACTGTTAGTATAGACCCTTTTCACTGACGCGCAGTAACCCGGATGTAATCAGCATGTCCACCATTTTTTGGGTTACGCAAGTAAAAGCCACTGTGTCAGGCCATTGTCGCATGCGTGAACATGAGCACATTTTACAAGGCGAAGACGAACTACAGAGACACTTTACTGTTAATTTCTCGAGAGACATACGAGGAAAAGTTGTTGATCAACTGAAGAGACCCGTACAAAGACATACCAGCGCAAGAGTGGACAAAAGACCGAGATACTTTCCCTGATGCCACCTACATCGACATTGTAAATTATCTGGTGAACAGAAGTGCATACACATTTGAAGAATTAAAGGCTTACAAATCGCTGGAGACGTACAACCAGTTCGTCTTTGGTTGGGTGACAGACGTGCGCCATACAAATATCAACAACAACGCTCTACTACTGGCAAGAGGAAGTACACTTGAAGGTTTTTTTCATCACAACACCACAGTATGAGAAGGCCAAGGGGAAGGAGAGACGGCAAATGGTGCAGGAGGAGGTGAGGTCAGAAGTGGAGGAGAGGAGCAGCAGAGCGGTTGGCCTGAGGCAGCAGGGTGCCTGGACAAGGTGGGAGCAGGCCATGGAACGAAAAGTCACATGGACAGAGCTCTGGCGGGCACAGCTGCACCGAATAAAGTTCCTTGTCCAAGTGGTCTATGACATTCTGCCCAGTCCATTAAACCTCTCCATTTGGGGTAAAATAGAGTCTCCCAACTGCCTGCAGTGCCCAGGCAGAGGCATGTTGGAGCACATTCTGAGCTGCTGTCCAGTAGCCCTTGGGCAGGGGCGGTACACCTGGTGCCACAACCAGGTTCTGAAACTCATTGCGGAAGCCATCAGCATGGGAATCAGAAGCAGCAGCAGACCGTCCAGCCCCACCACTCAGTTGATTACCTTCGTAAAGGCGGGTGAGTGGTTGGGGAAAACCACAGGAGCCAGGAACCCATCGGGGCTACTGGCAACCGCAAAAGACTGACAGCTGTCTTTTGACCTGGAGAAACAACTCAAGTTCCCCCAGTGTATTGTCTCAACCACCCTGAGGCCAGACATCCTCCTGGTGTCAGAGGAGACAAAGAGCATCATCTTGATGGAGCTCACAGTGCCATGGGAGGACCGACTGGATGAGGCCCATGAGAGAAAGAAGACCAAATATGAAGATCTGGTCGTAGGCTGCCGTAAGCAGGACTGGAAGGCCCGTGTATGCCCATCGAGGTTGGCTGCAGAGGGTTCGCAGGCCAATCACTCTATAAAACCTTGAGTGCTGGGCATTATGGGGATGGAGAGGAGAAGAGCCATTAAGAGGATCATGGAGGAAGCAGAGAAAGCCCCGAGATGGCTGTGGATTAGGAGAGGAGATCCATGGGGATAGCAAAAGCCACCTGAACACAAGCCGGGTCTGATCAACCATGGCTGGGTTGCCTGAGCGAGGGTGTCTGATGTTGAAAGACCTGAAACACCCGAGGACCTCAGGTTACATCACTGATGATGTGTTCAGGAGCATCCTAGAGATCTATCATTCAACTCACCTACCCGGTTTTAAATAAATGTAGTGAGATACAACGAGTATAAAATGAGGATCTGTTTTTCTTTTGATGGAAGCCGTACTAAATTACTAGTTTATATCACTTTCGTTTTGTTGCTGTTACATGTATGTCATATAATTGCGTTTGTGTAGATAAATTTCACTAAGAAATCAGTCATTAGAAATTTTTTACCAAAAGCATTTTGTCACATGTGAAAATGTTAAAAAAATTAACTTACACAATTCAGAAATTTAAGTTTAAAAACAGTAAATACTGTGTTATGTATTGTAGACATGAAACATTGCTGCAAATTGTGTAAATATTTGCACATAGTGGTAGACAGTTTTGCTTTCAGGTGCTATATTCTCAGAGATTGAATGATCCACCTCTGAAGCCGTGGCTTATTGCCAGCAAGGAAGGGATCATTCTAACAGCACATTGCAACTGCATGGCTGGTTCATTCGTGTGTTGTAATCGGGTGTAGCAATCGGTCTAATCAGGAAATCAAGTGAAAATTTTTCGAAGAGTAAGGCTCCAATGTGACTGCATGTCTGTCCCAGACCAGCCATGCAGTTGCAATGTGCTGTTAGAATGATATTTACAAGAAACGAACAAAAAGCTTTCCCCAGGCAATTTTTGCCGTGATGTAACTGACTTCACTTCAGCTTGACCCACAAAATGGCGGCTGTTTGACGAATATTCTATACTCACCAATCAGTTTATGTTATTTAATATTTAGATATTAAGTATTGTTTAGGTTTAGTTCAAAAGGGATTACTACCTTAGAGATGAGAAATCCGTTTGCGTTATTAATTATTTGTGTTAATGTTAGTACAGTTCAATATAATTGGTTTGTTTTGTTTTTCTTGAAGAAGAAAAGGGGAGGGGGTGGGGGGGACCTTGTACTGAGTGGGACTCAAACCCTCAACGTAAGGAGCAGCGATCCAGCGCCCTTTACCGCCACCGCCCACCATGCAGCATAATTCAAGGTGTTAAGAAGTGGTTTCCAGATTTCCTGGGCTTTCCTTTCACTGTTTAATTGCTGTACTTAAGATCTATTGTTATTTCTTTGATATTTATATTCTTTTCTACCTTCCAATTATATTATATACAGCCTTTCAAACTGACTCATCCATCTTTAGAAAGAGCACACCATGCATCCCTGCGAACTGCTTTTATTGTCATAATTACAAATTGTTAAATATATAATTATAAGATGAAATGTTCACCAGACCTCAACACAGAAAATATATGCAAAGTACAGGTGCGCGGAAGCAATAATGACGGCACACACGTTTGGGAAAGTAACATCACTTTTTTTATTTTTACAGATTCTATGAGTCGCGAACTCAAACCACAAGTCCAGTATGAACTGAATATACCGATTGGCTGAAACGTCTATGGCAACAACATGGTAACGGTTGATCTGAAATATTCCGATTGGCTGAAGCATCGATATCGATGGCTGGCTTATAGTCGTTCCGAATATTCCGATTGGCTGAAACGTCTATAACTAATAGAGAATATCCTTGTACTGATGGCGCAAGGATGACACGCAAAATCGTGAAGCGTTACCACATTTTGAAAACCCTGACTCCCCAAACTTAACCAATTATACTACCCCACAGTTATATCCTATTACTTTTCCTTCAAACTCTAATTACAAAATTCAAATACATTACATTATTATAATAAAAACATGACTTTGCTGTAATAACTTCAGCATTCACTCCTCAATTGTAACTACTGTATCAGAATCCGAGTACAGTACTTCCACCAAGCACAAACTACAATAATAATGGCACAGCTAACAAAACAAAGAAGCGAATATTGCAGTCCGGTCATAACCTGGAGACCTTCACTGAGTCTTTATGCTTGTTATGTTTTGTTGGCGAATATCAATCAACAATAATTATAAATATATACAAGATTAAAAATACTAAATTTCATCGTCAGGTAGCAACATATCCCAAACACAATTTAAATACACACTTCAAGTGGTTCAACTCACAACAAGTACCAAATGATAGAATGCACGGATAGTCCCATTAGGCAACCTGGCATGAAGCGAATCTCAGTGTCGATGTTGTCCCGGAATAGGTGCCTGGATCCAGGAATGTCCCGGTCCTCTCTAAATACTCCGCGCAGGGTCACCGCTGAACTTTTCTGTTTCCTCACAAATCCGTTTTTCTCGCAATTCTTTTCCTCTCGCAGCCCCCTCTCGCGGTCCTCCATGTCCAAGGTGCAGCGGGTTTAGTGCCGATTCAGCTTCTCGAAAGTTCGAATCACGTGTTTATGCATGTTCGAGAAATATCTGGCATCATCTGTCAGTGAGGTAATGCTGACGTCAGTCATTGCATCGTCCTTCCAGAAAGATCCACCAGATTCGATTTGAAGTCCCGTGCATTCTTAACAGCCATGTTATAATGTTTCAGCTGCTTATTCAGTGGTGTTATCTTTACCATTGACTTAAATTATCTGCCTGCAAATTAACATTAGTAAAGTACAAAAATACATTAAAAAAATTAAGATCAACAATTTACATATATACATAACAATATATATATCTCAGTGGGGTGCGGTGGTTGTAGTGGTCCACCTCACAGCAAGAAGGCCTGGGTTCGATTCCCGGCCTGGGCGTTGTTGTGTGGAGGTTGCATGTTCTCCCCATGCTTGCGTGGGTTTCCTCCGGGTGCTCCGGTTTCTTCCCACAATCCAAAGACATGCACAGTAGGATAATTGACTGTCCTAAATTTCCCGAAGGTTTGCATCGTGCAGAGGGCAATGGCAAACCACTGCACTAATCCTGCCAAGAAAACCTCCATGAAGATGATCACCAGGGTGTTATCCTTCATGATGGGTCGCCAATGGTCGTCTACGACTCAGGCACTAGATAGATAGATAGACATATCAGTGGTGGTCTAGTGGATAGGGTGCAGGATCGCTGATCCTAAGGTTGGGGGTTCGAGTCCCCACAGGGTTGTCACTGTCCCCCCAGTGCAGCTAACTGGGTTATGAAAAGCGGGCTATGTCTCTCACTGTCGACGGTGAGAGGCATGTAAAAGAACCATTGCTGGCTTTTGTAAAGAGTCGGGTGCAAAGCAGTCAGCGTGTTTCTGTCCCTTGCTAAGAGGGTTATGACAGGAAAGGCATCCGACGTAAAAACTCATGCCAAATCAAATGTGGGAATCAGGTGATTCGCTGTGGCAACTCTCGAGAAAGGGAAAAAGCCAAAAAGAAAAGAAGAAGAAGAACTGGGAAGAGACCCTGGGGTTGAACCAGAACACACGTCAAGTCCCCCGGAAGAGCTGGAGGAAGTAGCTGGGGAGAGGGCCGTCTGGGCCTCATGGCTGAGGTGCTGCCCCCGTGACCCGACTCCGCATGAAGCGACAGATGATAATGATGATGAAATTGATGATGACAAAAGTGTCAAAGGTTGTATGTAAGATTTGAGACACTTTTAAAGTTAGCATTATTAAGATATGGAAACATTTTATGGTTGGGCTTCTTAAGATATGGGAACGTTTCATGAATTATTGCTGCCAGCTTTGCCATTTACAGGGGAGCTTATGTGTTCCCTGAAACTAATGTACAGTATTCTGGTGAATTGTCAGTTTGTTCCTCTCATGCCCACGAGGAGGAGACATTTCATTATAACTATGCCATGATTACTGTACTGTATACAGTAGTCCTTTGTGTTTTGTGGCAGTACTTTCTGGTTCTGGTATAGTACAACTACAGAGTACTCATATATACAGACATTTAAAAAACACAAGGACACCCCACTGAATAATCAAGTCTTTATTCAGAAACGTTCAAATAACAACGCCCAATCTTGTTTTATTTTATTTCTGGAAAATGATGTGATTTATAATAACACACAGGTGTATCAGATCAGTTGCACATGATCCGAACATTATAACCCAGAATTCTGAAGAAGGCTCACTCTATTTAAATGAATGTTGGCGTTATTAGTAAGGTCATGTTTCATGTATTTGAATTTAGTAATTAGAGTTTTAATGCAGCCATGAGGCGGGGTGGGGGCACTAACCAGTGTCTCTCCCCCTTATGCTGGTCCCAAGCCCGGAGAAATGCAGAGGGTTGTGTCAGGAAAGGCATCCGTAAAACCAATGCCAAACTTTTATGATGCAAATCAGAAGTATTACCCCCATACCGGATCGGTCGAGGCCCGGGTTAACAACGACTGCCATCAGTGCTGTCAATCAACAGGGTGCTGATGGAAATTGGACGACTGTTGGTTGAAGACGTTGAAGAAGGAGAAGCGGGAGGTGTGTCCGTAGGCAGAGAGAGAAGAGGAAAGGCATGAGTCTAGCACTGACAGTAGGGACTTTGAATGTTGGAACTATGCAAAGAGAAGATAGAGAGCTGGCTGACATGATGCAGAGGAGGAAGGTGGACTTACTGTGTGTTCAGGAGACCAGGTGGAAAGGTAGCAAGGCTAGAAGCTTAGGAGCAGGGTTTAAGCTGTTTTATCATGGTGTGGATGGGAAGAGAAATGGAGTAGGAGTCATCTTGAAGGAGAGGTTTGTCAGGAATGTTCTAGAAGTGAAAAGAGTGTCAGACAGAGTGATGAGTCTCAAGTTAGAAATAGAAGGTGTGATGTTCAATGTTGTTAGTGCTTATGCCCTACAGGCAGGATGTGAGCTAAAAGAGAAGGAGAGATTCTGTAGTGAGTTAGATGAAGTGATGCAGAGTACCCCCAGAGGTGAAAGAGTGGTCATTGGTGCATAATTAAATGGACATGTTGGTGCAGGCAACAGAGGGAATGAGGAAGTGATAGGCAGGTTTGGTATCCAGGACAGGAACACAGAAGGACAGATGTTGATCGATTTTGCAAAAAGGATGGAAATGGCTGGGGTGAATACTTTCTTCCAGATGAGAGAGGAGCATAAGGTGACTTATAAAAGCGGAGGTAGAAGCACACAGGTAGACTACATCTTGTGCAGACGATGCCGTTTGAAGGAAGTCAGTGACTGCAAAGTAGTAGTGGGTGAGAGTGTTGCCCAACAGCATAGGATGGTGGTGTGCAAGATGGTGAGGAAGGTGCAGAAGGCAAAGGCAGAGCAGAAGACAAAGTGGTGGAAGCTGAAAAAGGAAGAGGGTTGTGTTGTTTTCAAGGAGGAGTTGAAACAGGCTTTGGGTGGTCAGGAAGTGCTTCCAGATGACTGGACAACCACAGCCAATTTGATCAGGGAGACAGGTAGGAGAGTACTTGGTGTGTCCTCTGGAAGGAAAGTAGATAAGGAGACTTGGTGGTGGAATGAGGAAGAGCAGGAGTGTATACAAAGGAAGAGGTTAGCTATGAAGAAGTGGGACACAGAGAGGACCAAAGAGAGTAAACAGGAGTACAGGGAGACAGTGTTAGGCGAAGGTAGCAGTGTCAAAGGCCAAACAGAGGGCGTATGATGACTTGTATGATAGGTTGGACAGTAAGGAGGGAGAAAATTATCTATACAGGTTGGCACAGCAGAGAAATAGAGATGGGAAAGACATGAAGCAAGATAGATTGATAAAGGACAGAGAGGGAAATATATTGACTGATGACAGAAGTTTGCTGGGAAGATGGAAAGTGTACTTTGAAGAGCTGATGAATGAGGAAAATGAGAGAGAAAAAAGAGTAGAAGAGGTGACTCTTGAGGACCAGGAAGTAGCAAAGATTAGTAAGGGTGAAGTGAGGAGGGCATTGAAGAGGATAAAGAATGGAAAGGCAGTTGGTCCTGATGAGATACCGGTGGAGGTATGGAAGTGTCTAGGAGAGGTAGCAGTAGATTTTCTGACAAGAACATTCAACAAGGTCTTAGAGAGTGAGCAGATGCCGGAGGAATGAGGAGAGTGTGCTGGTGCTCATTTTTAAGAACAAGGGAGATGTGCAGAGTTGTGCAAACTACAGTGGGATAAAGTTGATGAGCCATACAATGAAGTTATGGGAAAGAATAGTGGAAGCTAGACTAAGGGCAGAGGTCAGCATTTGTGAACAACAGTTTGGTTTCATGCCAAGAAAGAGCACCACAGATGCAGTGTTTGCTTTGAGGATGTTAATAGAGAAGTACAGAGAAAGCCAGAGGGAGCTGCATTGTGCCTTTGTGGATCTGGAGAAAGCATATGACAGGGTGCCAAGAGAAGAACTGTGGTATTGCATGAGGAAGTCTGGAGTGGCAGAGAAGTATGTTAGAGTGGTGCAAGACATGTATGAGAGATGTAAGACAGTGGCGAGGTGTGCTGTCGGTGTGACAGAAGAGTTCAAGGTGGAGGTGGGACTGCATCAAGGATCAGCTCTGAGCCCCTTCTTGTTTGCGAGGGTGACAGACAGGCTGACAGATGAGGTCAGGCAAGAATCTCCATGGACTATGATGTTTGCAGATGACATTGTGATCTGTAGTATGAGCAGAGAACAAGTGGAGGGAAATATAGAGAGGTGGAGGTATGCCCTGGAAAGGAGAGGAATGAAGGTTAGCTTCAGTATATCAGAATACATGTGTGTGAATGAGAAGGACCCAGGAGGAACGGTGTTGTTACAGGGAGCAGAGCTAAGGAAGGTGGAGGATTTTAAGTACTTAGGCTCAACAATCCAGAGCAATGGAGTGTGAAAAAGAGGCGAAGAAGCGTGTACAGGCAGGTTGGAATGGTTGGAGAAAAGTGTCCGGTGTGATGTGTGATAGGAGAGTATCGGCAAGAATGAAAGAAAAAGTGTACAAGATGGGTGATGAGGCCAGCGATGTTGTATGGTTTAGAAACAGTGGCCCTGAGGAAAAGACAGTAGGCAGAGCTGGAGGTAGCGGAGATGAAAATGTTGAGGTTCTCTTTGGGAGCAACGAGGATGGATAGGATCAGGAATGAGCACATTAGAGGTACAGCACATGTAAGATGTTTTGGAGACAAAGTCAGAGAGGCTCGATTGAGATGGTTTGAACATGTACAGAGGAGGGATAGTGAGTATATTGGTAGTAGGATGCTGAGGTTTGAACTACCAGGCAGAAGGCCCAGAGGAAGACCAAAGAAAAGATTTATGGATGTGGCGAAGGAAGACATGAAGGCCGTTGGAGTAATAGAAGAAGATGCAGAGGACAGGGCGAGATGGAGGCAGATGATTTGCTGTGGTAACCCCTGAAGGGAACAGCCGAAAGGAAAAGAAGAAGAAGAAGAAGAAGAAGAAGAAGAAGAAGATTGATGATCAGTGCCGGTCTTGAACATCAGAACATTTCAGCACCAGCCACCTTATAATTAAAAGCTCTCCCTGTGACCCGGTGTGCATCAGGAACCAATCACATTGCACCCTTCTGTGTGCATGTGCACATGTGTGTGAGTGTGTGTGTGTGTGTGTGTGTGTGTGTGTGTGTGTAAAATCATGTATAATTAAGTGTTGTCTTTTGTGGATTTTCTTTTTACAATTGCTGCTCAACAAAGAGACACGAATTTGTGAAGTGAATTTGATTGATGATTCAACAGTTCACCAGAAAGATCTCTTATCATTCATTTTCTGTCACCGCTTAATCCCGGTCACAGGGAGGCTGGTGTCCATGTCAGCTGACTCTGGGCGAGAGCAGAGTACACTCTGGACTGCTCGCTAGGCCATCGCAGGGCAGAAACACACTAATGGTGATGCAGCTACTCTTGATGAAAGTCAGCAATGGTTCTTTTACATGAACCTCACAACATAGACAGTGAGAGAAATGGCCGGCCTTTGATAACCCAGTTGGCTACACTGGGGGAAGGGTAGCAACCCGTTGAGAGCTGGGCTTGAACCCACAACCTTGGGATCAGTGAGCCAGCACTTTTTCCACGAGGCAACCACTGCCCTATCTTATGGTTGACACCTTATGTCAGTATTTTCTTGTTAACGGGAAACACAACTGTAATTATAGGTTCCGGTCACACGGTGGTAGTAAAGCACCGCAGTGATTGATGCATGAAGCCATTTTCCCACAGAGCGGATCTGATGAATTGTGGTGCCTGAGTTTTAAATATAACTGCTCCTGCCTATCCGGATCATAGATTCATTATATAAATGTGATCGTTTCCAACACTTTGTCAAAGGGGTTTGTTTTAATTTGTAATTAATTAAAATCATTTTTATTTTAAATTCTTCTTCTTCTTCTTTTCCTTTCGGCTGTTCCCTTCAGGGGTCGCCACAGGAAATGATCTGCCTCCATCTCTCCCTATCCTCTGCATCTTCTACTCTTACTCCAACGACCTTCATGTCCGCCTTCACCACATCCATAAATCTTCTCTTTGGTCTTCCTCTGGGCCTTCTGCCTGGTAGTTCAAACCTCAGCATCCTACTGCCAATATACTCACTATCCCTCCTCTGTACATGTCCAAATATCACCGTCTTGTATACTTTTCCCTTCATTCTTGCCGATACTCTCCTATCACACATCACAAAGCAAACACTGCATCTGTGGTGCTCTTTCTTGGCATGAAACCAAACTGTTGTTCACAAATGCTGACCTCTGCCCTTAGTCTAGCTTCCACTATTCTTTCCCATAACTTCATTGTATGGCTCATCAACTTTATCCCTCTGTAGTTGCCACAACTCTGCACATCTCCCTTGTTCTTAAAAATGGGAACAAACACACTTCTCCTCCATTCCTCCGGCATCTGCATCCGACATAAAAATCTATGCCAAATCAAATGTGCGAATCAGATGATTCGCTGTGGCGACTCCCGAGAAAAGGGAAAAAGCCGAAAGGAAGAAAGAAATATTTATTGTCATTATACATAAACGCCCTCATCCAGAACCACTTACATTTTATCTTCTGTTTACAGCTTAGCAGGTGAGGAGTGAGAGCCTTGCTCAAGGGCCCAACAGGGGCGGGTTGGTGATACTGAGCAAGTGATAAATGAGCTTGTTGGAGCCTCCTCGTGGCTTCAGAACGTCCTCAGATACCGATCCTGTCAGGTGAGAATGGTCACCGATCTCTGGAAATGGTTCCTCTACAGCTCTCTCTTCCACTGACTGGGTTCGGCCCGAGTTCTGTGGCTTCTCACCCACTGATCCAAATAATTTCTCAGTGGTATTATGGGATGGAGATTGAGAGAATGTAATCTAGAGGTCAGAGGTCATTATAATATAAGTGTCGAAGTATGTGGCGTCTGATTGACTGATGCATGATGAACACACACTTCTCATGTCTCTGAGTGTGTTTAATGTGTTAGAACTAAATGAGTGATGTGATTATAAACATGTTCTCTGATCCCCAACATGGAAATGCAGGAACACCGGAGTCTTCATCACACACAGATCATCACCACACCCTGAACAGAAAAGAAAACAATGAGAATTAATCACCACAAACTGGACTGTGGTACTTGATGATCTACAGCATGGAATCGTCTCTGCTCCGAGAGGATCATCTCCTGTTTATATTCGTCCACATCATTCAAACACACTTTACTGATCACAGAACAGCATTAAAGCCGATTGTGAGATAAAAATTTCCTGAAATAGAATATAGTGACAATTTATAAAACTAGTTTCATTTGTAACCTGGGAATCTGATCTTTATTGGAACTAAAGAGAAATTAATCCAAACTAATCAAGTTCAGTTTCTATAAACATCTATGATGCTACGCTACAAAGAAGCTTGATGAGCATGTGTCACATCCGCAGCTTGGTAGTAGTTGTTGCTTCCTGCCTAGTCTGCATCTTCAGCAGGTGTCTCAAGATCACATCTTAACCTGAACTCTTCACCTGAGTGGGGCAGCAAAGACATAAATTGTCTTCACCTGCAGACTGGCTTCAGGCTATCTTCTGAATTGGTGCCTCTGCACTCCTGGCCTATGGTTGGCTGTGTTCCAACTTTCTTTCCTCTTCATCCACAACCATCTTGAGCTTGACTCCCCTAAGGCACTGATGGTCTTTATTGCCTTATTTGTGGTGGTGGAGGGAAGATCTAACTTGCACAGGTAGTTTTTTGTGGTTGTTGCGACAAAACCCCTACATCCAACTCCAACTGGCATCAGGTTTGCTTTCCAGCCCTTAACCATTGCTTCGTCAACCAAGTCCTGGTATTTCACTGCTTTCAACTCATGTGAAATGTCGAGTCTTTCCTCTCAGGAGACTGTGAGCTCTATAATGTGGATGGTTTTCGATTCACGTGATAGTAGCAGCATGTCTGGGCACGCTGTAGTGACTGCTATCTCTTCTGTGAATCTTAGCTTCTTCTGCACATCCACATCAATTTGCCAATTGGAGGCTGTAGATAAGATTAATCTAGTTCTTGCAGACTTGCTAGACTTGGACTTGTCTCCTTCTTTTAGGAACTGTATAGGTTTTACTACGTTCCCTTTGTTCTGGTGGTTGGCCTCCACTCTGCAATGATTTATGACTATAACAATCTCTCAGAGAACATTCCCGTGCCTCCACCTGTACCTCCCCTCCCCTAGAGCCTTGGGGCATGCTGTAAGGATGTGGTTTAGGGTGCAGTTGATGGCTTTACATAGAAAGCATGAGGCGTCTCCTTCCTTATCCCAAATGTGCAAGTTGGAAGGTGTAGGTAGCAGGTCTGATACAGCACGGAGTAGGAAACTGAGTCGTCCTTGGTCTATAAACCATAGGTCCTTCCAGGTTAATGGGTATTCCAGGGCTGCTTCCCATCTGGTCCAGCTGCCTTAGCTTCCTAGCCCGACTGCCCTTACATACCTGTCATGTTCTGCTTTCTTTCTAGATTGCTGGACAATCAAGTCTCTTCTTGTTTTGTTATCAGCCATGCTCCACCACTTCTCACCATAGTTGCCAAGGCCCAATCGTCCTTTGCAAACTGTTCCCACTAACTCTTGATGGCATAGGTCAGCGACTTGGAAATTACACTTTTATTATTTCAGTATTTATATAAAGCTTTTTACTCACCTCAGTGTCTGTAGATTGTAACATTGATGATATCTAAGATCAGAGAGCAGCATCTTTCCCAAGACTCCTATTTTATTCCCGGACAGATCCAGTTCTCTCAGGTGTGAGGGGTTTGATCTCAGAGCTGAAGTCAGAGCAGCACAACCTTCATCTCTAACACCACAATCCTTCAACCTGCAGAGACACAATGCCACAGTGTTTATTGGAGAACAGGGGTTTCCTCTGTGAAGTTTCTTCCATTAACGACATTATTGTTAAGAGTTTTTTTGGAAAGTGGACACATGAACATAGACTTCAGTGAGGTGGAAAGATTTCTGCTGGTCTTTTGTTCTTCTCCTTTTGTTTCTCTTTTACCTCCTTTAATACTCACTGTAGTCTCGCTGTGATCTTTGCAGGATGTCTCAATCTCAGGCAGAGGAGCAACAGCACTGACTTTCCTCTGGTTGGTGATGGTTTATCTTATTGTCGGTGAAGTAACACACACTCGGACTTTTTTAATCAGCATCAGATTAACAGATCTTTCAGGAGAACATCAGACTCTCAGGAATCAGACTTTGTGTGTATCGTATAGAACAGAATCGGACTCAGTGGCTTTTGGACAGTGATGATGAACCTAAACCTTCTGCTTCAGCCTCACTATTACAGAGTGGGGTCGTACTGAAGAGCAGATCATGTGACTCTCAGAGAGATGATCTTACCTCAGTATCTCCAGTTTACAGAGAGGATCCTCCAGTACAGCAGAGAGAATCTTCACTCCTGAATCTCCGAATTTATTCCCGGACAGATCCAGTTCTCTCAGGTGTGATGGGTTTGATCTCAGAGCTGATATCAGAGCAACATAACCTTCATGTGAAACACTACAATCCAACAACCTGCAATGAAAAAAAGGCCACGCCCTTCATCACCAGATTTTTATCCTGGTTTAAGATTTTCCTTTAAAGATGGCGTGTGTAAAATGATTTTATTATTCAAAATCACATGAGGATTCAATGTCACCTGTTTATTCTAATTAACATCTCATTAAAATCACCATACTGAGGATCCATTTAGTTTCTCTCATCTGCTGTGTGTGATATTAAACTATCAGCAGCTGAAGCTGAACAGAGAACAACAGCCTGATCATCAACTTTAATCAGAGAGAGAGAGAGAGAGAGAGAGAGAGAGAGAGAGAGAGAGAGAGAGACTTATAGTGCACTACACAGGGGGAATAAACCTGGTTCTCCATCACCTGTGTAATGCAATTATATCACAATATAAATTTATATTACTACAGAATCAAAGAAGTAAAAATCTGAATCCTGGTGAGAAACAAACACCATCATCAACTCTAACAAAGAGAATAATGTCGAGTATAAAACTAAAAAAACATTTTGAGGAAAATCAACATTCACGTCCCTAAATCAGATTCTTGCTGATCATTTCTTGGTGAATAAAATGTTGATAAATTATAACACTGATGGAGACTAAACATTCACACCGTCAAGAGATCTTATAGAACTTGAAAAACTGCCCAATTAACTGAACACACACACACACACACACACACACACACACACACACACACACACACACACACACACACACACACTCAACAATCTCTGAAGTACTGAATCCAGTTAGGGTCGCATGAGGCTGGGGACTATCTCAGACAATTTTGAGTCAACATGAAGTACACTCTGAAGACCTTGCCAGACCATGGCAGGGCCAGCAAACATACAACCATTCACAGTCCACTCACACCAAGGGCCAATTTGGAACAGCCAATTAGCCTGATGTGCTCATCTTTGGTCTGTGGGAAGAAAACCGGAGTCTCCCAGATACACAGACTATGAAGTGTTGTTACAGCTTCAACACTGTAACTGCTGATATTTACAGATTTTTTTTTCTTTCATACATATGTTCATTGGAATTTTTTTGCAAAGCAGGTGTGACAAGAACAAAATAAAACACATCATGGAATAAACTACAAGCAGTTAAGATATAAAATAAAACAAAAATTCAGAGAGTCCAAGGAGAGACATCACAGTCAAGACTAGAGTTTGATAAGATGTCGAACTTTCACTGTCAATGCTTTTCCCAAGCTGCATCTATAAGCCCCGCCCTCATCCTACCAGATGCAGTGGTACTAAGGGAGGCGAGAAATGGATCCCAGGTCCGGTAGAATAAAAACAGTTTAATTTCAGTAATGTCAATGTACGTAATTTAAATGTCGATGATTCTGGTAAAGTAAAATATCAAAGTTTCAAATTATTTACCAGAAGAGATTCTAGAAGAGAAAAAGCCACACCTCCAGTGAAATCTTTCAAATTACACAGAATAAAGTGTGGAACTTGTAGAAATGTTATGGCTCCGCTATCGGTAACATTATGTTTACGTTTCACTTGATGGGATGTGAGAACTGAACCTTCCTGAATCACGTCTCCAACAACTCTGATCCCTTCGTGCTTCCAGTCAGCGAGGCTGGCGCTGAGTTCAGGTTGAAAGTCGAGGTTCTCATGATATGCATAAAATTGTAAACATCATTATAATAGTTACCGGCACTGAAAAAAATTAAAGTCATCATAAATGGATGGTTTTAGGTTCTCTTTGTTGGGTTAAAGATAACAAATCACCAGTCCAAATTTAATGCGATTATCTTGAATGGTTTCTGAGATAGAGCCTGTTCCGTTATCCCCGCTTCAGGCCCCTGGCTTGGACATCATTTGGAGCACTTTTTGGGGAGACTACAAAACAAGAATTATTACTTTCTACAAATAATTAATGAAATTTCTCAGTCATTTCTAAAACCTAGTCCTGCATTGTGGAGTTTCAGGCATTTCAGGTAATAGGTTTTGTAGTGAAAGCCATTTCAAAATGCTTTTTTAATTTATTTATTTATTTTTTTTAACTTATGGTAGCACCAAATTGGCAAAGATTGGATATTTAGACACCCATTTATATAGTTTTTTGGAGGCCAGTTCTTCTCACTTTTTGAAGTTTTTGTCCCTCAAAAATTCCTCAAATGGCAATTTACAAATTTAAATTCAATTTGCAATTTACAGAAGGAAAATAAAATACCACATGTGTTTGTTTACTTATTACTAATGTTTAATAGTAATTAAATATTACATATATAACATGACATATTAACATGTGTTATTATATTAATTATAGTACAGTGGTACCTTGACTTAAGAGTGTCATTTATCACGATATAATTTTCCATTGAAATCCCACCAAAAATCTGTTCCATCCAACCAGCAAAATTTTGATTTTCGAGCTCTGCTGGGGAAATGAATTTTCCAGGCCGATTAGCCTCGTATTCTTCCATGTGTATTCCTCCATGCTCCAAAAATGCCTTGTGCAGTGCTTCTCAATTATTTTTGTGCCACCCCCTATAGGAAGAAAAAAAACATTTCACGCCTCCCCAGCGCCCCGCATGTAACTATAAATAGTGTTTACTGCACTTCATATCGTTTACTCAGTGCTTTTTCCCTACACCATAGCACAACAATGAGAGCGCCACTGTCACCCACTGTAGTATGTTCCCCAGGGTCATACCCCAGCCCATGGCTTAACAACAGGCCCACCCACACTGTGTGTTTGTGTGTGTGTGTGTGTGTGTGTGTGTGTGTGTGTGGGCGTGCGTGTGCTTAATGTCTACTGTGTGTGTGTGTGTGTGTGTGTGTGTGTGTGCGCGCGTGTGTATGTGTGTGTCAGCTTATCAGCCTGAATAAGATTAAATATGACATCTAAGATTCAGTTTCTCTTGTTTATTCTTGTTTTATTATTATTTATTACTAATTATTATTAATGCTATTGTACATGTATTATTATGAAATATTTATTGTTTTTATGTGTTTATCTTTAATATATTAGGTGAAATATATGTGTTTGGTTATAAACAAGGGAAACGTGCAGAGTTGTGGCAACTGCAGAGGGATAAAGTCAATGAGCCATATGATGAAGTTATGGGAAAGAATAGTGAAAACTAGACTAAGGGCAGAGGTGTATGCTAATGTCAAGGACGCTTACAGCTCCACCCCCCTCCCCCCACTGGGACGCTCAGACCACAACCTGGTCTACCTGCTCCCCCAATACACACCTTCTTCTTCTTCTTTTACTTTCGGCTGCTCCCTTCAGGGGTCGCCACAGCAAATCATCCGCCTCCATCTCACCCTGTCCTCTGCATCTTCTTTTCTGACTCCAACGACCTTCATGTCTTCCTTCACCACATCCATAAATCTCTTCTTTGTTCTTCCTCGAGGCCTTCTGCCTGGTAGTTCCAACCTCAGCATCCTACTGCCAATATACTCACTATCCCTCCTCTGTACATGTCCAAACCATCTCAATCAAGCCTCTCTGACTTTGTCTCCAAAACATCTTACGTGGGCTGTCTCTCTGATGTACTCATTTCTGCTCCTATCCATCCTCGTTACTCCCAGAGAGAACCTCAACATTTTCATCTCCGCTACCTCCAGCTCTGCCTCCTGCCTTTTCCTCAGCGCCACTGTTTCTAAGCCATACAACATCGCTGGCCTCACCACCGTCTTGTACACTTTTCCCTTCATTCTTCCTGAACACACAGTATGTCCACATTCCTCCTCTGCATCATGTCAGCCAGCTCTCTACCTTTTCTTTGCATAGTTCCAACATTCAAAGTCCCCACTCTCAGTCCTAGACTCATGCCTTTCCTCTTCTCTCTCTGCCTACGGACACGCCTCCCACCTCTCCTTCTTCAACGTCTTCGACCAACAGTAGCCAATTTCCATCAGCACCCTGTTGATTGACAGCACTGATGGCGGTTGTTGTTAACCCGGGCCTCGACCGATGCGGTATGGAGGTAATACTTCTGATTTGCATCATAATGTTTGGCATTGGTTTTACGTCGGATGCCCTTCCTGACACAACCCTCTGCATTTCTCCGGGCTTGGGACCGGCATGAGGGGGAGAGACACTGGTTAGTGCCCCCCCCACCTCATGGTGCGAAAGGAACCTGCACAGAAGAGGTCTGTGAAAGTGTGGACCGAGGAGACCAACGAGAGGCTAAGGGACTGTTTCCAGACCACAGACTGGAGCATGCTCTGTGACTCCTTTGGTGATGACATCGACGGCCTCACACACTGTATCACCGATTACATGAACTTCTGCGTGGACAGCACTGTGCCAACATGGAGGGTATGGTGCTTCTCCAACAACCACCCGTGGGTCACGCCTGAGCTTAAAGTCCTCCTGAACCAGAAAAAGAGGGCTTTCATCTCTGGGGATAGAGAGGAGCAGAAGAGGTCCAGCGTGAGCTCCAGTGGAGGATCAGGAGGGCCAAGAAGGACTATGGGAAGAAGATGGAAGAGAAGCTGGCTCAGAACAACGTGCGGGACGTCTGGAGAGGACTAAAGACCATGTCTGGATTTGGGCAGAGTGTCAGAGGGACAGCTGATGGTGACCAGCGCTGGGCGGATGAATTAAACTGTTACTTCCACAGGTTTGATTCCCCCCTCCCCCTCTGCCCCCATCCCCGCCCCCCCCTCTTCACACGTCTCCTGACCTGCAGACACCTCCCCCTCCCCAGGCCAACTTCACTTGACTGCTACAGCCCGACAGACACATCCCACTCCCTCTGCAGCCCACCACAGCCCCCCCTCTCCCTCACATCAGACCAGGTGAGGAGACAGCTGAGGCGACTAAATCAGAGAAAATCTGAAGGACCAGATGGCATCAGTCCCAGGCTGCTGAGGACCTGCGCAGACCAGCTCTGTGTGGTACTATGTTACCTGTACAACCTGAGCCTCAGCCTGGAGAAGGTTCCCATCCTATGGAAGACCTCCTGTGTGGTTCCGGTTCCTAAAACAGCTCAAGCGAAGGAACCAGCCCACTACAGACCTGTCGCCCTGACCTCCCACCTCATGAAGACCATGGAAAGGCTCCTCCTTGAACACCTCCGCTCTATGGTGAGCCCCACCCTAGACCCGCTGCAGTTTGCCTACAGGCCCAACATCGGGGTAGAAGACACCGTCATTTACCTTCTGCAGCGGGCACTCACCCACCTGGAGATCGCTGGCAGCGCTGTGAGGGTCATGTTCTTTGACTTCTCCAGCGCCTTCAACACCATCAGGCCAGCGCTTCTGCGGGGGAAGCTGGAGGACATGGGAGTGGACGGGCATCTTGCTGCCTGGATTATCGACTACCTTACTAACCATCCACAGTACGTGTGGCTACGCGGCTGTAAGTCAAAGGTGGCAGTCTGCAGCACGGGGGCACCGCAGGGCACCATCCTTTCACCCTTCCTTTTCAACATTTATACCTCGGACAGACAGCTGCCACCTCCAGAAGTTCTCGGACGACTCTGCCATCGTGGGCTGTGTGTCAGAGGGGAACGAGCTGGAGGACCGGTCGGTCATCGTTAACTTCGTGGACTGGTGTGAGTGCAACCACCTGTGCTTGAACACCAGGAAGACGAAGGAGATGGTGGTCGACTTCAGAAGAAGCACTCTAACACACACCCACACACACACACACACACACACACACACACACACACACACTTACTAGTGAACATCCAAGGACAGGAAATTGAGACAGTGGACAGTTTCAAGTACCTGGGCGTTCACCTTAACAATAAACTGGACTGGTCCCACAACACCAACGCCCTGTACAAGAAGGGCCAGAGTCGCCTCCACCTTCTGAGGAGACTCAGGTCCTTCGGAGTATGCAGACCTCTGCTCAGGACTTTTTATGACTCTGTGGTAGCCTCTGCAATCCTCTACACTGCCATCTGCTTGCCCCGGGCAGCACAAAGCAGGACAGAAAGAGACTGAACAAGCTGGTCAGGAGGGCCAGCTCTGTCCTAGGCTGCCCACTGGACTCTGTGGAGGAGGTGAGTGAGAGAAGCTGAGTAGCTCCTTCAGTGGACGACTGAGACATCCTCAATGTAGGAAGGAGCGCTACCGCAGGTCATTCATTCCCACCGCTGTCAGACTGTATAATGCCACTTTGTAACTGTCTGTGAAAATACCAGTTATGTGCAATAAAAACCCCGTGCACTTTAATCATCCACATCTACCCCACTGACTGTGAACCATATCAACCCATCTACTCTACCCTCAGATAGATATACACTTGAATATAGGCCAGTCAGTCCAAAAAGTTGCTCCCTTCTTTTCTTTTATTGTTTATTAATTTATACTATTGATGTATCTATTTATTTATTTACTTATATAATATATGTTTATGTGTGTATGTTTGTATATGTATCTATTTTTTGCACCCCCTACTGATGGTACCTCAAGAGCCTGTAACAGTGAATTTCTCCATTGTGAGATTAATAAAGCTGTATCTTATCTTATCTTATCTTATCTTATCTTATCTTATCTTATCTTATCTTATCTCATCTTATCTTATCTTAGGTCAGCATTTGTGAACAACAGTTTGGTTTCATGCCAAGAAAGAGCACCACAGATGCAGTTTTTGCCTTGAGGATGTTAATAGAGAAGTACAGAAAAGGTCAGAGGGAGCTGCATTGTGCCTTTGTGGATCTGGAGAAAGCAAATGACAGGGTACCGAGAGAGGAACTGTGGTATTACATGAGGAAGTCTGGAGTGGCAGAGAAGTATGTTAGAGTAGTGCAAGACATGTATGTGAGATGTAAGACAGTGGTGAGGTGTGCTGTCGGTGTTACAGAAGAGTTCAAGGTGGAGGTAGGACTGCATCAAGAGTCAGCTCTGAGCCCCTTCTTGTTTGCTGTGGTGACAGACAGGCTGACAGACGAGGTTAGACAAGATTCCCCATGGACCATGATATTTGCAGATGACATTGTGATCTGTAGTGAGAGCAGAGAACAAGTGCAGGAAAATCTAGAGAGGTGGAGGTATGCCCTGGAAAGAAGGGGAATGAAGGTTCGCCTCAATAAGACAGAATACATGTGTGTGAACGTCAAGGACCCAAGAAGAATGGTGAGGTTACAGGGAGCAGAGATAAGGAAGGTGGAGGATTTTAAGTACTTAGGCTCAACAATCCAGAGCAATGGAGAGTGTGGACAAGAGGTGAAGAAGCGTGTGTAGGCAGGTTGGAATGGTTAGAGAAAAGTGTCCGGTGTGATGTGTGATAGGAAGGTATCGGCAAGAATGAAAGGAAAAGTGTACAAGACTGTGTTGAGGCCAGCGATGTTGTATGGTTTAGAAAGCTAACCCAGGTAGGTTAGTTCAACTAACTTTATTATTCCTTGCATAGCTACTCGCAGCAAATACAAGACAGCTGGGAAAGACCAGCACAACAGGGGTCTGCTGGCCTCAAGTATGGGACCAGGCAAATAAGCTAAGGAGGGTTAGCAACCCACCGTGGAACCTTGAATTTTTTGCTACAACAACTGCGGGCTGCTTCAAGAAGATTCCAGACCCACAATGCAAATTGGATAAGTCGGCGGCAGCTGTCATCCAGGAGCGATACCACAGTAGATAATGGCAGCCGGGTGGATCTGGGAACTTTGTTACAGAAGGCAACCAATGAACAGTGTGTCGTATGCAAAAAGTTCTAAGAAAGGCAGAGGACTGAAAATCCATCAGAAGAGGGATTTTCTGGTCTGGTGGCAATAGCTGCTGGCGGCGCCAGGCCAGGGGGTACCACCGGAAGTCGCCGAAACCCATGCTCATAGAAGTAACCCGGCCTGGGCGGTGGCTGACGAGGACCAGAATCCCTATCAGTCCATGTCTGCCTTTGAGGAGCCTGGGCCACCATGAGAGCATTAGGCTGGCCCAGGTAGGTTAGTTCAATGAACTTTATTATTCCTCACCCACTACTACTTTGCAGTCACTGACTTCCTTCAAATTACATCGCCTACACAAGATGTAGTCTACCTGTGTGCTCTTACCTCCGTTTTCATACGTCACCCTATGCTCCTGTCTCTTCTGGAAGAAAGTATTCACCACAGCCATTTCCATCCTTTTTGCAAAATTGATCGTGTTCCTGTCCTGAATACCAAACCTGCCCATTACTTCCTCATCCCTTCTGTTTCCTGCACCAACATGTCCATTGAAGTCTGCACCAATGACCACTCTTTCACCTCTGGGGGTACTCTGCATCACTTCATCTAACTCACTCTAGAATCTCTCCTTCTCTTATAGCTCACATCCTACCTGTGGGGCATAAGTGCTAACAACATTGAACATCACAGCTTCATTTTCTAACTTGAGACTCATCACTCTGTCTGACACTTTTCACTTCTAGAACATTCCTGACAAACTCCTCCTTCAAGATGACTCCTACTCCATTTCTCTTCCCATCCACATCATGATAAAACAGTTTAAATCCTGCTCCTAAGCTTCTAACCTTGTTACCTTTCCACCTGGTCTCCTGAACACACAGTATGTCCACCTTCCTCCTCTGCATCATGTCAGCCAGCTCTCTACCTTTTCCTGTCATAGTTCCAACATTCAAAGTCCCTACTCTCAGTCCTAGGCTCATGCCTTTCCTCTTCTCTCTCTCTGCCTACGGACACGCCTCCCACCTCTCCTTCTTCGACCAACAGTAGTCCAATTTCCACCAGCACCCTGTCGGTTAACAGCACATCTCGGTTGACCAGAACGTAAGCCTTAAAGGGGAAATGAACCGCCAACTAAATAAGTTGGTGTTAGCTTAAGTATAGTTTATTGAAGCGATTGTGGCTTAAATTTTATATCATAAATAAACCATTGCACACACAGGGATTTTGTTTTATGTGCTTGTCGTATAAGTTATCGACCCGTAAGTACCACATGAAATATAGTGCATGCATGTCACAGCATATGATATAAACAACATAGAATCTCACGCCAACAACAAGCACAGTTTTTCAGCAGAAGACGATTCATC
Organism: Plotosus lineatus; assembly: GCA_024760905.1. Classification (NCBI taxonomy): domain Eukaryota; kingdom Metazoa; phylum Chordata; class Actinopteri; order Siluriformes; family Plotosidae; genus Plotosus; species Plotosus lineatus. Next base: position 62,653,319 of record CM045730.1, on the reverse strand, counting down.
TATGACTCTCAGAAGATGAATCAAATATTATAGTTCAACCAAAAACATTCTCAAATATATTTCAAACTACATTACTTACATTACATTATTCAAACTACGGTGCAGGAACCGGAGGCGGTACTAACAAACTGTGCTTTATTCTCACACTCACACTTTGTTTGATTGACAGTATCCAGCTATTCTTACTTACTGATAATATTATGTTTGTTGATTGGTCAGCTCGGGCATGCACATGCACAGTGCCCGTTACACGTTAACTTTCGGTTCCTGACTCTAGTCATGCGGAACTTATCTCCGACTTTCTCTTCAATAAGAGTTATTAAGTTTATTTATAAGATTGTGAATACACAAAATTTCTTGTCCAGCTTAACTCAACTCCTGCTGTGTGTGTGGGGGCGGGGTGCAACCCCCCAGCCTATGCCCTTGATCAGCTGCCTTCTGATGTTTCACAGCTGATATCGGGTTGGATAGTATTCCTTGCAGACTTTGCAGATATGCAACATCGCAGGTGGTTGGCGAATCACGCATTGACAGTTACATGCACAAAAAAAAAATAAAAATTCACAACTGCATGTATTATTGTTGATCGACATTTTTATAATATTAAAAAGCATACATAGACATCTTCCCCCCTCCCCCCTAGCGTACGTTTTGTACGGTTAGGAAAATGTTGAAAATGTTGAATGACCCCTAACATATAATAATGTCTCCTAAAGTCTCCAATACTGCAGCCCTCCACATTACTGAATGAGATTTTCGGGGTAAATCAAGTTCAAGTGATGTTCAGCAGAATAAAAGGGAAATGTTTTATCTTTAGGATGTAAACATGCCGTGGATCCACTAAATTAAGCTCGCTGCAGGTATCTAATAAAGTCCGAGCCCTCCAAGACATACAAATTCTGTACTGGAGGTCATTTATCCATCACTGAGGAAAAGTATCAGTTAAAATTCTCCCCAATCAAATTAGCAAACACGGAAAAAAACCTGCGGGGTAAAATCAGTGGACTGTAATGGAGAAAGTAAAAATTCAACAATCACAATGATGATCCACTGAGAGATTACAATCTTTTTTGTTTTATAGGTCAGGCCAGGTATGAGGGCATGCGCCAGGACGGCACTTCACTGTGGCCACCAGCTGCCTCCACTCATCCGGCTGTCTCCTGGCGATCAACTAGGCCTGCACAAGCCCCAGCAGGGCAGCCCTCAACTGCGACAACCACATCGCACATGGCCATCCCCGTGATCGGCTCCAGCCCCTAGGATCTCGAATGGACAGGATCCGGTATGCTGGGTCCGAAGGCGGGAAACGCGCCAAGTGCCCATAGTAGCGCAGCTGACGATCGCGGATCAAGCAGGTTACTCTTACCATCTCTCCATCCTCTAGCACCTTCCGGTTGGTAACAAAGTCCCGCCAGTGGTATCCAAAGATGCGGCGAAGGGAAGTCGTAACAAAGGAGTCCAGTCGTCGTCCAAGCTCAACCGTGAGCGTCCATGTCTCGCTCGAGTAGAGTAAGACAGGGAGCACAAGGGAGCGAAAGACTCAGGCTTTTGTCCGCCTATTCAGATATCTCAACCGCCACACTGTCCTGTCCAGTGACTTCATCGTCCTGTAGGCTAGGCCAAGGTGATGATTGATCTCGGCCCTGCAATCAGTGGAACGATGAACCACGCTGCCAAGGTAAGTGAAAGACTCCACAATCTCTACTCTTTCACGACCCACAGCGATCGAGTCAAGAGCAGCAACCAAGAGGTCGCAGAAAGCCTGGATCTTGGTTTTGCTCCAGGAGACTCGCAAACCAAGCAGTTCCACCTCCTCACCCAGCAAACAGAGAGTCTCCGCGAAGATCACTGTGTCATCGGCAAAGTCCAGATCAGTAAGCCCTCGACCGTCTCACAGAGATCATGGACTGCAGCCTCCCAATCTCTTTGTACCGCTTTGACAGCTTTGTGTTCAGGTCCCTGGCCAGTCCAGTTCTGCCATCAAGTTGAGCCTGTCTCGCTCTCTCGATGATGTCGATGGTCTCAGATGAGATGGCCGTTCCCGGTCGTCTGGACGACCCCGGTATGCAGCCACGGGACACCTCCAGGATGCGGTCTCTGAAGCCAGCCCAGAGATCCTCCATGCCAGATCCTCCAGAGATTCCCCAAGCCTACTGGCGAACTCTGAAGCCACATCAGGGTCACCGAGTCGGATCACATCAAGTCGCAATTGATGAGCCGGGGCTTTCTCAGGGCACCTGAAGCGGATCTTCAGTGTCGCCACCAGAAGCCCGTGGTCTCCTGAGAAGAGCTGGGCACTTCTGAAGCCACAGCAGTTTTGGACCAGCCGCCAGCGACTACCTACGAGAACATGGTCGATCTCCTTCCTAGTAACGCTGTCATTGGAGTACGAAGTCCAGCGTCGCAGATGCGATCTCTGGAACCATGAGCCAGCAATCCTTAAACCCGGACTTTTTGTGAAGTCAAGAAGCATTAAGGCGCTTTCATTGTGGCGTCCAGAGCCGTGAGGACCGACACATGCTTTGTAGCCATCCCGGTTAGTGCCATTGGTCACATTGAAGTCCCCCAGTATGATCAGGGTGTTCCTTCCCGGAACCCCCGACACCACCAAGTTGAGCTGGTCATAGAAGGTTTCCTTCATGGATCAATCACTCACCCTGATCGGAGCATACACTGCGAAGATAGAGAGCGTCCCCACTGTGTGAGTCACCCTCAGTCGCATAATACGCTCTTTGACCGGGACCACCTCCGATACCAAGGGAGGCAATCGATCAGCGATGCCGACGGCTACTCCCTGAGTGTGAAAACCACCGGCCCGGCCAGACCAGTAGTCGGTGTACCCACCGACACTTGTCTCGCCGGGCCCAGGCCTCCGCACCTCAGAGAGGGCCGCAACGCCGAGGCCAAGCAGACTAAACTCCCTTGATACCAGAGGCAGGCGAGAGTCGTCCCGCAGGGAAGTCACGTTCCATGCGCCGACCCGGACCGACCGCCTCAGATTTAACTGAGGCGACCGAAAGCAGCTGGTGTCCCACACCTTTGCACCGCCCGCGTCGCTAACCCTATCACGCCCGACCTGGTTGCTCCAGGATTTCACCTCTTTCATGGAGTGGGGGTCCCGGAGGCTTTGCCTCCCCCCCCCCATACAACGCCGCCTGAGGCAGGCATCGGGGTTACTCCCCCAGAGCGGACTCCAGTGTTTAGTTGTGTGTTTTGCTGGTGTATTTAAGAGGGCGGGGGTGGAAATAGTTTTATAGGACTGTGTAAACCCCCACATTCCAACTGCACATTTTAAGTGTAGGTCTGTCACTGGCCGTCCTGTTCTAGAGACCATCATGACTGCATGTGGATGAGAGGAATAAGAATAGTTCGACCTCCCTGAAGATCGACTAAAAAACATAACATTAAAATTAAATAAAAATTCTGCTTTACTCACATTTAAACACAGAACTATATACAGTAAGCCCTCGTTATTCACGGGGGTTTGGTTCCAGCCCCTCCCGCGAATGAAGATAATCCGCAAGGTCTGTACCCAGAAGTAAAACCCCAGGTATCATATTACATGCGTCATGTGATCAACCGGAATATGATAAATAATACTATGTAAAAAAAAAATACTATGTATCTATTCCATGTGCTAAAATGTCTGTCTTCCTTTCGGCTTTTTCCCTTTAACTCGGGAGTTGCCACAGCGAATCATCTGACTCACACGTTTGATTTGGCAGAAGTTTTTACAGCAGGTGCCCTTCCTGTCACAACCCTTTATAGCAAGGGACAGAAACACGCCGACAACTTTGCAGCCTACTCTTTAGGAAAGTCAGCCATGGTTCTTTTACATGCCTCTCACCATAGACAGTGAGAGACATGGCCTGCCTTTGATAACCCAGTTAGCTGCACTGGGGGGGGGGGGGGGCAGTGACAACCTTGTGGAGTGTGGGACTTGAATCCCCAACCTTTGGATCAGCAATCTAGCGCCCTATACCACTAGACCACCACTGCCCTCATTACATGTGCTAAAATATGCTTCTTAAACACATTCTGTAGACAGTCCTACTCATTATTGGCTCTGGTCTGCGATATCGAAGATAGTGAGGAGTTAGTTTGGAAGGTGGCATGTCCTCAAGTGGCTGTGAAGTCCTATTCTGGATCTACAACTCCTGCGACACTTGAGACATGTGTGGATGTTTGGTGGTTGGCATAGGTTCTGACTTGGGTACTGGTTCTGGTGCTGTCTCTCTTTTCATTGTTTTCACGGCCCTCTTCAATAAACTTTAGCTGCCCTGTGTATAGTTCCGCGCCACTCCTCTCTGATTGATGCTAATTGTTCCCAGTTGTTATGGTTTATTCCAGCTTGATTGAGCTCTTTCTTGAATTGATCTTTAAAGCGCTTTCGAGGGGCTCCACGGTGACCCTTGCCTTGTTGAAGCTCACTGTAGAACACGGCTTTCGGAATGCGACTGCTGTCCATTCGTGAGACGTGACCAGCACATCTTCGATGTCTTTGCAGGAGCATGGCTTCTACACTTGACATGTGTGCTCTGTCTAAAACTTCTATATTTGTCACATAATTCTGCCATTTTATGCACATGATGTTGCGGAGAAAACGCTGGTGGAACCGTTCTAGGATCTTCATTTGCTTCCAGTAGAGTAAGTACCCAGGCTTCTGCTCCATAGAGGAGGGTTTTCAAGACAACAGCCTTATAGACTTTGATCTTTGTCTCCAAGCGCAGTGAGTGGTTGTTCCAGACTCTTTTGTGGAGATGGCCAAAGGATCTGCTTGCTTTGGAAATGCGGTTGTATACTAGTACATCTTTTGCTGAGGATGCATCATTTGATATCACACTTCCAAGTTACGTGAACTGTTCGACAGTATTCAGTGAATGGCCATCAATGTTGATGTTGGGTGGAGAGTAGGTACCATGGGGCGGTTTTTGGTACATCATCTCTGTCTTCTTTAAACTGATGGTCAATCCAAATGCTTTGGTGGCTTGGACAAATTTGTTCACAATGGCTTGGAGTGCTTCTTCAGTGTGTGCAAGGAGTGCACAGTCATCTGCAAACAGTAGATCAACTATAAGAGTCACAAATATCTTGGTATGTGCTTGAAGGCGATGCAGATTGAATAAACTTCCATCTGTGCGAAATCATATGTAGATTCCCTCCTTCAGGTCTTCCTTTGCTTCATACAGCATCATGTTGAAGAATATTGAAAACAGGGTAGGGGCTAATATACACCCTTTCTTCACTCCATTTTCAATGGGCAATGGTTCAAAGAGCTCACCGTCATGCTTCACTTGTCCTTTCTGGCTGGCATGAAGATTTCAAGGAATCAAGGTGGACAACCAAGTTTACTGAGAATTTTCCATAGTGTTTTTACAATTTACAATGTCAAAGGCTTTTGTTAGATTGATGAAAGTAGCGTAGTGACATGTTCTGCTCCCTGCATTTCTCTTGGATTTGACGGAGTACAAATATCATGTCCACAGTGCCTCGATTTTATATATATATATATATATATATATATATATATATATATATATATATATATATATATATATATATATATATATATATATATATATATATATATATATATATGTGTATATATAAATTATATATATATGGTGGCACGGTGGCATAGTAGTTAGCATGTCCGCCTCATGATTCCCGGCTTGGGCATTTCTGTGTGGAGTTTGCATGTTCTCCCCGTGCTTGCGTGGGTTTCTTCCAGGTGCTCCGGTTTCCTCCCACAATCCAAAGACATGCACAGTAGGTTATTTGGCTGTTATAAATTGCCCATAGGTTCTAATCGTGCAGAAGGCAATGAAAAACCACTGCACTAATCCTGCCAAGAAAACCTCCATGAAGATGATAACCAGGGTGTTATCCTTCATGGCGGGTCGCCAATGGTCGTCCTACGACTCAGGCACTATACTAGTATATATAGTGGTGGTCTAGTGGTATAGGGTGCTGGATCGCTGATCCAAAGGTTGGGGGTTCAAGTCCCACTCTCCACAAGGTTGTCACTGCCCCCCCCAGTGTGGCTAACTGGGTTATCAAAGGCGGGCCATGTCTCTCACTGTCTATGGTGTGAGGCATGTAAAAGAACCATTGCTGACATTTGTAAAGAGTAGGCTGCAAAGTCGTCAGCGTGTTTCTGTCCCTTGCTAAAAGGGTTATGAAAGGAAGGGCATCCGACGAAAAACCTCTGCCAAATCAAACGTGCAAATCAGATGATTCACTGTGGCAACTCCCAAGTAAAAGGGAAAAAGCCGAAAGGAAGACACACACACACACACACACACACACATACATATATATATATATATATATATATATATATATATATATATAGACACACAGTCAGACCTCTGAATACGAAAAATCCAGGTTACTAAAAACATTTTCCTAAATTTTCATCCTCTATATACGAAACAACCTCTTTTTACGAAAAGCTCCAAACGCGCCATTCAAAAATTCAAACGCACCATTCAAACATTCAAATGCGCCATTCAAACATTAAAACAATGCATGGTTTGCTCTCTCATTGGCTGTCTCCCAACATCCTGCCCCGCTTAATTCTCATTGGCCAGGAGGGAGCTGAACTGTACCCATTCCTGTACCTATACTTCCTGTTTGTTATACGCATGAAGGAGAGTTGAACAGGACGGTTGGCTCGTGAGTTTTTTTGAGAGTGATCATTGCATATTTCGTTATCCATCATGGTCCCCAAGAAAGTGATTCCTGGTGACACCGAAAAGAAGAAGCGGGCTCCGTTATCAATCATAGTGAAGCAGCAGATAATAAAACAAATATGAAAGTGGGATGCAGTTGAGCGAAATCACAAAGGAGTATGGCCGAAACCCCTCTACAATCGGGATAATATTGAAGCTGAAGGTGACCTTAAAAGTGGAGATGCAGTGACGGAGGTGATTATTTTGGAACGATATTGAAGCAGAAGGAGGCATTTAAAGCAGAGATATAGGGACGGAGGCGATTATTTCGGAAAAAGCAATCACCGTATTTATGGACCTCGTGAAGGAGGGTGGGAGTGAGGGTTCTTCAGACCAGCAACCTCCAGACTTTAAAGCGTCGCATGGGTGGTTCGAGAGATTTAAAAATAAGGTAAATAATTTTCTTTTACTTTTAATACATATTTCATGCAAAATTGGTGTACTTTTATAATTTTAAAGGGTTTATGGGGTAGTCTTGGGAGCCTTGAAATTAATCACGCGTTTTACCTGTAAAATACACCTCCACTTACAAAAACTCCAGGTTCCGAAAAAGGTGCTGGAACGAATTAATTTCGTAAGTAGAGGGCCAACTGTATACATATATACTAGTATATATATATACTTCAGGGCAACATCGAGGAGTTCTCAGAGTCATGTTGTTTCTTTCTTTGTTTTATTTGTTGTTTTGTTTGTTCATGTTCTGCACTATGCTCGTCTATGTCCGGGCGACCCTACTACAGCTATGAGAGTGCAGTGTTTTCAGAAATTTAGAGTGCCAGAGTCATCGTCCGGCCCCTCCTCGACTGCCATGTGTCTTCCTCGGCTTATTGTTTACCTGGGTGCGGCTAGCGACGTCGCCCTCTAGGCAGAGTGGTTTTCGAGACGTCACGCTCAATGTAAAAATACATGCAGCGTAATTATTCAAGTTTATCCCTTTGGTATTGTTTGTTAAACATGCTACAGAACATAAAATCTCACACACAAACATTCTAAACATTAACTCAGGTACTAAACTGAAAAAAATAAATAAAAAAAAACCCTTTAATACAGATGCTTTACAACAGTCCAGACGATTATTCCTCTTCAGGTATTTCAGAGGACACTGTCATTTCTTCAGGAGAAAGTCTTATTTCTTCAGACAAGACATCCAACCTTTTCTATCGCTTAGTCAGAGAAGACGCACAGCATTTGAGTGGCATCATAGAGCTTAACTGGTTATTAAAACACACTAAAAAAACAGCTCGTTGGCAACTTGTGCGCAAACGAGGAAAAAAGGTTGTTACATCATCTCAACCAATAGGCAGGAAGGAGGACAGCCATTGGCTGAATTTGAATCACGTGACAGTGACTCGGCAATCCGTGAATATCCAAAACTGCGAATAGTCAAGGGCCTACTGTCTGAGGAATTAAAAACAAAGATAACAAGTAGCCATAGGGATCAGACTCTGGTCTATTACACCCATTAGGGGTGTGAGCGAAGCCTCGACTCAAATAGAGGAAGATACTGGAGCAGCTATTAAACTCCTTTCAAACCTTGAATCTCTATCACATCTCAAACGCCGGAAAGCAGCTCGGATCAAGAAAACGTACGAAGTCCCCCGCGAGCTTGTGATCCATCATCAATGTTTAGGCCTCACAAAGAGAAAAGATCCACATTCCGGAGAGCATTAACCTTCAGATTATGTTCTCGAATAACCATACAGCACATTCAACAACACACGGCAGATCTATCACCAGCAAAAAGAAGGAGGAGACAGAACAAGATAAGGGGACGGTTGTGCCAGTCTCAGTGGGATATTATTGGGTTTTATGCTCAGCCGTTCCACTAACAGTCAGACCTAAAATCTTCAGAGAAGCTCAGTAGGAGGCCATGGTAGAACGTGTTGTGTGATATGACAAAAACAGTCAGTCAGCAGGGATCATACAAAGAGATGACGCATGATCGGCATCCCAGCCACCACAAATTTCCACTGTCATGTGTGCATGCCACAAGACAACTGGTCTACCTCCGCAGGTGAAGACTGGGTCCGGCTGACTGTGCGGAAACCCCCCCCCCCACCAGATTGGGTCAGTGGACAAGAAAGTGGACCCAGTAAAACGTTGTGGAGCACAGCCAAGGCGCAGGGACACAGAGAGGACACTGCTGGCCATCCACTGCACCCTGACCTGTCTCCAGCCGTCTCGACTATGTCATGCCACTGGACTCAGATCGACTGGGACGAGAGAGTGAGACTGAGGATCTGCGCAAGTCTTGCTCACTTAAATCCAAGTCAAGTGTCAGTCATGACTTCACCCATACCGCAGATCATCGATCTGATATGAAGTCATGGTCTTCTTCGACCTTGAAGGACGAACAGCAGCAGCACCTGAATATGAGAGTAAAGCTGACAACTTGAAACTTGCTTTTGTATCACAGATCTGGATCACAGTACAGAACCACGAGGACTCGTTTTACTCATTTTCGTTCACATTTCAGTCCGACAGGATTTTCCTCATATTATTTTTGATCTCCTGATTATTTCAGTGATGTTTTAAATCCTGCAGTTCACACACAGGGCGTTTAGTTTGTGTCCCAGGTGCAGCTTGTGTGATTAGTTTCAGGGTTTAATAAATTTCACGGTAATTTCAGACACATTGCAGCGGCATTAAGTTTTGTTTTGTGCTGCAGCTTCTCTCATACAAACATCTGACCCAAAGACTCATTGTGTGACGAATCATTAGTGTGCATTGAAAGAAACAATATTCCTCCTCAGGACATTGATGGTAAACCTAAACCTTCTGCTTTAGCCTCACTATTAGAGAATGGGGTCGTACTGAGGAGCAGGTCATGTAACTCTCAGAGAGATGATCTTACCCCAGTATCTCCAGTTTACAGAGAGGATCCTTCAGTAGAGCAGAGAGAATCTTCACTCCTGAATCTCCGAGTTTATTGAGTGACAGGTTCAGTTCTCTCAGGTGTGAGGGGTTTGATCTCAGAGCTGAAGTCAAAGCAGCACAACCTTCATCTGAAACACCACAATCCCACAACCTACAGAGACACAATGCCACACCATTCATCACCAGATTTTTATCCTGGTTTAAGATTTCCTTTAAAGATGATGTGTATGTAAAATTATCTTATTATTCAGAATCACATGAGGATTTAATATCACCTGTTTATTCTAATTAACATCTCATTAAAATCATCATACTGAGGATCCATTTAGTTTCTCTCATCTGCTGTGTGTGATATTAAACTATCAGTAGCTGAAACTGAACAGACAACAACAGTATCATCAAGGGCGTAGGCTGGTCTGACCGTGGGGGCGGTGCACATCTTGGTTGACCGGAACTCAAGTCCCAGGGGCTATAATTTTATTGATTCTATTACTAAGCACTTTGGGAGAACCAGGTACACCCGTGGGTAGAATTATAAGCTTTAAAAAATGGCTGTCTATTAAGGGGTGAACTGCAATCAAATATTATAGTTCAACCAAAAACATTCTCAAATTACAAACTACATCTGCAAGTACATATGCTAAATACATTTACAAATTGACAGTGTTCAGCTATTATTGCTTACTGGTAATATGTGAGGCGCTCCACCGAAATAGGCACCTGTCGTTACTAGTTGATTGGTCAGCTCGGGCTGGCAAATGCCCAGTGCCCGTTACACATGAACTTCCGGTTTCCGGTTTACTGTACGCTGAATTTATCTCTGATTTTCTCTTCAATAACAGTCATTAAGTTTATTCATAAGATTGTGAATACACATAATTTCTTGACCAGTGGAACTCAACTCCTGCTGTGGGGGTTTGCACGTGCACCCTGTGCCCAGCCAGCCTACGCCTTTGATCATGATCAACTTTAATTAGAGAGAGAGAGAGAGAGAGATAGAGAGAGAGAGAGAGCGAGAGAAACTATGTATGTGGTATATGTGTGTGTGTGTGTGTGTGTGTGTGTGTGTGTGTGTGTGTGTGTGTGTGTGTGCCTCAGTATCTCCAGTGTACAGTGTGGATCCTTCAGTCCAGCAGAGAGTAGCTTCACTCCTGAATCCTGAATCCGTTCATTTCCTCCCAGGTCTAGTTCTCTCAGTCGGGAGGAGGTTGAACTGAGAACTGAGGACAGAACTCTACAACTTTCCTCTGTCAGATTACACCAACACAGACTGGAAGAGAAATGATGAAATATCACAACACTGATCTCAAACACACAAACACAGCCATAATACAGCGAAAGTTTATCATGGAACAGAACCAGTGCTGTAGTGGTAAAAAATAAGTGGGTCCACTATGAAGCTGCTTCGGCAGCCGAACGAGACAGTGAAGCCATCGAGGCGGCGTGTTGCAGCGCTTTGGGCCGTAGGTGCAGGGAGAGGGTGTGGGAGGGTGTCCCCCCTCCGACAGGGAAATTTTTAAATACTTATTTTTAAATAATTTGAAATACTAACAGCATTTTAATTACATTAAACACAAAGATTTAATATATAATATTATTGTGGTCTAGTGGTATAGGGCACTGGATCGCTGATCCAAAGGTTGGGGGTTCGAGTCCCACTCTCCAAAAGGTTGTCATTGTCCCCCCCAGTGCAGCTAACTGGGTTATCAAAGGCGGGCCATGTCTCTCACTGTCTATGGTGAGAGGCATGTAAAAGAACCATTGCTGACTTTCGTAAAGAGTAGCTGCAAAGTCGTCAGCGTGTTTCTGTCCCTTGCTAAAAGGGATGTGACAGGAAGGGCATCCGACGTAAAAACCTCTGACAAATCAAACGTGCGAATCATGATGATTCGCTGTGGCGACTCCCGAGTAAAAGGGAAAAAGCCGAAAGGAAGACAGACATTGTAAAATAACAGAAGTGTAGATTTACAGCACCACATCATGCACACATGGTCCACGCTGAACTTGAACTTTTCAAGTCTGCACTTAACTGGCTGTACAAATACCTGCTGATGTCCTCATAGACCTGGAACATACACAATGTGATACAAACAAACATTAACTAGTCCTCATTGGACTCGTCCTCATCAGACCTGTCACCCTATGAGCAGTAGATTGATCTATTTATATAGAACAATATTAACATTACATGTACTGTATATATATTAATGCATCGTAGTGATGCCCATGGGCCTGCTGGGCACATGCCGTCCGTGTAACACTTACAGTGCAACTGATGACTCAGGAAAGAAACTTTAGAACTTTACAATAATAACATGCAATAATGTTTATCATATAAATCATTATATGATCATTATGCTGCAGATAGATGGAATGTAATTTCTTGGAATATGGATGAATTTGGAGCATGTTGAGCCTGCGGTGGAGTCCGCAAGTTGTGTGGCTTTTTATCCCGAGTCAACAGAGATATTATTGCCGCGTTTCGTAAAAAAACATGCATGGTCAATGTGCCTTGTTGGAGATCAGGTTCATGGGACCGCTTCCTTCTTTTGCTCATTTTAAAATAGATATTTATAAGTCAAAATCTAGATGTAATAGGCCAGTAAATTTCTTAGCAATTAGCAGCATGACTCGTGGTTTGGTTTTTCGAGGGAATTTCCATATCCGGTATAAGAACAAATTCTATTGGCCAAAGGCCTTCGTGACAATTCACACTGCCCAATCACGGCATGGCTGGTATTATACTGGGCTATCTGCACACTGAATAATCTTCTATAGAGGACAGAAACATAATTGTGACATTATTACAAATCGGACAAGTGACAAAGCAATATTAAAAAAAAAAACAACCAAAAAAAAAACTTTTCACTTGAAAAAAAAAAAACCAATACACTTTAATAAAAGATCTCACGAGGCAAAATAAGTGTGTACACGCTACATGATTAATAAAATAAGTGAGTATACAGCGTATATCCGCGTTTACGCCCGGCAACAACCCTGAAGAAAACCGTGAGTGTGTTTCTCTCTCACACAGAAATCAAACACCACGACACCACATCAGCACATTTACAGGAGCAGCGCCGTCTTTCTGCACCACAATCTCTCACATACAATTTATTATAATACCATCAACTCCTGTACATCACACACACGTGTGAGAGCGAGCAGCTACACACACACACACAACTCTGATCTGTCTTCAGGTTTCTACAACCAACACTGCAGAGCCAGTGCATTTTATTACAGGGAATAAACAACTCTACACCTGGACACGCCCACTTCATAACATGCTATTATTCATCATCATCATCATCATCATCATCATCGTTTTCCCGACACTGGAGTATTTGCTCCTCACGGTGCACTAATTGGGTCAATTGATCAATGAAGTGCAGAAAGTTCTCCCTGTCCATCATCATTCTCCTGAGCTGCTGAGCATCTATCCCTAGCAATCCCTCCAATTTCTTGAAAGTTTTAGATCGTTCATCAAAAAGGACTTGTTTTCGCATATCCCCGTTACTCATTCGGCAGATATGAGCCAGGTACTTTAGATGCTGCACTCTACAAAATGTCTCAATGGGTTCAGTTCCTGTTATATGACGTAGGTTAGCATTTGAGTACTTGAACTTCCAGCACTTCTGTCCTTCACTCAGACTAGTGATTCCGCTATCCTCTTGTCGCCTATACCCATCCTTCACAATCTTCCTAAGGAAACTGTTCCAGACCACCTCAATCTTTGCTATTTCCTTTGAGGTCATTTCCCAGGCCTGCACACTATATCAGACCCGGGATCTTACACAGGCTTTTAGAAACTTCACCCTAGTAGGTAGATGTATCCGGTTGTCTGTTAACACATGTTTCAGCTCATTCCACTTTTCATATGCAGATCCCATTCTAGAGTAGAGATTCTCTGTGTTGTCGCTTGAGTTTGAAATGATGTACCCTAGATATCGAAACCTACTCACTTCATTCCCCCAACGTCCACCAGACTCTCTTGGCTCATAACAGCTTCATCAACGTTAAAGTCCATCGTCTCTGTTTTTGTATAGGACATCTTCAGACCAAAGCGGGAAAAAGTGCCATCATATATTTGGAGGACGGTTTGTAATTCCTCTATCAATTCCGCAAATATTGCGTGATTGTCAGCATAAAGAAGTTCCGTAATTGTAGCTTCCCTTCTTGCGCTTGCGTTTTTCCGAAGTCATACCTCATTGGGAATACAATCTATCTATCTAGTGCCTGAGTTGTAGGACGACCATTGGTCGACCCATCATGAAGGATAACGCCCTGGTTATCATCTTCATGGAGGTTTTCTTGGCAGGATTAGTGCATTGGATTTCCAATGCGAACCTACGGACAATTTAGAACGGCCAATTAACCTACTGTGCATGTCTTTGGATTGTTGGAGGAAACTGGAGCACCTGGAGGAAACCCACGCAAGTACGGGGAGAACATGCAAACTCCACACAGAAACATCCAGCCAAGGAATCGAACCCAGGCCTTCTTGCTGTGAGGTGGACATGCTAACCACTATGCCACCGTGCCGCCGGGAAAACAATACTTGATCTTAAATCCTGCCCAAGGGTACACTTTCTCCACTTTGTGTTTAGCAATTCTGACTACAAAGTCCATATATATGTTGAATAGAAACGGGGACTCCAAGACACCCTGTCTGCATCTGACCTTTGTGTCAAACAGCTTGTTAGAACCTTTGATGTACGCACGTGTACTGGTGTATAGAGCTTTAAGGATAGCTACAATATGAGGACACTTTAATCTGACTTCAAGACACTTCATTAGAGCTTCTCACGGTATACAATCGTATGCCTCCTTTAGATCAATAAAAGTAACAGAGTGAAGCTCCAGAGTATTTGGGGATCTTTTACAAAGTTGCGATAATACTAAGCCCCCTGTAATTCTCGGCGCAGGATCTAAGGCCACGCTTGTAAAGACAGGTGGTGCCTGCAGTGAGCCACCAGATTGGTACTCGCAGGCAAGTCCATATCAAACCGACTGAAAACACAAAATACTCTAACAGATGGCTTGATAATGATTATTTTAGGTGTTCAGAGTTGATCTTATCTGTTCTCATGTATTTCCTGTTTTTGAGTCACTTCATCCCTGCTGTAATTTCTGGGCTCTCTGGAACCGTGGTATCAATGCTCGGGATATCAATTGGTGGTAGTACACGTGGATATTCATTAGGCTTTTCTAACTCTGGTTGAGGCTCATATGGTCTTGCGTCGAAATGCTTAGCGAAATAATCTTCTAACTTAGTTGAGGTATCAGCAATCTGCCCTTTCTAGATAATGACACAATCCGTTTTACAACAAATATAAATCAAGAGACAGAGAAGGGTTAGAAAATATACAAAAAGAAATATAAAGGATGAATGGGGGGGGGGGGGTATGAAAGAAAGCGTTTAGTATGGTTAATAAAGAAATGTACATGTTTGAAAACATTTTTATTTTCATAAGTGGATAGTGAGACCTGCATTGCCATGTAAGATAGGATTAATATCAATTTGTGTTCTGTTTTTAACAATGTTACCTAAAGCTTTAAGCAATTTTTCTCTGAAAATAATATACGATGGACATTCAAGAAAATAATGAATAATATTATAACATTTGTGGCCACAATGGCAATTTGCATCACTTTTTATATGTATTCTAAATAAATCATAATTGAGTGAACTTGTCATGTATCTTAATCTTGTGTGTAGAACATTTAACTTCTTTACTCCATATAAAAAGTAATGCAGCCATGAGGTGGGGGGGGGGGGGGGGGGCACTAACCAGTGTCTCCCCCCCTCATGCCGGTCCCAAGCCCGGAGAAATGCAGAGGGTTGTGTCAGGAAGGGCATCCGACGTAAAACCAATGCCAAACATTATGATGCAAATCAGAAGTATTACCTCCATACCGCATCGGTCGAGGCCCGGGTTAACAACAACCGCCATCAGTGCTGTCAATCAACAGGGTGCTGATGGAAATTGGACTACTGTTGGTCGAAGACGTTGAAGAAGGAGAGGTGGGAGGCGTGTCCGTAAGCAGAGAGAGAAGAGGAAAGGCATGAGTCTAGGACTGAGAGTGGGGACTTTGAATGTTGGAACTATGCAAAGAAAAGGTAGAGAGCTGGCTGACATGATGCAGAGGAGGAAGGTGGACATACTGTGTGTTCAGGAGACCAGGAGGAAAGGTAGCAAAGCTAAAAGCTTAGGAGCAGGGTTTAAGCTATTTTGTCAGGAATGTTCTAAAAGCGAAAAGAGTGTCAGACAGAGTGATGAGTCTCAAGTTAGAACTTGAAGGTGTGATGTTGTTAGTGCTTATGCCCCACAGACAGGATGTGAGCGAGAAGAGAAGGAGAGATTCTGGAGGGAGTTAGATGAAGTGATGCAGAGTACCACCAGAGGTGAAAGAGTGGTCATTGGTGCAGACTTCAATGGACATGTTGGTGCAGGCAAGAGAGGGCATGAGGAAGTGATGGGCAGGTTTGGTATCCAGGACAGGAACGCAGAAGGACAGATGTTGATAGATTTTGCAAAAAGGATGGAAATGGCTTTGGTGAATACTTTCTTCCCGAAGAAACAGGAGCATAGGGTGACTTATGAAAGCGGAGGTAAGAGCACACAGGTGGACTACATCTTGTGTAGGCGATGTAATTTGAAGGAAGTCAGTGACTGCAAAGTCATAGTGGGTGAGAGTGTTGCCAAACAGCATAGGATGGTGGTGTGCAGGATGACTCTGATGGTGAGAAAGGTGAAAAAGGCAAAGGCAGAGCAGAAGACAAAGTGGTGGAAGCTGAAAAAGGAAGCGTGTCATGTTGTCTTCAAGGAGGAGTTGAAACAGGCTTTGGGTGGCCAGGAAGTGCTTCCAAATGACTGGACAACCACAGCAAATGTGATCAGGGACACAGGTAGGAGAGTACTTGGTGTGTCCTCTGGAAGGAAAGTAGATAAGGAGACTTGGTGGTGGAATGAGGAAGTGCAGGAGTGTGTACAAAGGAAGAGGTTAGCTAAGAAGAAGTGGGACATTGAGAGGACCGATGAGAGTAAACAGGAGTACAGGGAGACACAGCGTAAGGCAAAAGTAGCAGTGGCTAAGGCCAAACAGAGGGCGTATGATGACTTGTATGATAGGTTGGATAGTAAAGAGGGAGAAAATGATCAATACAGGTTGGCACAGCAGAGAAATAGAGATGGGAAGGACGTGCAGCAAGTTAGATTGAGAAAGGACAGAGAGGGAAATGTATTGACTGATGACCGAAGTGTGCTGGGAAGATGGAAAGAGTACTTTGAAGAGCTGATGAATGAGGAAAATGAGAGAGAAAAAAGAGTAGAAGAGGTGACCATTGAGGAGCAGGATGTAGCAAAGATTAGTAAGGGTGAAGTGAGAGGGGCATTGAAGATGATGAAGAATGGAGGTATGGAGGTATGGCAGTGTCTAGGAGAGGTAGCAGTAGATTTTCTGACAAGAACATTCAACAAGGTACTAGAGAGTGAGCAGATGCCGGAGGAGTGGAGAAGTGTGCTGGTGCCCATTTTTAAGAACAAGGGAGATGTGCAGAGTTGCAGCAACTACAGAGGAATAAAGTTGATGAGCCATACGATGAAGTTATGGGAAAGAATAGTGGAAGCTAGACTAAGGGCAGAGGTCAGCATTTGTGAACAACAGTTTGGTTTCATGCCAAGAAAGAGCACCACAGATGCAATGTTTGCTTTGAGGATGTTAATAGAGAAGTACAGAGAAGGTCAGAGGGAGCTACATTGTGCCTTTGTGGATCTGGGAAAAGCATATGACAGGGTGCCAAGAGAAGAACTGTGGTATTGCATGAGGAAGTCTGGAGTGGCAGAGAAGTATGTTAGAGTGGTGCAGGACATGTATGAGAGATGTAAGACAGCGGTGAGGTGTGCTGTCGGTGTGACCGACGAATTCAAGGTGGAGGTGGGACTGCATCAAGGGTCAGCTCTGAGCCCCTTCTTGTTTGCTATGGTGATGGACAGGCTGACAGACGAGGTGAGACAAGAATCTGCAGATGACATTGTGATCTGTAGTGAGAGCAGAGAACAAGTGCAGGAAAATCTAGAGAGGTGGAGGTATACCCTGTAAAGGAGAGGAATGAAGGTTAGCCTCAGAAAATCAGAATATATGTGTGTGAATAAGAAGGACCCAGGAGGAACGGTGATGTTACAGGGAGCAGAGATAACGAAGGTGGAGGAATTTAGGCAGATCATTTGCTGTGGCGACCCCTGAAGGGAACAGCCGAAAGGAAAAGAAGAAGAAAAGAAGAAGCTGAGTACCTCAATCTTGTATGCGCCTGACTGAAATCATAGGAGTTTCTCAAATCAGAATGTGTTCTTTTGGCTACTACAGGTACAACAGTATTTACTACAGTAAATTTTCTACAGTAAATTAATTTACTACAGTAAATTCTGGCGAAAATCTGGAGTTAAGTCTTCCTGTATTTTATAAAATAATGTTAGTTTATATCATTTCCTTCTCTCAGAAAGTAAATCCCAACCCGTTTCATAGTATAACGATCACTATAAGAGGTGTATCTTGGAAGACCTTTGACTATGCGGGCTGCTTCAAGTTGAAGCTTTTCTAATTTATTAGCTTGTTCAATCAAGCATCCATCCCAAACTTCACATGCATACTTAAAATGTGGCCTTATCTTCTTTTACTTTCGGCTGCTCCCTTCAGGGGTCGCCACAGCAAATCATCCGCCTCCACCTCACCCTGTCCTCCGCATCTTCTTTTCTGACTCCAACGACCTTCATGTCTTCCTTCACCACATCCATAAATCTCTTCTTCGGTCTTCCTCGAGGCCTTCTGCCTGGTAGTTCCAACCTCAGCATCCTACTGCCAATATACTCACTATCCCTCCTCTGTACATGTCCAAACCATCTCAATCTAGCCTCTCTGACTTTGTCTCCAAAACATCTTACGTGGGCTGTCCCTCTGATATACTCATTTCTGATCCTATCCATCCTCGTTACTCCCAGAGAGAACCTCAACATTTTCATCTCCGCTACCTCCAGCTCTGCCTCCTGCCTTTTCCTCAGCGCCACTGTTTCTAAGCCATACAACATCGCTGGCCTCACCACCATCTTGTACACTTTTCCCTTCATTCTTGCTGACACTCTCCTATCGCACATCACACCGGATACTTTTCTCCAACCATTCCAGCCTGCCTGCACACGCTTCTTCACCTCTTTTCCACACTCTCCATTGCTCTGGATTGTTGAGCCTAAGTACTTAAAATCCTCCACCTTCAAGTATCTCTGCTCCCTGTAACACCACCGTTCCTCCTGGGTCCTTCTCATTCCCACACATGTATTCTGATTTTCTGAGGCTACCCTTCATTCCTCTCCTTTCCAGGGCATACCTCCACCTCTCTAGATTTTCCTGCACTTGTTCTCTGCTCTCACTACAGATCACGATGTCATCTGCAAACATCATAGTCCATGGAGATTCTTGTCTCACCTCGTCTGTCAGCCTGTCTGTCACCACAGCAAACAAGAAGGGGCTCAGAGCTGACTTTCGCCTTACGCTGTGTCTCCCTGTACTCCTGTTTACTCTCTTCGGTCCTCTCAATGTCCCACTTCTTCTTGGCTAACCTCTTCCTTTGTACACACTCCTGCACTTCCTCATTCCACCACCAAGTCTCCTTATCTACTTTCCTTCCAGAGGACACACCAAGTACTCTCCTACCTGTGTCCCTGATCACATTTGCTGTGGTTGTCCAGTCATTTGGAAGCACTTCCTGGCCACCCAAAGCCTGTTTCAACTCCTCCTTGAAGACAACACGACACTCTTCCTTTTTTAGCTTCCACCACCTTGTCTTCTGCTCTGCCTTTGCCTTTTTCACCTTTCTCATCATCAGAGTCATCCTGCACACCACCATCCTATGCTGTTTGGCAACACTCTCACCCACGATGACTTTGCAGTCACTGACTTCCTTCAAATTACATCGCCTACACAAGATGTAGTCTACCTGTGTGCTCCTACCTCCGCTTTTATAAGTCACCCTATGCTCCTGTTTCTTCTCGAAGAAAGTATTCACCACAGCCATTTCCATCCTTTTTGCAAAATCTATCAACATCTGTCCTTCATGCTCCTGTCCTGGATACCAAACCTGCCCATCACTTCCTCGTCCCCTCTGTTTCCTGCACCAACATGTCCATTGAAGTCTGCACCAATGACCACTCTTTCACCTCTGGTGGTACTCTGCATCACTTCATCTAAATCACTCCAGAATCTCTCCTTCTCTTCTAGCTCACATCCTGCCTGTGGGGCATAAGCACTAACAACATTGAGCATTACACCTTCAATTTCTAACTTGAGACTCATCACTCTGTCTGACACTCTTTTCCCTTTTAGAACATTCCTGACAAACTCCTCCTTCAAGATGACTCCGACTCCATTTCTCTTCCCATCCACACCGTGATAAAATAGCTTAAACCCTGCTCCTAAGCTTTTAGCTTTGCTACCTTTCCACCTGGTCTCCTGAACACACAGTATGTCCACCTTCCTCCTCTGCATCATGTCAACCAGCTCTCTACCTTTTCTGTGCATAGTTCCAACATTCAAAGTCCCCACTCTCAGTCCTGGACTCATGCCTTTCCTCTTCTCTCTCTGCCTACGGACACGCCTCCCACCTCTCCTTCTTCGACGTCTTCGATCAACAGTAGTCCAATTTCCATCAGCACCCTGTTGATTGACAGCACTGATGGCGGTCGTTGTTAACCCGGGCCTCGACCGATCCGGTATGGAGGTAATACTTTTGATTTGCATTTTAAGTAATTGGCATTGGTTTTACGTCGGATGCCCTTCCTGACACAACCCTCTGCATTTCTCCGGGCTTGGGACCGGCATGAGGGGGAGAGACACTGGTTAGTGCCCAATGTGGCCTTATAAATACTGTATATATTTTTGATAATATTTTTCTGTTAAGCAAAAAAAGAGGCTACTTCACAGACTGGTGCCAGTGCTCTGTTTGCTCACCCAGTCGCAAGACTGGGATCCCCAGGGTGTACAAGTCCGAATGACGGAGGTGGAGCTGGCTTCAGTGTGAGAGGCGGTTAGACTTACCGGGACTTATAAATGCTTTGCAAGCCTAGCAATAGAACTGAGAGTTACCCCAACTTACACTCACCATCCCTGATACTGAGTTCTAGGTGGAATTTCACAGAGATACGAAAACTGCTGGTGGAGTGTTCTCTGTGCTCATACAGTTACACATCTGTCTGCTCATCACCTCTGATTTTACACACACCGCTTCAGTTGTTTGTTTTCGACCTGAATACAGGTGGAGTGTTCGCAAAACAGGTGGAGTGTTCATATCCATCCAAACCAAAGAGAAAATCCGATCAGTTCAAACCCAACAAGGCAGGTGTGAAAGTTTCCTTATTCTCTCTCACGTAATTCTCAGAGGACACATTTTGGTGTAAAAAGTGAAAAAATCTTCAGTAAAAGTACGAGAAGTTTGATTAAAGATGATTCGAGTAACTAATAATAAACTTTCATCCCAACAGTGTAGTTCAATAAACCTCGCTGTAAAACATTTATAAATAAAATACTCACACAGCTTTCCTGGAGGCTTTGACCACCGGTAGCAGCTTCAGAAAACATTTCTCTGACGGATCAAATTTCCTCAAATCAAACTCATCCAGTTCCTGTCCTGAGTTCAGCAACACAAACACCAGAGCCGACCACTGAGAAGGAGAGAGTCTGGTTCTCCTGAGACCACCGTGACCTCCTCTGTTCAGGTAAGTTTGGACTTCCTGTATGAGAGAATTATCATTCAGTTCATTCAGACAGTGGAACAGATTGATGGATTTCTCTGGAGATGGATTCTTCTTGATTTTCTCTTTGATGTACTCCACTGTTTCCGGTTGGCTGTGAGATCTACTTCCTGTTGGTGGCATAATGCCTCGTAAGAGAGCCTGATTGGAGTCCAATGAGAGACCCAGGAGGAAGCGGAGGAACAGGTCCAGGTGTCCATTCTCACTCTGTACGGCCTTATCCACTGAACTCTTCAGGAAATCACACATGCCAGGATTTCTGCAGCTTTTTAAAACTCCTGTATTTTGCTCCATCAGTTTATTTCTCTTTGTAACAACGAAGATGATAAACACGTATAAAGCAGCCAGAAACTCCTGAACACTGAGATGGACAAAGCTGAACACTTTTCCCAGGTGAAGCCCAAACTCCTCTCTGAAGATTTGAGTGCACACTCCTGAGTGCACGGACACTTCCCTTTCATCAATGCCACACTTTCTCAGGTCTTCCTCATAGAAGATCAGGTTTCCTTTCTCCAGCTGCTGGAAAGCCAGTTTTCCCAGTGCCAGGATGCTCTCTCTGATCTTCTGCGGATTAGGGTCATGTTTCTGATGGTACTTTTGGTCCTTGTGTTTGATCTGAAAGACCAGGAAGTGAGTGAACATTTGAGTCAGAGTCTTGGGGATCTCTCCACTCTCTGCTTCACCCAACATTCTCTCCAGAACAGTTGTTGAAATCCAGCAGAAGACGGGGATGTGGCACATGATGTAGAGGCTTCTTGAGGACTTCATGTGTG
The DNA here is from genome assembly GCA_024760905.1 of Plotosus lineatus. Lineage (NCBI taxonomy): Eukaryota > Metazoa > Chordata > Actinopteri > Siluriformes > Plotosidae > Plotosus > Plotosus lineatus. The sequence continues at coordinate 62,631,131 of CM045730.1, read as the reverse complement.
AGATGATTTTATTGGCCAGGCTCTGATCACTGATCCTCTTCCTGAAGTACTCGTCTTTCTGAGGATCATTGAAGCCTCGTACCTCTGTTACCTGGTCTACACACTCAGGAGGGATCTGATTGACTGCTCCTGGTCGAGAGGTGATCCAGAGGAGAGCAGAAGGAAGCAGATTCCCCTTGAGGAGGTTGGTCAACAGCACATCCACTGATGCAGACTCTGTCTCTTCATACAGTATCTCGTTCTTCTGGAAATTTAGAGGAAGTCGACATTCATCCAGACCATCAAAGATCAAAACCACTTTGTAGGAGTCACAGCCTATTAATTGTAGTTTTTTCATTTCTGGGAAAAAATGATGAAGAAGGGTTATCAGACTGAGATGTTTGTCCTTCATCAGATTCAGCTCTCTGAAGGGAAGTGGAAACATGAAGGTGACGTCATGATTTGCATTTCCTTCAGTCCAGTCCAGAATGAACTTCTGCACAGAGACGGTTTTTCCAATTCCAGCAACTCCTTTAGTCAGCACACTTCTGATGGACGTGTCTTTAAAGAGATCATTACATTTGATGGGTGTCTCCTGTGTCGCTGGTCCAATGGACTCTCTCTCAATCTGTCTCACCTCATGTTCTTTATTGACGTCTCCACTCCAACCCTCTGTGATGTAGAGCTCTGTGTAGATCTCATTCAGAAGTGTTGAGCTTCCATGCTGTGAGACTCCTTCATGAATTCTTTTAAACTTCTCTCTCAGGTTGGATTTTAACTTTAACTGACACACAGGGGCCACAGACTCTAATAAACAAGGTAATAACATGTTTTTATGTAAAATCACTCAACACAATATCAAATGTAAAATTCTTTGCAATGCTGCTGTTCATTCCTGATTCATGGAGTAAATATTATTGAAGGATCAGGACCATTGTACAGAGGAACCACAAGCTGGAGCACCAACAGAGCAGAAAAGCACCAGATGTGTATGATACTAAAATCAAACTTCAAACTGAAAGTGTTTGGATCTGAAACAATTTCCTCTCTGAAGTGAACCTGATGGAATAAAGTCAGGACTCAGAGCTCTTACTGTAGTGCAGTGTGTTAGCGAGATCTGTGTGGTTCATGTTCTTCAGGACGTGCAGTGTGATCTTCAGAGCTCCGTCTCTGACACTGTGCACATCTTCCTCATCCTCCACCTCTCTCTCAGTGCATGCTGGGGAATCTGGACTCAGGAGATTCCTGAACCTCTTCAGCTCGTTCTTTATCAGAGTGATGACTTTGTGTTCGAGCTCCTGGCCAGAAACACACAGGAACAGATCTAAATATTATAATCTTACACAGTGAGAGACGAGTTTATTTTCGGAAAAGAAGAAAAGTCTCTTTTTATTCCCACAGTGACAACTCAAATTCTGTCTGATTACCCATAATGCACCTGCACCTCACTAAATCTGGACATGATTATTATCTTTAAATAAAACCTGCAACCTCTTCATACACAACTTTCTCAGATTAAACACACACACACACACACACACACACACACACACACACACACACACACACACACACACACACACACACACACCTTGAATATGGAGTCCAACTGATTGGTGCTGATGTTTGATTTCTTCTTTTGTGGTCTGTGAATAAATAAAACCATCATTGTAATATGGACGATATGTTTTCATATCTGCACAACACACACTAATAAATACAGAGACGGATATTTAACACCATCCTCTCAACACAATCCACTGATTTCAGGATTTCCTCACTGATCCTATCAGACTGTTCCAGGTGGAGATGTTGCTGTGGATCCCCACAGACCCTCCAGCTCAGGGACTGCAGACTGAACTGAACTCTTAAAGCAGTTTCCTCACCGCCAGTCCGAGAGCTGCAGCGCTGCACAGTTTAGTGTTTTACTGCTTCAACACCTGATAAACATCATGATGGGCTTCATCATGACACCAGAGAGTTTGATCAGGTGGATCACTGCTGTAAAACATCTCAATATACTCACCTCACATCACCACATCGGGATCTGAATTCAATTGGATGGAGCTGACTGGATCTGAAACTAATTCGACGTCCTACGGACTGATCACTCTTCATGGACACACAGCTGGGTTCAGGTGATTCTGATCTCTTTCCCTCCATCATTCTAGAATCCAACAGAAATATCAGTAATAATTAACACTCTGCTGTCTCAGTGCTGTTAAACACTGTGTTCATCATTAAACACCAATAATTTCATCGTTTGAATCCAGCTCCAGTCTGAACACTGATTCAAACAGAAGGTGCCTCAGACCTCAGGAATTCCACTGATGGCAGGAATCCCGGTCCCAGAGAACCGGCTCCACTGGGCTTAAAGCCTGTCGAGTTCACTGACTCAAAGCTCTGCTGCTCTTCTGCTCCACATTCCACAGGCGTTTCTACTGTTCTCTCACTGAATGATTTCTCTAAACTCTTCTCACATCAGATCAGTCACATATTCGCCGCTATTATACCCTTCAACCACAGTTTAGTTCCCATGGTAACTGCTGAGTGTTTAAAGATCCAGATGTGTTTCCCCTCAGACGGGCTGGATTTATTGATTATTGGTGCTGAATGTAAAAGTAACTCACCTCTCATCTTTCTTTAAGTCCTGTTTTCCAGACACACTCATGTTGGAGCTCATGTTTCCTTCTCCAGATTCCAGCAGGACACACGTTCAATTCCCTCCAACATCGGAGAGTGAAATCAAACCCTAGATCAGAACAGAGTTCACTTACAGGAAATATTCACACGATCAAGTCCGAAAACAATCTGTGTACCTTCCCACTTCAGTCCAAATCCACGAACCTGTTCTGGATCTCCTCTCAGTTCAGTGTGTTTATATATTACAGCTTTAGATTCAGATCCTCACTGTGTTTTTACTCAAATCATTTATTCTCTCAACAAAATAGTGTCTTACTTTTACTTTTTTTGTTTCTCTTCCGTACAGGTGGAGGTAAAATGTGTGCGTGTGTGTGTGTGTGTGTGTGTGTGTGTGTGTGCGCGCGTGCGCGCGCACGTGAGAGAAAGAGAGAGAAAGAGAGAGAGAGAGAGAGAGAGAGAGAGAGAGTCTTATAGTGCACTACACAGGGGGAATAAACCTAGTTGTTTAAGCGTGTGTAATGCATTTATAGCGTTGTGGAGCGCCTAGAACTGGACATGGCACCGATAGAAGTCCTGGACATCCACTGCAGCCTGGCACATCCCGTGCCACTGGATCAAGACTCCCCAGGCCGAGAGAGTGGGATTGCCCCTGTGCAACGGTCTTCTCACTTTTAAGCCTTCACGCACAGGCTTGTTTTGCATCTCATCTCATCAACCGACCTGTCAGCATACACCCCTCAAGTTCTGCGGCGATGGGCGCGTGGCGGAGCAACAGGTGGAGATGAACACTGGCGGTTGTAGTCACAAACCTGCACGCAGGCGGTCCATGGGTAAGTGGTCGCTCTGTTTCTGAATTTCAGGGCAACAGAACAGTTCGGCAGCAGCTGTGGAGAACTGGGCAGCCTCTTTAGGACAGTACTGCCCACCCTCACATGAGGGAGGGGGCGAGAAAAGGTGCCCTAGATAAATGCTTGGCCTTCTAGCGTCTGATCAGCTTCCCGTGGCCGACAGACTCATCCTCATAGTGGTCGAAAGGAAGGTGATTCCCGTTATAAGGTAATTTCATTAGTCCATCAAATTATTTTGGCCGTGGATGCTTTATTAGTTAACCATGTGCAGCCTACCTGCTTCTTATTACACTTTGGTGCATGTTTAAGCAGTACAGTATTATTGTGCTGATTGTGTTGCCCCATTTCTGTATTGCCGCAAACTTACATTACAATAATACTGCTGTATAACATTACAAATAAATAAAATGTGAGCTACTTAGCACTTGACCTGCTTCTGAGCTTTTTTTTGTCAGTCTAAAATTGTTTTAGGCTCGAGGGAAAGTTAACTTTCACATCTGCTATACGTTTTACTTATTTTTTCCTTTTCTTTTCCAGGCGAGCTCCAGTACTGCAGAAAGTGCTATGGATGGAACCTCTGACGATGACTCCAATTTTAATAATTAATAAATTGATGTGTACTGTAAATTTTGTAAGGGGTATAGGCTGGAGCTACCCAATCCCCAGATGCTTCGAGTGTATGTTCTGGGTTAATAAAATATTTATTAATGTTACTACTACAAGTTTTTGCTGCATCCTAAACAACATTTTTGCCATGTTCACTGTTGCCTGCAACGTTGCAGCACGTTTCTGCCACATCACTACGTTGCCCGCAATATTGCAGCAACATTTCTGCCATGGCACTACGTCGCCTGCAACGTTTCTGCCACATTCACACGTTGCTTGCGACGTTGCAGCAATGTTTCTGCCACGTTCATCACAACCGTTGCTCACAACATTGCAGCAACGGTCTGGGGAGTCTACAGAGTTAATTATCCACCACGTTTCATTGCAACGTTGTAGCAACATTGTTGCAACATAACCATGTTAGCTGGGAAGGAAGTTGAAATTGATCAGACCAGATAAATCCGCCGGACCGGATGGCATCCTTCCACGAGTCTTATCAGAATGTCAATCAGCCATAAGTCTACCTCTGTATCTGATCTTCAAGCAAAGTTTGCACAGTGGTGAACTTCCTCTTGACTGGAAAATTGCTACCGAAGTACCAATATTCAAGAAAGGAAGGAGAAAAGATCTGTCTAATTAGTCAGCCTCACTAGCGTTGCCAGGAAAATACTGTAATCAATAGTAAGAGATCAGTTGATGAGTCACTTGAAGGATTGTAATCTAATTGCTGAGGAACAGTATGGCTTTATACATGGAAGATCATGTACACTTCAATTACTTAGGATGATAGACATGTGGACAGATGCGTTGGATGAAGGTAATAATGTGGACATTCTTTACACATATTTCAAGAAAGCTTTTGACACGGTGTCTCACAGGCAACTCCTGGCCAAATTAGAACGTGCTGGGGTGAAAGACAATGCGCTGAAATTGATTAAAAACTTTTTGGGCAGTCGGACTCAAAGGGTCAGAGTAATGCAGCCGTGAGGGGGCACAAACCAGTGTCCATCCTCACGCCGGTCCCAAGCCCGGATAAATGCAGAGGGTTGCGTCAGGAAGGGCATCCGGCGTAAAACAAATGCCAAATAAACTATGCGAATCACAAGAAAGAATGACATACCGGATCGGTCAAGGCCCGGGTTAACAACGACCGCCATCAGTGCCGTCAACCAACAGGGTGCTGATGGAAATTGGACTACTGTTGGTCGAAGACGTCGAAGAAGGAGAGGCGGGAGGCGTGTCCGTTGCCAGAGAGAGAAGAGGAGAGGCATGAGTCTAGGACTGAAAGTAGGGACTTTGAATGTTGGAACTATGACAGGAAAAGGTAGAGAGCTGGCTGACATGATGCAGAGGAGGAAGGTGGACATACTGTGTGTTCAGGAGACCAGGTGGAAAGGTCGCAAAGCTAGAAGCATAGGAGCAGGGTTTAAACCGTTTTATCACGGTGTGGATGGGAAGAGAAATGGAGTCGGAGTCATCTTGAAGGAGGAGTTTGCCAGGAATGTTCTAGAAGTGAAAAGAGTGTCAGACAGAGTGATGAGTCTCAAGTTAGAAATTAAAGGTGTGATGGTCAATGTTGTTAGTGCTTATGCCCCACAGACAGGATGTGAGCGAGAAGAGAAGGAGAGATTCTGGAGGGAGTTAGATGAAGTGATGCAGAGTACCCCCAGAGGTGAAAGAGTGGTCATTGGGGCAGACTTCAATGGACATGTTGGTGCAGGAAACAGAGGGGATGAGGAAGTGATGGGTAGGTTTGGTATCCAGGACAGGAACGCAGAAGGACAGATGTTGGTAGATTTTGCAAAAAGGATAGAAATGGCTGTGGTGAATACTTTCTTCCAGAAGAGAGAGGAGCATAGGGTGACTTATAAAAGTGGAGGTAGGAGCACACAGGTAGACTACATCTTGTGCAGGCGATGTAACTTTAAGGAAGTCAGTGACTGCAAAGTAGTAGCGGGTGAGAGTGTTGCCAAACAGCATAGGATAGTGGTGTGCAGGATGATGCTGATGGTGAGGAAGGTGAAGAAGGCAAAGGCAGAGCAGAAGACAAAGTGGTGGAAGTTGAAAAAAGAAGAGTATCGGGTTGTCTTCAAGGAGGAGTTGAAACAGGCTTTGGGTGGTCACGAAGATCTTCCAGATGACTGGACAACTACAGCTAATGTGATCAGGGAGACAGGTAGGAGAATACTTGGTGTGTCAGCTGGAAGGAAAGTAGATAAGGAGACTTGGTGGTGGAATGAGGAAGTGCAGGAGTGTGTACAAAGGAAGAGGTTAGCTAAGAAGAAGTGGGACATGGAGAAAACCGAAGAGAGTAAACAAGAGTACAGGGAGACACAACGTAAGGCAAAGGTAGCAGTGTCAAAGGCCAAACAGAGCGCGTTTGATGACTTGTATGCTCGGTTGGAAAGTAAAGAGGGAGAAAATGATTTATACAGGTTGGCACAGCAGAGAAATAGAGATGGGAAGGACGTGCAGCAAGTTAGATTGATAAAGGACAGAGAGGGAAATGTATTGACTGATGACAGAGGGTGTGCTGGGAAGATGGAAAGAGTACTTTGAAGAGCTGATGAATGAGGAAAATGAGAGAGAAAAAAGAGTAGAAGAGGTGACTGTTGAGAACCAGGAAGTAGCAAAGATTAGTAAGGGTGAAGTGAGGAGGGCATTGAAGAGGATGAAGAATGGAAAGGCAGTTGGTCCTGATGACATACCGGTGGAGGTATGGAAGTGTCTAGGAGAGGTAGCAGTAGATTTTCTGACAAGACCATTTAACAAGGTCTTAGAGAGTGTGAGGATGCCAGAGGAATGGAGGAGAAGTGTGCTGGTGCCCATTTTTAAGAACAAGACAGACGTGCAGAGTTGTGGCAACTACAGAGGGATAAAGTTGATGAGCCATACCATGAAGTTATGGGAAAGAATAGTGGAAGCTAGACTAAGGGCAGAGGTCAGCATTTGTGAACAACAGTTTGGTTTCATGCCAAGAAAGAGCACCACAGATGCAATGTTTGCCTTGAGGATGTTAATGGAGAAGTACAGAGAAGGTCAGACGGAGCTGCATTGTGCCTTTGTGGATCTGGAGACAGCATATGACAGAGTGCCGAGAGAATAACTTTGGTATTGCATGAAGAAGTCTGGAGTGGCAGAGAAGTATGTTAGAGTGGTGCAGGACATGTATGAGAGATGTAAGACAGTGGTGAGGTGTGCTCTCTGTGTGACAGAAGAGTTCAAGGTGGAGGCGGGACTGCATCAAGGGTCAGCTCTCAGCCCCTTCTTGTTTGCTATGGTGATGGACAGGCTGACAGACGAGGTTAGACAAGATTCCCCATGGACTATGATGTTTGCAGATGACATTGTGATCTGTAGTGAGAGCAGAGAACAAGTGCAGGAAAATCTAGAGAGGTTGAGGTATGCCCTGGAAAGGAGGGGAATGAAGATTAGCCTCAGTAAAACAGAATACATGTGCATGAATGACAAGGACCCAAGAGGAACGGTAAGATTACAGGGAGCAGAGATAAGAAAGGTGGAGGATTTTAAGTACTGAGGCTCAACAATCCAGAGCAATGGAGAGTGTGGAAAAGAGGTCAAGAAGCATGTGCAGGCAGGTTGGAATGGTTGGAGAAAAGTGTCCGGTGTGATGTGTGATAGGAGGGTAAAGCGACGATTCATGGATGTGGTGAAGGAGGACACGAAGGTCGTTGGTGTAAGAGAAGAAGATGCAAAGGATAGGGTGAGATGGAGGCAGATGATTCGCTGTGGCGACCCCTGAAGGGAAAAGCCGAAAGGAAAAGAAGAAAGAAGAAGATGGATGAAACGTTGAACTTCAAAGAACACATAGGGGAAATGTTTTAAAAGGCTAATATCATGCTTGGCATTATCAAACATTCTTTCAAGTACAATGGCAAAGAGGTGTTCATCAGCTTATATGAGACCATGGTCAGACCATTGCTGGAATACTGTAGCACATCTTGGTCACCTTCCAATGTTTCTGAGATACAGCTCCCAGAAGGAGTGTAGCGCAGAGCAACAAAGATGGTACATGAGGTGAAGGATAAACAGTGTCCAGAGAGGTTAAAGTCACTGAGACTTTCAATGCTTGAATACCGACGGATAAGAGCTGATATTCTACAAGTATACAGAGTATTCCATGGCATTGATAAAGTAGACCTGCTCCAACTATTTTAGCTTTCCAAAGGGGATTGCGCGAGAGGATACCAATACAAGCTACACAAAAGGCGGTGTAAGACACGATGGAGGATGAGAAGCTTTACTTACAGAGTTGTTGATGAGTGGAATAAGCTACCAGAAGAGGTGGTGGCTGCACCGTCACTTAACTGCTGTAAGGAACGATTGAACAAGCATGGTCAAAACACCCCATCAAGTTCATCCAATGTTTCATGTAACTGCCAATCAATATGTCATAATGTACTTCCATTAGGCCTATTTTGTGACAGACCGACTGATATAGTCAAGTCAACATTGAAAACTTAAGTGCAGTCCTGAAGGGTGGATACAATTTGAGGAACAAATATACAGCAATCCAGAGGATTCCATGATATGTTCACGACTGGTCAATAGAAGAGAAGAACTCTTATCAAGAAGACCATACAAGACAAAGTAAGACAAAGTAAGTAAGTGAGTGACCATCCACCTCACCCATGTATACTATCTGTTGATAGCCTCGATTTCTAGATGTTACGAATTCCAGCCTGTACCCCCCCGTTACTCATGAACAGTCCATTCAGTCTCAACCAGTGACTTGTGACCGGTCCACTCAGACAGATGGTTTGAAACATCTTTTCCTCGGGTTCCCATTATATTTCAGTTTCCTCCCACGATCCAATAAAAAAATGTTGAACCTGTGATGGCCTGGCGAGCTGTCTCGGGTGTACTCTGCGCTTGCCCTGAGTCGGCTGGATTGGTGCCTAATGAGGAATTAGGATTAAGCGGTTCAGAAAATGAATGAAGAAATAGAAATGTGAATATTGGACTTTATTTATAAGTAAAAATCGGCACATTGTAATTACAGTGTATTTCAGAAAATAGCTGTTTAACACTTATATACACAAAATAGCACCATCTCATCACAGCATTTCAAATGTACTTTATTTCAACCTCAAGTAACAATAACGTGATAAAAATAAAGACCTTTAAAAACCTTGCATACTGATACAAGTTTTATATCAAGGATTTTAGAGTCTGGTTTCAGCAAACAGTTTGTCATTAAAGATTTTTTTTTTTTTTTTTACCTCGGGTCATCTGTCAAGATATTAAAATCATAAAACATGGGTGTGGTCACCTATCAGAATTTGATGAGGTGTACCAGTGATAAAATGAATGTGACCTTCTGTCATAATTAGTTTCTGTTATTCCAACTGACAAGCCAATACTCTGATTGCCCTGAATGGCACAGCACAGCAGATCTTTCAGGTTCACATCAAACATCACACAACAGGAATTTCAGGTTCTTGAGCAAGTCTGGACAAACACTGGCTGTTTCTGGGAGATGTTTGTTGTTCTGCAGTTTTGTACCATTTTAATTTTTACAATGGGATCCTGGTGTCTGATCAGCCAAACATGTAACACAACAGCAAATAAATAAATAAATAAATAAATCGCATACAGGTCAAGGGCTTCAGGGTTTTTTCAGGTTCATATGAAAGCTCACAGAACAGGAATTTCAGGTTCTAGAGCAAAGCACAGAAACACACTGACGTCTCATGTTGTTTTTGGAAGATTTTTTGTTTCTCTCTTAGTCACTGAACAATATCTTCCACAAACTGATTTAAAACCTCCTGATTTCCTGAAGATGAAACTGCATCAGAAACATTAGTTTGGGGTTCACACTCACTGGAGGCAGCTGGATGTTGTGTAGTTAAACTTGGCAGTGGAGGAGAGATCATGGCAGCCCCAGATCATAACATAACAACACCCTGACCCCGACCAGCACCTCCCAACACTGTAAAAATATCTATGATAAAAGAGTGAACAAAATATGAGTTTTGTAATGAAAAGGTGGGAAAGTAAATATTATCAATAAATTAAACACAGGTGTAGTTAAGGACCAAATCAAACTATTTAACGAATTGAATAAAACACACAATGAATCAGAAATGAAACACAAACCCCCTGCAAACCAAAAACAAAGATATTCAGATGTGACTAAAACTCCCAAAGCCCAGATAGTCCAACAAGCTCAACTCCCTGAATCACGTCGTCGGCGACTTTAGTCCCCTGTGTGTCATCAGTTTTTTTTTAAACAAATAAAAATGAATAAAAAAGGGATTCTCGAGATCAGTTTTAGTTGGTAAAAGGTTGGATGGGATTGTTTGGGTCGGGAAGAAGAATCATTTGCATGGTGGAATCTTTTGGTGTCGATACTGTTGCAAATCACCTGAAGACAGAGAGATGAAGATGGAACAGCAGGGTGAGTGGAGGTGGCTGGTGGACGCAGCGAAGTGCTGTCCCGGCGCATGTCCTCATACCTGACCTGACCTATAAATTAGTTCTGTAATTTGGGAATAAAATGTGAAGGAGAGTTTTAAAAAAATCAAAACATCATCAGCGTATCGTGGAATTTTCTGCTCGTGATTATTTAAAGAGATTCCACGAATACTGGAGTCTCATCTAATGGTGGTGGCGAAAGGCTCGATTGCGAGAGTAAATAACAGTGGGGTCAAGGGCCAACCTGCCTCGTGCCGTGTTCAGTATTGAGAACGACCTGACAACGACCAGTCCGAGAATTGATCCACTCGGCAGATCTACCCCAACAAAAAGGAGGAGACCGAAGAAAATAAGGGGATGGTTGTGCCAGTCTCAGTGGAATGATATTAGGTTTTACCAAAGAGATGATTCATGATGTGAAGGAGGACATGAAGGTAGTTGGTGTAAGAGAAGAAGATGCAAAGGATAGGGTGAGATGGAGGCAGATGATTCGCTGTGGCGACCCCTGAAGGGAAAAGCCGAAAGGAAAAGAAGAAGATGCCTAGACGCTCCACTAATAGTCAGACCTGAAATCTTCAGAGAAGTCCAGTAGGAGGCCACGGAAGCACTTGTTGTGTGACATGAGGGAAACACTCAGTCAGCAGGGATCATACAGGGAGATGATGGGAGCTGTGACATTTTATCCAGGAAGGCAGTCACTTCTTCAGGATGTTTAAAGACTCTTTCCTGCCCGTTGTGTTTAATCCTGAGCTCGGCTGGATACAGCATGGAGAACACGGTTCCTCTCTCCAGAAGCTGTGGTTCCACTGGGTAAAATTCCTGTTACTTGAATAAAATATCAATGACTGTGGTTCCTTGCCGCTTGCATTATCCGGACCTTATCCTGGAAGTTGTGGAGCTTTATGATAACAGCCTGGGGCCGCTGGTCAGAGAATGGACGGCGTTCAGGGGACGATGGCAGTGATCCAGTTGAACAGAATCTCCTTTGAAGTGAACCTGCAGTGGCTCTTATAAGGTTCTGAAGCCTCATTGCTTGGTATTGGATGATTGAAACATGGTTGAAACAGATTTTTTTTTTTTTTTTTTTTTTGGCCAGGATGAGCTCAAAGCTTTAGAATGTGAGTACAGCATCTCTATATTGAATAATTTTATTGATACTCCTGTGGAAAGATAAGTCAAAATCAGAAGTTCTAAAATGATGTCAGTACTAAGAGTGAGGAGGAAAATTGACTGTAAATATTTCGTATTTTTGTTTGACTCATACAGTATATGTTTTTTTTTCATACTGACGGCAAGAGGGCACTCTTGGCTTGTGTTCCGGTATTTGCTCCTCCTATCACTCCTTTACGACTGCATAATTCATGGTGTATTATTAGGAACTGGGTTCCAGATTTCCTGGCCTTTCCTTTCACTGTTTAATTGTTGTTGTTCATCTGTTGTTATTTATTTGACATTTATGGTGGGGGCAGTGGTGGTCTAGTGGATAGGGCGCTGGATCGGAGGATGGTAGCAAAGCTCACGTCCATCATAGTCACCCACTGCACCAGACTGTAGAGGAGCTGAGTAGCTCCTTCAGTGGACGACTGAGACATCCTCAGTGCAGGAAGGAGCTACCGCAGGTCGTTCATTCCCACCGCTGTCAGACTGTACAACGCCACTTTGTAACTGTCTGTGAAAATACCGGTTATGTGCAATAAAAACCCCGTGTCAACCACATCTACCCCACTGACTGTGAACCACATCAACCCATCTACTTTGCACTCAGATACATTACACTTTAATATAGGCCAGTCTATAAAGTCGTTCCCTTCTTTTCTTTTATTGTTTATTAATTTATACTATTTATGTATCTATTTATTTATTTACTTAATAATATATATGTATGTGTGTATGTTTGTATATGTATCTATTTTTGCACCCCCTAGTGATGGTACCTCAAGAGCCTGTAACAGTGAATTTCTCCATTGTGAGATTAAAAAAGCTGTATCTTATCTTATCATATGTTATCTAAGGTTGGGGGTTCCAGTCCCCACAAGGTTGTCACTGTCCCCCCAGTGCAGCTAACTGGGTTATCAAAGGCAGGCCATGTCTGTCACTGTCTATGGTGAGAGGTTCATGTTAAAGAACCATTCAAAGTCCCTACTCTCAGTCCTAGACTCATGCCTTTCCTATTCTCTCTCTGCCTACGGACACGCCTCCCACCTCTCCTTCTTCGACGTCTTCGACCAACAGTTGTCCAATTTCCATCAGCACCCTGTTGATTGACAGCACTGATGGCGGTCGTTGTTAACCTAGGCCTTGACCGATCCGGTATGGGGGTAATACTTCTCATTTGCATCATAAAAGTTTGGCATTGGTTTTACGTTGGAAGCCCTTCCTGAAACAACCCTCTGCATTTCTCCGGGCTTGGGAAAGGCATAAGAGGAAGAGACACTGGTTAGTGCTCCACCGCCTCATGGCTGCATTTATATATATATATATATATATATATATATATATATATATATATATATATATATATATATATATATATATATATATATATATATAGGATTTTCTGAGTAGATCCTTCCGTAGGAGAGTGCTCAATACTTTTTGGTAGAGCAAATAACAAAAGGACAGGACAAAGGCTTTCTATTGAAACTCCATTTATCACTACAGATCTGTTTCGAGGGGTGGTGAAACCATCCCCTCTCTTCAGGTGATTACAGAAGAATGATTACAAAGTGATTACAAAGTGATTACAAAGTGAAAGAAACTTTGTAATCATTCTTCTGTAATCACCTGAAGAGAGGGGATGGTTTCACCACCCCTCGAAACAGATCTGTAGTGATAAATGGAGTTTCAATAGAAAGCCTTTGTCCTGTCCTTTTGGTATATATATATATATAAATATTTATATATATATATATATATATATATATATATATATATATATATAGACATATATATTACTAAGTTCGATCAGACACTTTTGCACTGGAGGACAATAAACATGAAACTGTTGTTCTTATTATTTATTAAATATAAAAATATATATATTTCACTTGGACTTTACTGGAAACATTAAAAGTGCAACATGTTTAGTTCAGGTACAGAGTAATAGTGTAAGACCCAACACAACCAACAAAAACATTCTTAAATGAATGATGAATGCCCAACTGCATGTTCATCTGAACCAGTGTAGAATGTCAGAAAAATAATATAATACTATATAATTAAATAAAAATAATATAATATTATATTTACACAGTGGCATTAATTTTGTAACTAAATGTGAACAGTCTGTTGCCAGGCCACCTATTATTTTCTGGAGTTTTAATTACTACAGAAATTAAAATGCCCTCCCATGCACCCACCACCCGTGGGAGGAGTTTTAGGGGTCGGGTGCAGTGTGAGTTGGGTGGCAGCCAAAGGCATGGGTTCTGTCGGACCGATCCTCGGCTACTTACTCTTACCCTCGGGACATGGAATGTCACCTCTCTGGTGGGAAAGGAGCCTGATTTGGTGCATGAGGTGGAGAGATACCGACTAGATATAGTCGGGCTCACCTCAACGCATAGCTTGGGCTCTGGAACTATCCATCTCGAAAGAGGCTGGACCTTCTTCTATTCTGGAGTTGCTCATGGGGAGAGGCGGCGAGCCGGTGTGGGTATTCTTGTTGCCCCCGTCTCGGTGCCCAAATATTGGGGTTCTTCCCGGTTGACGAAAGGGTAGCTTCCCTCCGTCGTTGGGTGGGGGGGACGGGTCCTGACTGTTATTTGTGCTTATGCACAAAATGACAGTTCAGAGTACCCACCCTTTTTGGAGTCTTTGGGGGGGGGGGTTGGAGAACGCTCCCTCGGGAGACTCGCTCGTTGTCTTGGGAGACTTCAACGCCCATGTGGGCAACGATAGTGTGACCTGGAAGGGTGTGATCGGTAGGAACGGCCTCTCCAGTCTGAATCCGAATCGTGTTTCGTTGTTGGACTTCTGTGCTCGTCATAGTTTGTCTATCACGAACACCATGTTCGAACATAAGGGTGTCCATAAGTGCACTTGGCACCAGGACACCCTAGGTCGCAGTTCGATGATTGACTTTGTAGTTGTGTCATCGGACTTGCGACCATATGTTCTGGACACTCGGGTGAAGAGAGGAGCTGAGCTGTCTACCGATCACTACCTGGTGGTGAGTTGGCTTAGGTGGTGTGGGAGGTTGCCTTCCAGACCTGGCAGGGCCAAGCGTGTAATCAGGGTCTACTGGGAACGTTTGGCGGAGTCCCCTGTCCGAGAGGCCTTTAACTCCCACCTCCAGCAGAGCTACAACCACATTCTGGAGGAGGCGGGGGACATGGAATCCGAATGGGCCATGTTTCGTGCCTCCATTGCTGAGGCGGCAGCCCATAGCTGTGGCCGTACAGTCGTCGGTGCTTGTCGTGGCGGTAATCCCCGAACCCGGTGGTGGACACCTGCAGTGAAGGGGGCCGTCCAGCTGAAGAAGGAGGCCGATCGGGTTTTTTTAGCCTGTGGGACTCCTGAGGCAGCAAACGGGTACCGGCAGGCCAAAAGTGCTGCAGCCGAGGCTGTCGCAGATGCAAAATCTCGGGCATGGGAGGAGTTCAGTGAGGGCCTGGAATTATCGGTTGGCCTCAAAAAGGTACTGGGCCACCATCCGACGCCTCAGGAGGGGGAAGCAGTTCTTCACAAACACTGTTTACAGTGGAGGTGGGGAGCTGCTTACCTTGACTGGGGATGTTGTCGAGAGGTGGAGGGAATACTTTGAGGACCTCCTCAATCCCACCAGCACGCCCTCCGTGGAGGAGGAAGACCCTGGGGGTTCAGGTGAGGTTCCGCCCATCACTGGAGTGGAGGTCACTGAGGTTGTCAAAAAACTCCTCGGTGGTCGAGCTCCGGGGTTGGAATCGGGTGGTCATCAGGATTGGCAAACTGGGGTGGTGGTCCCAATTTTTAAGAAGGGGGACCGGAAGGTGTGTTCCAATTATCGGGGAATTACACTCCTCAGCCTACCTGTCTATGCAGGGGTACTAGAGAGGAGGATCCGACCGATAGTCGAACCTCGGATTCAGGAGGAACAATGTGGTTTTCGTCCTGGCTGCAGCACTCTTGACCAACTCTATACGCTCCACAGGATTCTGGAGGGGGGCATGGGAGTTTGCCCAATCTGTCCACATGTGCTTTGTGGATTTAGAGAAGGCTTTCGACTGTGTCCCTCGAACGATCTTGTGGGGCGTGCTCCGAGAGTACGGCGTTCCAGATCCGTTGCTACGAGCTATTCGGTCGCTGTATCACCGGAGCCAGAGTTTGGTCCGTATTGGTAACAGCAGGTCGGATTCGTTTCCAGTGGGAGTTGGAGTCCGCCAAGGCTGTCCTTTGTCACCGATTCTGTTCATAATTTTTATGGACAGAATTTCTCGGCGCAGTCGAGGCGATGAGGGGTTCTGGTTTGGTGGCCATCGGATATCGTCTCTGCTTTTTGTGGGTGATGTTGTCCTTTTGGCTTCATCAAGTCAGGCCCTCCAGCTCTCAATGGAGCGATTCGCAGCTGAGTGCAAAGCAGCCGGGATGAAGATCAGAACCTCCAAGTCCGAGGCCATGGTTGTCAGTCGGACAATGGTGGAATGCACCCTCCGGGTCAGGAATGAGGTCCTGCCCCAAGTGGAGGAGTTTAAGTATCTTGGGGTCTTGTTTACGAGTGAGGGAAGGATGGAGCGAGAGATCGACAGACAGATCGCTGCAGCCTATGCTGTTAAGTGGTGCCTGTACCGGTCCGTCGTGATGAAGATGGAGCTGAGCCGCAAGTCGATCTACGTTCCAACCCTCACCTATGATCACGAGCTTTGGGTAATGACCGAAAGAACAAGATCACGGATACAAGCGGCTGAAATGAGCTTCTTTCGCCGGGTGGCGGGGTTCTCCCTTCGAGATAAGGTGAGAATGATGACAATGACAATGACAATACTTTATTGCCCGAGGAGGGAATTTGTCTTGCACGTACACAGGCTCCATAAACATACATACATAACATATTACAACATGAAGACATAATACATATATAACATTAAATATTAAATATTAAATATCTTAAGGTGCAATGTAAGAAACTAGCACTAAAATTAAAAAAATAAAATTTAAAAATACTTTAAAGAATACTGTATGTTAAACGGACATGTAACGACTTAAGACATAAAACTGAGTTTTTAAATTAGATAACGCAACAGATAAAAACAGTGGTACAAAATGTAACAATATACAAGAGACTAAAGGTGGAGGCTACTTATTTAAAAGGAAAATGCTAGTTGGTATATAGGATGTACGGGCTCTCTTTGATTTAAGTTTGGGTAATTGATATCTGCGGCCGGAAGGAAGAAGGATATATTCAGAATGAAGAACATGAGTTTCGTCGTTAATAATTTTGGATGCTAAATTTAGTACACGAGATTCATAAAAGTAATCAATAGGGTCTAAAGGAGTTCCAATGATTTTGCTGCTTACGTTTACAATTTTGCCAAGTTTGTTTTTGTTTTTGAGAGAGAGGGTGCCGTACCAACATTGTACACTAAAAAGTAAAACAGATTGCACACATGATTTGTAAAATAACAACATAATGGTTTTATCAATATGAAAAGATCTGAGTTTGCGAAGGAAGAACAGTCTTTGTTGACACTTGTTGTACACGGCACCAGTATTCTGGGTAAAAGTCAGCTTATTGTCAATGATAGTTCCCAGATATTTGTATTGGTCAACTTGTTCAACAGTCTCTGAGTTAATTACGACAGGTGCATGATCAGATTTTTTTGTTCTAAAGTCTATGATGAGTTCCTTCGTTTTCTTTACATTCAGCTGTAGGAAATTGTCCTCACACCATGAGTTGAAGTTATAAATGTCCTCTCGGTAGCTGGCTAAAGACTCGCAATCACTAAGGAGACTCACAAGGGCGGCGTCGTCTGCGAACTTGATGGTAGAGCAATTCGAGTGGGTACTGACACAATCGTTAGTGTAGAGGATGAACAACACAGGGGAGAGAACACATCCCTGTGGAGCCCCCGTGTTGATGGTAACTCTACTGGACATGCTGTCGTTAACCCTCACGTACTGGGTTCTGTCTCTCAGGAAGTTGAAGATCCATTTGATCACTGCATTGTTTACGGATAAGCGTTGAAGTTTCTCAATCATTAGGTGTGGCTGTATGGTGTTAAATGCGGATGAAAAGTCAATGAACAGAATTGAGAGGGGCCAGTTGAGGTGGCTCGGACATCTGGTCAGAATACCCCCGGACGCCTCCCTGGTGTGGTGTTTCGGGCCTGTCCAACCGGGAAGAGACCCCGGGGTCGACCTAGAACACGCTGGAGGGACTATGTCTGGGACCGCCTCGGTGTCCCCCCGGGAGAGTTGGAGGAAGTGGCTCGGGAGAGGGACGTCTGGACCTCTTTGCCTCGGTTGCTGTCCCCGCGACCCGACCCTGGACTAAGCGGAAGATGACAATGATGATGATGATGATGATGATGATGATGATGATGATGATGATGATGACAGAAATTAAAATACTTATATTATATTTATAATGTGAAAAAAAATTGTTTGTTTTATTCTGAGACTGTGAAAATTAAATTTATGAAAAAATAAATATCAAAAAACAAATATATGATATTTAATTATTTTTATATGATACCAATTTTGACTGAAAGCTACATGTATATACATGTATATTATTTTCATGCACCATCAAATAAATAGCCCAGCTTCCTTCATGTAAAGCATCACTCACCCCCCCTCTCACCCACTTCCTTTCCACTAGCACTAAAATGCAGATATACAGTATGAACCTTCTCTCATGCCTGTATAAACAGCACACTCAGTAGCTATCTCTACTTTTATGACTCTTATGCAAGGAGAGACAGTGAGAGCCCAACACTGCCAAGACTACTGGGGGGAAATACTGACTTGTACTTTGATATAAAATTTACATAAAGACACACGTTCTCTCTCTCTCTCTCTCTCTCTCTCTCTCTCTCTCTCTCTCTCTCGGGCACTCTAATTTATGCCACATTAATTAATTTTATACACAGCAATATTTAATCAGCTGTTCTGTCAGCACTCTGTAAAATACTCAGGCGGCAAGCCAGGAAGTTTGCTTCTCTGTTTTCATATGGAGGTCGTGTCATGTTAAATCACCAACCAGCATGCTATAATAGTGTAACCCTCTTCTCTCTAATATACCCCCCACACCCCCATATAAACAATACGTATCACATGTTTATTACATGTAACTAAGTAAGTAAATATACATAATGATATTAAATATACTACTTAAGTGTACTTGTAGTATGTGCATAAACCAGTGGTTCTTAACCTGGGTTCGATCGAACCCGAGGAGTTCGGTGAGTCAGTCTCAGGGGTTCGGCGGAGGTCAAGAAACACACCTGACTCATATTGATAAAACAGTTCGCTGGACTGGGGGTGGGTGCAAAGTATCCAAAAATGAATGGTGTAGTTTACTCTGGTCGCACGTTACTCTGGTTTCTCATGTTCAGGCTCCTCATCTCAACCCTAGTGGTGCTTCAGTTTGGAGGAGCATCTCCATAACCAGCAGGGTCGGCAACCGTACTTCCTCAGTTTCGGCTGTCAGAAGAGTGAGATTGACAGCTTCTACATTACCGTGGATAAGCATCTCGTCCCATGCAAGGCAAACCGCTCCTTTGGGGCATTTGGTGAACTTTTTGTCTTATGATGCTGCATTAGTGAGCCGGTTGCAGCTTCATCTCAGGCATCTGCTTTGGAGGATCGGTGTATGCAGATCCTTCCACTTAATTAAGCTCAATTGTCTCACAATAAAAGTTGAGAAAACAATGCAACCAGATTGTACATTGGATCGCTTCAGGTTCTCTGGGGCGACTCCAAAAACAGCAATAAATGGGCAAGAAGTGAAACACGTGCCAATATAATCTGAGGTGGCCTTAAAAATCAAAGACCAGAATCCTTTCGGTTTACAACACAAACAGAACATATTTGAACAAGGGTCGCGGATATGACATATCGACCGCAGGGAGGATCAGCATCAGGAAAGTATCTGGAAAGGTTTAGTCTGGTACAATGGGTTCAGTCGAGGATTTTTCATTGAATTAAACTATGCTTCGCACATATCAATGACCTATGAACTCTACCTAGTACAGCGAACCACAGCTTTTCATCCCTCTTTTCTCCAAATCATAATCCCAATCAGCTTGTTGGAAAAAACTCAGGCGTTTTGCCCAAGCTGGACATGTTGGTGTAAAGAAGGTCACAATGTCTTCATCATGACGTTCTTGGTCCTCGATCAAAAATGTTTCTATTTTGCTTCCCCCTACCTTAATTTGTATTATTTTACAATTTTCTTTTATGTTCTTGGGTGCACATTGTACTGTTACTAATTTGATCTCACCCACCCCGGTGACATTGTTTCCCATTGTTTATCAGCACCAATTTCCGCATCAACCTTATTTGATTCTATCTTCTCATGCTGTGCACACGGATCATTCTTCTGGCTCTGCAACCTTCTGACTGGTCATCTTAACCTCACACGCCACTTCTTGTAGATTGGAACTATGCGTAAGTATGTTGCTCTCTTCTCTATTTTAGGACATGTTTTATTCTTCTATTTTTCCTTCTTTATGAGGAAACCTTTCTGTGGTTATACTGCAATGTGCTTTTTGCATTTCATCAGCTTGCCACTGATTTTGATTGCCAATGACTTGGCCACAGTATTCTTATGGTCCATGGCTTTCTTACCAGCTGTATTCGGATCATGTCATGGTGACCCTTCCTCCTAGTTTGGTGCATATTCTGGCTTTTTGCCTCTGAAACGTTCTGTTATTCTCTGTTTTGCTACATTCACAATTCATTCTTATGTTCTTTGTTTTCGCTTAGCCAGCTTGCTGTGCCATTTTTAGGAGGAGAAGTTTCATACAATGTGACCATTCACCTCACTCATGTGTACTACCTGCTGATATCCTCGATTTCTAGATGTTACGAATTCCAGCCTGTACCACCCGTTACTCATGAACAGGTCATTCAGTCTCAAGCCAAGGACTTGTGACTGGTCCGCTCAGACTGATGTCCTTACTACAGTGCGACTGGAGTCAGGCTACTCCACTGCTTCATCTTCTCCCCTGGGTTCCCTTTATATTTCGGTTTCCTCCGACAATCCAAAAACATGCACAGTCGGATAATTGGCTGTTCCAGATCACCCCTAGTTGTGAGTGTGCATATGAATGCTTGAGTATTGACCCTGTGATGGCCTGGCCAGCTGTCTAGGGTGTACTCTGCGCTCGCCCAGAGTCGGCTGGATTGGCGCCAGTCTCCATGTGACCCTAATGAGGAATTGGGATTAAGCAGTTCAGAAAATGAATGAATAAATAAAAATGTAAATGTACTTTATTTATAAGTAACCATTTCATCATAGCATCTCGAATGTGCTTTATTTCAATGTGCCCGCCTTTGATAAGCCAGTTAGCTGCACACTGGGGTGGGGGGTGGTGTGTGTCAAATGACAACACTGTGGAGAGTGGGAATCGAACCCCCAACCTGAGGATCAGCAAACCAGTGCCCTAGACCACTAAACCACCCCTCTTCTTCTTCTTCTTCTTCTTCTTCTTTTACTTTCGGCTGCTCCCTTCAGGGGTCACCACAGCAAATCATCCGCCTCCACCACACCCTGTCCTCTGCATCTTCTTTTCTGACTCCAACGACCTTCATGTCTTCCTTCACCACATCCATAAATCTCTTCTTTGGTCTTCCTCGAGGCCTTCTGCCTGGTAGTTCCAACCTCAGCATCCGACTGCCAATATACTCATTATCCCTCCTCTGTACATGTCCAAACCATCTCAATCTAGCCTCTCTGACTTTGTCTCCAAAACATCTTATGTGGGCTGTCCCTCTGATATACTCATTTCTGATCCTATCCATCCTCGTTACTCCCAGAGATAACCTCAACATTTTCATCTCCGCTACCTCCAGCTCTGCCTCCTGCCTTTTCCTCAGCGCCACTGTTTCTAAGCCATACAACATCGCTGGCCTCACCACCGTCTTGTACACTTTTCCCTTCATTCTTGCTGACACTCTCCTATCGCACATCACACTGGACACTTTTCCCCAACTATTCCAGCCTGCCTGCACACGCTTCTTCACCTCTTTTCCACACTCTCCATTGCTCTGGATTGTTGAGCCTAAGTACTTAAAATCCTCCACCTTCGTTATCTCTGCTCCCTGTAACATCACCGTTCCTCCTGGGTCCTTCTCATTCACACACATGTATTTTGATTTTCTGAGGCTAACCTTCATTCCTCTCCTTTCCAGGGCAGACCTCCACCTCTCTAGATTTTCCTGCACTTGTTCTCTGCTCTCACTACAGATCACAATGTCATCTGCAAACATTATAGTCCATGGAGATTCTTGTCTCACCTCGTCTGTCAGCCTGTCCATCACCATAGCAAACAAGAAGGGGTGACCCTTGATGCAGTCCCACCTCCACCTTGAATTCGTCGGTCACACCGACAGCACACCTCACCACTGTCTTACATCTCTCATACATGTCCTGCACCACTCTAACATACTTCTCTGCCACTCCAGACTTCCTCATGCAATACCACAGTTCTTCTCTCGGCACCCTGTCATATGCTTTTTCCAGATCCACAAAGGCACAATGTAGCTCCCTCTGACCTTCTCTGTACTTCTCTGTTAATATCCTCAAAGCAAACATTGCATCTGTGGTGCTCTTTCTTGGCATGAAACCAAACTGTTATTCACAAATGCTGACCTCTGCCCTTCGTCTAGCTTCCACTATTCTTTCCCATAACTTCATCGTATGGCTCATCAACTTTATCCCTCTGTAGTTGCTGCAACTCTGCACGTCTCCCTTGTTCTTAAAAATGGGCACTAAAGCACCCCTGTCCCCCTAAAAAACCTTACATACATACAGGTTTCATATCAAGGATTTTAGAGTCTCATTTAAGCAATTAAAGATTTTTTTTTTACCTCATGTCATCTGCCAAGATGTTGAAATCATAAAACGTGGGTGTGGTCTCCTATCAGAACTTGATGAGCTGTACCAGCTATAAATGGGATGTGACCGCCTGTCATTTCTGTTCTTCCAACTTACAAGCCAATACCCTGATTAGCCCTGACTGAGCTCTCTATAAGACACACCTGTCCACCTGTGCATTCATACAGCAATCTAATCCGCCCTCCACGGCGCAGCGCAGTAGATCTTTCAGATTCACATCAAACATCACAGAACAGGAATTTCAGGTTCTCGAGCAAGTCTGGAGAAACACCGACCATTCCTGGGAGATGTTTGTTGTTCTGCAGTTTTGTACCATTTTAATTTTTACAGTGGGCTCCTGGTGTCTGATCAGCCAAACATGTAACACAACAGCAAACAAACAAATAAATAAATAACATAGAGGTAAAGGGCTTCAGGATTTTTTCAGGTTAATATGAAAGCTCACAGAACAGGAATTTCAGGTTCGAGAGCAAAACACAGAAACACACTGACGTCTCATGTTGTTTTTGGAAGATTTTTCTGTTTCTCTCTCAGTCACTGAACAATATCTTCCTCAAACTGATTTAAAACCTCCTGATTTCCTGAAGATGAAACTGCATCAGAAACATTAGTTTGGGGTTCACACTCACTGCAGGTGGCTGTATGTTGTGTCGTTAAACTTGGCAGTGGAGGAGAGGTCATGGCAGCCCCAGATCATAACATAACAACACCCTGTCCCCGACCAGTCCCTCCCAACACTGTAAAAATATCTATGATAAAAGAGTGAACAAAATATGAGTTTTGTAATTAAAAGGTGGGAAAGTAAATATTATCAATAAATTAAACACAGGTGTAGTTAAGGACCAAATCAAACTATTTAACGAATTGAATAAAACACACAATGGATCACAAATGAAACACAAACCCTCTAAACCAAAAACAAAACATCGATATTCAGATGTGACTGAAACTCCCAAAGCCCGGATAGTCCAACAAGCTCAGCTCGCAGAACCTCATGGAACCTCATCCTCGGGGATTCTGGCCCCCTGTGGGTCGTCAGGTTTTTTTTTTTTTTTTTGAACAAATAAAACTGAATAAACAAGGGATTCTCTTTAATTGGTAAAAAGTTGGATGGGCTTGTTTTGGTCGGGAAGAAGAATCATTTATATGGTGGAATCTTTTGGTGTCAATACTGTTATAAATCTCCTGAAGACAGAGAGATGAAGATGGAACAGGTTGAGGATCCATTAGTGTCAGGATTCTACACTGGATGGGATTAAACACACCAGAACATCAAGCGCATGGAATCCTAGGCAAGTTTCTGGAAAGTTCCAGATGCCACTGCAACTCGGCTCCAAAGATTCACCAAAAGAACCGATTCAAAGAGTCGACTCCTGATCCGGAATGAATCCTCGTTCCTGAAGTGAAAGAATTTCTCTCAGTCTCGATTCCATTTCGGGTCGCGGGGAGGAAAAGTTCCTGAGAAACTTGAAGGCAGAAAAGTGGATCTGAATGTGAGAGAAAGGGAAGAGAAGAGTGAAGGTGAGTGATGTGTTTATTATAAATAAGTTTAGAGGAGTATGAGGTGGATATAGAGGAAATAAAGCTGGTGGGAAATGAGCTGGAGGAAACCTGTGGTGTGTGAGATGCAGGAGAACCTCACCTGGAAAACAGGTGTTATCACCTATGGATCTCTACAGGACTTTTTTCCTCCTTTCTTCATTTTCTCATCAATTAAAGCTTCTAATATTTGTGGCGTGGAGTGTTCTGCGTGTGGAACAAACAGAAAGTTGTATTTGTTGAGATTTCTCTCAGTTGTGTTGTGCAAGCAGAAGGGAAGATGTTCAGATTCAGCACAAACTCAACACCCATCTGGAGATTTTTAAAAATACCACAAATTCACCCTGTAGAGGAAAAAGTTTGTGTTAAATGTGAGTTGGAGTAAAAAGGGAATTCAGACATGTTTGGAAAGAAAAACTCGGGAGAAACTTGGAGTCGGTTCTGGTCCATAAGAACCCATTTAATCCCACTGCTCACATTTATCACTACTAATGTTCCTCATATACTTTATTCTGTATTAAAACTAAACCCGGACATGATTGGGTAGTTTGGTCGTGTAACTGAACACATTAATTTTCTGGTTCTTCCACCTGAACACGATGATGATGTCAGAGCTCAGGAATGTCAGCGATGTTTTCTCAGTAAATTTTTGAAGAGCTCATTATTATTTTTGTTCATATAGTCATGAAAAGGTTCCGTATACATCCATATAGTAATGATTACATGAATCCTGGTTTACTTTTCGATGTGAGATCTCAGTCCCTGTGTGTTGGACGATCCCTCAGTACTGTAAACACAGGATGGATCTTTTTGACTAAAACACTCATATTTTTCACATGGTTTCCATGTTTGTTTGTTTGTTTGTTTGTGTGTTTCAAGGAGTGAAATCCATTCCAGTAGAAGGAATCAGACTCTTCAGGACTCAGCTGTGTGTTTGTGGAAACTTTAATAATATTCAAAGATGGAGCCGCCTGATCTGGATACAGATAATGTTTCCCCTCCTTCAAAACCACAGGAACCCGACACATCCAGGTATTTTATTTATTATATATTTATATATAAATTAGTGATGCTCCAGGTACCAGCAATTAATAATCTGGCAGATTATCATAAAGTTAATTTAAATTCTTCCTATGAAAATATGAAACACAGATCAGCATTTTATGTAATTAGATTATATATTTTGGGAAAAGTAAAGCTCTCTCTCTCTCTCTCTCTCTCTCTCTCTCTCTCTCTCTCAGTCAGACAGACAGCAGAGTGTTAATTGTTATATTTCTGTTGGATTCTAGAATGATGGAGGGAAAGAGATCAGAATCACCAGAATTCAGCTGTGTGTCCATGAAGAGTGATTGGTCCATGGGACGTCCAACTGATTTCAGATCCAGTTGTGCTCATGTGAGGTGAGTATAGTGAGGTGTTTTATAGCAGTGATCCACCTGATCAAACTCTCTGGTCTCATGATGAAGCCCTTCATGATATTTATCAGGTGTTGAAGCAGTAAAACACTAAACTGTGCAGCGCTGCAGCTCTCGGACTGGTGGTGAGGAAACTGCTAGAAGAGTTCAGTTCAGTCTGCAGTCCGTGAGCTGGAGGGCTGTGGTGATCCACAGTGGCATTTCCACCTGGAACAGTCTGATAGGATCAGTGAGGAAATCCTGAAATCAGTGGATTGTGTTGAGAGGATGGTGTTAAATATCCGTCTCTGTATTTATTAGTGTGTGTTGTGCAGATATGAAAACATATCGTCCATATTACAATGATGGTTTTATTTATTCACAGATCACAAAAGAAGAAATCAAACATCAGCACCAATCAGTTGAATTCCATCTTCAAGGTGTGTGTGTGTGCATGTGTGTGCACGTGTGTGCATGTGTGTGCATGTGTCTGCATGTGTGTGCATGTGTGTGTGTGTGTGTGTGTGTGTGTGTGTGTGTGTGTGTGTGTGTGTGTGTGTGTGTGTGGAGGTTGCAGGTTTTACTTAAAGATAATAATCATGTCCAGATTTAGTGATGTGCAGATACATTATGGGTCATCAGACAGAATTTGACTTGTCACTGTGGGAGGGTTATCAATGCAGCCGTGAGGGGGGGCACAAACCAGTGTCTCTCCCTCACGCCGGTCCCAAGCCCGGATAAATGCAGAGGGTTGCGTCAGGAAGGGCATCCGGCGTAAAACAAATGCCAAATAAACTATGCGAATCACAAGAAAGAATGACATACCGGATCGGTCGAGGCCCGGGTTAACAACGACCGCCATCAGTGCCGTCAACCAACAGGGTGCTGATGGAAATTGGACTACTGTTGGTCGAAGACGTCGAAGAAGGAGAGGCGGGAGGCGTGTCCGTTGCCAGAGAGAGAAGAGGAAAGGCATGAGTCTAGGACTGAAAGTAGGGACTTTGAATGTTGGAACTATGACAGGAAAAGGTAGAGAGCTGGCTGACATGATGCAGAGGAGGAAGGTGGACATACTGTGTGTTCAGGAGACCAGGTGGAAAGGTCGCAAGGCTAGAAGCATAGGAGCAGGGTTTAAGCTGTTTTATCACAGTGTGGATGGGAAGAGAAATGCAGTCGGAGTCATCTTGAAGGAGGAGTTTGTCAGGAATGTTCTAGAAGTGAAAAGAGTGTCAGACAGAGTGATGAGTCTCAAGTTAGAAATTAAAGGTGTGATGGTCAATGTTGTTAGTGCTTATGCCCCACAGACAGGATGTGAGCGAGAAGAGAAGGAGAGATTCTGGAGGGAGTTAGATGAAGTGATGCAGAGTACCCCCAGAGGTGAAAGAGTGGTCATTGGGGCAGACTTCAATGGACATGTTGGTGCAGGAAACAGAGGGGACGAGGAAGTGATGGGTAGGTTTGGTATCCAGGACAGGAACGTAGAAGGACAGATGTTGGTAGATTTTGCAAAAGGATGGAAATGGCTGTGGTGAATACTTTCTTCCAGAAGAGAGAGGAGCATAGGGTGACTTATAAAAGTGGAGGTAGGAGCACACAGGTAGACTACATCTTGTGCAGGCGATGTAATTTAAAGGAAGTCAGTGACTGCAAAGTAGTAGCGGGTGAGAGTGTTGCCAAACAGCATAGGATGGCGGTGTGCAGGATGATGCTGATGGTGAGGAAGGTGAAGAAGGCAAAGGCAGAGCAGAAGACAAAGTGGTGGAAGTTGAAAAAGGAAGAGTGTCGGGTTGTCTTCAAGGAGGAGTTGAAACAGGCTTTGGGTGGTCAGGAAGTGCTTCCAGATGACTGGACAACTACAGCTAATGTGATCAGGGAGACAGGTAGGAGAATACTTGGTGTGTCATCTGGAAGGAAAGTAGATAAGGAGACTTGGTGGTGGAATGAGGAAGTGCAGGAGTGTGTACAAAGGAAGAGATTAGCTAAGAAGAAGTGGGACATTGAGAAAACCGAAGAGAGTAAACAGGAGTACAGGGAGACACAGCGTAAGGCAAAGGTAGCAGTGTCAAAGGCCAAACAGAGCGCGTTTGATGACTTGTATGCTCGGTTGGAAAGTAAGGAGGGAGAAAATGATTTATACAGATTGGCACAACAGAGAAATAGAGATGGGAAGGACGTGCAGCAAGTTAGATTGATAAAGGACAGAGAGGGAAATGTATTGACTGATGACAGAGGGTGTGCTGGGAAGATGGAAAGAGTACTTTGAAGAGCTGATGAATGAGGAAAATGAGAGAGAAAAAAGAGTAGAAGAGGTGACTGTTGAGGACCAGGAAGTAGCAAAGATTAGTAAGGGTGAAGTGAGGAGGGCATTGAAGAGGATGAAGAATGGAAAGGCAGTTGGTCCTGTTGACATACCTGTGGAGGTATGGAAGTGTCTAGGAGAGGTAGCAGTAGATTTTCTGACAAGAACATTTAACAAGGTCTTAGAGAGTGAGAGGATGCCAGAGGAATGGAGGAGAAGTGTGCTGGTGCCCATTTTTAAGAACAAGGGAGACGTGCAGAGTTGTGGCAACTACAGAGGGATAAAGTTGATGAGCCATACGATGAAGTTATGGGAAAAAATAGTGGAAGCTAGACTAAGGGCAGAGGTCAGCATTTGTGAACAACAGTTTGGTTTCATGCCAAGAAAGAGCACCACAGATGCAGTGTTTGCCTTGAGGATGTTAATGGAGAAGTACAGAGAAGCTCAGAGGGAGCTGCATTGTGCCTTTGTGGATCTGGAGAAAGCATATGACAGGGTGCCGAGAGAAGAACTGTGGTATTGCATGAGGAAATCTGGAGTGGCAGAGAAGTATGTTAGAGTGGTGCAGGACATGTATGAGCGATGTAAGACAGTGGTGAGGTGTGCTGTCGGTGTGACAGAAGAGTTCAAGGTGGAGGTGGGACTGCATCAAGGGTCAGCTCTCAGCCCCTTCTTGTTTGCTATGGTGATGGACAGGCTGACAGACGAGGTTAGACAAGAATCCCCATGGACTTTGATGTTTGCAGATGACCTTGTGATCTGTAGTGAGAGCAGAGAACAAGTGCAGGAAAATCTAGAGAGATGGAGGTATGCCCTGGAAAGGAGGGGAATGAGGATTAGCCTCAGTAAGACAGAATACATGTGCATGAATGACAAGGACCCAAGAGGAACGGTGAGGTTACAGGGAGCCGAGAGAAAGAAGGTGGAGGATTTTAAGTACTTAGGCTCAACAATCCAGAGCAATGGAGAGTGTGGAAAAGAGGTCAAGAAGCGTGTGCAGGCAGGTTGGAATGGTTGGAGAAAAGTGTCCGGTGTGATGTGTGATAGGAGGGTATCGGCAAGAATGAAAGGAAAAGTGTACAAGACGGTGTTGAGGCCAACAATTTTGTATGGTTTAGAAACAGTGGCCCTGGGGAAAAGACAGGAGGCAGAGCTGGAGGTAGCAGAGATGAAAATGTTGAGGTTCTCTTTGGGAGTAACGAAGATGGATAGGATTAGGAATGAGCACATCAGAGAGACAGCACATGTAAGACGTTTTGGAGACAAAGTCAGAGAGGCTAGATTGAGATGGTTTGGACATGTACAGAGGAGGGATAGTGAGTATATTGGTAATAGGATGCTGAGGCTGGAACTACCAGGCAAAAGGCCTAGAGGAAGACCAAAGAGACGATTCATGGATGTGGTGAAGGAGGACATTAAGGTCGTTGGTGTAAGAGAAGAAGATGCAAAGGATAGGGTGAGATGGAGGCAGATGATTCGCTGTGGCGACCCCTGAAGGGAAAAGCCGAAAGGAAAAGAAGAAGAAGAAGAAGACTGTGGGAGGGTTATCAAAGGCGGGCCATGTTTCACACTGTCTATGGTGTGAGGCATGTAAAAGAACCATTGCTGACTTCCGTAAAGAGTCAGCGTGTTTCTGACCCCTGCGAAAGGGTTGTGACAGGAAGGGCATCTGACATAAAAACCTATGCCAAATCAAATGTGCGCATCAGATGATTCACTGTGGCGACTCCCGAGAAAGGGAAAAAGCCGAAAGGAAAAGAAGAAAATTGTGGGAATAGAAAGAGACTTTTCTTCTTTTCCTAAAATAAACTCCTCTCTCACTGTGTAAGATTCTAATATTTAGATCTGTTCCTGTGTGTTTACGACCAGGAGCTCGAACAAAAAGTCATCACTCTGATAAAGAACGAGCTGAAGAGGTTCAGGAAGCTCATGAGTCCAGATTACCCAGAATGCACTGAGAGGGAGGTGGAGGATGAGGAGGATGTACACAGTGTCAGAGACGAAGCGCTGAAGATCACACTGCACGTCCTGAAGAACATGAATCATACAGATCTCGCTAACACACTGCACTACAGTAAGAGCTCTGAGTCCTGAATTTATTCCATCAGGTTCACTTCAGAGAGGAAATTGTTTCCGATCCAAACACTTTCAGTTTGAAGTTTGATTTTAGTATCATGAACATCTGGTGCTTTTCTGCTCTGTTGGTGCTCCAGCTTGTGGTTCCTCTGTACGATGGTGCTGTTCCTTCAATAATATTTACTCCATGAATCAGGGATAAACAGCAGCATTGGAAAGAATTTTACATTTGATATTGTGTTGAGTGATTTTAAATTAAAACATGTTCTTACTTTGTTTATTAGAGTCTGTGGCCTCTGTGTGTCAGTTAAAGTTGAAATCCAACCTGAGAGAGAAGTTTAAAAGAATTAATGAAGGAGTCTCACAGCATGGAAGCTCAACACTTCTGAATGAAATCTATACAGAGCTATACATCACAGAGGGTTGGAGTGGAGATGTCAATAACGAACATGAGGTGAGACAGATTGAGACAGCGTCCAGGGGAGCAGTGACACAGGAGAAACCCATCAAATGTAACGATCTCTTTAAAGACACGTCCATCAGAAGTGTGCTGACTGAAGGAGTTGCTGGAATTGGTAAAACCGTCTCTGTGCAGAAGTTCATTCTGGACTGGACTGAAGGAAATGCAAATCATGACGTCACCTTCATGTTTCCACTTCCCTTCAGAGAGCTGAATCTGATGAAGGACAAACATCTCAGTCTGATAAACCTTCTTCATCATTTTTTCCCAGAAATGAGAAAACTACAATTAATAGACTGTGACTCCTACAAAATAGTTCTGATCTTTGATGGTCTGGATGAATGTCGACTTCCTCTAAATTTCCAGAAGAACAGGATTTTGTATGATGAGACAGAATCTGCGTCAGTGGATGTGCTGTTGACAAATCTCATCAAGGGGAATCTGCTTCCTTCTGCTCTCCTCTGGATCACCTCTCGACCAGGAGCAGTCAATCAGATCCCTCCTGAGTGTGTAGACCAGGTAACAGAGGTACGAGGCTTCAATGACCCTCAGAAAGACGAGTACTTCAGGAAGAGGATCATTGATCAGAGCCTGGCCATCAAAATCATCTCACACATGAAGTCTTTAAGAAGCCTATACATCATGTGCCACATCCCCATCTTCTGCTGGATTTCAACAACTGTTCTGGAGAGAATGTTGGGCGGAGCAGAGAGTGGCGAGATCCCCAAGACTCTGACTCAAATGTTCACTCACTTCCTGGTTTTTCAGATCAAACACAAGGACCAAAAGTACCATCAGAAACATGACCCTGATCCTCAGGAGACCAGAGAGAGCATCCTGGCACTGGGAAAACTGGCTTTCCAGCAGCTGGAGAAAGGAAACCTGATCTTCTATGAGGAAGACCTGAGAGAGTGTGGCATTGATGAGAGAGAAGCGTCCGTGCACTCAGGAGTGTGCACCCAAATCTTCAGAGAGGAGTTTGGGCTTCACCTGGGAAAGGTGTTCAGCTTTGTGCATCTCAGTGTTCAGGAGTTTCTGGCTGCTTTATACGTGTTTCTCACCTTCGTCATTGAAAAGAGAAATAAACTCATGGAGCAAAATACTGGAGTTTTAAATCCAAGCATGTGTGATTTCCTGAAGAGTGCAGTGGACAATGCCTTAGAGAGTGAGAATGGACACCTGGACCTGTTTCTCCGCTTCCTCCTGGGTCTCTCACTGGATTCCAATCAGACTGTCTTACAAGGCGTAATACCACCAACAGGAAGTAGATCTCGCAGCCAACAGGAAACAGTGGAGTACATCAAGGAGAAGATCAGGGAGAATCCATCTCCAGAGAAATCCATCAATTTGTTCCACTGTCTGAATGAACTGAATGATGATTCTCTCGTACAGGAAGTCCAAACTTACCTGAACAGAGGAGGTGAGCATCGTCTCGGGGGAATCAGACTCTCTCCTGCTCAGTGGTCGGCTCTGGTGTTTGTGTTGCTGAACTCAGAACAGGAACTGGATGAGTTTGATTTGAGGAAATTTGACCCGTCAGAGAAATGCTTTCTGAATCTGCTGCCGGTGGTCAACGCCTCCAGGAAAGCTGTGTGAGTATTTTATTTATAAATGTTTTACTGTGAGGTTTATTATTTTAATGTAACACTGAACTGCACTGTTGGGCTGAAAGTTTATTATTAGTGACTCGAATCATCTTTAATTAAACTTCTGGTACTTTTACTGATGATTGTTTCACTTTTTACACCAAAACATTACATGTCCTCTGAGGGACACCTGAGAGAGAAGAAGGAATCTTTCACACCTGCCTTGTCGGGTTTGGACTGATCGGATTTTCTATTTAGTTTGGATTGGATGTGAGCACTCCACCTGTATTCAGGTTAAAAACAATCAACTTAAGCGGTGTGTGTAAAATCGGAGGTGACAAGGAGACAGATGAGTAACTGCACGAGCACAAAGAACAATACACACCAGCTGTTTTAGTTTCTCTCTCAAGTTCCACGTAGAACTAAATGTAGAGTACGACGAGTCTTGAGATCAGAGTCTAGTGTGCCTGTGTAGCTGCTCGTTCTCACACGTGTGTGTGACGTACAGGAGTTGATAGGTAAGGCAAAGTCTTCTTCTTCTTCTTCTTCTTCTTTTCCTTTCAGTTGTTCCCTTCAGGGGTTGCCACATTTTTCTCATTCATCAGCTCTTCAAAGTACTATTTCCATCCTCAAATTACATCGCCTACACAAGATGTAGTCTACCTGTGTGCTCCTACCTCCACTTTCATAAATCACCCTATGCTCCTCTCTCTTCTGGAAGAAAGTCTTCTTCTTCTTCTTCTTTTACTTTCGGCTGCTCCCTTCAGGGGTCGCCACAGCAAATCATCCGCCTCCACCTCACCCTGTCCTCCGCATCTTCTTTTCTGACTCCAACGACCTTCATGTCTTCCTTCACCACATCCATAAATCTCTTCTTCGGTCTTCCTCGAGGCCTTCTGCCTGGTAGTTCCAACCTCAGCATCCTACTGCCAATATACTCACTATCCCTCCTCTGTACATGTCCAAACCATCTCAATCTAGCCTCTCTGACTTTGTCTCCAAAACATTTTACGTGGGCTGTCTTTCTGATATACTCATTTCTAATCCTATCCATCCTCGTTACTCCCAGGGAGAACCTCAACATTTTCATCTCCGCTACCTCCAGCTCTGCCTCCTGCCTTTTCCTCAGCGCCACTGTTTCTAAGCCATACAACATCGCTGGCCTTACCACCATCTTGTACATGTTTCCCTTCATTCTTGCTGACACTCTCCTGTCGCACATCACACCGGATACTTTTCTCCAACCATTCCAGCCTGCCTGCACACGCTTCTTCAACTCTTTTCCACACTCTCCATTGCTCTGGATTGTTGAGCCTAAGTACTTAAAATCCTCCACCTTTCTTATCTCTGCTCCCTGTAACATCACCGTTCCTCCTGGGTCCTTCTCATTCACACACATGTATTCTGATTTTCTGAGGCTAACCTTCATTCCTCTCCTTTCCAGGGCATACCTCTACCTCTCTAGATTTTCCTGCACTTGTTCTCTGCTCTCACTACAGATCACGATGTCATCTGCAAACATCATAGTCCATGGAGATTCTTGTCTCACCTCGTCTGTCAGCCTGTCCATCACCATAGCAAACAAGAAGGGGCTCAGAGCTGACCCTTGATGCAGTCCCACCTCCACCTTGAATTCGTCGGTCACACCGCCAGCACACCTCACCACTGTCTTACATCTCTCATACATGTCCTGCACCACTCTAACATACTTCTCTGCCACTCCAGACTTCCTCATGCAATACCACAGTTCTTCTCTTGGCACCCTGTCATATGCTTTTTCCAGATCCACAAAGGCACAATGTTGCTCCCTCTGACCTTCTCTGTACTTCTCTATTAACGTCCTCAAAGCAAACATTGCATCTGTGG
This sequence comes from Plotosus lineatus, assembly GCA_024760905.1. NCBI lineage: Eukaryota > Metazoa > Chordata > Actinopteri > Siluriformes > Plotosidae > Plotosus > Plotosus lineatus. Next base: position 62,597,360 of record CM045730.1, on the reverse strand, counting down.
TGCTCTTTCTTGGCATGAAACCAAACTGTTGTTCACAAATGCTGACCTCTGCCCTTAGTCTAGCTTCCACTATTCTTTCCCACAACTTCATCGTATGGCTCATCAACTTTATCCCTCTGTAGTTGCTGCAACTCTGCACGTCTCCCTTGTTCTTAAAAATGGGCACCAGCACACTTCTCCTCCACTCCTCCGGCATCTGCTCACTCTCTAGGACCTTGTTGAATGTTCTTGTCAGAAAATCTACTGCTACCTCTCCTAGACACTTCCATACCTCCACAGGTATATCATCAGGACCAACTGCCTTTCCATTCTTCATCCTCTTCAATGCCCTTCTCACTTCACCCTTACTGATCTTTGCTACATCCTGCTCCTCAATGGTTACCTCTTCTACTCTTTTTTCTCTCTCATTTTCCTCATTCATCAGCTCTTCAAAGTACTTCTTTCCATCTTCCCAGCACACTTCTGTCATCAGTCAATACAGTTCCCTCTCTGTCCTTTATCAATCTAACTTGCTGCACGTCCTTCCCATCTCTATTTCTCTGCTGTGCCAACCTGTATAGATCATTTTCTCCCTCTTTACTATCCAACCTATCATACAACTCATCATACGCCCTCTGTTTGGCCTTAGCCACTGCTTCTTTCGCCTTACGCTGTGTCTCCCTGTACTCCTGTTTACTCTCTTCGGTCCTCTCAATGTCCCACTTCTTCTTGGCTAACCTCTTCCTTGTACACAAGAAGAAAGTATTCACCAGAACCATTTTCATCCTTTTTGCAAAATCAATCAACATCTGTCCTTCTGTTTTCCTGTCCTGGATACCAAACCTGCCCATCACTTCCTCGTTCCCTCTGTTGCCTGCACCAACATGTCCATTGAAGTTTGCACCAATGACCACTCTTTCACCTCTGGGGTTACTCTGCATCACTTTATCTAACTCACTCCAGAATCTCTCCTTCTCTTCTAGCTCACATCCTGCCTGTGGGGCATAAGCACTAACAACATTGACCATCACACCTTCAATTTCTAACTTGAGACTCATTACTCTGGCTGACACTCTTTTCACTTCTAGAACATTCCTGACAAACCCCTCCTACAAGATGACTCCGACTCCATTTCTCTTCCCATCCACACCATGATAAAACGGCTTAAACCCTGCTCCTAAGCTTGTAGCCTTGCTACCTTTCCACTTGGTCTCCTGAACACACAGTATGTCCACCTTCCTCCTCTGCATCATGTCAGCCAGCTCTCTAGCTTTTTCGTTCATAGTTCCAACATTCAAAGTCCCTAATCTCACCCATTTCCTCTTCTCTCTCTGCCTCCCGCCTTTCCTTCTTCGACCAACAGTAGTCCAATTTCCACCAGCACCCTGTTGGTTAACAGCACTGTTGGCGGTCGTTGTTAACCCGGGCCTCGAGCGATCCGGTATGAATTTCGTTTTGATCATTTGCATGAGAAATGTGACAGAAGTTTTACGCCGGATGCCCTTCCTGTCGCAACCCTCTGCATTTCTCTGGGCTTGGGACCGGCATGAGGGGGAGACACTGGTTTGTGTCTGGAGGTCAGATGCCCCCACTTACCACAACCCTGTCGGATAACCAACGCCCCCACACACACAGGCACCTCTCTCTCTTTCTCCCTTGCTCTGAGACAAAACTACTGAACACACTTCAGTTCACTCGCTGCCTCATCATTGAGAAGCGGGGATTTGAGGCAGTCGGTCTCTGCATTAAAAAGGTCGATGAGAAAAGCGATCTGTGGTCTTTTCTGCTGCAGGTCCTTCAACCATTAAGTGAAGTCCTTCTGCAGTTGTGCAAGCGTGGTCATGTCTTGAGCGAAATTCATTTTAACGCCAGCCCTCCACTCCGCGCTGCGCGATGAAGGAAAATGGGATAGATTTCCATTTTGAATGTGCACTTTGAAAAGCTTTACCTTGTTAGCAAAGGAGAATACACTGTGTACATCTTGTGCCAGATCAGGAAGTGTTTTTAATTTCCCTTGCAGGTCCAAGTTTAGTTTATCCCAAAAAAATTTTTGAAAGCATGTCCACTAAAAAAGCCAAATCCATCAGCCATTTGGGGTCTGAGAGCAAAGGATCACTTTTGTTCTTTTCTGCCATTAACAATTTTACCGCTTCCAAAAGCTCCACAAAGCGTGAAACCACTTTACCCCTCGAGGGCCATCTGACAGCGCAGTGCAGCGGCAGGTCACCAGGCAAGTCTGTGTCAAGTTCAACAATGAGATTTTTGAACTGACGGTGAGTAAGGGCGTGCGTACGGATGTAGTTCACAATCTCCATCACAGGTTTCATGATGTCGTCTAAATTCAGTGTTTTTGACACGAGTTGCTCCCGGTGGATGATGCAGTGAAAATTCCAAAATTTGGGGAAGACGTCGTCACCCTTGCAAAGGCCCACAAGGCCGTTCACAGAACCAATCATCTCTGGCGCTCCCTCCGTTGCAGTGAGTTTTTCTGAAGACAAATTTGCATTTTTGAATACTTCAATCATTGCTCCATTTACACAAATGTCCCGAGTTCTGTCTTTTCATGATGCTATCTCGAGAAGTTCTTCTTTAACCACGCAGTCATCAGAAACATCTGCACAAATATTGCCAACTGTGGTTTGTCCTGTATGTCACATGACTCGTTTAATGCGACACTAAAATAAGCACATGCGTCCAGGTCTGCATGTAGATCCGATTCAAGCTCATTATTTATCTCTGATATTCTGGTTTCAACTGTATATCATGTCAGCTGGAGATCAGTGATGGAATCTTTGAGTTTTTTATTATCTGGAGCCAAAGTTTCAATTAAATTCATAAAACACTTTTTTAAAAACTCGCCTTCAATGTATGTTTTTTTTCCAGCATGGGCAATGTTCCACGCCACTTTATAGGATGCGTCACAGCTTCCCCATGCTTGGTCAATGGCTGAAACATTTGTGACTGTCTTTTTACTTGGCTTTTCAAGGTGCTCAAGTTTTTCTTGCGTAGTTCAGTACCTTTGGGGAATTCCGTGTCAATATTAGCATGGCGTGTGCTGCAATGACGCTGAAGCTTTGAAGCCTTGAAATGTGATATCGTGGTACTACAGAATAAACAGAGCGATTTGCCATTTCGTTCAAAAAAAAAAAGTAAGCATCTTCCCATTCTCCCAAAAATGTCCTGTGTTCATCTTCATATTTTCGTTTAGATTTGCATTTTGCCATTTTGCCAAAAAAAAATGTTGACTTAATTTTCCAGCATTCGACGTCATCTGCGCAGATGATTTGGCGGTCACTTACGTATCAGACACGGCATAAAAAACACACAATCGGTCAAAATTATTTGAAAATATTATTTATTTGTTTTTAATAACCTCTAATGGATTTAAGTGTGTTTTAAGATTAAAAAAAAAAAAAACCCCAAAATGAAACATGTAACGAGGCAAAGAGCCACAGTATTTAGAAATATGAGAAGAGGCAAAGAGCCACATTCTTATTGATCAAGATCCACATGCGGCTCACGAGCCGCGTGGTCGCCACCACAATCTATATAAATAGATCAATCTACTGCTCATAGGGTGACAGGTCTGATGAGGATGAGTGAATGTTTGTTTCTATCACACTGAGTATGTTCCAGTCTATGAGGACATCAGCAGGTATTTGTAGAGCCAGTTCAGTGCAGACTTGAAAAGTTCAAGTGAGGCGAGGACCGTGTGTGCATGATGTGGTGCTGTAAAGCTACACTTCTGTTATTTTACAATAATATTATATCTTAAATCTTTGTGTATAATGGAATTAAAATGCTGTTAGTATGTCAAATTATTTCAAAATAAGTATTTAAAAATTTCCCTGTGGGAGGGAGGACACCCCGCCCACACCTCCCTGCACTCCACACACCTTGGGCCTATGGCCCAAGGCGCTGAAACACGCCATCTCGATGGCTTCATCGACTCGTTCGGTTGCCGAAGCAGCCTCATAGCACACCCACTTATTTTTTTTTTTTACCACTCCAGCACTAGTTCTGTCCCATGATAAACTTTTGATGTATTCTGGCTGTGTTTATGTGTTTGAGATCAGTGTTGTGATATTTCATCATTTCTCTTCCAGTCTGTGTCGGTGTAATCTGACAGAAGAAAGTTGTAGAGCTCTGTCCTCAGTTCTCAGTTCAACCTCCTCCAGACTGAGAGAACTGGACCTGACAGGAAATAAAGAGATTCAGGATTCAGGAGTGAAGCTGCTCTCTGCTGGACTGAAGAATCCACACTGTACACTGGAGACACTGAGGTACACACACTCACACACACTCTCACACACACACACACACACACACACACACACACACACACACACACACACACACACACACACACACATCACATTCATAGCTGCCAACTAGTACGTAAAAAATGTACTTAGTTCACTTTCTTGACTTTGAGTACGGAAAGATGTATTTGCGTAATAAGTCTCGCTATTTCACGGAAAATAGAGCAATTTATATATTTTTCTATAAATGCACTACACAGGTGATGAAGAACCAGATTTATTCCCCCTGTGTTGTGCACTATAAGCCCTCCAGTCTCTCTTTCTCTGTCTCCCTCTCTCTCTCTGTTTCCCTCCTCTCCCTCCCTTCTCTCTCTCTCTCTCTCTCTCTCTCTCTCTCTCTCTCTCTCTCTCTCTCTCTCTCTCTCTCTGTCTCCCCCTCTCTCTCGGTCTCTCTCTCTTTTTCTGCCGCTCTCCCTCTCTCTCTCTCTCTGATGAAAGTTGATGATCAGGCCGTTGTTCTCTGTTCAGCTGCTGATAGTTTAATATCACACACAGCAGATGAGAGAAACTAAATGGATCCTCGGTATGATGATTTTAATGAGATGTTAATGAGAATAATCAGGTGATATTATATCCTCATGTGATTCTGAATAATAAAATCATTTTACACACACATCATCTTTAAAAGAAATCTTAAACCAGGATAAAAATCCGGTGATGAAGGGCGTGGCATTGTGTCTCTGCAGGTTGGAGGATTGTGGTGTCTCAGGTGAAGGTTGTGCTGCTCTGACTTCAGCTCTGAGATCAAACCCCTCACACCTGAGAGAACTGAACCTGTCCAAGAATAAATTCGGAGATTCAGGAGTGAAGATTCTCTCTGCTGTACTGAAGGATCCTCGCTGTAAACTGGAGATACTGAGGTAAGATCATCTCTCTGAGAGTCACATGACCTGCTCCTCAGTACGACCCCATTCTCTAATAGTGAGGCTGAAGCAAAAGGTTTAGGTTCATCATGAATGTCCTGAGGAGGAAGATTGTTTCTTTCACTGCACACTGATGATTCGTCACGGAGTCAGAGAAACTAAATGTGTGTGACCCGCAGGCTTTAAAACATCACTGAAATAATCATGAGATCAAAAATAAAACATGGAAAATTCAAATGTGAGGAAAATTCTGTTGGACTCAAATGTGAACCAAAACTGAGTAAAACGAGTCCTCTGCTGGTTTCGTACTGTGATCCAGATCTGTGATACAAAAGCAAGTTTCACGTTGCGCTTGACTTGGATTTAAGTGAGCGGGACTTGAGCAGATCCTCAGTCTCACTCTCTCGTCCCGGTCTATCTGAGTCCAGTGGCACGACATAGTCGAGAAGGCTGGAGATAGGTCGGGGTGCAGTGGATGGCCAGCAGTGTCCTGTATGTGTCCCTGTGCCCTGACTGGGCTCCACGACATTTTTCTGGGTCCACCTTATCCACCGAACCAATCTGGTAATTTCTTCCACACAGTCAGCCGGACCCAGTCTTCACATGCGTAGGTAGACCGGACTTCTTGTGGCATGAACACATGACAGTGGAAACTCGTGGTGGCTGGGATGCCGAACCCCATCACAGGTCCCAAAGACCTGCCCACTGCCCTACACACACACACACACACACACACACACACACACACACACACACACACACACACACACACACACACACACACACACACAAAAAAAAAAATTACCAGTGACCTGATAAAACCGATGGGCAAACAAAATCATTTCAAAATCGTTAAGATCAGTCTCATAATCCCCTCTACAAATCTATAATACTCTGCAGACAGTCCTATAGAACTCTGACAGAAGTACCAGCCGAGTGTTTACCTTCAGAGCTGTGATGCCTGTGTGACACCACAAACAAACAAAACTACAAAAGATTTACAGTCGATTTTCCTCCTCACTCTTAGTACCGGTATCATTTTAGAACTTCTCATTCTGACTTACCTTTCCACAAGAGGATCAATAAAATTATTCAATATAGAGATGCTGTTTTCACATTCTAAAGCTTTGAGCTTATCCTGGAACAAAAAAAAAACCCCAACCACTCTTTCAACCATGTATCAATCATCAAATAGTACCAAGCGATAAGGCTTCAGAACCCTCAACTCGACCTTCGGGTTCTCCTTAGAACCATAGTCCCTGATTTACAAAGGAACCCCAGTCATGATATTTTATTCAAGTAACAGGAATTTTACTCAGTGGAACCACAGCTTCTGGAGAGAGGAATCGTGTTCTCCATGCTGTATCCAGCCGAGCTCAGGATTAAACACGACGGGAAGGAAAGAGTCTTTAAGCATCCTGAAGAAGTGGCTGCCTTCCTGGATAAAATGTCACAGCTCCCATCATCTCCCTGTATGATCCCTGCTGACTGAGTGTTTCCCTCATATCACACAACACGTGCTGCCGTGGCCTCCTACTGGACTTCTCTGAAGATTTCAGGTCTGACTTTAAGTGGAGCGGCTGAGCATCAAACCCAATAATGTCCCACTGAGACCGGCACAACCGTCCCCTTATTTTCTTCTGTCTCCTCCTTCTTTTTGTTGGGAATAGATCTGCCGTATGTTGGTGAATGTGCTGTATGGTTATTCTAGAACATAATCTGGAGGTTAATGCTCTCTGGACTGTGGATAATTTCTCTTTGTGAGGCCTAAACATTGATGATGGATCCCAAGCTCACGGGGGACTTCATACGTTTTCTTGATGCGAGCTGCGTTCCGGCGGTTGAGATGTGATAGAGATTCAAGGTTTGAAAGGAGTTTAATAGCTGTTCCAGTATCTTCCTCTATTTGAATCGGGAGCTTCGCTCACACCCCTGATGGCTGTAATAGACCAGAGTCTGATCCCTATGGCTACTTATTATCTTTGTTTTTATCCCTTATATATAGTTCTGTGTTAAATGTGAGCAAAGCAGAGTTTTTATTTCATTTTAATGTTGTGTATTTCAGTCGAACTGCAGGGAGATCGAACTATTCTTATTCTTCTCATCCACATGCAGTCATGATGGTCTCTTTAGGACAGGACGGCCAGTGACAGACCTACACTTAAAATGTGCAGTTGGAATGTGGGGGTTTTACACAGTTACACAACCATCGTTGTGATTATTGAATTTTTACTTTCCCCAGTACAGTACACTGAGTTTATCCTGCAGGTTTTTTCCGTGTTTGCTGATTGGATTGGTGAGAATCTCATAGCCAGAAATTTTAACTGATACTTTTCCTCAGTGATGGATAAATCGCCTCCAGTACAGAATTAAATGTCTCGGAGGGCTCAGACTTTATCAGATACCTGCAGTGAGCTTAATTTAGTAGATCCGCAGCATGTTTACATCCTAAAGATAAAACATTTCCCTTTTATTCTGGTGAACATCACTCGAACTTCACTTACCCCGAAAATCTCATTCAGTAATGTGGAGGACTGCAGTATTGGATACATTATTATATGTTACACAATTTCCTCTGGGATCAATAAAGGGTTCTGGTTCTGATTCTGATATCAGATCACACACCCATTTATATTACCTTCAATAATGTGAACCCCGGGTGTGAGAACCGACCTTGGAGATCCAGAGCATTTCTGAACCATGAGCCCAATTTTGGAAGTTTTCTCAAAGTGCAGTTGGACTATTTTTAAAAAGAGAATCGGACTCCTGATGTTTCCTCTGGGCTGCTGTGGGATACGATGAAAGCCTGCGTTCCAGGGGAAAATATCTTCAAAGTAATTACTAACACCTTTAAGACATTTTAGAAACAGTTCGATACTCCACAGTTCAGTCTCTCTCTCTCTCTCGCTCTCTCTTTCTCTGTCTCGCTCTCTCTCTCTCTGTCTGATTAAAGTTGATGATCCGGCTGTTGTTCTCTGTTCAGCTTCAGCTAATTGATAGTTTAGTATCACACACAGCAGATGAGAGAAACTAAATGGATCCTCAGTGTGATGATTTTAATGAGATGTTAATTAGAATAATCAGGTGATATTAAATCCTCATGTGATTCTGAATAATAAAATCATTTCACACACATCATCTTTAAATTAAATCTTAAACAAAGATAAAAAATCTGGTGATAAAGGGCATGGTATTGTGTCTCTGCAGGTTGTGCAGTTGTCGTGTTTCAGGTGAAGGTTGTGCTGCTCTGACTTCAGCTCTGAGATCAAACCCCTCACACCTGAGAGAACTGAACCTGTTCTGGAATAAACTTAGAAATTCAGGAGTGAAGATTCTCTCTGCTGTCCTGGAGGATCCTCTCTGTAAACTGGAGATACTGGGGTAAGATAATTTCTCAGAGTCACATGACCTGCTCCTCAGTATGACCCCATTCTCTAATAGTGAGGCTGAAGCAGAAGGTTTAGGTTCATCACTGTCCCAAAACCACTGAGTCCGACTCTGTTCTATACGATACACACAGAGTCTGATTCCTGAGTGCCTGATGTTCTCCTGAAAGATCTGTTCATGTGATGCTGATTAAAAAAGGCCGAGTGTGTGTGTTACTTCGCCGACAATAAGTTAACTGTCTCCAACCAAGGAAAAGTCAGTGCTGTTGCTCCTCTGCCTGAGATCGAGACGTCCTGCAAAGATCACAGCAAGACTACAGCGAGTACTGAAGGAGGTAAAAGAGAAACAAAGGAGAAGAACAAAAGATCTGCATAAATCTTCCACCTCACTGAAGTCTATGTTCATGTGTCCACTTTCAGAAAAAACCCTGAACAATAATGTTATGAATGGAAGAAACTTCACAGAGGAAACCCCTGCTCTCCAATAAACACTGTGGTATTGTGTCTACAGGTTGGAGCGTTGTGGTGTTTCAGATGAAGGTTGTGCTGCTCTGACTTCAGCTCTGAGATCAAACCCCTCACACCTGAGAGAACTGAACCTGTCCTGTAATAAACTTAAAACTTCAGGAGTGAAGATGCTCTCTGCTGTACTGGAGGATCCTCGCTGTAAACTGGAGATACTGGGGTAAGATAATCTCTCCTGAGAGTCACATGACCTGCTCCTCAGTATGAACCCATTCTCTTAGAGTGAGGCTGAAGCAAAAGGTTCATCATCGCTGTCCCAACACCATGGAGTCCGACTCTGTTCTATACGATACACACGGAGTCTGATTCTTGAGAGTCTGATGTTCTCCTGAAAGATCTGTTAATGTAATGCTGATTAAAAAAGTCCTTGTGTGTGTTACTTTGCCGACAATAAGATAAACTATCTCGAACCATGGAAAGTCAGTGCTGTTGCTCCTCTACAAGGAGGTAAAAGAGAAACAAAGGAGAAGAACAAAACACCTGCAGAAATCTTTCCACCTCACTGAAGTCTATGTTCATGTGTCCACTTACAGATAAAACCCTGAACAATAATGTCGTTAATGGAAGAAACTTCACAGAGGAAACCCCTGCTCTCCAATAAACACTGTGGCATTGTGTCTCTGCAGGTTGAACCGTTGTAGTGTTTCAGATGAAGGTTGTGCTGCTCTGACTTCAGCTCTGAGATCAAACCCCTCACACCTGAGAGAACTGAACCTGTATGGGAATAAAATAGGAGCCTCAGGAGTGAAGATGCTCTCAGAGCTTAAACATGATAAACATTACAATCTACAGACACTGAAGTGAGTAAAGAGCTTTATATAAATACTGAAATAATACAAGTGTAATTTTTGAACTTGATTCTCATTAGTTTGGAGTAATTTCTCTTTCGTTCCAATCAAGATTCCCAGGTTAGGAATGAAACCAGTTTTATAAAATGTCACGAAATTCTATTTCAGGAGATTTTTCACTCACACTCGGCTTTAATGCTGTTTTGTGATCAGTAAAGTGTTATTGAATGACGAATATAAACAGGAGATGATGACGTTCCTCTCAGAGCAGAGACGATTCCATGCTGTAGATCATCAAGTACCACAGTCCAGGTTGTGGTGATTAATTCTCGTGGTTTTCTTTTCTGTTCAGGGTGTGATGATGATCTGTGACGAGCTGGAGAGGAACTGTTTCCAGAGATCGGTGACCATCCTTACCTGACAGGATCGACATCTGAGGAGGTTCTGAAGCCACGAGGAGGCTCCAACCAGCCCATTTATCACTTTCTCATTTATTTCATTCATGTCCAAGTGATGTTCCACTAAATATCTGCTCTCTTCAATCATTTATTCATCAGATTACTGGAGGAAACAGATTGTTGTATAATATGGTTCTGATTGTTTCTATGATTTTTCTGTATTTATGTGATTAATACGTTTTGGATTGTAATGTGTTCCTCAGACATTCACACGTTTATCATCCTGGAGATGTTCTGCTGGAGATATAAATTATCGGGTAGATTCTGAAATCTATATATTACAATATTTAACACCCCCGTAGCCAGGATTTGGCGAACAGGGGTGCTCCTCTAACAACAAAAAGCAGGGTTATCTAAGAGATACAGTTACGTTTTGTGTGTGTGTGTGTGTGTGTGTGTGTGTGTATATATATATATATATATATATATATATATATATATATATATATATATATATATATATATATATATATATATATATATTATACACACACAGTGGGGCCAATAAGTATTGGGCAATGTAAAAATGTGCAAGTTGACCCATTTAAAAAGATAAGAAAGGTTTGTAATTTTGATCATAGGTGCACATCAAGCTTGAAAGACAGAATATTAAAAAAAAATCCAGGAAATCACATTGTATGATTTTTAAACAATTTATTTGTGAAAATGGGAGGCCAATAAGTATTGAGCAGCTAGAAAACAAACATTATTTCGCCCCCACTCGTTAACAGTATGAATGACACCTGTTTGAACTGATTAGATGCATAAGAGACACCTTCAAACCTGCACACACCTTCAAACTGTCAGACTGCAGTCTTCACCATGACCAAGACCAGAGAGCTTCCCAAAGACACCAGAGATAAAATTGTACAACTGCACAAAGCTGGGATGAGTTAAACTGCAATTGGTAAACAACTTTGTGAGAAAAGATCAACAGTTGGAAACATTATTAGAAAATGGAAGTACTAGTATAACATCACTGACAACCTCCCGAGGAGTGTCACTCCATGCAAGATCTCACCTTGTGGGGTTCAAAGGATCCTGAGAACAGTGAATAATCAGCCCAGAACTACACGGCAGGAACTGGTCAATGATTTGAAAACGGCAGGAACCACCGTCACAAAGATGACAATAACTAACACACTACGTCGTCATGAGATGAAATCCTGCATTGCCCGAAAGGTTCCCCTACTAAACACAAAACATGTAAAGGCCCATCTGAAATATGCTAAAGACCATCTGGACGATCCAGAGGAGGATTGGGAGAATATGATGTGGTCGGATGAGACCAAAATTGAACTTTTTGGTTTAAACAGCACTCTCCATGTTTGGAGGAAGATGAATGCTGAGTTGCATCCCAAGAACACCACACCTACTGTGAAGCATGGGGGTGGACACATCATGCTTTGGGGATGCTTTTCTGCAAAAGGGACAGGAAGACTGCACCGTATCTATGGCAACATGAATGGGGCCATGTATTGTGACATTTTGAGTAAAAACTTCCTTCCCTCGGTCAGAGCATTAAAGATGAAACATGGCTGGGTCTTCCAGCATGATAACGATCCAAAGCACACAGCCAAGAAAACCAAGGAGTGGCTCCGTAAAAAGCATATCAAGGTTCTGGAGTGGCCGAGCCAGTCTCCAGACCTCAACCCAATCGAAAACCTGTGGAGGGAGTTAAAACTTCGAGTTGCCAAGCGACAGCCCTCAAACATCATCGCTCTAGAGAAGATCTGTGCAGAGGAGTGGGCCAAAATACCAACTGGACCTGGTCAAGAACGACAGGAACCATTTCACCTCTGTCATTGCCAACTAAGGCCACATTACAAAGTATTAAAAGTAACTTTTGCTGGCTGCCCAATACTTATTGGCTTCCCATTTTCACAAATAAATTCTTTCTTCTTTTCCTTTCGGCTTTTCCCTTCAGGGGTCACCACAGCGAATCATCTGCCTCCATCTCACCCTATCCTCTGCATCTTTTTCTCTTACACCAACTGCCTTCATGTCCTCCTTCACCACATCCATGAATCAGCTCTTTGGTCTTCCTCTAGGCCTTCTGCCTGGTAGTTCCAACCAAAGCATCCTACTACCAATATACTCACTGTCCCTCCTCTGTCCATGTCCAAACCATCTCAATCTAGCCTCTCTGACTTTGTCTCCAAAACGTGTTACATGGGCAGTTCCTCAAATGTGCTCATTCCTGATCCTATCCATCCACGTTACTCCCAAAGAGAACCTCAACATTTTCACCTCTGCTACCTGTATATATACACACATACATATATAAGATAAGATAAGATACAGCTTTATTAATCTCACAATGGAGAAATTCACTGTTACAGGCTCTTGAGGTACCATCAGTAGGGGGTGCGAAATAATGCATATATGCATATACAATAATACATATACATACATACATACATACATACACACATACATATATATTATATATATATATATATAAATCAATAAAAAATAGATACATAAATAGTATAAAGTAATATACAATAAAAAAAGAAAAAGAAAAGAAAAACTTGGCAGACTGGCCTATTATTCAAGTGTACATGTATCTGAGGGCAGAGTAGATGGGTTGAATATATATATAATATACATAGAAATTATATATATATATACTAGTCCTTATCAAAAAATTAGCACATCATGAAAAGGTAGTCTAAACGAGTGATTAACCTAATCAACCAATTAACTCTAAACACCTGCAAAAGATTCCTGAGGCTTTTAAAAACTCCCAGCCTGGTTCATTACTCAAAACTGCAACCATGGGTAAGACTGCCGACCTGACTGCTGTCCAGAAGGCTATCATTGACACCCTCAAGCAAGAGGGTAAGACACAGAAAGAAATCTGTGAGCGAATAGGCTGTTCCCACAGTGCTGTATCAAGGCACCTCAGTGGGACGTCTGTGGGAAGGAAAAAGTGTGGCAGAAAACGCTGCACAACCAGAAGAGGTGACCGGACCCTGAGGAAGATTGTGGAGAAGGGCCGATTCCAGACCTTGGGGGGCCTCTGGAAGCAGTGGACTGGGCTACAGGTGCCGCATTCCCCAGGTCAAGTCACTTTTGAACCAGAAACAGCGGCAGAAGCGGCTGACCTGGGCTACAGAGAAGCAGCACTGGACTGTTGCTCAGTGGTCCACAGTACTTTTTTCGGATGAAAGCAAATTTTGCATGTCATTCGGAAATCAAGGTGCCAGAGTCTGGAGGAAGACTGGGGAGAAGGAAATGCCAAAATGCCTGAAGTCCAGTGTGAAGTACCCACAGTCAGTGATGGTCTGGGGTGCCATATCAGCTGCCGGTGTTGGTCCACTGTGTTTTATCAAGGGCAGGGTCAATGCAGCTAGCTATCAGGAGATTTTGGAGCACTTCATGCTTCCATCTGCTGAAAAGCTTTATGGAGATGAAGATTTTCATTTTTCAGCACGACCTGGCACCTGCTCACAGTGTGAAAACCACTGATAAATGGTTTACTGACCATGGTATTACTGTGCTCAATTGGCCTGCCAACTCTCCTGACCTGAACCCCATAGAGAATCTGTGGGATATTGTGAGGAGAAAGTTGAGAGACACCAGACCCAACACTGTGGATGAGCTTAAGGCCGCTATCGAAGCATCCTGGGCCTCCGTAACACCTCAGCAGTGCCACAGGCTGATCGCCTCCATGCCACGCCGCATTGAAGCAGTCATTTCTGCAAAAGGATTCCCGACCAAGTATTGAGTGCATAACTGAACATAATTATTTGAAGGTTGACTTTTTTTGGATTTAAAACACTTTTTTTTAATTGGTCGGATGAAATATGCTAATTTTTGAGATAGGAATTTTGGGTTTTCATGAGCTGTATGCCAAAATCTTCAGTATTAAAACAATAAAAGACCTGAAATATTTCAGTTGGTGTGCAATGAATCTAAAATAGACAAAAAGTTTAATTTTTATTAGTACATTACAGAAAATAATGAACTTTATCACAATATGCTAATTTTTTGAGGGCTAGTATATTACTAAGTTCGATCAGACACTTTTTGCACTGGAGGACAATAAACATGAAACTGTTGTTATTATTATTTATTAAATATAAAATATATGTATATATTTCACTTGGACTTTACTGGAAACATTAAAAATGTAACATGTTTAGTTCAGGGACATAGTAATAGTGTAACACCCAACACAACCAACAAAAGCATTCTTAAATGAATGCCCAACTGCATGTTAATCAGAACCAGTGTAGAATGTCAGAAAACCAGGAAATACAACTTGCTCGAGTGTGGTAATATTTTTCTCTCACAATCACATCTTATTAGTATTATTATTATTACTGTAGACCTAACTCATAAAAATATTACATTTAATATAAAATAATATAATATTATACACAGTGGCATTAATTTCGTAACTAAATGTGTACAGTCTGTTCCCAGGCCACCTATTATTTTCTGAACTTTTAATTACTACAGAAATTAAAATACTTATATTATATTTATAATGTGAAAAAAAGTAGTTTGTTTTATTATTATACTGTGAAAATTAAATTTATGAAAAAATAAATATCAAAAAACAAATATATGATATTTAATTATTTTTATATGATACCAATTTTGACTGAAAGCTACATGTATATTATTTTCATGCACCATCCAATAAATATCCCATCGTCCTTCATGTAAAGCATCACTCACCCCCCCTCACCCTTTTCCTTTCCACGAGCACTAAAATACAAATATACAGTATGAACCTTCTCTCATTCCTGTATAAACAGCACACTCAGTAGCTATCTCTACTTTTATGACTCTTATGCAAGGGGAGACAGTGAGAGCCCAACACTGCCAAGACTATTGGGGGAAAATACTGACTTGTACTTTGATATAAAATTTACATAAAGACACAGGCACACATTCATTCTCTCTCTCTCTCTCTCTCTCTCTCTCTCTCTCTCTCTCTCTCTCTCTCTCTGTCTCTGTCTCGCTCTCTCTCTCTCTGTCTCGCTCTCTCTCTCTCTGTCTCGCTCTCTCTCGGTCACTAATTTATGCCACATTAATTAATTTTATACACAGCTATATTTAATCAGCTGTTCTGCCAGCACTCTGTAAAATACTCAGGCGGCAAGCCAGGAAGTCTGCTTGTCTTTTCAAATGGAGGTCGTGTCATGTTAAATCACCAACTAGCATGCTATAATGGTGTAACCCTCTTCTCTCTAATATACCCCCCACACCCTCATATAAGCAATACCTATCACATGTTTATTACATGTAACTCAGTAAGTGAATATACATAATGATATTAGATATACTACTTAAGTGTACTTGTAGTATGTGCATAAACCAGTGGTTCTTAACCTGGGTTCGACCGAACCCTAAGGGTTCGGTGGGTCAGTCTCAGGGGTTCTGCGGAGGTCAAGAGACACACCTGACTAATATTCACGATGACACGCCCTGCTGGGCCATCACTGGCTGCAGGTGATCACGCTACATTACTTGGCCAATCTGTGCTGCGGGAAATTTGGTACGCTCAGTAGTCGACTTGTGACTGTCATGATGATACGTCATGTGATTTCTTTCTGAACGTTTTAATCCTTACAATGTTGAGCAGAAAAGAAAGTCTTCTTTTACTTTCGGCTTTTCCCTTCAGGGGTCGCCACAGCGAATCATCTGCCTCCATCTCACCCGATCCTTTGCATCTTCTTCTCTTATACCAACGACCTTCATGTCCTCCTTCACCACATCCATGAATCGTCTCTTTGGTCTTCCTCTCGGCCTTCTGCCTGTTCCAGCCTCAGCATCCTATTACCAATATACTCACTATCCCTCCTCTGTACATGCCCAAACCATCTCAATCTAGCCTCTCTGACTTTGTCTCCAAAACGTCTTACATGTGCCGTCCCCCTGATGTGTTCATTCCTAATCCTATCCATCCTCGTTACTCCCAAAGAGAACCTCAACATTTTCATTCTGCTACCTCCAGCTCTGCCTCCTGTCTTTTCCCCAGGGCCACTGTTTCTAAACCATGCAACATCGTTGGCCTCAACACCGTCTTGTACACTTTTCCTTTCATTCTTGCCGATGCCCTCCTATCACACATCACACCGGAGACTTTTCTCCAACCATTCCAACCTGCCTGCACATGCTTCTTGACCTCTTTTCCACACTCTCCATTGCTCTGGATTGTTGAGCCTAAGTACTTAAAATCCTCCACCTTTCTTATCTCTGCTCCCTGTAATCTCACCGTTCCTCTTGGGTCCTTGTCATTCATGCACATGTATTCTGTCTAACTGAGGCTAATCTTCATTCCCCTCCTTTCCAGGGCATACCTCCACCTCTCTAGATTTCCCTGCACTTGTTCTCTGCTTTCACTACAGATCACAATGTCATCTGCAAATATCATAGTCCATGGGGAATCTTGTCTAACCTCGTCTGTCAGCCTGTCCATCACCGTAGCAAACAAGAAGGGGCTGAGAGCTGACCCTTGATGCAGTCCCACCTCCACCTTGAACTCTTCTGTCACACCAACAGCACACCTCACCACTGTCTTACATCTCTCATACATGTCCTGCACCACTCTAACATACTTCTCTGCCACTCCAGACTTCCTCATGCAATACCACAGTTCTTCTCTCACCACCCTGTCATATGCTTTCTCCAGATCCACAAAGGCGCAATGCAGCTCCTTTGACCTTCTCTGTACTTCTCTCTTAACATCCTCAAGGCAAACACTGCATCTGTGGTGCTCTTTCTTGGCATGAAACCAAACTGTTGTTCTCAAATGCTGAACTCTGTCCTTAGTCTAGCTTCCACTATTCTTTCCCATAACTTCATCATATGGCTCATCAACTTTATCCCTCTGTAGTTGCCACAACTCTGCACGTCTCCCTTGTTCTTAAAAATGGGCACCAGCACACTTCTCCTCCATTCCTCTGGCATCCTCTCACTCTCTAAGACCTTGTTAAATGGTCTTGTCAGAAAATCTACTGCTACCTCTCCTCGACACTTCCATACCTCCACCGGTATGTCATCAGGACCAACTGCCTTTCTATTCTTCATCCTCTTCAATGCCCTCCTCACTTCACCCTTACTAATCTTTGCTACTTCCTGATCCTCAACAGTCACCTCTTCTACTCTTTTTTCTCTCTCATTTTCCTCATTCATCAGCTCTTTCCATCTTCCCAGCACATGTCTGTCATCAGTCAATACATTTCCCTCTCTGTCCTTTATCAATCTAACTTGCTGCACGTCCTTCCCATCTCTATTTCTCTGCTGTGCCAACCTGTATAAATCATTTTCTCCCTCTTTACTTTCCAACCGAGCATACAAGTCATCATACGTGCTCTGTTTGGCCTTTGACACTGCTAACTTTGCCTTACGTTGTGTCTCCCTGTACTTCTGTTTACTCTCGTCAGTTTTCTCAATGTCCCACTTCTTCTTAGCTAATTTCTTCCTTTGTACACACTCCTGAACTTCCTCATTCCACCACCAAGTCTCCTTATCTACTTTCCTTCCAGAGGACACACCAAGTATTCTCCTACCTGTCTCCCTGATCACATTAGCTGTAGTTATCCAGTCATCTGGAAGCACATCGTGACCAAAAGCCTGTTTCAACTCCTCCTTGAAGACAACCTGACACTCGTCCTTTTTCAGCTTCCACCACTTTGTCTTCTGCTCTGCCTTTGCCTTCTTCACCTTCTTCATCATCAGCATCATCCTGCACACCACCATCCTATGCTGTTTGGCAACACTCTCACCTGCTACTACTTTGCAGTCACTGACTTCCTTTAAATTACATCGCCTGCACAAGATGTAGTCTACCTGTGTGCTCCTACCTCCACTTTTATAAGTCACCCTATGCTCCTCTCTCTTCTGAAAGAAAGTATTCACCACAGCCATTTCCATTCTTTTTACAAAATCTACCAACATCTGTCCTTCTGCATTCCTGTCCTGGATACCAAACCTGCCCATCACTTCCTCGTCTCCTCTGTTGCCTGCACCAACATGCCCACTGAAGTCTGCCCCAATGACCACTCTTTCACCTCTGGGGGTACTCTGCATCACTTCATCTAACTCCCTCCAGAATCTCTCCTTCTCTTCTCGCTCACATCCTGTCTGTGGGGCATAAGCACTAACAACATTGACCATCACACCTTCAAGTTCTAACTTGAGACTCATCACTCTGTCTGACACTCTTTTCACTTCTAGAACATTCCTGACAAACTCCTCCTTCAAGAAGACTCCGACTGCATTTCTCTTCCTATCCACACCATGATAAAACAGCTTAAACCCTTCTCCTATGCTTCTAGCCTTGCTACCTTTCCACCTGGTCTCCTGAACACACAATATGTCCACCTTCCTCCTCTGCATCATGTCAGCCAGCTCTTTACCTTTTCCTGCCATAGTTCCAACATTCAAAGTCCCTACTTTCAGTCCTAGACTCATGCCTTTCCTCTTCTTTCTCTGGCAGCGGACACGCCTCCTGCCTCTCCTTCTTCGACGTCGACCAACAGTAGTCCAATTTCCATCAGCACCCTGTTGGTTGACAGCACTGATGGCGGTTGTTGTTAACCCGGGCCACGACGGATCCTGGATGTCATTCTTTCTTGTGATTCGCATAGTTTATTTGGCATTTGTTTTACGCCGGATGCCCTTCCTGACGCAACCCTCTGCATTTATCCGGGCTTGGGACCGGCGTGAGGGAGAGACACTGGTTTGTGCCCCCCTCCCCCCACAGCTGACGAATATGTACAACATGGATTCACATATATAACGGAACATGATGCTCGTCAGCTTCCTATCTGCATGATTTGCCAAGTAGGATCAACCCCCACCCCCACTGACTGACATATACATACATGTCTATGTGTATACAATATCAATAAATACATATTCAATGCTAAAATGCTTATCATAACAATTAAACATTCAAAAGTACTGCATAAGATGTAAATAAAATTTAAATATACACAAATACAGATGTGAGTGCACGCACTCGGATGCAGACCTCACATAAAAATGTAAGTAGTTTTGATGGGCAGAGTTCATGCATTGTATTGGTTTTGTTCTTTGATCACAGTGATGGTAATGCACAGTTCAATTTGGTGCCCCAGTAAAAAAATATGTCATGAAAAAAAAAATCATATTTTATTTTTCAATAAAGGAGGGTTCAGTGAATAAGCATATGAAGCCGGTACCCCCAACAAGGTTAAGAACCACTGGCATAAACATAGCCGACATTTCCATTATTGTTGTTTGATTGGCAGGCGTTTTCTTTGGTATTTTCAATGATGGTGTGCGATGCCGTTTAGAGGCTGATCCTGGCATGATTTTGGTGGAAAATAATAGAGCTGCCCCGGAGATTAAAACTCAAGCTTAAAACTAAAGCTTTGCACGAGATCTATTTACAAAACAAATCTCTGATGTAGTTAAGAAATACACAGGCCGCTAAAACATGTGGTCTCAGACCTAGAGATACAGCACTACAGGGGATGCGAGCAAGATGTCATGCTTATACACTAAAGTATATATACGTTCATATTATGTATCACTAAGCTTAGTGGCTATTTTTATTGGTGACATTGACACTCAAGTACAACAAGTCTGTGTGCTATTTCTAGATCATTTAGGCTTAACTTTGAGCAACTTCCTTGCCTGGAAAACTTTACTATGTGGGCGAACGGGGCTGCGCGAGCTCCGAGCGCTCTATGGTAGCTACGGGGGTGCTCGGCTCTCCTGGATTGATGACTCTCCGCGGTGTATGTTTTCAGTGAAATGTAGAAATACCTTGAGCCGATATGCCTGTATATAATACAATGGATTAATTTTATGGTATTAATTTTATTTAATTTTTAATGGATTAATTTTTAGCCAAGGTACACTTTTTTCTTTGAAAAAGTCTTGAGGCACACCACCAGCTGATTACTTGCAAGCAGCTTTGCGTAATCGGACTTCTCATTTGTCAAAAGCAATAAATCCAAGTGAAAGATCGCTTCCATTGTATTGCCGCGTGCTAGAGGCCTTGGTCAAGCTCGCTGTCTTTGCTTTCTTTTGACCACCACTCATACTAGGGCTTTCGTCTGGATCTGAATTTTGTCCAGGGTACAGTTCGGAGTTAGCATTATTTCTTTTTCTAAAGCTTTTCTATCACTGTCATCGTTTTGTTTTGCTCGTCACCTGCCACCATCCATCCATCACTCATCATTGTTTTAGAGTAGAAGGCAATCAACAACTAGCTACCTGCTGCTACCTACAGGCGAACATTGTACTTATTACATGATTACTCCACAACCACACTGCTCTCTCAGCCAACAACGGCACGTTATTGGCAGATAATAATTAATTTGTTTGTAAAAAATTAGGTGAAACTGGATAATTTCCCACGGCACACCTATCTCACGGAACACTAGTGTGCTGCGGTACTGTGGTTGAAAGACACTGCTCTATCTGGATCTGGTGATGGTTTTAAAGTCGCATTTCTTCAGCCGCTCATTTGAGATTCTTTTCATGCGCCGCCCCTGTTTCCAAATTAATAGAATCGCCACCAGGGGGCCAAAGTCATCATCATTATCGAGTTCATTTTCTGTAACCGCTTCATCCTAATTACGGTTGCAGGGAGGCTGGCACCCATCCCAACTAACTCCAAGCGAGGGCAGAGTACACCCTGGACAGGTAGCCAGGCCATCGCAGGGTGGAAACACACTGATGGCTTTGCAGCCTACTCTTGTCGAAAGTCATTTTTTTACATGCCTCACACCATAGACAGTGAGAGACATGGTGGGCGATTGATAAAACAGTTCGCTGGACTGGGGGTGGGCGCAAAGTCACCAAAAATGAATGGTGTCGTTTACTCTGGCCGCACGTTATTCTGGTTTCTGCTGTTCAGGCTCCTCATCTCAACCCGAGTGGTGCTTCAGTTTGGAGGAGCATCTCCATAACCAGCAGGGTCGGCAACCGTACTTCCTCACTGTCGGCTGTCAGAAGAGTGAGATTGACAGCTTCTCCATTACTGTGGATAAGCATCTCATTCCATGCAAGGCGAACCGCTCCTTTGGGGCATTTGGTGAACTTTTTGTCTTATGATGCTTTCGTGAGCCAGTTGCAGCTTCATCTCAGGCACCTGCTTTGGAGGATCGGTGTATGTGGATCCTTCCACTTAATCAAGCTCAATTGTCTAGCAATAAAAGTTGGGAAAACAATGCAATCAGATTGTATATTGGATCGCTTAAGGTCATCTGGGGCAACTCCAAAAACATCTATAAATAGGCAGGGAGTGAAACACGTGCCAATATAATCTGAGGTGGCCTTAAAAATCAAAGACCAGAAGCATTTCGGTTTGCAACACAACCAGAACATATTTGAACAAGGGTCGCGTATATGACACATCGACTGCAGGGAGGATCAGCATCAGGAAAGTATCTGGAAAGGTTTAGTCTGGTCCAATGGGTTCAGTCTTGGATTTTTCATTGCATTAAACTATGCCTCGCACATATCAATGACCTATGAACTCTACCGAGTACAGCGAACCACAGCTTTTCATCCCTCTTTTCTCCAAATCATAATCCCCTCAGTTTGTTGGAAAAAACTCAGGCCTTCTGCCCAAGCTGCACATGTCGGTGTAAAGAAGGTCACAATGTCTTCATCTTGACGTTGTTGGTGCTCGATCAATTAACTCAAGTAATGTTTTAAACTTCGTAAAAATAAAGAGACGAAGTACATCAGATGATCAGAAGCAGGTGTTCTTTATTTCCTTCACATCATTAATCAGGTCGGTTAGAAAAAGAAATCAGTGAACAGCAGTCAGTCATGCAGATTACAATCTAAAAACTCCCAGAAACCCCCTGTACTTGCACTTAATTGTGCTTTGACAACATCCTTATTCCAAATCAATTTCCCTTTATGTTTACAGTATGCCCTTGACTGTTTGCAGTTTTGCACCCACGGTTTGAGTATTCACTGACTGCTGAGCAACCGGCATGTGATTCAAATTCAGCCAATGGCTGTCTTCCTTTATCCTGATTGGTTGCGTTGATGTCCCGCCCCTTTTTTCTCATTCTCGGCACAAGTTGTCAATGAGCCTTTTTTTTGTGTGTGTGTGTGTGTGTGTGTTTTAATTACCAGTTAAGTTCTATGATACCACTCAAACGTTATACGTCTTCTCTGGATAAGCGATAGAAAACGCTGGATGTCTCTTCTGAAGAAATAAGACTTTCTCCTGAGAAACGACGGTTTTCTCTGAACTATTGTATGAAAATCTTTTCAATTATTATTCCAGTACAGTACCTAAGTTCATGTTTATGCGTGAGATTTTATGTTCTGTAGCATGTTTAACAAACGATTCCAAAAGGAAAAACTTTATTACAGTACTCTTCATGTTCTTTGACATT
Source organism: Plotosus lineatus (assembly GCA_024760905.1). Classification (NCBI taxonomy): domain Eukaryota; kingdom Metazoa; phylum Chordata; class Actinopteri; order Siluriformes; family Plotosidae; genus Plotosus; species Plotosus lineatus. The sequence goes on along the minus strand of CM045730.1, from coordinate 62,574,662 downwards.
GAACTTGGAGTGACGTCATGGCGTGACGTGTCCAAGATGGCGTTGCCCAGAGGACAACATAGCAGTTCTCAGAGTCAAATTGTTTCTTTGTTCTAATTTGTTTTATTTGTTTGTTCATGTTTTGCACTATGCTTGTCTATGATCGGTCGACCCTACTACAGCTATGAGCAGCTTCAGCTTTGGGCAACTAAGCATGCAACAACTTCTGTCTGAGCTGCTATGCTATGCTATCATAAAGCCCAGGCAGAGTTCTCAGATTCTCTGGCACAGAGGGATCTACAGGACTGTGTTTCTGTGAAACATGGCTCGAGGAGAGTACACCCGATGAGGCGATTGCTCCAGCCGGCTACACGGCCTTCATCCCCTGCAATCCCAAGCGCCGGAGTCATTGTTCGGCCCCTTCCTGCCTGGGCTTCTTTGTTAGCTGGGATGCGCCTCACTGCCTCGTCCATCTTGTTTCGCAGGGACTGAACATTTTAAAGCAGTGTGGTTGGAAGTGCTAACCAAGCCCCCAGTGCTACTGTTCCATGTGACCCTAATGAGGAATTGGGATTAAGCGGTTCAGAAAATGAATAAATAAATAGAAATGTTAATGTACTTTATTTACAAGTAAAAATCTGCACATTGTAATTACAGTGTATTTCAGAAAAGAGCTGTTCAATATTTATAAAGCACAAAATAGCACCATCTCATCATAGCATCTCGAACGTACTGTATTTCAACCTCAAGTAACAATACCATGATAAAAATTAAGACCTTTAAAAACCTGACATACTGATGAGATAGAGAGAGATTTCCTTTCGGCTTTTTCCCTTTGTCAGGGGTCGCCACAGCGAATGATTCGTACGTTTGATTTGGCAGAGGTTTTTACGTCGGATGCCCTTCCTGTCACAACCCTTTAGCAAGGGACAGAAACACACTGACTGCTTTGCAGCTCCTCTTTAACAAAGTCAGCAATGGTTCTTTTACAGCCTCTCACCATAGACAGTGAGAGACATGGCCCGCCTTTGATAACCCAGTTAACTGCACGGGGGGGGGGGGGGGGGGGGGGAGGGACAACCCTGTGGAGAGTGGGAATCGAACCCCCAACCTGAGGATCAGCAATCCAGCACCCAATACCACTAAACCACCCTGTCCCCCTAAAAACCCTTACATAGATCCACGTTTCAGATCAAGGATTTTAGAGTCTCGTTTAAGCAAACAGTTTGTCATTAAAGATGTATTTTTTTTTTTTACCTCGGGTCATCTGCCCAGATGTTGAAATCATAAAACGTGGGTGTGGTCACCTGCCAGAATTTGATGAGGTGTACCAGCTATAAATAGGATGTGACCGTCTGTCATAATTAGTTTCTGTTACTCCAACTTACAAGCCAATACCCTGATTGGCCCTGACTGAGCTCTCTATAAGATACACCTGTACACCTGTGCATTCATACAGCAATCTAATCCGCCCTCCATGGCGCAGAACAGCAGATCTTTCAGATTCACATCAAACTTCACAGAACAGGAATTTCAGGTTCTCAAGCAAGTCTGGAGAAACACCTACTATTCCTGGGAGATGTTTGTTGTTCTGCAGTTTTTACCATTTTAATTTTTACAATGTGCTCCTGGTATCTGATCAGCCAAACATGTAACACAACAGCAAACAAACAAACAAACAAACAAATAAATAAATTAATAAATAACATATAGGTAAAGGACATCAGGGTTTTTGTTCAGGTTCATATGAAAGCTCACAGAACAGGAATTTCAGGTTCTAGAGCAAAACACAGAAACACACTGACGTCTCATGTTGTTTTTGGAAGATTTTTCTGTTTCTCTCTCAGTCACTGAACAATATCTTCCTCAAACTGATTTAAAACCTCCTGATTTCCTGAAGATAAAACTGCATCTGAAACATTAGTTTGGGGTTCACACTCACTGCAGGTTGGTGTATGTTGTGTAGTTAAACTTGGCAGTGGAGGAGAGGTCATGGCAGCCCCAGATCATAACATAACAACACCCTGACCCCGACCAGTCCCTCCCAGCACTGTAAAAATATCTATGATCAAAGAGTGAACAAAATATGAGTTTTATAATTAAAAGAAGGGAAAGAAAATATTATCAATAAATTAAACACAGGTGTAGTCAAGGACCAAATCAAACTATTTAAAGAATTGAATAAAACACACAATGAATCAGAAATTAAACACAAACCCTCTAAACCAAAAACAAAGATATTCAGATGTGACTGAAACTCCCAAAGCCCGGATAGTCCAACAAGCTCAACTCCCTGAATCACATCGTTGGGGATTTTGGTCCCCTGTGTGTCGTCATTTTTTTTCTTTTTAAACGAATAAAACTGAATAAAAAAGGGATTCTCTAGATCAGATTTAGTTGGTAAAAGGTTGGATGGGATTGTTTGGGTCGGGAAGAAGAATCATTTGCATGGTGGAATCGTTTGGTGTCGATACTGTTATAAATCTCCTGAAGACAGAGAGATGAAGATGGAACAGCAGTCTCTTTCCTCTGGAAGTTCACTACACAGAGGATCCATTAGTGTCAGGATTCTACACTGCATGGGATTAAACACACCAGAACATCAGGCGCATGGAATCCTGGGCAAGTTTCTGGAAGGTCAGAGATTCCACTGCGACTCGGCTCTAAAGATTCACCGAAAGAACCGATTCAAAGAGTCGACTCCTGATCCGGAATGAATCATCGTTCCTGAAGTGAAAGAGTTTCTCTCAGTCTCGATTCGATTTCGGGTCGCGGGGTGGAAAAGTTCCTGAGAAACTTGACGGCAGAAAAGTGGATCTGAATGTGAGAGAAAGGGAAGAGAAGAGTGAAGGTGAGTGATGTGTTTATTATAAATAAGTTTAGAGGAGGATGAGGTGGATATAGAGGAAATAAAGCTGGTGGGAAATGAGCTGGAGGAAACCTGTGGTGTGTGAGATGCAGGGAGAACCTCACCTGGAAAACAGGTGTTATCACCTATGGACCTCTACAGGACTTTTACCCTCCTTTCTTCATTAAAGCTTCTAATATTTGTGGAGTGGAGTTTTAACAGAAAGTGTTTATAAAGTTGTATTTGTTGAGATTTCTCTCAGTTGTGTTTTGGAAGCAGAAGGGAAGATGTTCAGATTCAGCACAAACTCAACACCCATCTGGAGATTTATAAAAATACCACAAACTCACCCTGTAGAGAAATAAATTCATGTTAAATGTGAGTTGGAGTAAAAAGGGAATTCAGACATGTTTGGAAAGAAGAACTCGGGAGGAACTTGCAGTCGGTTCTGGTCCACAAGAACCCATTTAATCCCACTGCTCACATTTATCACTACTAATGTTCCTCATATACTTTACTCAGGATTAAAACTAAACCCGGACATAATTGGGTAATTTGGTCATGTGACTGTAAACAAATTGTCTGGTTCTTCCACCTGAACACAATGATGATGTCAGAGCTCAGGAATGTCAGCGATGTTTTCTCAGTAAATTTTTGAAGAGCTCAATATAATTTTTGTTCACATAATGCCTCCTTCTGCTTCAATATCGTCCTGGTTGTCGAGGGGTTTCGGCCATCCTCCTTTCTGATTTCACTCAACCGAATCCCACTTTTAGATTTTTTTAATCACCTCCTGTTTTACTTTTATTGATAATGGAGCCCGCTTCTTCTTTTCAGTCTCACCAGGAATCACTTTCTTGGGGCTGATGATTAATAACAAAAAATAACTCTGCAATAAGCACACTCAAAAAACTCACGAACCAACAGTACAATTATCCTTCACCCATGTGTGTCGGACAATGGGTCGAAGGCACACGAAAAGCATTATGGGCACAGGCCTGTATTATGGAGATTCAGCTCCCTCCTAGCCAATGGGAGGCCAGCGGGTTGGGGTGTTGGGAGACAACCAATGGGAATGTAACTCGAGCATTGTTTGAATGTTTGAATGGCGCGTTTGAATTTTTAAGATGGCGCTTTCGTAACGTGAACTTGTTTCATATCCAGAGACAAAAATTTTAGGAAAATGCGTTTTGTAACCTCCATTTTTTGTTTGGTGAGACTTTCGTAAAGTGAGGTACCACTGTACATCCATATAGTAATGATTATATTAATCCTGGTTTATTCTTCGATGTGAGATCTCAGTCTCTGTGTGTTGCACGATCCCTCAGTACTGTAAACACAGGATGGATCTTTTTAACTCAAACACTCACATTTTTCTTGAGGACATTGAGGTAAAAGTGATTTGGATGAAAGTTTCCGTGTTTGTTTGTGTGTTTCTAGGAGTGAAATCTATTCCAGTAGAAGGAATCAGACTCTTCAGGACTCAGCTGTGTGTTTGTGGAAACTTTAATAATATTCAAAGATGGAGCCTCCTGATCTGGATACAGATAATGTTTCCCCTTCTTCAAAACCACAGGAACCCGGCACATCCAGGTATTTTATTTATTATATTTTTATATATAAATTAGTGATGCTCCAGGTACCAGCAATTAATAATCTGGCAGATTATCATAAAGTTAATTTAAATTCTTCCTACGAAAATATGAAACACAGATCTGCATTTTATGTAATTAAATTATGTATTTTGGGAAAGTAAATATCTCTCTCTCTGTCTCTCTCTCTCTCTTTCTCCGTCAGACAGACAGCAGAGTGTTAATTATTATATTTCTGTTGGATTCTAGAATGATGGAGGGAAAGGGATCAGAATCACCAGAATTCAGCTGTGTGTCCATGAAGAGTGATAATTCCATGCACCATCCAATTCATTTCAGATCCAGATGTGATGATGTGAGGTGAGTATAGTGAGAGGTTTTACAGCAGTGATCCACCTGATCAAACTCTCTGGTGTCATGATGAAACCCTTAATGATGTTTATCAGGTGTTGAAGCAGTGAAACACTAAACTGTACAGCGCTGCAGCTCTCGGACTGACGGTGAGGAAACTGCTTTAAGAGTTCAGTTCAGTCTGCAGTCCCTGAGCTGGAGGGTCTGTGGTGATCCACAGCAACATTTTCACCAAATTTTTTGATTGCCTATTTTTCCTCCGCTTTCATAATGCTCCTTCATCCTGTTGTATTTATTATTATTATTATTATTTATATTCTTCTTCTTAATGCAGCCATGAGGTGGGGGGGCACTAACCAGTGTCTCTCCCCCTCATGCCGCTCCCAAGCCCGGAGAAATGCAGAGGGTTGTGTCAGGAAGGGCATCCGACGTAAAACCAATGCCAATTATTTATGATGCAAATCAAAAGTATTACCTCCATACCGGATCGGTCGAGGCCCGGGTTAACAACGACCGCCATCAGTGCTGTCAATCAACAGGGTGCTGATGGAAATTGGACTACTGTTGGTCGAAGACATCGAAGAAGGAGAGGTGGGAGGCGTGTCCGTAGGCAGAGCGAGAAGAGGAAAGGCATGAGTCTAGGACTGAGAGTGGGGACTTTGAATGTTGGAACTATGCACAGAAAAGGTAGAGAGCTGGTTGACATGATGCAGAGGAGGAAGGTGGACATACTGTGTGTTCAGGAGACCAGGTGGAAAGGTAGCAAAGCTAAAAGCTTAGGAGCAGGGTTTAAGCTATTTTATCACGGTATGGATGGGAAGAGAAATGGAGTCGGAGTCATCTTGAAGGAGGAGTTTGTCAGAAATGTTCTAAAAGTGAAAAGAGTGTCAGACAGAGTGATGAGTCTCAAGTTAGAAATTGAAGGTGTAATGCTCAATGTTGTTAGTGCTTATGCCCCACAGGCAGGATGTGAGCTAGAAGAGAAGGAGAGATTCTGGAGTGACTTAGATGAAGTGATGCAGAGTACCACCAGAGGTGAAAGAGTGGTCATTGGTGCAGACTTCAATGTACATGTTGGTGCAGGCAACAGAGGGGACGAGGAAGTGATGGGCAGGTTTGGTATCCAGGACAGGAACATGAAGGACAGATGTTGATAGATTTTGCAAAAAGGATGGAAATGGCTGTGGTGAATACTTTCTTTGAGAAGAAACAGGAGCATAGGGTGACTTATAAAAGCGGAGGTAGGAGCACACAGGTAGACTACATCTTGTGTAGGCGATGTAATTTGAAGGAAGTCAGTGACTGCAAAGTCATCGTGGGTGAGAGTGTTGCCAAACAGCATAGGATGGTGGTGTGCAGGATGACTCTGATGGTGAGAAAGGTGAAAAAGGCAAAGGCAGAGCAGAAGACAAAGTGGTGGAAGCTGAAAAAGGCAGAGTGTCGTGTTGTCTTCAAGGAGGAGTTGAAACAGGCTTTGGATGGCCAGGAAGTGCTTCCAAATGACTGGAGAACCACAGCAAATGTGATCAGGGACACAGGTAGGAGAGTACTTGGTGTGTCCTCTGGAAGGAAAGTAGATAAGGAGACTTGGTGGTGGAATGAGGAGGTGCAGGAGTGTGTACAAAGGAAGAGGTTAGCCAAGAAGAAGTGGGACATTGAGAGGACCGAAGAGAGTAAACAGGAGTTCAGGGAGACACAGCGTAAGGCGAAAGTAGCAGTGGCTAAGGCCAAACAGAGGGCGTATGATGACTTGTTTGATAGGTTGGATAGTAAAGAGGGAGAAAATGATCTATACAGGTTGGCACAGCAGAGAAATAGAGATGGGAAGGATGTGTAGCAAGTTAGATTGATAAAGGACAGAGAGGGAACTGTATTGACTAATGACAGAAGTGTGCTGGGAAGATGGAAAGAGTACTTTGAAGAGCTGATGAATGAGGAAAATGAGAGAGAAAAAAGAGTAGAAGAGGTAACCATTGAGGAGCAGGATGTAGCAAAGATCAGTAAGGGTGAAGTGAGAAGGGCATTGAAGAGGATGAAGAATGGAAAGGCAGTTGGTCCTGATGATATACCTGTGGAGGTATGGAAGTGTCTAGGAGAGGTAGCAGTAGATTTTCTGACAAGAACATTCAACAAGGTACTAGAGAGTGAGCAGATGCCGGAGGAGTGGAGGAGAAGTGTGCTGGTGCCCATTTTTAAGAACAAGGGAGACATGCAGAGTTGCAGCAACTACAGAGGGATAAAGTTGATGAGCCATACGATGAAGTTATGGGAAAGAATAGTGGAAGCTAGACTAAGAGCAGAGGTCAGCATTTGTGAACAACAGTTTGGTTTCATGCCAAGAAAGAGCACCACAGATGCAATGTTTGCCTTGAGGATGTTAATAGAGAAGTACAGAGAAGGTCAGAGGGAGCTACATTGTGCCTTTGTGGATCTGGAAAAAGCATATGACAGGGTGCCAAGAGAAGAACTGTGGTATTGCATGAGGAAGTCTGGAGTGGCAGAGAAGTCTGTTAGAGTGGTGCAGGACATGTATGAGAGATGTAAGACAGTGGTGAGGTGTGCTGTCGGTGTGACCGACGAATTCAAGGTGGAGGTGGGACTGCATCAAGGGTCAGCTCTGAGCCCCATCTTGTTTGCTCTGGTGATGGACAGGCTGACAGACGAGGTGAGACAAGAATCTCCATGGACTATGATGTTTGCAGATGACATCGTGATCTGTAGTGAGAGCAGAGAACAAGTGCAGGAAAATCTAGAGAGGTGGAGGTATGCCCTGGAAAGGAGAGGAATGAAGGTTAGCCTCAGAAAATCAGAATACATGTGTGTGAATGAGAAGGACCCCTGAGGAACGGTGATGTTACAGGGAGCAGAGATAACGAAGGTGGAGGATTTTAAGTACTTAGGCTCAACAATCCAGAGCAATGGAGAGTGTGGAAAAGAGGTGAAGAAGCGTGTGCAGGCAGGCTGGAATGGTTGGAGAAAAGTATCCGGTGTGATTAGCGATAGGAGAGTGTCAGCAAGAATGAAGGGAAAAGTGTACAAGATGGTGGTGAGGCCAGCGATGTTGTATGGCTTAGAAACAGTGGCGCTGAGGAAAAGGCAGGAGGCAGAGCTGGAGGTAGCGGAGATGAAAATGTTGAGGTTCTCCCTGGGAGTAACGAGGATGGATAGGATCAGAAATGAGTATATCAGAGGGACAGCCCACGTAAGTTGTTTTGGAGACAAAGTCAGAGAGGCTAGATTGAGATGGTTTGGACATGTACAGAGGAGGGATAGTGAGCATATTGGCAGTAGGATGCTGAGGTTGGAACTACCAGGCAGAAGGCCTCGAGGAAGACCGAAGAAGAGATTTATGGATGTGGTGAAGGAAGACATGAAGGTCGTTGGAGTCCGAAAAGAAGATGCGGAGGACAGGGTGAGGTGGAGGCGGATGATTTGCTGTGGCGACCCCTGACGGGAGCAGCCGAAAGTAAAAGAAGAAGATTTATATTCTTCTTCTTGTTATTATTATTATTATTATTATAATCAGGTGATAATTTTTGTTCACAGTGTTGTCCAGGCAGGAGAAGGAACAGAAAAGATGATCCCAGATACAGGGTAAGATCAAACCCAACACGACTGTCACTGACACGCTGGTGTTATCAACCGTTCTGCTGTTATTAACTACAGATCAGATTATAGAAACCATACAGTAGATTAAAACCCAGAGTGAGAACATCATAAAGAGCTCTCTGTGGGAATGGCTCAGAAATAATGTGAGATTAAAGTGTAATAATTGGACTCCATTTCTCACCACATCTTCCTACTTCACCATATCACAGACTCGACCCGGAATCTGCTGCTGGAAATGAATTCCAGAAAAAGTTCCAGTTGAATCTGATGAAGAAGTTTGAGTGTTTGAATGGAGTGATGATGAACATGGGAACCCAAACCCTGCTGAATGAGATCTACACAGAACTCTACATCACAGAGGGAGACGGTGGAGACATCAATAAAGAACATGAGGTGAGACGGATCGAGGCAGCATCCAGGAGAACAACAGCAGAGGAAACGCCAATCAAATGTAACGACATCTTTAAACCCTTATCTGAACAAGACAAACCCATCAGAACCGTGCTGACGAAGGGAGTCGCTGGCATCGGAAAAACCGTCTCTGTGCAGAAGTTCATCCTGGACTGGGCCGAAGGGAAAACCAATCAGGACGTCCAGCTGATATTTCCACTTCCTTTCAGAGAGCTGAACCTCATGAAACACCGGAAACTGAGTCTGATGGAGCTCCTTCATGTCTGTTTTAATGAAACAAAAGAGACAGAAATGTCCAGTTTTAAAAAGGTTCTGTTCATTTTTGATGGATTGGACGAGTGTCGTTTTCCTCTGGATTTCCGGACTACAGTGACAGTGAGTGATGTAACTGAATCAGCATCAGTGGATGTGTTGCTGATAAACCTGATCAAAGGGAACCTGTTTCCTTCTGCTCTCATCTGGATCACCTCCCGACCAGCAGCAGCTGATCAGATCCCCTCTGAGTGGGTCCACCGAGTCACCGAGGTACGAGGGTTCAATGATCCAAAGAAAGAGGAATACTTCAGGAAGAGGATCAGCGATCAGAACCTGGCCAAGAACATCATCACGCACCTGAAGTCATTAAGAAGCCTCTACATCATGTGTCACATCCCCGTCTTCTGCTGGATTTCAGCCGCTGTTCTGGAGAGAATGTTGGGTGAAGCAGTGAGAGGAGAGATCCCCAAGACTCTGACTCAAATGTACACACACTTCCTGTTCATTCAGATCAACATCATCAGAGAAAAGTACTCAAAGACGCAGGAAAGTGATGAAGCGGTACTTCTTAAACTGGGACGACTGGCTTTTCAGCAGATGGAGAAAGGAAACCTGATCTTCTATGATGACGACCTGAGAGAGTGTGGCATTGATGTGAGAGAAGCAGCAGTGTACTCAGGGGTGTGTACACAGATCTTCAGAGAGGAATTTGGGCTTCACCAGAGTAAAGTGTACTGTTTTGTACATCTGAGCATTCAGGAACATCTCGCAGCTTTGTATGTGCACCTGACCTTCATGATGGAAAAGAAAAATGTTCTTGAAAAGAATCAGGACTGGAAAGCATGGATAAAGAAAATTAAAACTAATATGAGAACGAAAGAAATTCCAATCTCACATTTACACCAGAGTGCTGTACGTCAGACCTTAAAGAGCCGGACCGGACATCTGGATCTGTTCCTTCGTTTTCTTCTGGGTTTCTCTCTGCAGTCCAATCAGAAACTTTTACATGCCTTAGGAACACAGACAGGAAGTGACTGCCAGAGCAGAGAGGAAACAGTTCAGTACATTAAGAAGAAGATCAGTAAAGATCTTCCTCCAGAGAAATCCATCAATCTGATCCACTGTCTGAATGAACTGGGTGATGATTCTCTTCAAGAGGAAATCCAACACTACCTGAAATCTGAAAAACAAAGTGAACTCTCTTCCTCTCAGTTGTCTGCTTTGGTGTTTGTGTTACTGACATCAGCAGAGGAACAGGAGGAATTTGACCTGAGTGAATATTTCAGGAGAGAGAAGATAACACAAGCTGTTGTTGTGAAGATGATGCCTGTGGTTGCAGAATCCAGAAAAGCAAGGCAAGTGAATCTGAATCCAACTGTTCTACTGTTACAGTGTCAGAGAGAGAACCTGGAAATACACCGATAAATATGTACGGTGGGATGTTTGGATCTGAAGGTGATGCAGGGTGGAGTTAATGTAAATAGATCAGAGTGAGATAAGAGAATAAAAATCAGATGAACACATGAAAGAAGAAAGGAGGATTAATACATCTGAGATGGTGAGAAAGAACTTTATAAAACATCAAGGCCATCAGGGTGGACCGAACAATTCACTCTCTTTAAAAATCAAGCTTTTACTACTGATGTTCACAGCAAGTTCCTCTGTATACTATATATTAATATTTATATCCTGTAATCTAAAATAAATAAGAATATATTAAGTTTAATCAGATTAAAACTCTGTCATGATGGATAGCTATTTACTTTTGGCATGTTTCTCTATACCCAGCATATTGGAGTCTGCTGGAGCTTCAGCTATAGACATCATACAATACTAGATCGACTCAGTTATAGGAATGGAATGTGATTCCTTCTGCGGTAGTTGCTGGTTCTGGGCCGACATTCCCGGGTCATCAGGTTCAGAACTTGAAATTATCATAAAGAAGAAAAAACTATTCTGAATTTCATTCATTTTCTAAGCCGCTTAATCCTAATTAAGGTTGCGGGTGAGGCTGGCGCCCATCTCAGCCGTCTCTGGATAGGGTACACCCTAGACAGCATCCAAGGCAATTGCAGGGTCAACACTCACACCTAAGGCATTTTGGAACTGCCGATTAGCCAACTGTGCATGTTTTTTGACTGTGGGGGGAAACCGAAGTACTCGGAGGAAACGCACGGGTGGAACATGAAAACTCCACACAGAAACACCCGAGCTGGGACTCGAACCCAGGCCTTCTTGCTGTGAGGCAGATGTGTGAACCACTATGGCACCGTGCCGCCTATTCTGAATATGTAAACACTATTTTCTTCACTTAATATTTCAAAATTTCTTTGAGTTGCTGTTCATGATCAAGGCATGTTCCTGAAGATTCTCAGGTTCGACGGTAAAGGACAAGGAAATATACCCTTAGCAGAAAAGCGGGAGTGAACTGACAATCATGTGAAAACCCACTCATGTGGGTTTCAAAAATAATTTCATACCATGGGCACCAAACTGCCACCATTGTGGAAGTGAACATAACCAGATTAATATATTGTTTAAAATGGCACTTGAAAATGTCACTGTTCCGCAAACCCATATCGTGTCAAATGCTCTGAATTTTACTTCTCACATTCCAGTCCGAGCACCGGTCACACTTCCAATATGGTGTCATAAATTCCATCCAGTGGCCCATGGAGGGTCTGCATGAGTATAGTTGGTGTTCATTTCTATGGCTTTCGCCGTTGATACTCCAAAATGAATCGTATGTGCAGGCGCAAAAAAATGTGTTTATAATTGACCAGCATTCTTGCAGTGGGCGGAGCAGACATCTGTTATTCAGAGATGCACCAGGTGGGATTTTCTCAGTTGATTTTGATTTCTGATTTTTTTGTGACCTGTTGATCGCGATGAGCCTCTCACAGTGAAAAACTTCCACACTGATTAATGTTAGCTTGTGGCTAAAGTGTGTGAATCAGGATTCAGATTTTTACTTCTTTTATTCAGTAATAATATAAATTTATATTATTATATAAATGCACGACACAAATGCAGCCGTGAGGGGGGGTGGGGGGTGGCACGAACCAGTGTCTCTCCCTCACGCCGGTCCCAAGCCCGGAGAAATGCAGAGGGTTGCGTCAGGAAGGGCATCCGGCGTAAAACAAATGGCAAATAAAATGTGCGAATCACAAGAAAGAATGACATACTGGCTCGGTCGAGGCCCGGGTTGACAACAACCGCCATCAGTGCTGTTAAACAACAGGGTGCTGGTGGAAATTGGACTACTGTTGGTCGAAGACGTCGAAGAAGGAGAGGCGGGAGGCGTGTCCGTAGGCAGAGAGAGAATAGGAAAGGCATGTGTCTAGGACTGAAAGTAGGGACTTGAATGTTGGAACTATGGCAGGGAAAGGTAGAGAGCTGGCTGACATGATGCAGAGGAGGAAGGTGGACATACTGTGTGTTCAGGAGACCAGGTGGAAAGGTAGCAAGGCTAGAAGCTTAGGAGCAGGGTTTAAGCTGTTTTTTCATGGTGTGGATGGGAAGAGAAATGGAGTCAGAGTCATCTTGAAGGAGGAGTTTGTCAGAAATGTTCAAGAAGTGAAAAAAGTGTCAGATAGAGTGATGAGTCTCAAGTTAGAAATTGAAGGCGTGGTGTTCAATGTTGTTAGTGCTTATGCCCCACAGGCAGGATGTGAGTGAGAAGAGAAGGAGAGATTCTGGAGTGAGTTAGATGAAGTGATGCAGAGTACCCCCAGAGGTGAAAGAGTGGTCATTGGTGCAGACTTCAATGGACATGTTGGTGCAGGCAACAGAGGGGACGAGGAAGTGATGGGTGGGTTTGGTATCCAGGACAGGAACGCAGAAGGACAGATGTGGGTAGATTTTACAAAAAGGATGGAAATGGCTGTGTTGAATACTTTCTTCCAGAAGAGAGAGGAGCATAAGGTGACTTATAAAAGTGGAGGTAGGAGCACATCGGTTGACGACATCTTATGCAGGTGATGTAATTTGAAGGAAGTCAGTGACTGCAACGTAGTAAAGGGTGAGAGTGTTGCCAAACAGCATAGGATGGTGGTGTTCAGGATGATGCTGATGGTGAGGAAGGTGAAGAAGGCAAAGGCAGAGCAGAAGACAAAGTGGTGGAAGCTGAAAAAGGAAGAGTGTGGTGTTGTCTTCAAGGAGGAGTTGAAACAGGCTTTGGGTGGTCAGGAAGTGCTTCCAGATGACTGGACAACTACAGCTAATGTGATCAGGGAGACAGAACTGAAGAGAGTAAACAGGAGTACAGGGAGACACCGCATAAGGCGAAGGTAGTGGTGTCAAAGGCTAAACAGAGGGCTTTTAATGACTTGTATACTCGGTTGGAAAGTAAAGAAGGAGAAAATGATTTATACAAGTTGGCACAGCAGAGAAATAGAGATGGGAAGGATGTTCTGCAAGTTAGAGTGATTAGGGACAGAGAGAGAAATGGATTGACTGATGACAGAAGTGTGCTGGGAAGATGGAAAGAGTACTTTCAAGAGCTGATGAATGAGGAAAATTGGAGATAAAAAAGAGTAGAAGAGGTGACTGTTGAGGACCAGGAAGTAGCAAAGATTAGTAAGGGTGAAGTGAGGAGGGCATTGAAGAGGATGAAAAATGGAAAGGCAGTTGGTCCTGATGACATACCGGTGGAGGTATGGAAGTATCTAGGAGAGGTAGCAGTAGATTTTCTGACAAGAACATTCAACAAGGTATTTGAGAGTGAGAGGATGCCAGAGGAAAGGAGGAGAAGTCTGATGGTGCCCATTTTTAAGAACAAGGGAGACGTGCAGAGTTGCAGCAAATACAGAGGGATACAGTTGATGATCCATACGATGAAGTTATGGGAAAGCATAGTAGAAGCTAGACTAAGGGCAGAGGTCAGCATTTGTGAGCAACAGTTTCGTTTCATGCCAAGAAAGAGCACCACAGATGCAGTGTTTGCCTTGAGGATGTTAATGGAGAAGTACAGAGAAGGTCAGACGGAGCTGCATTGTGCCTTTGTGGATCTGGAGAAAGCATATGACAGGGTGCCGAGAGAGGAACTGTGGGATTGCATGAGGAAGTCTGGAGTGGCAGAGAAGTATGTTAGAGTGGTGCAGGACATGTATGAGAGATGTAAGACAGTGGTGATGTGTGCTGTCGGTGTGACAGAAGAGTTCAAGTTGGAGATGGGACTGCATCAAGGGTCAGCTCTGAACCCTTCTTGTTTGCTATGGTGATGGACAGGCTGACAGACGAGGTTAGACAAGATTCTCCATGGACTATGATGTTTGCAGACGACATAGTGATCTGTTATGAGAACAGAGAACAAGTGCAGGAAAATCTAGAGAGGTGGAGGTATGCCCTGGAAAGGAGGGGAATGAAGGTTAACCTCAGTAAGACAGAATACATGTGCGTGAATGAGAAGGACCCAGGAGGAACGGTGAGGATACAGGGAGCAGAGATAAAGAAGGTAGAGGATTTTAAGTACTTAGGCTCAACAATCCAGAGCATTGGAGAGTGTGGAAAAGTGGTGAAGAAGCGTGTGCAGGCAGGTTGGAATGGTTGGAGAAAAGTGTCAGGTGTGATGTGTGATAGAAGGGTATCAGGGTATCGGCAAGAATGAAAGGAAAAGTGTACAACACGGTGATGAGGCCAGCGATGTTGTATGGTTTAGAGACAGTGGCCCTGGGGAAAAGACAGGAGGCAGATCTGGAGGTAGCAGAGATGAAAATGTTGAGGTTCTCTTTGGGAGTAACGAAGATGGATAGGATTAGGAATGAGCACATCAGAGGGACAACACATGTAAGATGTTTTGGAGACAAAGTCAGAGAGGCTGGATTGAGATGGTTTGGACATGTACAGAGGAGGGATAGTGAGTATATTGGTAGTAGGATGCTGAGGTTGGAACTACCAATATACAGAGCAGGGATAGTGAGTATATTGGTAGTCGGATGCTGAGGTTGGAACTACCAGGCAGAAGGCCTAGAGGAAGACCAAAGAGACGATTCATGGATGTGGTGAAGGAGGACATGAAGGTCGTTGGTGTAAGAGAAGAAGATGCAAAGGATAGGGTGATATGGAGGCAGATGATTCGCTGTGATGACCCCTGAAGGGAAAAGCCGAAAGAAAAGAAGAAGAATAAGATATAAATGCACTACGCGGGCGATGGAGAACCAGATTTATTCCCCCTGTGTTGTACACTATAAGCCCCCCTCCCTTTTTCTGATTAAAGTTGATGATCAGGCTATTGTTCTCTGTTCAGCTTCAGCTGCTGATAGTTTAATATCACACACAGCAGATGAGAGAAACTAAATGGATCCTCAGTATGATGATTTTAATGAGATGTTAATTAGAATAATCAGGTGATATTAAATCCTCATTTGATTCTGAATAATAAAATCATTTTACACACTCACA
Source organism: Plotosus lineatus (assembly GCA_024760905.1). Classification (NCBI taxonomy): domain Eukaryota; kingdom Metazoa; phylum Chordata; class Actinopteri; order Siluriformes; family Plotosidae; genus Plotosus; species Plotosus lineatus. Next base: position 62,559,215 of record CM045730.1, on the reverse strand, counting down.
TCATCTTTAAAGGAAATCTTAAACCAGGATAAAAATCTGGTGATGAAGGGCGTGGCATTGTGTCTCTGCAGGTTGGAGAGTTGTGGTGTTTCAGTTGAAGGTTGTGTTGCCCTGACTTCAGGTCTGAGATCAAACCCCTCACATTTGAGAGAACTGAACCTGTCCTGGAATAAATTTGGAGATTCAGGAGTGAAGAAGCTCTCTGCTGTACTGGAGGATCCTCGCTGTAAACTGGAGATACTGAGGTGAGATCGTCTCTCTGAGTGTCACATGACCTTCTTCTCAGGACAACCCATTCTCTAATAGTGAGGCTGAAGCAGAAGGTTTAGAATCATCATCAATGTCCAGAGGAGGAAGAATGTTTGTTTCATTGCAGTGAAGATTCGTCACAGAGTCTTTGGGTCACATGTTCACATGTGAGTAGCTGAGCCAATCTGGTGGTTTCTTCCGCACAGTCAGCCGGACCCAGTCTTTGCCTGCGGAAGTAGACCGGTCCTCTTGTGGCATGCACACATGACAGTGGAAACTTGTGGTGGCTGGGATACCTAACCCCATCACAGGTCCCAAAGACCTGCCCACTGCCCTACACACACACACACACACACACACACACACACACAAATTTATCAGTGAGCTGATAAAAGCGATGGGCAAACAAAATCGTTTTCCAGAGCATTAAGTATAAAAGATGACAAGTAGAGTCATCATTTCACGAGTTCTGTTGGCCAGTCGCTTATTTTGCTAAATTTGCTCCCGTATGCATGCAATTGTAAATGTCTGATTCTAGTACATTCGCACTGAAATTTCCACCTATAATTTGCCCAAATATTCATCCGTCCATTTTAAAGAGAAAAAATAGCTTTACTGCCTTCTTATTTTTTTTTACATTTCATTTTAGTCGTGTAAATTATGAGACCTTTTTTTCCAAAATGAGTCAATAAGAATAACAGCAGTGTTTACCTTCAGAGCTGTGATGCCTGTGTGACACCAATACCAAACAAAAATACAAAAGATTTACAGTCGATTTTCCTCCTCACTCTTAGTACCGGCATCATTTTAGAACTTCTCATTCTGACTTACCATTCCACAGAAGTATCAATAAAATTATTCAATATAGAAATGCTGTACTCACATATCTAAAGCTTTGAACTCATCCTGGACCAAAACAAACCCCAAAAATAAAACAAAAACTCTCTCTCAACCATGTGCCAATCGTCAAATACCAAGCGAGAAGGCCTCAGAACCCTCGACTCGACCTTCGGGTTCTCCTTACCCGAGCTGAGCCGTGAATAAAGTATTGTCTCACCAAGCCTGTGATATGATCATGAATGAGAAATAGAGTAGTCGGACGACAATCATCCCTGATCTGCTGTATTTTTAGCTTGTGTGCTGACCTTTTCAGGTTCTTTTTTTTTTTTTTTCTTAGAACTGCAGAAATGGCAGCAATCCTAACCACACCCCCTTCCTCACAGCCCTGATCGTTCTGTGACTACTCCTGCACCAGAATCTCACTGTAGGCATTCCATCATGATGCATCTCACTCTCGGCAAATCGGTGAAAGATTTTAAAGATTTGAACTAAAGACTTGCCCCATCACAGAACTCTGTAGCTCTGGAAGGGTCAATGCACAGCTGGTTCATGAGGAGGGTTTTACAGTGCCCAACCATTTCAATTCATTTCAGTTTTCTTTGTATTGGGCTTTTAATAATTGACATTGTGGCAAAGCAGATTTACACAGTAAATGTGAGAATTTACAAAGTGATCCATTACTTTAGAAGTCGGTGATTTTTTTTGTGAATTTATTTTACAAATGGTGGAGTCACACTTCAGTGTCTGTGCTCCTGCAGCTCCGTGTCCATTCGGCTGTTTTTTTATAGAGAAAATGTGGTCATAGTGAACGAACATTGCAGCCTAGAAACAGTTGACTGCCTCGCACTCAGAAAAACTCAATGTTTCAGTGAAATCTGCAAAATCACGAGAAGATCAGTCACCCCATCGCAGCTAATTTACCTAAATTCTGAGTCAAGTTGATGCTGATAGCTTGGCGGAGAGAAGAACTGCTGAAGTCCACAAAGTTATGGAGGTTTCCTTTGATAAAAAGATCGACCTGGTCCTATAGAGGACTTGAGGAACGATGGACTAAAATCATCGCACTGGATACATGGATCACAGAAGCTGAAGGCTGCATCTCAAACTCCGAGGACTCTGCAGCGATTCACATCATTCAGCTCTCTGAGGTCGAGATCAAGCTGCAAGCGGCCACTGAAAAGATTGATGATTTAGAGAACAGAAGTCAGAGGAGCAGCATCCGGGTCTCCTGACTTCCTAAGGGCAGGGAAGGTTTCTTCAAGACCTGGCTGCAAGAGCTCCTGCAGGTTCACTTCAAAGGAGGTTCTGTTCAACTGGATCACTGCCATCGTCCCCTTACACGCCGTCCACTCTCTGACCAGTGGCCCCAGGCTGTTATCATAAAGCTCCACAACTTCCAGGATAAAGTCCAGATAATGCAAGTGGCAAGGAACCACAGTCACTGATTTACAAAGGAACCCCAGTCATGATATTTTATTCAAGTAAAAGGAATTTTACCCAGTGGAACAACAGCTTCTGAAGAGAGGAATCGTGTTCTCCGTGCTGCATCCAGCCGAGCTCAGGATTAAACACAACGGGCAGGAAAGAGTGTTTAAACATCCTGAAGAAGTGGCTGGCTTCCTGGATAAAATGTCACAGCTCCCATCATCTCCCTGGACGATCCCTGCTGACTGAGTGTTTCCCTCATATCACACAACACGTAGGACAGGACGGCCAGTGACGGACGTACACTTAAAATATGCAGTTGGAATGTGGGGGGTTCACACAGTCTTATTAAACTACAAAGATTGTAACCCCTCAGTGGACCATCGTTGTGGTTGTTGAATTTTTACTTTCTCCAGTATAGTCCACTGATTTTATCCCACAGGTTTTTTCTGTGTTTACTGATTGGATTGGTGAGAATCTCGTAACCAGAGATTTTAACTGATATTTTTCCTCAGTGATGGATACATTGCCTCCAGTTCAGAACAAAATGTCTCTGAGGGCTTGAACTTTATCAGATACCCTTAGTGAGCTTAATTTAGTGGATCCATGGCGTGCTTACGTCCTAAAGATAAAACATTTCCATTGTATTCTGGTGAACGTCACTCGAACTTGACTTACCCCGAAAAGCTCATTCAGTAATGTGGAGCTGCAGTACTGGAGACATTATTATACTAGTCCTTCTCAAAAAAATAGCATATTGTGATAAAGTTCATTATTTTCTGTAATGGACTGATATTATAGATTCATTACACAGAACTGAAGTAGTTCAAGCCTTTTATTGTTTTAATATTGATAATTTTGGCAAAAAAGTAAAGAAAAACCAAAAATCTTAAAAAATTAGCATATTTCATCCGACCAATAAAAAAGTGTTTTTAATACAAAAAAGCCAACCTTCAAATTATTGAATTGAAACATATTTTATTCATTGAAGAAAGGGATTGGGCACAAGTTATCCAACTTAGTGAAGCCCTCTCCACAGATTATTTAGCCAATTAACCTACTGTGCATGTTTTTGGACTGTGGGAGGAAACCCACACAAGCACAGGAAGAACATGCAAACTCCACACAGAAACGCCCAGGCTTGGATTTGAACCCAGGCCTTCTTGCTGTGAGGCGGATGTTCTAACCACTACGCCACCATGCTACCTTAAACCTTCAAATTATTATGTTTAGCTATGCACTCAATACTTGGCCGGGAATCCTTTTGCAGAAATGACTGCTTCAATGCGGCGTGTCATGGAGGCAATCAGCCTGTGGCACTGCTGAGGTGTTATGGAGGCCCAGGATGCTTCCATAGCGGCTTTAAGCTCATCCACAGTGTTGGGTCTGGTGTCGCTCAACTTTCTTTTCACAATATCCCACAGATTCTGTATGGGGTTCAGGTCAGGAGAGTTGGCAGGCCAATTGAGCACAGTAATACCACGGTCAGTAAACCATTTACCAGTGGTTTTGGCACTGTGAGCAGGTGCCAGGTCGTGCTGAAAAATGAAAATCTTCATCTCCATAAAGCTTTTCAACAGATGGAAGCATAAAGTGCTCCAAAATCTCCCGATAGCGAGCTGCATTGACCCTGCCCTTGATAAAACACAGTGGACCAACACCAGCAGCTGACATGGCACCCCAGACCATCACTGACTGTGGGTACTTGACACTGGACTTCAGGCATTTTGGCATTTCCTTCTCCCCAGTCTTCCTCCAGACTCTGGCACCTTGATGTTCGAATGACATGCAAAATTTGCTTTCATCTGAAAAAAGTACTTTGGACCATTGAGCAACAGTCCAGTGCTGCTTCTCTGTAGCCCAGGTCAGGCGCTTCTGCCACTGTTTCTGGTTCAAAAGTGGCTTGACCTGTGGAATGTGGCACCTGTAGCCCAGTCCACTGCTTCCACAGGTCCCCCAAGGTCTGGAATCGGCCCTTCTTCACAATCTTCCTCAGGGTCCGGTCACCTCTTCTGGTTGTGCAGCGTTTTCTGCCACACTTATTCCTTCCCACAGACGTCCCACTGAGGTGGCTTGATACAGCACTCTGGGAACAGTCTATTCGCTCAGAGATTTCTTTCTGTGTCTTACTCTCTTGCTTGAGGGTGCCAACGATGACCTTCTGGACAGCAGTCAGGTCAGCAGTCTTACCCATGATTGCGGTTTTGAGTAACGAACCAGGCTGGGAGTTTTAAAAATCCTCAGGAATCTTTTGCAGGTGTTTAGAGTTAATTGGTTGATTCAGATGATTAGGTTAATAGCTCGTTTAGAGTAACTTTTCATGATATGCTAATTTTTTGAGATAGGAATTTTGGGTTTTCAAGAGCTGTATGCCAAAATCATCAGTATTAAAACAATAAAAAACCTGAAATATTTCAGTTGGTGTACAATGAATCTAAAATATATGAAAGTTTAATTTTTATCAGTACATTACAGAAAATGATGACCTTTATCACAATATGCTAATTTTCTGAGAAGGACTAGTATGCTACACAATTTCCTCCGGGATCAATAAAGGATTCTGATATCAGATCACGCACCCATTTATATTACCTTCAGTGATGTGATCCACGGGTGTGAGAACAGACCTTGGAGATCCAGAGCATTTCTGAACCATGAGCTCACTTTTGGTAGTTTTTTAAAAGTGCAGTTGGACTACAGATGCTCCCAACTTACGTTTTTGTTTGGTTCTGGATGGCCGAACGTAAGGTGAAAAAAAACCAAACAAAAAACGTAACTTGTTACTGTATGTTCCAGTGATGTATGACGTACATACTTTACTATACATCCATAAATACCATTCCCGTATCTCATAAAACACCACTAAATGAATTATTATAAACATAAGATTGTAAAATAAATGCAGCCATGAGCCGGGGGGCACTAACCAGTGTCTTTCCCCCCATACCGGATCGGTCGAGGCCCGGGTTAACAACGACCGCTATCAGTGCTGTCAATCAACAGGGTGCTGATGGAAATTGGACTACTGTGGGTCGAAGACGTCGAAGAAGGAGAGGCGAGAGGTGTGTCCGTAGGCAGAGAGAGAAGAGAAAAGGCATGAGCCTAGGACTGAGAGTGGGGACTTTGAATGTTGGAACTATGCAAAGAAAAGACAGAGAGCTGGCTGACATGATGCAGAGGAGGAAGGTGGACATACTGTGTGTTCAGGAGACGAGGTGGAAAAGTAGCAAAGCTAAAAGCTTAGGAGCAGGGTTTAAGCTGTTTTATCATGGTGTGGATGGGAAGAGAAATGAAGGAGGAGTCATCTTGAAGGAGGGATTTGTCAGGAATGTTCGAGAAGTGAAAAGAGTGTCAGACAGAGTGATGAGTCTCAAGTTAGAAATTGAAGTTGTGATGCTCAATGTTGTTAGTGCTTCTGCCCCACAGGCAGGATGTGAGCTAAAAGAGAAGGAGAGATTCTGAGTGAGTTAGATGAAGTGATGCAGAGTGCCCCAGAGGTGAAAGAGTGGTCATTGGTGCAGACTTCAATGGACATGTTGGTGCAGGCAACAGTGAGGACGAGGAAGTGATGGGTAGGTTTGGTATCCAGGACAGGAACACAGAAGGAGAGATGTTGATCGATTTTGCAAAAAGGATGGAAATGGCTGTGGTGAATACTTTCTTCCAGAAGAGAGAGGAGCATAAGGTGACTTATAAAAGTGGAGGTAGGAGCACACAAGTAGACTACATCTTGTGTAGGCAATGTAATTTGAAGGAAGTCAGTGACTGCAAAGTAGTAGTGGGTGAGAGTGTTGATAAACAGCATAGGATGGTGGTATGCAGGATGATGGTGATGGTGAGGAAGGTGAAGAAGGCAAAGGCAGAGCAGAAGACAAAGTGGTGGAAATTGAAAATGGAAGAGTGTTGTGTTGCCTTCAAAGAGGAGTTAAAACAGGCTTTGGGTGGCCAGGAAGTGCTTCCAGATGACTGGACAACCACAGACAATGTGATCAGGGACACAGGTAGGAGAGTATTTGGTGTGTCCTCTGGAAGGAGAGTAGATAAGGACACTTAGCGGTGGACTGAGGAAGTGCAGGAGTGTGTACAAAGGAAGAGGTCAGCTAAGAAGAAGTGGGACATTGAGAGGACCGAAGAGAGTAAACAGGCATACAGGGAGACACAGTGTAAGGCGAAAGTAGCAGTGGCAAAAGCCAAACAGAGGGTGTATGATGACTTGTATGATAGGTTGGACAGTAAGGAGGGAGAAAATGTGATCTATACAGGTTGGCACAGCAGAGAAATAGAGATGGGAAGGACGTGCAGCAAGTTAGACTGATAAAGGACAGAGAGGGAAAATGTATTAACTGATGACAGCAGTGTGCTGGGAAGATGGAAAGAGTACTTTGAAGAGCTGATGAATGAGGAAAATGAGGGAGAGAAAAAAAGAGTAGAAGAGGTGACCATTGAGGAGCAGGATGTAGCAAAGTTCAGTAAGGGTGAAGTGAGGAGGGCATTGAAGAGGATGAAGAATCGAAAGGCAGTTGGTCCTGATGATATACCTGTGGAGGTATGGAAGTGTCTAGGAGAGGTAGCAGTAGATTTTCTGACAAGAACATTCAACAAGATCCTAGAGAGTGAGAGGATGCCGGAGGAGTGGAGGAGAAGTGTGCTGGTGCCCATTTTTAAGACCAAGGGAGACGTGCAGAGTTGTGGCAACTACAAAGGGATAAAGTTGATGAGCCATACGATTACGTTATGGGATAGAATAGTGGAAGCTAGACTAAGGGCAGAGGTCAGCATTTGTGAACAACAGTTTGGTTTCATACCAAGAAAAAGCACCACAGATGCAATGTTTGCTTTGAGGATGTTAATAGAGAAGTACAGAGAAGGTCAAAGGGAAGTGCATTGTGTCTATGTGGATCTAGAAAAAGCATATGACAGGGTGCCAAGAGAGGAACTGTGGTATTGCATGAGGAAGTCTGGAGTGGCAGAGAAGTATGTTAGAATGGTGCAGGACATGTATGAGAGATGTAAGACAGTGGTGAGGTGTGCTATCGGCGTGACCGATGAAGTCAAGGTGGAGGTGGGACTGCATCAAGGGTCAGCTCTGAGCCCCTTCTTGTTTGCTATGGTTATGGACAGGCTAACAGACGAGGTCAGGCAAGAATCTCCATGGACTATGATGTTTTCAGATGACATAGTGATCTGTAATGAGAGCAGAGAACAAGTGGAGGAAAATCTAGAGAGGTGGAGGTATGCCCTGGAAAGGAAAGGAATGAAGGTTAGCCTCAGAAAATCAGAATACATGTGTGTGAATGAGAAGGACCCAGGAGGAACGGTGATGTTACAGGGAGCAGAGATAAGGAAGGTGGAGGATTTTTTTAGGCTCAACAATCCAGAGCAATGCAGAGTGTGGAAAAGAGGTGAAGAAGCGTGTGCAGGCAGGCTGGAATGGTTGGAGAAAAGTGTCCGGTGTGATGTGCGATAGGAGAGTGTCAGCAAGAATGAAAGGAAAAGTGTACAAGACTGTGATGAGGCCAGCGATGTTGTATGGCTTAGAAACAGTGGCGCTGAGGAAAAGGCAGGAGGCAGAGCTGGAGGTAGCGGAGATGAAAATGTTGAGCTTCTCTCTGCGAGTAACGAGGATGGATAGGATCAGAAATGAGTATATCAGAGGGACAGCCCATGTAAGATGTTTTGGAGACAAAGTCAGAGAGACTAGATTGAGATGGTTTGGACATGTACAGAGGAGGGATAGTGAGTATATTGGTAATAGGATGCTGAGGTTGGAACTATCAGGCAGAAGGCCTAGAGGAAGACTAAAGAAGAGATTTATGGATGTGGTGAAGGCGGACATGAAGGTCGTTGGAGTCAGAAAAGAAGATGCAGAGGACAGGGTGAGATGCAGGTGGATGATTTGCTGTGGTGACCCCTGAAGGGAGCAGCCGAAAGGAAAAGAAGAAGATAACATTGTAAAATAATATCAAGTATATCAAATAACATCAACATTAATTTCAAATAAATTAAATTCAAGCAAAATAATTTCAAATAGATAAATTTTAATCAAATTCACTCATCAAATATCAAATACATTATTAAATATAACCTTTAACATTGTCTATGATGCGATCTTTCTGCTTGTAAATGGTTCCGATGGTCGACGTATGGTCACTTTACAGCTGAACCAAGTCACATGACATGAAGCTGAGTCGAGTCACTTTACATGAAGCTGAGCCGAATCACTTTACATGAAGCATAAAACAGGCAATCAACGCTTAGAATATGTGAGGCGCTCCACCAAAAGTAGTTCACTTGCTTGTGCTTGAGACAAGCGCGGGTTATACAGAATTCCGGTCTTTCAAGTGAGCAAGGGCGCCGTTGAATACTCGTTTAGTTCTCAGCCTCCACTGATGTGAATCACCAGCAAAGCGAGGAGTTCTCTCTCTTTTCTGGATTTGTGTTTTCATTCATTTTCCAACTCTCTTTGCTTAACTGAGTATGCATTTTCGATTGCGTCAATCAGAGCAGATTCAGTCTTGGGAAAACCGGAAATTCTGGCATATGCCGGAAAACTTGCACCCATGCTAGTAGGCTTACGCTTCTGGCTGACCATATTTGCTTCGGGTTACAAAAGTCTGCAAAATAGTGTCTACACAAATATCACAGAGATGAAGTCTTAACACAAGGCTAACACGCAGTGAACTGGGAAGCACCAGGGCGCATTCAGTCTGTTGTTTGTAAACAATGGATGCAGCGTCATTACGTCATTGCGTCATTATGTCAGCGTACTACATACATGTCTCTTACTCAAAATTTGACATTTTTTTCTTTTTTTTTTTTTTTTGAAAAAAAGAAAAAAAAAACGTAAAACAGATGAACGTAAGTCAAGGAGCGTATTTTTAAAAAGACAATCAGACTCCTGATGTTTGATCTGGGCTGCTCTAGGATATGATGAAAGCCTGCGTTTGAGGGGATACTATCGACAAAGTAATTACTAACGCCTTTAAAACATTTTATAAATCGTTCTATACTCCACAGTTCAGTCTCTCTCTCTCTCTCTCTCTCTCTCTCTCTCTCTCTCTCTCTCTCTCTCTCTCTCTCTCAGAGCATCTTTATTTCAAAGGTGCAACTAATTTATTGAAACTAAATTTCCAGAAGAGCAGAGAGATGATTGGTTGAAGCCAATAACTTTGAGTGAGACGCTGACTTCACATTTTTCAGTTTCCCCCTGTACAGTGCAGAAGCTTAAGTCTTTTCTCTTGACGTGCAGAAAGCGATTCGGCCAGAATAGACCGCCCTGTTTTTCATGCTGCAGAAATTCAGTCTTGGGGAGGAGTTTATTAAATGGATTTGGATATTGTACACCTCCCCCTTTCAGCTGTAATCCCAAACAGACTCCGCTCTAGTAATTTCAATGCTGAACACTGCACTAGGCAGGTTGCCCCTTGGCCCCCCTGTTATTTACTCTTGCAATCGAGCCCTTCGCTGTCACCATTAGACAAGACCTCAGTATTTCTGGAATTTCCTTAAATAATCACGATCAGAAAATTCCACGATTCGCTGATGATGTTTGACTTTTTCTGAAACTCTCCTTCACATTTTATCCCCAAATTACAAAACTAATTCATATTTAATTATAAATTTTAGTCTTTGTTGCTCACAGATATCGGATCCAAATATCTCACGACCTTTTCACTGGTCCCAGCAGGGTCCTTATATCTCGGTATTAAAGTCTCCCCATGTTTAGTGGATTTATATAAATTTAATGCTGCCCCTCTCTTACAAACTGTAAAACACGGCCTTGATAGGTGGTGTAGTTGCCCCGTCCCTGTCGGGTCGTATTTGATCAAAGTGAACCTCCTCCCTGGTCTCCTGGATCTTTTTCAGATGAAGCCAGTTATGTTTTCAGAGAAAGTTTCTGTAAATGTAAACAGTGCAATTATATAATTTAAGAAGAGACTCAGACTGAGATTCAGGTTTGTTTTCCTGTTAAAAATGGAGGATCAGCAGCCCCTTCATTTCCTTTTAAACTGTGGGCTGCACAATTCTTTATTTTGAAATGAGTTCATGGATCACCCTGGTTCTGCTTGGCTCAGTTGGGAATCGGCCTCTTTAGGTCCGATACACTTGCAGAGTTTATAATCTATTACTCCTGGAAACATTGCAGCTTCAGTAACAGACGACGCACTTTAAAAGAAAATGTGAAGCATTTGGCGTGATGTTTGTAAATCGGAAGGATACAGGAACTGATTCTCTTTGCGAATCCTCGATTCATGAGAACCTCGACTTTCAACCTGGACTCAACGCCGGCATCGCTGACTGGAAGCACGAGGCGATCAGAGTTGTTGGAGACGTGATTCAGAAAGGTTCAGTTCTCACATCCCAACAAGTGAAAAGTAAACATGATGTTACCGCTAGCAATGTCATAACATTTCTACAAGTTACATACTGTATTCTGTGTAATTTGAAAGATTTCACTGGAAGTGTGGCTTTTTCTCCTCTAGAATCTCTTCTTGTAAATAATTTACAATTTAAATATTTCTCTCGGAAACTTTATATCCTCAGGAATTTAATTGTAGATGATTCTGGTAAAGTAAAATATTAATGTGAATCTAATGTGGATGCAATAGGGTTTGAGGACTGGGATATCTCTTGCAGCCGGCCCTCCAAGGTCCTGGTGTCTAACTCGGCCTGGGAGGGGCAATTTAAGATTTTGCATCGGCTCCTGAATCCAGACACAGAATCGATCCAAATCGGTTAGAACTTTGTATGAAATTCCAATCTGTTGTCGGATCATTTACTCCTCATGTGGAGCCGCCCTCATGTTCATCACTTCTGGATCACTACTGGCAATGGGTTCGTATAATTTTCAAGCCCTGCCTCCATCTGAGTACAAGGACTTGTCTATTGGAACTAAACGATGATCCACCTTCTGACTTTCACCACAGAGACGTTTTGCACATTCTGTTGCACTGAGGTCGGCGATGTCTCCTGGATTTATGGATCACTGATGAATATCCTGCTCTCAGTCAGTGGAAGCAAACTGTTACTCGGATCGTTCTCTTTGAAGGTTTCTCTTCAGCTTTGGAGGATTAAACCCTTTTTATTCTACCGGACCTGGGATCCATTTCTTGCCTTCCTGGGTACCACTGCATCTGGTAGGATGAGGGCGGGGCTTATAGATGTAGTTTGTGTGTGTGTTCAGTTTATTGGACAGTTTTTCAATTTCTATAAGATCTCTTGACGACGTGAATGCTTACTCTCCATCAGTTTTATAATTATCAACATTTTATTCACCAATAAATGATCAGCAAGGATCTGATTTAGAGACGTGAATATTGATTTTCCTCAAAATGAAGGATTTATACTCGACATTATTCTCTTGGTTGGAGTTGATGATGGTGTTTGTTTCTCACCAGGATTCAGATTTTTACTTCTTTCATTCTGTAATAATATAAATTCATATTGTGATCTAAATGCACTACACAGGTGATGGAGAACCAGGTTTATTCCCCCTGTGTAGCGCACTATAAGCTTCTCTCTCTCTCTCTCGCTCTCTCTGTCTCTCTCTCTCTCTCTCTCTCTCTCTCGCTCTCTCTCTCTCGCTCTCTCTTTCTCCCACTCTTTTTCTCCCACAGACTCTCTCTCTCTGATTAAAGTTGATGATCAGGCTGTTGTTCTCTGTTCAGCTTCAGCTGCTGATAGTTTAATATCATACACAGCAGATGATAGAAACTAAATGGCTCCTCAGTATGATAATTTTAATGAGAATTAAAATAAACAGGTGATATTAAATCCTCATGTGATTCTGAATCATAAAATCATTTTGGACACGCATCATCTTTTTACACACACACATCATCTTTAAAGGAAATCTGAAACCAGGATAAAAATCTGGTGATGAAGGGCGTGGCATTGTGTCTGTGCAGGTTGGAGAGTTGTGGTGTTTCAGATGAAGGTTGTGCTGCTCTGACTTCAGCTCTGAGATCAAACCCCTCACACCTGAGAGAACTGAACCTGTCCTGGAATAAATTCGGAAATTCAGGAGTGAAGATTCTCTCTGCTGTACTGGAGGATCCTCTCTGTAAACTGGAGATACTGAGGTAAGATCATCTCTCTGAGAGTCACATGCTCTTCAGTACGACCCAATTCTGTAATAGTGAGGCTGAAGCAGAAGGTTTAGGTTCATCATCACTGGCCAAAAACCACCGAGTCTGACTCTTATTCTATACGATACACACAAAGTCTGATTCCTGAGAGTCTGATGTTCTCCTGAAAGATCTGTTAATGTGATGCTGATTAAAAAGATCCGAGTGTGTGTTACTTTGTGGACAATAAGATAAACTGTGTTCAACCAGAGGGAAGTCAGTGCTGTTGCACCTCTGCTGGAGATCGAGATGTCCTGCAAAGATTACAGCGAGACTACAGCGAGTACTCTTCTTTTTTCTTCTTTTCCCTTTAGGGTTCGCCACAGTGAACCATCCTCCTCCATCTTACCCTATCCTCTGCATCTTCTACTTTTACTCCAACCACCTTCATGTCCTTCTCCACCACATCCATAAATCTTCTCTTTGGTCTTCCTCTAGGCCTTCTGCCTGGTCGTTCCAACCTCAGCATCCTACTACCAGTATACTCATTATACCTCCTTTATACATGTCCAAACCAACTCAATCTGGCCTCTCTGACTTTGTCTCCAAAACCTTTAACATCTGCTCTCCCTCTGATGTACTCATTCTTGATCCTTGCCATCCTCATTACTTCCAAAGAGAACCTCAACATTTTCATCTCTGCTACTTCCAGCTCTGCCTCCTGTCTTTTCCCCAGTGCCACTGTTTCTAAACCATACAACATCGCTGGCAACAACACCGTCTTGTACACATTTCCTTTCATTCTTGCCGATACTCTCCTATCACACATCACACTGGACACTTTTCTCCAATCATTCCAACAAGCCTGAACACGCTTCTTCGCCTCTTTTCCACACTATCCATTGCTCTGGATTGTTGAGCCTAAGTACTTAAAATCCTCCACCTTCGTTATCTCTGCTCCCTGTAACCTCACCATTCCTCCGGGGTCCTTGTCATTCATACACATGTATTCTGTTTTACTGAGGCTAACATTCATTCCTCTCCTTTCCAGGGCATACCTCCACCTCTCTAGATTTTCCTGCACTTGTTCTCTGCTCTCACTTCAGATCACAATGTCATCTGCAAAGATCATAGTCCATGGAGCTTCTTGTGTAACCTCGTCTGTCAACCTGTCCATCACCATAGCAAACAAGAAAGGGGCTCAGTGCTGACCCGTGATGCCGTCCCACCTCCAACTTGAACTCTTCTTTCACACCGACAGCACACCTCACCACTGTCTTACATCTCTCATACATGTTCCGCACCACTCTAACATACTTCTCTGCCATTCCTGACTTCCTCAAGCAATACCACAGTTCCTCTCATGGCACCCTGTCATATGCTTTCTCCAGATCCACAAAGGCACAATGCAGCTCCCTCAGGCCTTCTCTGTACTTCTCTATTAGCATTCTCAAAGCAAACACTGCATCTGTGGTGCTCTTTCTTGGTATGAAACCAAACTGTTGTTCACAAATGCTGACCTCTGCCCTTAGTTTAGCTTCCACTATTCTTTCCCATAACTTCATCATATGGTTCATCAACTTTATACCTCTGTAGTTGCCACAACACTGTACCCTTGTTCTTAAAACTGGGCACCAGCACACTTCTCCATTCCTCCAGGGTCTGACCACTCTCTAAGACCTTGTTGAATGTTCTTGTCAGAAAATCTCCTGCTACCTCTCCTAGACACTTCTATACCTCCACCAGACTCACGGCTGCATTGAGACTACAGCAAGTACTGAAGGAGGTAAAAGAGAAACAAAGGAGGAGAACAAAAGACCTGCAGAAATCTTTCCACCTCATTGAAGTCTATGTTTATGTGTCCACTTGCATAAAAAACCCTGAACAATAATGTCGTTAATGGAAGAAACTTCACAGAGGAAACCCCTGTTCTCCAATAAACACTGTGGCATTGTGTATCTGCAGGTTGGTGGGTTGTGGTGTTTCAGATAAAGGTTGTGCTGCTCTGACTTCGGCTCTGAAATCAAACCCCTCACCCCTGAGAGAACTGAACCTGTACGAGAATAAAATAGGAGCCTCAGGAAAGAAGATGCTCTCTGATCTTAAATATGATAAACATTACAATCTACAGACACTGGGGTGAGTAAAGAGCTTTATGTAAATACTGAAATAATAAAAGTGTAATTATTGAACTTGATTCTCGTTAGTTTGGAGTAATTTCTCTTTCATTTCAATAAAGATCAGATTCCCAGGTTAGGAATGAAACCAGTTTTATAAAATGTCACTATATTCTATTTCAGGAGATTTTTCTCTCACAATCGGCTTTAATGCTGTTCTGTGATCAGTAAAGTGTGTTTGAATGATGTGGACGAATATAAACAGGAGATGATGTTCCTCTCGGAGCAGAGACAATTCCATGCTGTAGATCATCAAGTACCACAGTCCAGTTTGTGGTGATTAATTCTCGTGGTTTTCTTTTCTGTTCAGGGTGTGATGATGATGATATGTGTCTGAAGGCTGTAATGCATTGCCATGTTGGGGAACAGAGTTCTACACTTAGATTATTATGACCAGTGACCCTTGGATTACATTCTCTACATTCCATTTAATAATAATCTTGAGAGATGATTTGGACCAGCAGTTGAGAAACTACAGAACTCGAGCCGAACCCAGTCGGTGGAAGAGAGAGCTGGAGAGAACCATTTCCAGAGATCGGTGACCATCCTCACCTGACAGGATCTGAAGCCGCGAGGAGGCTCCAACAAGCCCATTTATCACTTTCTCCTTTATTTCATTCATGTCCAAGTGATGTTCCACTAAATATCTGCTCTCTTCAATCATTTATTCATCAGATTACTGGAGGAAACAGATAGTTGTATCATATGGTTCTGATTGTTTCTGCGATTTTTCTGTATTTATGCGATTAATATGTTACAGATTGTAAAGTATTCCACAGACATTTACACACGATTATCATCCTGGAGATGTTTTGCTGGAGATATAAATTATAGTGTAGATCCTAAATGTATATATTATAATAAAGTCCTTCCACTGTCTAGTATCGGAAAAAAGCTGTTTCATCATCAGATCTGAACTTATCTCGATGCTGCTCTATCTGTATTTTGGCATCTTTGTTTATTTATTTTAAAATTGATTTTATATATTGTAATTGGTGTTCATCGTTACTTTTAATTTATCATTTTCAGAAATTTAAAAGTAAATCAATAATTCTTACAGAGTTATTAATAATCAACTTTTAATGTTCCTTTCAAAGAAAATTCCCTGAAGTTCTGTATCAGGCCTGTATTTTAGAAAGTGAGGCAACACATCTCGATGAAAAGACATGAGAGATCATTATTCCATCGACCTCCAAGTTCTTACTTTTCATTCTGAAATGAAACTACAAAAATGGGAATCGATCAAGGAATGAACTCAAAATTATAATTCAACCGCAACAGTCTCAACAGTGTCCTTCATACTAGAGGAAATGAATGAAGTGCTCTTTTCATCCATCCCGGGAGCTGGCTCCTCCCAGTTTCCAATTTCAACTAATACACCGAATAAACTGTAATTTATTGACAAATGTATAACATAATTATTAATATTATTATTAGTAGTAGTAGTAGGAGGAGTATTACTATTAGTATTATGATTCTGATTATTTACTTTTCAGGGGTTGGTTGACACTTGAGACCCATATCAATTTCAGTTAAAAAAAAAAAAAGCTGGAAACAGAACAAATGTTTAATATATATATATATATATATATATATATATATATATATATATATATATATATATATATATATATATATAATGTATATATAATAGTATGTCTGTCTTCCTTTCGGCTTTTTCCCTTTTACTCGGGAGTCGCCACAGCGAATCATCTGATTCGCATGTTTGATTTGGCAGAGGGTTTTACGTCGGATGCCCTTCCTGTCACAACCCTTTTTAGCAAGGGGCTAGAAACACGCTGACGACTTTGCAGCTACTCTTTACGAAAGTCAGCAATGGCTCTTTTACATGCCTCACACCATAGACAGTGAGAGACATGGCCGCCTTTGATAACCCAGTTAGCTGCACTGGGGGGGACAGTGACAACCCTGTGGAGAGTGGGACTCAAACCCCCAACCTTTGGATCAGCGATCCAGCGCCCTATACCACAAGATCACCACTGCAACCTATATGTGTGTGTATATATGTGTATATGGAGAGTGTGGAAAAGAGGTGAAGAAGCGCATGCAGGCAGGTTGGAATGGATGGAGAAAAGTGTCCGGTGTGATGTGTGATAGGAGAGTACATTTGGTCCAGTTAGAGTTTTAATCCTTGCCATACGGGACAACCACAGACAATGTGATCAGGGAGACCGGTGGGAGAGTCCTTGGTGTGTCCTCTGGAAGGAAAGTAGATAAGGAGACTTGGTGGTAGAATGAGGAAGAGCAGGAGTGTGTACAAAAGAAGAGGTAAGCTAAGAAGAAGTGGGACACAGGGAGGATCGAAGAGAGTAAACAGGAGTACAGGGAGACACAGCGTAAAGCGAAGGTAGCGGTGTCAAAGGCCAAACAGAGGGCGTATGATGACTTGTATGATAGGTTGGATAGTAAGGAGGGAGAAACATATCTATACAGGTTGGCACAGCAGAGAAATAGAGATGGGAAGGATGTGCAGCAAGTTAGAATGATAAAAGACAGAGAGGGAAATGTATTGACTGATGACAGAAGTGTGCTGGGAAGATGGAAAGAGTACTTTGAAGAGCTGATGAATGAGGAGAATAAGAGAGAAAAAAAGAGTAGAAGGGGTGACCGTTGAGGATCAGGAAGTAGCAAAGATTAGTAAGGGTGAAGTGAGGAGGGCATTGAAGAGGATAAAGAGTGGAAAGGCAGTTGGTCCTGATGACATGAGGTATGGAAGTGTCTAGGGGAGGTAACAGTAGATTTCTCCTTAAATCTTCCCCCAGCTCAGATTCCTGCTCCGAAACCAACTGCACACACACACACACACACACACACACACACACACACACACACACACACAGACAAGCACTCACTCACACTCCCACACACTCCCACACACTCTCACAAACACTAAAAAGTTATAACACTTGAATCATCATGTGACATGAGTCTTAAGACACACAGGATGTCCACAAAGGGACTTTTTATTCTTTTTTTAGGTTAAGGGATAAAAGGAGGAAAGATTGACTTTTTAAATTAAGCATGTTTCCTGAAGTGGGCAGTTTGAGGGCTTTCCTAACCCTAATTAGGGTCACAGGGAGTCTGGTGCCCATCTCAGCCAACTCTGGGCAGAGTACATCATGGACAACTCGCCAGGCCATCGCAGGGCAGAAACACGCTGACGGTTATGCAGCTCCTATTGATGAAAGTCAGCCATACTTCCTTTACATGAATCTCACACCACATACAGTGAGAGACATGGCCGGCCTTTTATAACCCAGTTAGCTGCACTGGGGGGACAGTGAAAACCCATTGACAGTTGGGCTTAAACCCCCAACCTTGGGATCAGTGCTCCAGCACCTTACCACCAGACCACCACTGCCCTCCAAGTAAGGCAGCAGCCTGGAAATCTCATGTTATTTTAAATGAATGTGTTAAGATGAGAATTCCCAAAGCCAGTTGAACTATTGGCTGACGAGCCTGATTTGGTTGGAAGCAGATCTCCTGTTGAGCGCATTGTTTTTAAGCTTGATAGATGTGCGAGTGCATATGAGGAAACACTATGCGTAATGATAATTCCCCCATTTCTAACAACCCGATGTCTTGTGATATAAGGTGAGCAGCAGTATCACGTTCCACCAGCTGTTCATGACTGCCCCACACCATGAGAGAGTGGAACAGGAACCTCAAAAAAGTTAGAGTGGTTCTGATCATATGAGATGCCAAATTTTCAGCAATTTTGCTCATTTCATTGTTCCTTTTCTGAACCTCTTAATCCGGATTCGGGATTGTGGGGACACTGGTGCCTATCTCAGCTGACTCTCGGCGAGTAGAGGGTACACCCTGGACAGGGCACCAGGCCTTTGCAGGGCAGAAAGACACTGACGGCTATACAGCTGCTCCTTACATTGTCAGCAATGTTTTTTGTACATGAACCTCTCATCACAGACAGTAAGGCATGGCCTGCCTTTGATAACCCAGTTAGCTGCACTGGGCGACAGCAGCGGCAAGCCAGTGACAGTGGGCATCGTACCACCATGACACCATAATTTTGATCAGACTAATTAACAATTATTAATTGAAGCTGAGGGGGATATTAGTGAATAATACCTGAAACGGAATGTTGAGGAAAATAAGGAATCTTTCTTGCTCAAGCATCTTTTGAAACTCATTCGAAGTCAGGCCATTATGTTTTATTCCTTGTTTGGCAGATTTATAATATATGAACCCAACACAGGAGACAGGAGAAAAAATCATTGTCATAAAGGGTAAAATAAAAATATTATTTTCCCCTTTTCTGTATTTTTAAAAGACTCTGACATGCTATCACAACGTTTTCCAGAATATTCAAAAAGGAGGTTGCTCTAAAAATACCACCTCCCCTTATACCTTCCCTCTGAAGGTGAGATTAGAAGCGACTGAACCCCAGGCAGCATTTGATGCTGCTGCCATCAGCTCAGGATGGAGAACGTCAGCATGTAGAAAAACATCTGAAGTCTCTACTTTTCATAAAGGAAAACAAAAACAACAGCAAAACCACATATCGAACAGTTCTGCCACACATGTCAATATTGTCTCGTGAGCCAGATGTTGTAAGCTGTGTATATAGCTGGATGGAAACCGTGGCTGGCCGCGGCAACACTTCCGACATGCAAGTACACGTGTGCAGTTGTACATGATGGAGTTACAATAGCTCACGTCAAAAGATAAAGAAAGGATGTTATAGAAAAAAGTTTCAGTTTTTAATACAGCATGCACTGTGTGTAAAGACTGGCAAGAATAAAAAAAATGTTTTACTAAATGTTATTTTTCTTTTAGATATTGCAAATATTAACATCACTGGGTTGGCAACAGAAAGAATACAAAAACAATTGCCTTACCTTTGCAGGACAATTTGCGGCGATTTTAATTTAATTTATTTAATTAATTAATTAATTAATTTATTTATTTATTTTTTTTTTTTTTTGGGGGGAAGGCATGTTGTAAAATTTCTCAGATTTCATCATCAGTGCCCACATGGCAGACTGTTAGTTTTATACATCATTTACAATTCAACATTATCTTGAGTTTGTTTTTTCCTGTGATGGGGAATTAGATTGTTCCGTTCCTGTACATAATGTATTCATGTATTTTATGTGTGTATTTTACTGTGTTAGGTGTGTTGTTAAATTATTGATTTTGATTGCTCAGAAGGTATTGATTATCATTCATCCATTTTCTGAATCGTTTGTGAAATAAACAAAGCGTATTAAATAAGTGGAGATGAACAAGCCAGCCAGACACTTCCTTTCTTCATGTTGCAAATGAAAAGTTTGTTTACAGAGAAAGGGTGTGAAAAATGCGTGTTTTTTTTTAACTTTGGAATTTATGCACTTTACATCAAAAGATTCTATAGTGAGAATTCTAAGCTAAGTTTACCAGACACGGTGGCAGATAATCACCATGCAATGTTGAATGAGGATTCTGTGGCATTTTCTAAATATTTCAAAACACTTTGTCATATATTCGCTCCTTAAAGGCAGGTTTTGATGAAGACATGGTAGGAATACACATACAAGTGTGTGTGTGTGTGTGTGTGTGTGTGTGTGTGTGTGTGTGTGTGTGTGTTGACCCTGCAATGCTCTGGTGAGTTGTTCAGGGTGTACTCATCTTATAAACTATTTATTAAATTGATTCAGAACTACAGTAACCGTTACAGTTTTAATATAACCAACGAGACTTCATGTTAAATTATAGTGAAATTTCTGCTACATGGTTTGTATTGTACATTGTTTTCACTCAAATAAGGATGGGTTTCCCCTTTGAATCTCTTTCCTCTTAAGGATTTTTCGTCATGTTGTTTAACGGGGATTTTCCTGGCCCCTGTTGCCACAGACTTGCTTATTAGGGATGAACAAAGGCGTATAGAGAAATGTTTATGTTTAAACTTGTTTTATCTAAATCTGTTTCGTGACAACATCAACTGTAAAAAGTGTTGTGCAAATAAAACTGAATTCAACTGAATTCATCTAGTGTTGGCTGAGATAGGATTCAGCTTCCCCACAACCCTAATAAGACTGTATGTATAATAACATCTGTCTGAGTGCTACTGAATGCTTCCAGCTATAGATATGTTATATTTACTTGATGCTGGTGCATTTAAATTGCTGCGAGGACAGATCATTTGACTTGACCAAAAAAGCCTGTGTAATGAACGGGTGTCGGAACAAACTAACCTTGACCCAGTACAACGCGTGCGTGTACACAGTACATGAGGTCACAGTGTCCCGGCCAGAAACAAATGTTGTAGTCGAAAGACCAATGGAATGTTACTTCTGTAATCTGTAGTGAACTGTCGAACAATTAACGGATGATTCATGTGCGTTAAACTATTAATTGATTATTAAATGATCATATTATGAATGTGAAATCAGTAATCAACCTGTTAAGTGATCAACTGATTATTCATTTGAAATAAGTGGATGACATCCAGAAGACTTGCAGAAGGGCCAGAAAATGGGCCCAGAAAATGGGGCCTGGGTAACGTGCAGGGGGAGGTGGGGTCAGGGAGCGAGGGTGGAGGGGGAGGAGGTGTGTCTGTTTTTATCAGAGCGAGCTCATTTCGCACATGC
>CM045730.1:62477846-62535346 GCA_024760905.1 Plotosus lineatus | reverse complement strand
AAGTTGAAAAAGGAAGAGTGTCGGGTTGTCTTCAAGGAGGAGTTGAAACAGGCTTTGGGTGGTCAGGAAGTGCTTCCAGATGACTGGACAACTACAGCTAATGTGATCAGGGAGACAGGTAGGAGAATACTTGGTGTGTCATCTGGAAGGAAAGTAGATAAGGAGACTTGGTGGTGGAATGAGGAAGTGCAGGAGTGTGTACAAAGGAAGAGGTTAGCTAAGAAGAAGTGGGACATTGAGAAAACCGAAGAGTATGTATGGACATGTATGAGAGATGTAAGACAGTGGTGAGGTATGCTGTCGGTGTGACACAAGAGTTCAAGATGGAGGTGGGACTGCATCAAGGGTCAGCTCTCAGCCCCTTCTTGTTTGCTATGGTGATGGACAGGCTGAGAGACGAGGTTAGACAAGATTCCCCATGGACTATGATGTTTGCAGATGACATTGTGATCTGTAGTGAGAGCAGAGAACAAGTGCAGGAAAATCTAGAGAAGTGGAGGTATGCTCTGGAAAGGAGGAGAATGAAGATTAGCCTCAGTAAGACAGAATACATGTGCATGAATGACAAGGACCCAAGAGGAATGGTGAGATTACAGGGAGCAGAGATAAGAAAGGTGGAGGATTTTAAGTACTTAGGCTCAACAATCCAGAGCAATGGAGAGTGTGGAAAGAGGTGAAGAAGCATGTGCAGGCAGGTTGGAATGTTTGGAGAAAAGTGATCGGTGTGATGTGTGATAGGAGGGCATCGGCAAGACTGAAAGGAAAAGTGTACAAGACGGTGTTGAGGCCAACGATGTTGTATGGCTTAGAAACAGTGGCCCTGGGGAAAAGACAGGAGGCAGAGCTGGAGGTAGCAGAGATGAAAATGTTGAGGTTCTCTTTGGGAGTAACGAGGATGGATAGGATTAGGAATGAGCACATCAGAGGGACAGCACATGTAAGACGTTTTGGAGACAAAGTCAGAGAGGCTAGATTGAGATGGTTTGGACATGTACAGAGGAGGGATAGTGAGTATATTGGTAATAGGATGCTGAGGCTGGAACTACCAGGCAAAAGGCCTAGAGGAAGACCAAAGAGGCGATTCATGGATGTGGTGAAGGAGGACATGAAGGTCGTTGGTATAAGAGAAGAATATGCAAAGTGAGATGGAGGCAGATGATTCGCTGTGGCGACCCCTGAAGGGAAAAGCCGAAAGGAAAAGAAGAAGAAGAAGTTTGTTTTAAATCATTGACCTCGTGTAGCGAGAGATCACTGTATTCGATATACACTTAAACACTTATTGGTACATATTCAGTGTTATATTCATTATAAATATAGTCATGAAGTAAAACATACACTTTTAGTCATATAGTCCACAACTATACAAAGGTGGGAATCGTGGCGATTGGCACGACTGCCTCACAGCAAGAAGGCCTGGGTTTGATTCCCAGCTCGAGTGTTTCTGTGTGGAGTTTGCATGTTCTCCTTGTGCTTGTGTGGGTTTCCTCTGGGTTCTGCGGTTTTCTCCTACAGTCCAAAAACATGCAGGCTAACTGGCTGTTCCAAATCACCCCTAGGTGTGAGTGTTGGCCCTGTGATGGCCTGGCAAGTTGTCCATGGTGTACCCTATCTTCACCCAGAGTCGGCTGAGATGGGCGTTGGCTTCCCCGCAACCCTAATGAGGATTTCCCGGAGGAAACCCATGCAAGCACAGGGAGAACATGCAAACTCAGCACAGAAGCACCCGGGCTTGGAATCCAACCCAGGACCTTCTTGCTGTGAGGCAGATGTGCTAACCACTATGCCAACGTGCAGCCCAACTGATGGCATAATGAAGTTTATTAAAGACCAGAATAATTTTAGAGGAAAAACATGGCTGCTACACACACTTTCCTTTGGGATCATTACAGTATTCTAATTCTGATGAAGAGAGAGTGGCAGATCGTACAAGTTTTCATCAGCCCGTGTCTTTACCAATGAGAAATATTACTGTGTGTGTATGTGTTCAAGATAACATCATAATTTCTTACTTGCAGTTTAAGTTCTGGATGTTGATGTTTCTGTAAAGCGTGGTCTTCCTCTGGCACCACAGCAACAGGCCTTCTTTAGCTGAGGTTTCAGAAAGAAAAAAAAATCACCAATAAGAGCAACATTCCGAGTCCATGGTACTGCTGCCATGAAACATGGAGATACTGTACTGGATTTAATGACCTATGTGCATGTCTGACAAGATGTTCTACATGACACTCACATGACCAAACGAGTGGGAAAAATCACAAGTTCTAATCCAGGTTGATGCGGGCATATCCACAGTCTGGTGTTCCTGGGGCAAATTCGACTCACAGAATGGACGGATGGCAAACACTCACCTTCATGTCACTCAAAACAAATCAGCAGCCAATAATGGGCATCTATGAGCGAATGCACACAAAGAAGAAGATAGTGCTTTCCCTCCAAGTATTATTCTCCTCCCTGATTGGTGGTGGTAGTGTGATAGGGAGGATACACTTTACAGGTGTGAATTAGTTACGACTGAATTCGGGATTTTTGTCTTTGAACTGTGGGAGAAAAGCCATGCAGGCACTGGGAGAACACGGAAACTCCACATAAACACACCCAAGTCCACAAATAGTAGATTCTTTCTATCAGGAGCATGCGGCCGTCTGCGGTGATGTCACCATGACACGCGCGCCGGCTGTGATGGCGGTCTGCTATGAAGTGCATGCTAACTGTAATGCAGAAAATTGTATATAAGAGAGGAGGGCTCTGCGCCTAATCCTTATGCGATGGACCACACTGAACCCCGGACAATCAACACACTACGAGCCATGGCTGACCTTTGAGCGTCTTCCTAAATAAATCACTTCATTGATTGACACTGTCTCCCTCGCATCATTCTAGATCTCCACCCTGCAGTACGTCACAGATGTGATAACAACTACGCTACAATGCCATCCTTCAATATTTGTAATACGTAATAAAATAAAATAAATAAATAAATAAATAAAAGAGAAGACTGTAAGTTTATTTTATGATTCTCTAACCCATAATTTGTAAAAAAATAAAAATAAAAATAATAATAATAATAAATAAATAAATAAATAAATAATAATAATAATAATAATAATAATAATAATAATAATAATAATAATAATAATAATAATAATAATAAATAAAATAAAATAAAAAGAAAGAAAGAAGAAAAAAAAGAAACAGGGACCCCCTCATCTAGTCTGTATCAGATTTATTTTTTTAATTTCAAGTAGGAAATATGTACAGGGGTGGACAAAATAATGGAGACACCTAAAATTTTGGCATCATAATCTTTGAACATAATTTAAACAATCAAAACTTGGCATATGCTATTATTTTTGAATAAAAAGTTTGTCATTTGATATGTTGATGTAAAATAAATGTTTTTTTTTTTCCGTTTTCAGATATTGAAAACATTACTCATACCCCACAATGGAAGACTTCTCAGATTTTAAAAGAGGCCAAATTGTTGGTGCTCTTATGGTCGGCGCTAGTGTAACACAAACTGCCCAAATGTTCGGTGTGTCAAGAGGTACTGTCTCAAAAGTAATGAATGCCTTTGAAAGAGAGGGAAAAACGTCCTCAGCAAAGCACAAGTCTGCCATCGTCTGTAAAAGAGTTGGAGGGTATTCTAACTGAAGAATGGCTTCAAATTCCTTTGGAAACAATGCAAAGGTTGTATGAATCAATACATATGCCAAGTTTTGATTGTTTAAATTATGTTCAAAGATTATGATGCCTAAAATGCTAGGTGTTTCCATTATTTTGTCCACCCCCATGTATATTAAATATATCCCATCATACATGACCACCAATGCAGCCATGAGGCGGTTATGTGCACTAACCAGTGTCTCTCCCCCTTATGCCGGTCCCAAGCTCAGAGAAATGCAGAGGGTTGTGTCAGGAAGGGCATCTGGCATAAAAACAGTGCCAAACCTTTATGATGCAAATCAGAAGTATTACCCCCATACCGGATCGGTTGAGGCCCGGGTTAACAACGACCGCCACCAGTGCTGTCAACCAACAGGGTGCTGATGGAAATTGGACTACTGTTGGTCGAAGACGTTGAAGGAGAGGCGGGAGGCATGTCCGAAGGCAGAGAGAGAAGAGGAAAGGCATAAGTCCAGGACTGAGAGGAGACACACACACACACACACACACACACACACACACACACACACACACACACACACAATGAAGCAGGGCAGAGGCCGCGGTGGAGAGAGTAAAATGATCCGTTATTGTAATTAAATGCACTAAAATACACTCGAGTGTAAAAGCAAGTGTTAGAAATGTAAATTTTGGAAGCAGGATTTTGAGCTGCTCTCTCTCTCTCTTTGAGTCTCTCACTGAGTTGTGATGTTTTACACAAGCAACGCTCGCTCAGCCGGCTCAAAGCAAATCGTTAACACCAACAGGAAACGAGGCCTTTACGTGGAGCGTTTAGCGAAGTTTGCTTCAGATCTTGAATCCAGTCTGAACTTCTCAGCGGTCCCTCCTTTCGATCCGAATTTAGTTTGCCAAACCTTTCTGCAGTTCTCAGTAAAAATTCTGGTCCAGGTGAAGCCCAACCAACAGCAGAAGTGTGTGATGCTGGATAAGGTTGAAAGATGATCTGAGTTTATCCAATTCCATGAAAAGGATTGGGTTTTACTTCCGCTTTGCTTTGGGAAAAGATTTAAACCCAGAGCTGAGTTGTTTAAAAGCTTCCGTTCTTCACACTGATGCTTTTACATGCCTTCAGCAGACGACTCTATAAATTACAGTAAAATGATCAACATTTGGCCCTCAGTGTGGAAAGAGAAACGTACACAACAGTTTTTAAATAAAAACTCCAATCCTCAGTTTACAAGTTTGTACTGAAGAGACCATAAGGTGTCGTGAGGAGGAAATGCAGGTGTATTTAATAATTTCTCAGTAGGGGGTTGACGGATCAGGCGTAAAGAAGTTCTACAGGAGAACCAATCAATAGAAACCCTGACAGATGCCATGAGAAAATAAGTGGTGAACATCCTGGCGAGTTACATGACTGATGATCACGGGTTTACGTTCCATGCTTTCTATTCACAGCATGGCCGTTACATCAATTTATGTTACAGTACAGTATTAATGTCTCCTTTCAGACTCCTCCCACTAAAGCAGTCAGACAGGCGAACTGTACGCTGTTGCCAGACACTGTTCCCTCCCCTCAAGGATCCAGATCCTCGGAGACGCTGTAGATTTGCCATTATTATTGTTTTCATGGCACATTTCGTTTCAGAATTCTGTGAGATTTCTCATAAACTGAGTTTCTCACTTAAACTTTTCATTTCACAAACATGCTGCGAGCAGCACAGGACACGTTTCTTTTTTTTCTTTTCTTTTCTTTTTTTTATTTAATTTTTTTATCATTGTCTTTTTATTTCTAGAACCACATTTATATTTTACAAAACACAATAGTTTTAAACAAAGAACATGAATAATAATAATAATAATAATAATAATAATAATAATAATAATAATAATAATAATACAAAAGAGAAAAAAATAGTAGATTCAGTTTGCAGGTGTTACAAAATTATCAGAAATGTATATACCTTCAAATTATGTTACAAGACACACTATAATGTATTCAATAACCTTGCCCATTTACTGTAGAACTTATCAGCTTTGTTATTTGTTACTGCAATGATTTTTTCTATTTCCATAACATATTTTAAGTACAGTTTGACTGCAGCAGCACTTGGTCTCCTACTACTAAATTTGCATCTGTATATTACAAATTTACAGATTAATATAGTAGAGTTAAAAGAGACATTTTTATCAAGCTTACCAAATATGTGAGCCACTCCACCGAAAGTAGGCTCTTGGATCCAAAAATGAAAGATGAGAATTTTTTTTACACAATCAGATAGAGGAGGCCCAAAGCTGCAAAACGCAGCAAAACGTTTGTCAATACCTTGAAAACTGACCGAGTTATGCAATTTCTTGTGTCAGCATTCAACTAAAAATTTCAAAAGACATTTTAGAGAAAAATGAGCACAAAGATTGCACTTCTTCCAACAACATTAGTCCTTAGCAACCAAACATTTTTATGCACCTGACCATATAAACTTTTAGAAAACATGTCAAGGAAAAGTTTTATGAAGAGATAATAAGAGAAATCATCCTCATTTTAATCTGACACACCCGTTTTAAACCCATCAGTCACCATGGTAACCCCCCAAAATTAACAAAAAATGACATTTCTGTTTATTGCAATAAGATCAGTATGTATCTTTTTGACCATTATATAAAGGTTTAAATGCTTTCAAATGATACTGATTGAAAAAAACACTGTCGGGTTCAAACAATCACACTGAAATTAAGAAAACTATATCTAAGATAACCATATAACAAAACTCTCTGATCTCTTTATACACGTAAGCTTCATCAACTCCGCCCTCAGCATTATCATCTTTATCTATATCCTGCTCAGCAGATAAAATCACATCTTCTTCACAAACACCACTCATCACACTTTTATTAACAGATGCCTCTTCTTCATCAACATCAAAGTCAAAATCTTCATCAACACAGCTGGCATCATCATCATCATCATCATCATCATCATCATCATCATCAGTTTGTTTAAGTGTAAAAGGTATGAAACATTTAAGTATTTTTCAGGTCTTGACCAATTTTCATACAAAGCTAAACAACCCACAATCCAGCATGTCCAGTCCAGACAAGATTACACACAAATCAAATGATCAAAAAAATTTCAGAATCAATTTTTGCATGCAGAGAAAAATACCAATACTCATACAATACTCATATTAAGTTTCTAAAGTACATAATACTGAGCAGATGGGATTTTCTTTGACTGAATTGCAATGGAATCATGTCTTTCTTAATATTCCAGCCGACCTGAGGTATCTCACTCACTCACACACAAACACACACATACACACATACACACACACACCCACGCACACACGCACGCGCGCACACACACACACACACACACACACACAGACAGACTGTAAGCAGTGGGTCCCTGCATATACTGTATTTTCTTCCATTCAAATTGCACTAGTTCATCTGGATGCTGCTAATTTAACTGTGAGCACACTGTGTGTGTGTGTGTGTGTGTGTGTGTGTGTGTGTGTGTGTGTGACAGAGAGAGAGAGAGAGAGCGAGAGAGAGAGAGAGAGAGAGAGAGAGAGAGAATCTTCTTCAAAGCCGAATTCCAGCGTGGACTTTAACATCTATACCAGCGGTCGGGAACCTATGGCTCTCGAGCCATATATGGCTCTTCCGGAGACGTCATATGGCTCCCAGACAGTTTGGAGTTGAGGGGGCCAAAAAAAATTAAATTAAATTAAATTAAATTAATATATATATATATATATATATATATATATATATATATATATATATATATATATATATATATATATATATATATATATATATATATATATTGGAACTGGTTTTAAAATACTAGTGATAATCTTAATAATATTAAGTAATTTATAATTAGTTTTAAAGATACATTTTAAAAGTCAGGGATGGGGTGCGGCACTTGCAATCCGCCGGTGACCCGAGGATCAGGTCGGGAACCAATCGATCGCAAGTACGTCACGGGTCATTGTCAATGTACGGAAATTAATTTTATCAGAGATAAAATTTCAACCCTTCAACCCGCTTCAACCCTTGTAACAGAAGAGATGGCGAAAAGAAAAAAAGACGATGATTACCGTACATTCCAGGCTGCGTGGACAGAGGAATTTGCATTTGTGGAGAGAGCAGGATCCGCAGTATGTCTAATATGCAATGACAAAATTGCATCAATGAAACGCTCAAATATAAAGCGGCACTTCGATACGCGTCATGCTTCTTTTGCATTGAAATATCCACCGGGGGACAGCAGGAAAAAGGCATGCGAAGAGCTGCAACGGAAAGTGCAGACGAGCCAGCAGCAACTGCGTGTCTGGACCACGCAAGGTGACGGTAATTCCGCTTAGCTTTGGCGGGTGCTTTGGCAATAGTGAAGAGTGGAAAGCCGTTCACAGATGGCGAATATGCCAAAACATTTATGCTTGATGTGGCCAATGAACTTTTTGATGACTTTCCAAATAAAGCCAAGATAATCAAAAAAATAAAAGACATGCCACTGTCAGCAAGAACGGTTCACGATCGGAGCATCATGATGGCGAATCAAGTCGAGGAAACACAAATTAAGGACATAAACGCTGGGACATACTTTTCTCTCACGTTAGATGAGTCAACAGACGTCAGCAATCTATCTCAGTTCAGTATAATTGCCAGGTATGCTACAGGTGACACACTGCGTGAAGAAATCTTGTCTGTTTTGCCAATGAAAGAGACAACAAGAGGAGAGGATTTATTCATGTCGTTCATGAAGTTTGCTAAAGAAAAAAAAATACCACTGGATAAACTTATTTCTGTGTGCACTGATGGTGCACCATGCATGTTGGGGAAGAACAAAGGGTTTGTAGCACTTCTCCGTGAGCATGAAAAGAGAGCAATCCTAAGTTTTCATTGCATCCTGCACCCGGCGGCGCTTTGTCCTCCGCCGGGTGGCCAGCAACTTGGCGAGGTGATGTCGCTGGCCATTCGAAAGTGGTCAACTTCATTGTCGCCCGAGCTTTAAATGATCGGCAGTTTAATGCTCTGTTGGAAGAAGTTGGGAATCAATATCCCGGTCTGATTTTACACAACAACGTGCGTTGGTTGTCCAGGGGGAAGGTGCTCAACCGTTTTGCAGCTTGCCTGAGTGAAATACGGATTTTTCTAGAAATGAAAGGCGTCAAGCATCCTGAGCTGGACAATACTGCCTGGCTCCTGCATTTTCACTATCTTGTGGACATAACTGGCCATCTAAACCAGCTTAATGTGAAAATGCAAGGTATTGGGAATACAATCTCATCCCTTCAACAAGCAGTGTTTGCATTTGAAAGCAAGCTGGAAGTTTTTCTCAGGGACATTGAAACAGGTCGTCTTCTGCACTTTGAAGGACTGCAGCAATTTAGAGATGCATGCTTAGCAAGCGACCCCACACAACATCTGGATCTCCAGCAGCTAGCTGACTATACGTCCAATCTCCTGCAGTCATTCAAGGCACGTTTTGGAGAATTTCGTGCGAACACTGGTCTTTTCAAATTCATCACTCATCCACATGAGTGTGAAGTGGACAAAATCAACCTGATGTGCATCCCCGGAGTCTCCATCGCAGACTTTGAGCTGGAAATTGCAGACCTGAAGGCATCTGATATATGGATGACTAAGTTCAAGTCACTTAATGGAGAGTTGGAAAGACTTGCACGACAGCGAGCAGAGCTGGCGAGGGAACACAAGTGGTCAGAAATAAAAAAGCTTCAACCTGAAGACCAGCTAATTCTTAAAACTTGGAACGAGCTTCCTGTGACATACCACACAATGCAGCGTGTGAGTATTGCCGTACTGACCATGTTTGGCTCTACGTATGCATGTGAGCAGTCATTCTCGCATATGAGAAACATTAAGACCAACCTACGCTCGCGTTTAACTGATGGAAGCCTCAACGCCTGCATGAAACTCAACCTCACTACATATGAACCAGACTACAAGGCCATCAGCAAAACCATGCAGCACCAGAAGTCGCATTAAAAGTAAACCTTTTATGATTATTATTATTATTATTATTATTATTATTATTATATGTTTAAAATACTATATGGCTCTCAAAAATATATATATCTAGAAATAATTTGGTTTTATGGCTCTCCAGGTCAAAAAGGTTCCCGACCGCTGGATTAAAACATTAAGAAAGAAATAACACGACGTGCCATCACAAGTCACAATTCGACTACTGAGCACACCAAATTTCCTGCAGCACAGATTGGCCAAGCAATGTAGCGTGATCACCTGCAGCCAGTGATAGCCAAGTGGGGTGTGTCATCATGAATATGAGTCAAGTGTGTGTCTTGACCTCCGCCGAACCCCTGAGACTGACTCACCGAACCCCTAGGGTTCGATCGAACCCAGTTTAGGAACCACTGATCTAAAATATATGAAAGTTTAATTTTTATCAGTACATTACAGAAAATAATGAACTTTATCACAATATGCTAATTTTTTGAGAAGGACTCGTGTATTGATAATATTTACATTCCCGGCTTTTCATTACAAAACTCATATTTTGTTTACTCTTTTATCATAGATATTTTTACAGTGTTGGGAGGGACTGGTCGGGGTCAGGGTGTTGTTATGTTATCATCTGGGGCTGCCATGATCTCTCCTCCACTGCCAAGTTTAACTACACAACATACACCAACCTGCAGTGAGTGTGAACCCCAAACTAATGTTTCTGATGCAGTTTCATCTTCAGGAAATCAGGAGGTTTTAAATCAGTTTGAGGAAGATATTGTTCAGTGACTGAGAGAGAAACAGAAAAATCTTCCAAAAAACAATATGAGACGTCAGTGTGTTTCTGTGCTTTGTTCTAGAACCTGAAATTCCTGTTCTGTGAGCTTTCATATGAACCTGGGTAAAAAAAAAACAACAAAAAAAAAACACAGCGCTTGACCTCAATGTGATTTATTTATTTATTTATTTATTTTGCTGTTGTGTTACATGTTTGGCTGATCAGACACCAGGCGCCCATTGTAAAAATTAAAATGGTACAAAACTGCAGAACAACAAACATCTCCCAGGAACAGTTGGTGTTTCTCCGGACTTGCTATAGAACCTGAAATTCCTGTTTTGGAATTTTGGAGAAAAGAGGAATGAAAAGCTGTGGTTCGCTGTACTAGGTAGAGTTCATAGGTCATCGATATGTGCGAGGCATAGTTTAATGCAATGAAAAATCCTAGACTGAACCCATTGGACCAGACTAAACCTTTTCAGATACTTTCCTGATGCTGATCATCACTGCAGTTGATGTGTCATATCCACGGCCCTTGTTCAAATATGTTGTGGTTGTGTTGCAAACCAGAATCTGGTCTTTGTTTTTTAAGGCCATCTCAGATTATATTAGCATGTGTTTCACTCCGTGCCCATTTATAGCTGTTTTTCGGAGTCGCCCCAGATGACCTTAAGCGATCCAATATACAATCTGATTTCATTGTTTTCTCAACTTTTATTGCGAGACGGTTAAGCTTAATTAAGTTGAAGGATCCGCATACACCGATTCTCCAAAGCAGGTGCCTGAGATGAAGCTGCATCTGGCTCACTAATGCAGCATCATAAGACAAAAAGTTCACCAAATAACCCAAAGGAGCGGTTTGCCTTACATGGGATGAGATGCTGATCCATCGTAATATAGAAGCTGTCAACCTTACTTTTCTGAAAGACGAAATGAGGAGGTATGGTTGACGACCCTGCTGGTTATGGAGATGATCCTCCAAACTGAAGCATCACTAGGGTTGAAATGAGGAGCCTGAACATCAAAAACCAGAATAACGTGCAGCCAGAGTAAACTACTCCATTTTTGAGATTTTGCTCCACTCCCTGCCCTTGTGCTTTATCAAAGGCTGGCCATGTCTGTCACTGTCTAGTGGTGAATAAAATAAAGGTTATAAAGATGATATGTAGGTAAACAATGCAGGCTAGTCACTAAGGAAGGTCTGAAACAAGCACCCTGATTAGTGAACTTGGTCACATGCGCACATTGCACATGCTCAGTGCCCGTCACACATGAACTTCCTGTTTACTTCCTGTCTCTAGTATACCACATGTGGAACTTATCTCTGACTTTCTCTTGAATAACAGTAAATAAGTTTATTCATAAGATTGTGAATATACATCATTTCTGGCAAAGGAGAGTGAAATGTCATCTGTGATGTCTAACAGCATAAGTATAGATCAGCGGTCGGGAACCTTTTTGACCTGGAGAGCCATAAAACCAAATTATTTCTAGATATATATATTTTTGAGAGCCATATAGTATTTTAAACATATAATAATAATAATAATAATAATAATAATAATAATAATCATAAAAGGTTTACTTTTAATGCGACTTCTGGTGCTGCATGGTTTTGCTGATGGCCTTGTAGTCTGGTTCATATGTAGTGAGGTTGAGTTTCATGCAGGCGTTGAGGCTTCCATCAGTTAAACGCGAGCGTAGGTTGGTCTTAATGTTTCTCATATGCGAGAATGACTGCTCACATGCATACGTAGAGCCAAACATGGTCAGTACGGCAATACTCACACGCTGCATTGTGTGGTATGTCACAGGAAGCTCGTTCCAAGTTTTAAGAATGAGCTGGTCTTCAGGTTGAAGCTTTTTATTTCTGACCACTTGTGTTCCCTCGCCAGCTCTGCTCGCTGTCGTGCAAGTCTTTCCAACTCTCCATTAAGTGACTTGAACTTAGTCATCCATATATCAGATGCCTTCAGGTCTGCAATTTCCAGCTCAAAGTCTGCGATGGAGACTCCGGGATGCACATCAGGTTGATTTTGTCCACTTCACACTCATGTGGATGAGTGATGAATTTGAAAAGACCAGTGTTCGCACGAAATTCTCCAAAACGTGCCTTGAATGACTGCAGGAGATTGGACGTATAGTCAGCTAGCTGCTGGAGATCCAGATGTTGTGTGGGGTCGCTTGCTAAGCATGCATCTCTAAATTGCTGCAGTCCTTCAAAGTGCAGAAGACGACCTGTTTCAATGTCCCTGAGAAAAACTTCCAGCTTGCTTTCAAATGCAAACACTGCTTGTTGAAGGGATGAGATTGTATTCCCAATACCTTGCATTTTCACATTAAGCTGGTTTAGATGGCCAGTTATGTCCACAAGATAGTGAAAATGCAGGAGCCAGGCAGTATTGTCCAGCTCAGGATGCTTGACGCCTTTCATTTCTAGAAAAATCCGTATTTCACTCAGGCAAGCTGCAAACGGTTGAGCACCTTCCCCCTGGACAACCAACGCACGTTGTTGTGTAAAATCAGACCGGGATATTGATTCCCAACTTCTTCCAACAGAGCATTAAACTGCCGATCATTTAAAGCTCGGGCGACAATGAAGTTGACCACTCGAATGGCCAGCGACATCACCTCACCAAGTTGCTGGCCACACGTCTGAGCACAAAGCGCCTCCTGGTGCAGGATGCAATGAAAACTTAGGATTGCTCTCTTTTCATGCTCACGGAGAAGTGCTACAAACCCTTTGTTCTTCCCCAACATGCATGGTGCACCATCAGTGCACACAGAAATAAGTTTATCCAGTGGTATTTTTTTTTCTTTAGCAAA
This sequence comes from Plotosus lineatus, assembly GCA_024760905.1. Lineage (NCBI taxonomy): Eukaryota > Metazoa > Chordata > Actinopteri > Siluriformes > Plotosidae > Plotosus > Plotosus lineatus. The sequence continues at coordinate 62,522,118 of CM045730.1, read as the reverse complement.
CTTCATGAACGACATGAATAAATCCTCTCCTCTTGTTGTCTCTTTCATTGGCAAAACAGACAAGATTTCTTCACGCAGTGTGTCACCTGTAGCATACCTGGCAATTATACTGAACTGAGATAGATTGCTGACGTCTGTTGACTCATCTAACGTGAGAGAAAAGTATGTCCCAGCGTTTATGTCCTTAATTTGTGTTTCCTCGACTTGATTCGCCATCATGATGCTCCGATCGTGAACCGTTCTTGCTGACAGTGGCATGTCTTTTATTTTTTTGATTATCTTGGCTTTATTTGGAAAGTCATCAAAAAGTTCATTGGCCACATCAAGCATAAATGTTTTGGCATATTCGCCATCTGTGAACGGCTTTCCACTCTTCACTATTGCCAAAGCACCCGCAAAGCTAGCGGAATTACCGTCACCTTGCGTGGTCCAGACACGCAGTTGCTGCTGGCTCGTCTGCACTTTCCGTTGCAGCTCTTCGCATGCCTTTTCCTGCTGTCCCCCGGTGGATATTTCAATGCAAAAGAAGCATGACGCGTATCGGCGTGCCGCTTTATATTTGAGCGTTTCATTGATGCAATTTTGTCATTGCATATTAGACATACTGCGGATCCTGCTCTCTCCACAAATGCAAATTCCTCTGTCCACGCAGCCTGGAATGTACGGTAATCATCGTCTTTTTTTCTTTTCGCCATCTCTTCTGTTACAAGGGTTGAAGCGGGTTGAAGGGTTGAAATTTTATCTCTGATAAAATTAATTTCCGTACATTGACAATGACCCGTGACGTACTTGCGATCGATTGGTTCCCGACCTGATCCTCGGGTCACCGGCGGATTGCAAGTGCCGCAACCCATCCCTGACTTTTAAAATGTATCTTTAAAACTAATTATAAATTACTTAATATTATTAAGATTATCACTAGTATTTTAAAACCAGTTCCAATATATATATATATATATATATATATATATATATATATATATATATATATATATATTTTTTTTTTTTTTTTTTTTTAATTTAATTTAATTTAATTTAATTTTTTTTGGCCCCCTCAACTCCAAACTGTCTGGGAGCCATATGACGTCTCCGGAAGAGCCATATATGGCTCGAGAGCCATAGGTTCCCGACCGCTGTTTTAATCCATACTATGCTGAGTAAAAAAAGAAAGTGGTCGGACGAATATGTACAACATGGATTCACATATATAACGGAACGTGATATTAGCCGGCGACCTATCTGCATGATTTGCAAAATAGGATCAACCCTGTGCTGACTGACGTATAAGTACATGTATATGTACATATATCAATAAATACATATTCAATACTATAAATGCTTATAATAATGATTAAACATTCAAAAATAATGCATAAGATGTAAATAAAACAAATACACACACATACAGACACACGCGCTCAGATGCGCACCACACATAAAAATGTAAGTACAGTGATACCTCTGCTCACGAACATAATTGGTTCCCAGAAAGTGTGTGTAAGGCGAAAAGTTCGTCTTCCGAACATTTATTTCCCATAAGAAACCATTAAAATGAGAATTATCCGTTCCCAGGTCCCCATAAAACATAATTTTCTACTAAATAAGCCTTAAAACTACACAAAAATATACCTTATTTTATGTATAATAAATGTGCTATTGTATTGTAATTAAAGAAATAAACTGTACTGTATAATAAAGTCGTTTTATTTACCTTTGTGATGGTAGTTGATGGCTTGATGGAATGGAGTGGGAGGAGGAGGGAGTGGGAGGAGCAGGGAGGGAGGGAGGGAGTTATTGTTTGCCTGAGACCTTTGCTTAGACAACACAGAAACATCCTTCGCCACACACGCCCCCTTAATAGCTTCCTTGTTCTTAAGGATTGTAGCAATGGTAGACTTAGCGTACTGGTACTGGGACGCTAAGTCACACAAACGGACACCGATCGTAATTTTCTTTAATGTCTTCTTAGGCTTAACACTAGCCTGTGGTGGGGTCTTTTTCGGTCCCATAATAGCAAAAGTACACTCAATATGGTCCAAAATGTCTATCAAACACAATGCACGTCCGCACTCAAAGAAAAGGGGTGACAAACTGGGATGCCGTGAGCATGCGTCAGCTTCTCGTGGCCGCCACCGTGACGCTGTTCGGCCGCGTGGTTTGGTTCGTCCGCCGAAAACTAGTTCGTCAGCAGAGACTATATGCTTGCGAATTTAATGTTCTTGAGGCGAAAAGTTCGTGAGCTTAAGCGTTCGTCAGCGGAGGTTTTACTGTAGTTGTGATGGGGGGAGTTCATGCATTGTGTTCAAAGAACAAAACCAATAGAGTGATGTTAATGCACTGATCATTTTGGTGCCCCAATAAAAACATAAACGTATGTCTTGAATTTGAAAAAAAAAAAAATCATTTTATTTTTCACTAAAGAAGGGTTCGGTGAATAAGCATATGAAACTGGCGGGGTTCAGTACTGCCAACAAGGTTAAGAACCACTGTTTTAGATTCATTGCACACCAACTGAAATATTTCAGGTCTTTTATTGTTTTAATACTGATGATTTTGGCATACAGCTCATGGAAACCCAAAATTCCTCGCTCAAAAAATAAGCATATTAGGTAAAAGTTACTCTAAACGAGCTATTAACCTAATCATCTGAATCAACCAATTAGCTCTAAACACCCATAAAGATTCCTGAGGCTTTTAAAAACTCCCAGCCTGGTTCATTACTCAAAACCGCAATCATGGGTAAGACTGCCGACCTGACTGCTGTCCAGAAGGCCATCAATGACACCCTCAAGCAAGAGGGTAAGACACAGAAAGAAATCTGAGTGAATAGGCTGTTCCCAGAGTGCTGTATCAAGCCACCTCAGTGGGACGTCTGTGGGAAGGAAAAAGTGTGGCAGAAAACGCTGCACAACCAGAAGAGGTGACCGGACCCTGAGGAAGATTGTGGAGAAGGGTTGATTCCAGACCTTGGGGGACCTGTGGAAGCAGTGGACTGGACTACAGGTGCCGCATTCCCCAGGTCAAGCCACTTTTGAACCAAAAAGTCCATGGTAACTGGGTTAGTGCAGCTAACTGGGTTATCAAAGGCGGGCCATGTCTCTCACTGTCTATGGCAGGGGTGTCAAACTTGTCAATTGTGCTCTGTACAGAGGTTGACCAACCAACTACCTGAAGACTGAAATTACTTGATTAAATGAGCCAAGTCAGGTGTGCTACTGCTTGGTTGAAACAAAAACCTGCAGCCACATGGCCCTTTGTAGCATGAGTTTGACACCCCTGGTCTATGGTGAGAGGCATGGAAAAGAACCATTGCTGACTTTTGTAAAGAGCCGGCTGCAAAGCCGTCAGCGTGTTTCTGTCCCTTGCTAAAAGGGTTGTGACAGGAAGGGCATCCAATGTAAAAATCTCTGCCAAATCAAACGTGCGAATCAGATGATTCGCTGTGGCGATTCCCGAGTAAAAGGTAAAAAGCCGAAAGGAAGAAAGAAAGACTGTTGTAAATCTCCTGAAGACAGAAAGATGAAGATGGAACAGCAGTCTCTTTCCTATGGAAGTTCACTATACAGAGGATTCATTAGTGTCAGGATTCTACACTGGCAGGCGCATGGAATCCTGGGCAAGGAAAGCCAGAGAATCCACTGCGACTCGGCTCCAAAAGAACCGATTCAAAGAGTCGACTCGTGATCTGGAATGAATCATCATTCCGAAAGTGAAAGAATTTCTCTCAGTCTCGATTCCATTTCGGGTCGCGGGGAGGAAAAGTTCCTGAGAAACTTGACGGCAGAAAAGTGGATCTGAATGTGAGAGAAAGGGAAGAGAAGAGTGAAGGTGAGTGATGTATTTATTATAAATAAGTTTAGAGGAGGATGAGGTGGATATAGAGGAAATAAAGCTGGTGGGAAATGAGCTGGAGGAAACCTGTGGTGTGTGAGATGCAGGGAGAACCTCACCTGGAAAACAGGTGTTATCACCTATGGACCTCTAACAGGACTTTTACCCTCCTTTCTTCATTAAAGCTTCTAATATTTGTGGAGTGGAGTTTTAACAGAAAGTGTTTATAAAGTTGTATTTGTTGAGATTTCTCTCAGTTGTGTTTTGGAAGCAGAAGGGAAGATGTTCAGATTCAGCACAAACTCAACACCCATCTGGAGATTTATAAAAATACCACAAACTCACCCTGTAGAGAAATAAATTTGTGTTAAATGTGAGTTGGAGTAAAAAGGGAATTCAGACATGTTTGGAAAGAAGAACTCGGGAGGAACTTGCAGTCGGTTCTGGTCCACAAGAACCTATTTAATCCCACTGCTCACATTTATCACTACTAATGTTCCTCATATACTTTACTCAGGATTAAAACTAAACCCGGACATGATTGGGTAGTTTGGTCATGTGAACACGATGATGTCAGAGCTCAGGAATGTCAGCAATGTTTTCTCAGTAAATTTTTGAAGAGGTCATTGTTATTTTTGTTCACATAATCATGAAACTGTTCCGTATACATCCATATAGTAGATTATATTAATCCTGGTCTATTCTTCGATGTGAGATCTCAGTCTCTGTGTGTTGGACGCTCCCTCAGTACTGTAAACACAGGATGGATCTTTTTAACTAAAACACTCACAGTGAAAGTAATCTGGATGAAAGTTTCCATGTTTGTTTGTTTGTTTGTTTGTTTGTTTGTTTGTTTGTGTGTTTCTAGGAGTGAAATCCATTCCAGTAGAAGGAATCAGACTCTTCAGGACTCAGCTGTGTGTTTGTGGAAAGTTTAATAATATTCAAAGATGGAGCCTCCTGATCTGGATACAAATAATGTTTCCCCTCCTTCAGAACCACAGGAACCCGGCACATCCAGGTATTTTATTTATTATATATTTATATATAAATTAGTGATGCTCCAGGTACCAGCAATTAATAATCTGGAAGATTATCAGAAAGTTAATTTAAATTCTTCCTACGAAAATATGAAACACAGATCAGCATTTTATGTCATTAAATTATGTATTTCGGGAAAAGTAAATCTCTCTCTCTCTCTTTCTCTCTCAGTCAGACAGAGAGCAGAGTGTTAATCATGACTGATATTTCTGTTGGATTCTAGAATAATCGAGGGAAAGGGATCAGAATCACCAGAACCCAGCTGTGTGTCCATGAAGAGTGATCGGTCCATGGCACATCCAGATAATTTCAGATCCAGTTGTGACGATGTGAGGTGAGTATAGTGAGATGTTTTACAGCAGTGATCCACCTGATCAAACTCTCTGGTGTCATGATGAAGCCCTTCATGATGTTTATCAGGTGTAGAAGCAGTAAAACACTAAACTGTGCAGCGCTGCAGCTCTCGGACTGGCGGTGAGGAAACTGCTTTAAGAGTTCAGTTCAGTCTGCAGTCCCTGAGCTGGAGGGTCTGTGGTGATCCACAGCAACATCTCCACCTGGAACAGTCTGATAGGATCAGTGAGGAAATCCTGAAATCAGTGGATTGTGTTGAGAGGATGGTGTTAAATATCCGTCTCTGTATTTATTAGTGTGTGTTGTGCAGATATGAAAACATATCGTCCATATTACAATGATGGTTTTATTTATTCACAGACCACAAATGAAGAAATCAAACATCAGAACCAATCAGTTGGACTCCATATTCAAGGTGTGTGTGTGTGTGTGTGTGTGTGTGTGTGCGTGTGTGTGTGTGTGTGTGTGTGTGAGGAGGTTGTAGGTTTTATTTAAAGATAATAGTCATGTCCAGATTAAGTGATGTGCAGATGCATTATGGGTCATCAGACAGAATTTGACTTGTCACTGTGGGAGGGTTATCAAAGGCGGGCCATATCTCACACTGTCTATGGTGTGAGGCATGTAAAAGAACCATTGCTGACTTCCGTAAAGGATCAGTGTGTTTCTGTCCCCTGCTAAAGGGTTGTGACAGGAAGGGAATCCAATGTAAAAACATGCCAAATCAAATGTGCGCATCAGATGATTCGCTGTGGCGACTCCTGAGAAATGGAAAAAGCCAAAAGGAAAATGTGGGAATAGAAAGAGACTTTTCTTCTTTTCCGAAAATAAATTAATCTCTCACTGTGTAAGATTATAATATTCAGATCTGTTCCTGTGTGTTTCTGACCAGGAGCTCGAACACAAAGTCATCACTTTGATAAAGAACGAGCTGAAGAGGTTCAGGAAGCTCCTGAGTCCAGATTACCCAGCATGCACTGAGAGAGCGGTGGAGGACGAAGAGGATGTGCACAGTGTCAGAGACGGAGCGCTGAAGATCACACTGCACGTCCTGAAGAACATGAACCACACAGATCTCGCTAACACACTGCACTACAGTAAGAGCTCTGAGTCCTGACTTTATTCCATCAGGTTCACTTCAGAGAGGAAATTGTTTCAGATCCAAACACTTTCAGTTTGAAGTTTGATTTTAGTATCATGAACATCTTGTGCTTTTCTGCTCTGTTGGTGCTCCAGCTTGTGGTTCCTCTGTATGATGGTCCTGTTCCTTCAATAATATTTACTTCATGAATCAGGAATGAATGGCAGCATTTGGAAGAATTTTACATTTGATATTGTGTTGAGTGATTTTACATTAAAACATGTTATTACTTTGTTTATTAGAGTCTGTGGCCCCTGTGTGTCAGTTAAAGTTAAAATCCAACCTGAGAGAGAAGTTTAAAAGAATTAATGATGGAGTTTCACAGCATGGAAGCTCAGCACTTCTGAATGAGATCTACACAGAGCTCTACATCACAGAGGGTTGGAGTGGAGCTGTCAATAACGAGCATGAGGTGAGACGGATTGAGACAGTGTCCAGGAGACCAGCGACACAGGAGACACCCATCAAATGTAACGATCTGTTTAAAGACACGTCCATCAGAAGTGTGATGACTCAAGGAGTTGCTGGAATTGGAAAAACCGTCTCTGTGCAGAAGTTCATTCTGGACTGGACTGAAGGAAATGCAAATCATGATGTCACCTTCATGTTTCCACTTCCCTTCAGAGAGCTGAATCTGATGAAGGACAAACATCTCAGTCTGATAAACCTTCTTCATATTTTTTTCCCAGAAATGAGAAAACTACAATTAATAGACTGTGCCTCCTACAAAGTGGTTTTGATCTTTGATGGTCTGGATGAATGTAGACTTCCTCTAAATTTCCAGAAGAATGAGATACTGTATGATGAGACAGAATGTGCGTCAGTAGATGTGCTGTTGACAAACCTCATCAAGGGGAATCTGCTTCCTTCTGCTCTCCTCTGGATCACCTCTCGACCAGGAGCGGTCAATCAGATCCCTCCTGAGTGTGTAGACCAGGTAACAGAGGTACGAGGCTTCAATGATCCCCAGAAAGAGGACTACTTCAGGAAGAGGATCAGTGATCAGAGCCTGGCCAATAAAATCATCTCACACATGAAGTCTTCAAGAAGCCTCTTCATCATGTGCCACATCCCCGTCTTCTGCTGGATTTCAGTAACTGTTCTGGAGAGAATGTTGAGTGGAGCAGAGGGTGGAGAGATCCCCAAGACTCTGACTCAAATGTTCACACACTTTCTGGTCTTTCAGATCAAACACAGGGATGAAAAGTACCATCAGAAACATGACCCTGATACTCAGAAGACCAGACAGAGCATCCTGGCACTGGGAAAACTGGCTTTCCAGCAGCTGGAGAAGGGAAACCTGATCTTCTATGAGGAAGACCTGAGAGAGTGTGGCATTGATGAGAGAGAAGTGTCCGTGCACTCGGGAGTGTGCACCCGAATCTTCAGAGAGGAGTTTGGGCTTCATCTTGGAAAGGTGTTCAGCTTTGTGCATCTCAGTGTTCAGGAGTTTCTGGCTGCTTTATACGTGTTTCTCACTTTCGTCATTAAAAAGAGAAATAAACTCATGGAGCAAAATACTGGAGTTTTAAAACCAAGCATGTGTGATTTCCTGAAGAGTGCAGTGGACAAGGCCTTACAGAGTGAGAATGGACACCTGGACCATTTCCTCCGCTTCCTCCTGGGTCTCTCACTGGACTCCAATCAGACTCTCTTACGAGGCATAATGCCACCGACAAGAAGTAGATTTCACAGCAAGCAGGAAACAGTGGAGTACATCAAGGAGAAGATCAGGAGAATCCATCTCCAGAGAAATCCATCAATCTGTTCCACTGTCTGAATGAACTGAATGATGATTCTCTAGTACAGGAAGTCCAAACTTACCTGAACAGAGGAGGTGATCATCTTTTAAGTGAAACCAGACTCTCTCCCGCTCAGTGGTCAGCACTGGTATTTGTGTTACTGAACTCCGAACAGGAACTGGATGAGTTTGATTTGAGGAAATTTGAGCCGTCAGAGGAATGGTTTCTGGATCTGGTGCCGTGATCAAAGCATCCAAGAAAGCTGTGTGAGTATTTTATTTATAAATGTTTTACTGTGAGGTTATTTTATTGTAACTCTGAACTGCACTATTGAGATGAAATTTTATTTTTAGTTGTTTGTATCATCTTGAAGCAAACTTCTGGTCTTTTACTGAAGATTGTTTCACTTTTAACACCAAAACGTTATGTGTCCTCTGAGGGACACGTGAGAGAGAATAAGGAAACTTTCAGACCTGCCTTGTTGGGTTTCGACTGATAGTCGAAGATGTATGTGAACACTCCACCTGTGTTCAAGTCCACAACAAACAACTGAACTGGTGTGTGTGTGTGTGTGTGTGTGTGTGTGTGTGCGTGTGTGTGTGTGGGTGTGTGTGTAAAATTGGAGGTGATGAAGAGACAGGTGTGTAACTGTACGAGCACAGAGAACAATACACACCAGCTGTTTTAGTGTCGCTGTGAAATTCCACCGAGAACTCAGTGTAGAGTACCATGAGTATTGGCATGTTATGAGCAGCGATGGTCTAATGCAGGGGTGTAAACAACTGCGTGCCACAAAGGGCCATGTGGCTGCAGGTTTTGTTTCAATGAAGCAGCAGCACACCTGCACTTGGCTCTTTAATCAACTGAGCTGGAGTGTTCAGGCAGTTGATTGGTCAGTCTCTGTACAGAGCACACAGATTGACCAATCAGCTGCCTGAAGACCGAGATCAGTTGATTAAATGAGTCAAGTCAGGCGTACTGCTGTTTGGCTGAAACAAAGCCTGCAGCCACATGGCCCTTTGTGGCATGAGCTTGACACCACTGGTCTAAGGGATAGGTGCAGGATCGCTGATCCTAACGTTGGGGGTTCGAGTCCCCACAGGGTTGTCACTGCCCCCTCTTTTGTACAGAGTAGGCTGCAAAGCCATCAGCATGTTTCGGTCCCTTGCTAAAGGGTTGTGACAGGAAGGGCATCCGATGTAAAAGCCCATGCCAAATCAAAATGTGCAAATCAGATGATTCGCTGTAGTGACTCTCGAGAATGTGGGGAAAAGGCGAAAAGGATAAAAGAAAAGAATGAAGATGAGGTGGGTGTGTCTAGGTGTAGAGTTGTTTACTCCCTGCAGTGTTGGTTGTAGAAACCTGAAGACAGATCAGAGTGTAGTGTGTGTAGCTGCTTGCTCTTACATGTGTGTGTGATGTACAGGAGTTGATGGTGTTATAATAAATTGTATGTGAGAGATTGTGGTGCAGAGAGACAGCGCTGCTCTTGTAAATGTGCTGATGTGGCGTCGTGGCCTCTGATTTGTGTCTGAGAGAGAAAGTTGATGAGCCATAAAATGAAGTTATTGGAAAGAATAGTGGAAGCTAGACTAAGGGCAGAGGTCAGCATTTGTGAACAACAGTTTGGTTTCATGCCAAGAAAGAGCACCACAGATGCAGTGTTTGCTTTGAGGATGTTAGAAGCAGCTGCATTGTGCCTTTGTGGATCTGGAGAAAGCATATGGCAGGGTGCCGGGAGAGCAAGTTTGGAATTGCATGAGGCAGTCTGGAGTGACAGAGAAGTATGTTAGAACGGTGCAGGACATGTATGAGAGATGTAAGACAGTGGTGAGGTGTGCTGTCGGTGTTATAGAACAGTTCATGGTGGAGGTGGGACTGCATCACAGATCAGCTCTGAGGCCCTTCTTGTTTGCTATGGTAATGGACAGGCTGACAAACGAGGTTAGACAAGAATGTCCATGGACTGATGTTTATGGATGACATTGTGATCTGTAGTGAGAGCAGAGAACAAGTGCATAAGAATCTAATGAGGTGAAGGTATGCCCTGGAAAGGAGAGGAATGAAGGTTTGTCTCAGTAAGACAGAATACATGTATATGAATGACAAGGACCCAAGAGGAACGGTGAGGTTACAAGGAGCAGAGATAAAGAAGGTGGAGGATTTTAAGTGCTTCGCTCAATAATCCAGAGCAATGGAGAGTGTGGGAAAGAGGTGAAGAAGCATGTGCAGGCAGGTTGGAAAGGTTGGAGAAAAGTGTCTGGTGTGATAGGAAGGTTTTGGCAAGAATGAAAAGAAAAGTGTACAAGACGGTGTTGAGGCCAGCGATGTTGTATGGTTTAAAATCAGTGGCCCTTGGGAGAAGACAGGAGGTAGAGCTGGAGGTAGCAGATATGAAAATGTTGAGGTTCTCTTTGGGTGTAACAAGGATGGATAGGAATGAGCACATAGAGGGACAGCACATGTAAGATGTGTTGGAGACAAAGTCAGAGAGGCTAGATTGAGATGGTTTCGACATGTACAGAGGAGGGAAAGTGAGTATATTGGTAGTAGGATGCTGAGGTTGGGACTACCAGGCATAAGGCCCAGAGGAAGACCAAAGAGACGATTCATGGATGTGGTAAAGGAGGACATGAAGGCAGTTGCTGTAAAAGAAGAAGATGCAGAGGACAGGGTGAGATGGAGGCAGATGATTTGCTGTGGCGAACCCTGAAGGGAGCAGCCGAAAGGAAAAGAAGAAGAAGAAGAGAAACACTCCCGGTTCTCTTCAGGGCTGCAGTTGGGCGTAAACACTGATATACGCAATATACTCTTTTTTTTTTTTATTAATCATGTAGCATGTACACACTTATTTTGCCTTGCCAGATCATTTATTAAAGTGTATTTTGTTTTACAAATTTAATTTTTTTTTTTTTTTTTTATAAATATGGCTTTATCACTTGCCCGGTTTGTAATGATGACACAATCATGTTTCTGTCCACTGTCCACCATCATTCAGTGTGTAGAGAGCCCCTTATAATGAGAGCCATGCTGTGATTGGGCAGTGCGGATTGTCACGAAAGCCTTCGGCCAAGAGAATTTGTTTTTATACTGGATACGGAAATTACTTCTAATTGCTAAGAAATTTACTGATTTACTACATCTAGATTTTCACTTATAAACATATATTTTAAATGTGCAAAAGAGGGACGCGGTCCCATGAACCTGATCTTCAACAAGGTACATTAACCATGCAGGTTTTTTTTTTACTAAAAGCGGCAATAATATATGTCGACTATGAAAAAATGACATCACACAACTTGCGGACTCAGCCCCTGTCTCAACATGCTCCAAATCGGTCCAGATTCTGGTAAATTACATTCCACTTCTCTCGAGCATTAGGATCATATTATGATTTATATGATAAACATTATTGCATGTTATTATTGGAAAGTTCAAAGGTTTGTTTCCCGAGCCGTCAGTTTCACTCTAAGTGTTACACGTTCGTCACGTGCCCAGCAGGCCTATGGGGATCACTATGATGGCATACATATATATATATATATATATATATATATATATATATATATATATATATATATATATATAGTATATGTGATGTTAATAATGTTTGATATAAATCGATCAATCTACTGATCGTAGTGTCACAGGTCTGATGAGGATTAGTAATGTTCATTTCTATCACAGTGTTTATGTTCCAGGTTTATGAGGACATCAGCAGGTATTTACACTACATTTCTATTATTTTCCAAGGTGGTGGGGGGGTGTTGCTGTTCACCAACAGGGTGCTGGTGGAAACTGGGTTACTGTTGAAGAATGAAAGGGTGGGAGGCATATCCATAGGAGGAGAGAGAGAGAGAGAAGAGGAAAGGCATGAGTCTAGGACTGAAAGTAGGGACTTTGAATGTTGAAACTATGACAGGAAAAAGTAGAGAGCTGGCTGACATGATGCAGAGGAGGAAGGTGGACATACTGTGTGTTCAGGAGACCAGGTGGAAAGGTAGCAAGGATCGACGCTTCGGAGCAGGATTTAAGCTATTTTTTTCATGGTGTGGATGGAAGGAGAACTGGAGTAGGAGCCATCTTGAAGGAGGGATTTGGCAGGAATGTTCTAGAAGTGAAAAGAGTGTCAGACAGAGTGATGAGTCTCAAGTTAGAAATTGAAGGTGTGATGTTCAATGTTAGTGCTTATGCCCCACAGGCAGGATGTGAGCTAGAAGAGAAGGAGGGATTCTGGAGTGAGTTAGATGAAGTGATGCAGAGTACACCCAGAGGTGAAAGAGTGGTCATTGCTGCAGACTTCAATGGATATGTTGGTGCAGGCAACAGAGGGGACGAGGAAGTGATGGGCAGGTTTGATATCCAGAACAGGAACACAGAAGGACAGATATTGATCTATTTTGCAAAAAGGATGAAAGTGGCTGTGGTGAATACTTTCTTCCGGAAGAGACAGGAGCATAGGGTGACTAATAAAAGCGGAGGTTGGAGCACACCGGTAGACTACATCTTGTGTAGACAATGTAATTTGGAGAAAGTCGGTGACTGCAAAGTAGTAGTGGGTAAGAGTGTTGCCAGACAGCATAGGATGATGGTGTCCAGGATGACGCTGATGGTGAGGAAGGTGAAGAAGGCAAAGGCAGAGCAGAAGACAAAGTGCCGGAAACTGAAAAAGGAAGAGTGTCATGTTGTTTTCAAGGAGGAATTGAAACAGGCTTTGGGTGGTCAGGAAGTGCTTCCAGATTACTGGACAACTACAGCTAATGTGATCAAGGAGACAGGTAGGAGAGTACTTGTTGTGTCCTCTGGAAGGAAAGTAGATAAGGAGTCTTGGTGGTGGAATGAGGAAGTGCAGGACTGTGTACAAAAGACTTTGACACCAGGAACATTCAGCCGGACCCGAAATTGCAAGACAAAGAGTGGAGATGAAAACGGGTGTGCTTTATTTTTCACAGGGAAGGCACTAGAGCATGGAGACATCGTAGTCACTGTTAGAGATGTGGAGAAACACGGAAATCAAACTAAAGTGGGAACTGGTGGAGCACAGAGCTGAGAGCCAGCTAGGTCATGGGCAAAAGAGGAAGAAATCTTATAGCACCAGGAGGAGTGCCGCTCGTCTTTATAACCCGTGATTAAATGGAATCAGGTGTGTGTGTGTGTGTGTGTGTTTAGTGCTCCACCTGCGTGTGATAGCCACGCCCTCTTCAAAGCACAGAGAGAGAGCGACAGAGAGCCGCCAAAACCAGAGTCTCTCACAACAGACCATAACACATTAAAATAAAAACGACAGTGCAGTTAAAGCTTTGGGCTTTTTACACCCGAGCCAGAGTGGCTCATCACGCCGGTGTTTATCCCCGGTTTCTCCTGGGAAGTTAAAGCAGAAGAACAATAAAGATAAGAATTTTAACCTTTGTGGTGGTGAGAAGTTGGCAGACGTAAATGGTGGAGAGAGAGAGAAGAGGAGGATTAGCTTCCATCACAGCTTCAGCCAAAGGTGATGGCCTATGGCCCAAGGTGCTGCAACACACTGTCTCGATGGCTTCGCCGTCTTATTCGGCTGCCGAAGCAGCCTCATCGTACACCAACTTATTATTATTTTTTTATTTATTTATTTTTTTTACCACCACAGCACTGGTTGTATTCCATGATAAACTTTGCTTTAGTACGGCTGTGTTTATGTATTTAAGATCAGTGTTGTGATATTTCATCATTTCTCTTCTAGTCTGTGTCGGTGTAATCTGACAGAGGAAAGTTGTAGAGGTCTGTCCTCAGTTCTCAGTTCAACTTCCTCCATACTGAGAGAACTGGACCTGAGAGGAAATGAACGGATTCAGGATTCAGGAGTGAAGCTGCTCTCTGCTGGACTGAAGAATCCACACTGTACACTGGAGATACTGAGGTACACACATACTACATAAAGGCACACACATACCACATATACGTGTGCGCACACACACGCACACGTAGCTGTCAACTATATGAATGTCAATAAGGCGGCTATTTCACGAAAAATAAACAAATCACAAATTTAGCTCTGAAGAACGCGAATCAGAAAATGTATGATCCGCTCAGAGTACCGCCTCTTGCCAAATTTAGCGACTGCGGAAGGGTATGGACACTATGCCGGAAGTTGGGCCATGAACTAGCACGCATCTGAGAAGCAGTCGTGCAGCGCTGTAAGAGCAAGGTGCATGATAAGTATTTTCAATTTGAATCGGAGGTAGGGTGTGCTTAAACTTTGTTGATTTCTTTCACTTCAAAGACAGAAAATACCAGTACTATCAAAGCTGAATGTTTGTTTGCAGCCTTTATGTGGGCATAACAATCCTCTAGCTGCAGCGGACCACATAGAAAAACTGCTCAAGTCGCAGATGAAAACAAGAGAGAGACAGCTATACCTTCAATTCCTCAGATTCTTGCTGCTCCCATCAGGGAGCTCCCACAGCGTCTCCATCTCTCCCTATCTGTCTCCATCTCACCCTATCCTGTGCATCTTAATCTCTTACACCAAATACCTTCATTCCCTCCTTCACCACATCCATAAATCTTCTCTTTGGTCTTTTTCTAAGCCTTCTGCCTGGTAGTTCCAAACTCAGCATCCTACTGCCAATATACTCACTATCCCTCCTCTGTACATGTCCAAACCATCTCAATTGAGCCTTTGACTTGTCTCCAAAACATCTTACATGTGCTGTCCCTCTGATGTATTCATTCCCAATCCTATCCATCCTTGTTACTCCCAAAGAGAACCTCAATTTTGTCTTTTCCTCAGCACCACTGTTTCATGCGGGAGAAATACAAGGCTAATCAACCCGGTAAAGCCATTTCCACAACAGAACTCGTAAATTGAAAATTTGCTCATTGGTTGGGTCAGATTTTTGGTGGGATTGGAGCATGTAGCAAGGAAAATTCGTTATTAAGGACACTCGTAAGTCAAGGTCTTCTTCTTTTCCTTTCGGCTTTTCCCTTCAGGGGTCGCCACAGCGAATCATCTGCCTCCATCTCACCCTATCCTTTGCATCTTCTTCTCTTACACCAACGACCTTCATGTCCTCCTTCACCACATCCATGAATCGTCTCTTTGGTCTTCCTCTAGGCCTTTTGCCTGGTAGTTCCAGCCTCAGCATCCTATTACCAATATACTCACTATCCCTCCTCTGTACATGTCCAAACCATCTCAATCTACCCTCTCTCACTTTCTCTCCAAAACCTCTTACATCTCCTCTCCCTCTCATCTACTCATTCCTCATCCTATCCATCCTCCTTACTCCCAAACACAACCTCAACATTTTCATCTCTCCTACCTCCACCTCTCCCTCCTCTCTTTTCCCCACCCACACTCTTTCTAAACCATACAACATTGTTGGCCTCAACACCGCCTTGTACACTTTTTCCTTTCATTCTTGCCGATACCCTCCTATCACACATCACAACCGACACTTTTCTGCAACCATTCCAACCTGCCTGCACACGCTTCTTGACCTCTTTTCCACACTCTCCATTGCTCTGGATTGTTGAGCCTAAGTACTTCAAATCCTCCACCTTCTTTATCTCTGCTCCCTGTAATCTCACCATTCCTCTTTGGTCCTTGTCATTCATGCACATGTATTCTGTCTTACTGAGGCTAATCTTCATTCCTCCTTTCCAGGGCATACCTCCACCTCTCTAGATTTTCCTGCACTTGTTCTCTGCTCTCACTACAGATCACAATGTCATCTGCAAACATCATAGTCCATGGAGATTACTCGTAAGTCAAGGTACCATATATATATATATATATATATATATATATATATATATATATATATAAAGATACAGCTTTATTAATCTCACAATGGAGAAATTCACTGTTACAGGCTCTTGAGGTACCATCAGTCAAAAGTAAAATAGATACATATACAAACATACACACATACATATATATATATATATATATATATATATATATATATATATATATATATATATATATATATATATATATATATATATATATATATATATATATATATATATATATATATATATATATATATATATATTATAAGTGAATAAATAAATAGATACATAAATAGTATAAAGTAATATATAATAAAACAAGAAAATAAGGGAACAACTTTGTAGACTGGCCTATATTCAAGTGTACATGTATCTGAGGGCAGAGTAGATGGGTTGATATGGTTCACAGTCAGTGGGGTAGATGTGGCTGATTAAAGTGCATGGGGTTTTTATTGCACATAACTGGTTTTTTCACAGACAGTTACAAAGTGGCGTTGTACAGTCTGACAGCGGTGGGAATGAACGACCTGCGGTAGCGCTCCTTCCTGCACTGAGGATGTCTCAGTCATCCACTGAAGGAGCTACTCAGCTTCTCTACAGTCTGGTGCAGTGGGTGAGAGCTGTTGACCATGATGGATGTGAGCTTTGCTACCATCCTCCTCTCACTCACCTCCTCCACAGAGTCCAGTGGGCAGCCTAGGACAGAGCTGGCCCTCCTGACCAGCTTGTTCAGTTTCTTTCTGTCCCGCTCTGTGCTGCCCGGGGCCCAGCAGATGGCAGCGTAGAGGATTGCAGAGGCTACCACAGAGTCATAAAAGTCCTGAGCAGAGGTTCAGATACTCCGAAGGACCTAAGTCTCCTCAGAAGGTGGAGGCGACTCTGGCCCTTCTTGTACAGGGCGTTGGTGTTGTGGGACCAGTCCAGTTTATTGTTAAGGTGAACGCCCAGGTACTTGAAACTGTCCACTGTCTCAATGTCCTGTCCCTGGATGTTCACTAGTGAGAGTGTGTGTGTGTGTGTGTGTGTGTGTTAGAGTGCTTCTCCTGAAGTCGACCACCATCTCCTTCGTCTTCCTCGTGTTCAAGCACAGGTGGTTGCACTCACACCAGTCCACGAAGTCAACGATGACCGACCGGTACTCCAGCTCGTTCCCCTCTGACACACGACCCACGATGGCGGAGTCGTCTGAGAACTTCTGGAGGTGGCAGCTGTCTGTGCTATAGATGAAGTCCGAGGTATAAATGTTGAAAAGGAAGGGTGAGAGGACAGTGCCCTGAGGTGCCCCCGTGTTGCAGACTGCCACCTTTGACTTACAGCCACGCAGCCGCATGTACTGTGGACGGTTAGTGAGGTAGTCGATAATCCAGGCAGCAAGATGTCCGTCCACTCCCACGTCCTCCAGCTTCCCCCGCAGAAGCGCTGGCCTGATGGTGTTGAAGGCGCTGGAGAAGTCAAAGAACATGACCCTCACAGCACTGCCAGAAATCCCCAGGTGGGTGAGCGCTTGCTGCAGAAGGTAGATGACGGCGTCTTCTACCCCGATGTTGGGCCTGTAGGCAAACTGCAGTGGGTCTAGGGTGGGGCTCACCATAGAGTGGAGGTGTTCGAGGAGGAGCCTTTCCATAGTCTTCATGAGGTGGGAGGTCAGGTCGACAGGTCTGTAGTGGGCCGATTCCTTCGCTTGAGCTGTTTTGGGAACTGGAACCACACAGGAGGTCTTCCACAGGACGGGAACCTTCTCCAGGCTGAGGCTCAGCTTGTACAGGTAGCATAGTACCTCACAGAGCTGGTCCGTGCAGGTCCTCAGCAGCCTGGGACTGATGCCATCTGGTCCTTCAGATTTCCTCTGATTTAGTCGCCTCAGCTGTCTCCTCACCTGGTCTGACTTGAGGGAGGGAGGGGGGGTGGGCTGCAGAGGGAGGGGGATGTGTCTGTCGGGCTGTAGCTTCAAGTGAAGTTGGCCTTGGGAGTGGGGAGGTGTCTGCTGGTCTGGAGACGTGTGAGGGGGACGGGGGGGACGGGGGGGCAGGGGGGAGGGGGGAGAATCAAACCTGTTGAAGTAACAGTTTAATTCATCCGCCCAGCACTGGTCACCATCAGCTGTCCCTCTGACACTCTGCCCAAATCCAGACATGGTCTTTAGTCCTCTCCAGACGTCCCGCACGTTGTTCTGAGCCAGCTTCTCCTCCATCTTCTTCCCATAGTCCTTTTTGGCCCTCCTTATCCTCCACTGGAGCTCACGCTGGACCTTCTTCTGCTCCTCTCTATCCCCCGAGATGAAAGCCCTCTTTTTCTGGTTCAGGAGGACTTTAAGCTCAGGGGTGACCCACGGGTGGTTGTTGGAGAAGCACCGTACCCTCCGTGTTGACACAGTGCTGTCCACGCAGAAGTTCATGTTGTCGGTGATACAGTGTGTGAGGCCATCGATGTCATCACCAAAAAAGTCACAGAGCATGCGCCAGTCTGTGGTCTGGAAACAGTCCCTAAGCCTGTTGGTCTCCTCGGTCCACACTTTCACAGACCTCTTCTGCGCAGGTTCCTTTCGCACCCTGGGTGTGTATTGGGGGAGCAGGTAGACCAGGTTGTGGTCTGAGCGTCCCAGTGGGGGGAGGGGGTGGCGTTGTAAGCGTCCTTCATATTAGCATACAGCAAGTCCAGAGTTTCATTGTCTCTTGTGGTGCACTTCATGTATTGCGTGAAAGTCGGGAGTGAGGCGGAGAGAGGGGCGTGGTTAAAGTCCCCGCTGATCAGAATCAAGGTGCTGGGGTGACGAGTCTGTGTCTGACTGACAGGGCTGTGGAGACGCTCAAACGCGGCCGCCGCATCAGCCGAGGGCGGAATGTACACGCAAAACACAATCACGTGTGAAAACTCCCTTGGTAGATAATATGACCGTGCGCTCACCGCGAGCAGCTCCAGGTCCCGCGTGCACAGCTGCTCCTTCACGTGCACGTTGGCCGGGTGGCACCACCGTTCATTCACATAGACCGCCACGTCCCCTCCTTTCTTCTTTCCGCTCTCCGCCACGCTCCGATCTGCACGCGCGAGTGTGAACCCGTTAAGAGAAACCACAGAGTCCGGTGTGAGTTCATTCAGCCACGTCTCTGAGAAATACATGAGGCTGCAGTCCCAGTCCTCCCTCTGCTCCCGGTACTCCCTCTGTTTCTGGTACTGCCTCTGCTCCCGGTACTCCCTCTGCTGCCGGGTCAGCGCCGCCAGCTCTTTGGTCTTGTTGGCGATCGCGCGGACATTTCCCATGATGACAGAGGGAACGCATGTCCCCCTCTGCAGCCTCTCCTTTTCCTCTGTATTTCCACAGGAACAACGGGCTTTTCCGCATGAAGGAGGGCGGGGCCACAGAGGGCCGAGGAGGGTCTCACGTGTGTAAGACCTGGCGTTGCTCAGAGGCGTCGGTGAATGAATTTCCTGAGGCCGATCCAAAAGTGAAAGTAAAAGTGCACAGAAAACAAAAGCATCATAAAAGTAGGTTTCCCAAATGCAGGATTGAAGAAGGAAAAAGATAATTTGAAAAAAAGGTAAAGAAACACGCCTATATACAATAGAAAAGAGAAAAAAAGGAAAATAAGATGAAGAGTTCCTGTAACTGGCTGCAGGTCACCCCGCGCCATCTTGAAAAAAAAAAAGAAAAGATATATATATATTTAATGCAGCCGTGAGGGGGGCACAAACAAGTGTCCGCCCTCACGCCAGTCCCAAGCCCAGATCAATGCAGAGGGTTGCGACAGGAAGGGAATCCAGCGTAAAACTTGTGCCAAAATGCAAATCGTAAAAACAAATTTCATACCAGATCGGTCGAGGCCTGGGTTAACAACAACCGCCATCAGTGCTGTTAACCAACAGGGTGCTGATGGAAATTGGTCTACTGTTGGTCGAAGAAGGAAAGGTCGAAGAAAGAGAGGTCGAACAAAGAGAGGTGTGTTCGTGAGGGCAGAGAGAGGAGAGGAAGAGCATGAGTCTAGGACTGAGAGTAGGGACTTTGAATTTTGGAACTATAACAGGAAAAGGTAGAGAGCTGGCTGACATGATGCAGAGTAGGAAAGTGGACATACTGTGTGGGACTGCATCAAGGGTCAGCTCTGAGCCCCTTGTTTGCTGTGGTGATGGACAGGCTGGACTGACGAAGTTAGACAAGAATGTCCATGGACTATGATGTTTGTGGATGACATTGTGAACTGTAGTGAGATCAGAGAACAAGTACAGGAAAATCTAGAGAGGTGGAGGTATGCCCTAGAAAGGAGAGGAATGAAATTTAACCTCAGTAAGACAGAATACATGTATGTGAACGACAAGGACCCAAGAGGAACGGTGAGGTTACAGGGAGCAGAGATAAAGAAGGTGGAGAATTTTAAGTACTTAGGCTCAGCAATCCAGAGATTGAAGAAATGGAGAGTGTGGAAAAGAGGTGAAGAAGCGTGTGCAGGCAGGTTGGAAAGGTTGGAGAAAAGTGTCTGGTGTGATGTGTGATGGGAAGGTATCGGCAAGAATGAAAGGAAAAAGTGTAGAAGACGGTGTTGAGGCCAGCGATGTTATATGGTTTAGAAACAGTGGCCCTGGGGAAAAGACAGGAGGCAAAGCTGGAGGTAGCAGAAATGAAAATGCGGAGGTTCTCTCTGGGAGTAACAAGGATGGATCGGATCAGGAATGAGCACATCAGAGGGACAGCACATGTAAGATGTTTTGGAGAAAGTCAGAAAGGCTACACTGAGATGGTTTGGATGTACAGAGGAGGGATAGTGAGTATATTGGTAGTAAGATGCTGAGGTTGGAACTACCAGGCAGAAGGCCGAGAGGAAGACCAAAGAGACAATTCATGGATGTGGTGAAGGAGGACATGAAGGTCGTTGGAGTAAGAGTAGAAGATGCAGAGGATAGGGCGAGATGGAGGCGGATTGTTTGCTGTGGCGACCCCTGAAGGGAAAAGCCGAAAGGATAAGGAGAAGAAGAAATATACAGTAAACATTCACTTTTCTCGGTTAATGGGGACCGAGACCCTGCGCGAACGTGGAATTTCCGCAAAGTAGGATCGGCCCCCCTGACTGATGTATACGTACATGTGACCCTTCCTGCGACATGTGTCTCCCTGCGACCCTAATAGGATTAGGTAGTTCAGAGAATGAAGGTCCGTGTGTGTGTGTGTGTCATCAGTTCCTTTCAGTTTATTGTACACAATTTAAAGTTCGATAAGATATATATTTTTAAGTATCTGTTGATTTTAAAGTTTTCCAATTATAAACCTGCAGAACCTGATGAACCTAATTCTCATTAGGATTCAGATTTTTATTTCTTTGATTCTGTATTAATATAAATTTACCTTTGTTATATAACTGCACTACACAGGCAATGGAGAACCAGGTTTATTCCCCTTGTGTCGTGATCAGGCTGTTTTTCTCTGTTCAGCTTCAGCTGCTGATAGTTTAATATCACACACCGCAGATAAGAGAAACTAAATGGATACTCAGTATACTCAGTATGATGATTTTTAATGAGATATAAATGAGAATAAACAGGTGATATTAAATCATGTAATTCTGAATAATAAAATCATTTTACACACACACACACACACACACACATCATCTTTAAAGGAAATCTTAAACCAGGATAAAAATCTGGTGATGAAGGGCATTGCATTGTGTCTCTGCAGGTTGGTGGATTGTGGCGTTTCAGGTGAAGGTTGTGCTGCTCTGACATCAGCTCTGAGATCGAACCCCTCACACCTGAGAGAACTGGATCTGTCCGAGAATAAGCTTGGAGATTCAGGAGTGAAGATGCTCTCTGCTGTACTGGAGGATAATCTCTGTCAACTGGAGATACTGAGGTAAGATCAGCTTTCTGAGAGTCACATGACCTGCTCCTCAGTACGACCCCATTCTCTAATAGTGATGCTGAAGCAGACAGTTTCGGTTCATCATCAGTGTCCTGAGGAGGAATATTGTTTCTTTCACTGCACACTGATGATTCATCACAGAGTCTTTGGGTCAGATGTCCGTATATGAGAAGCTGCAGCACAAAGTTAAACTTATTGCCGCTGCAATGTGTCTGAAATTACTGTGAAATTTATTAAACCCTGAAACCAATCATACAAACTGCACCTGGGACAAAAACTAAATGCCCTGTGTGTGAACTGCAGGCTTTAAAACATCACTGAAATAATCATGAGATCAAAAATAAAACATGGAGAATTAAAATATATCAGGAAATGAATAAACAAATAAGGAACATACCACCAGACTAAAATGTTTGAAATGTGTTCAGGAGACCAGGTGGAAAGGTAGCAAGGCTACAAGCTTAGGAGCAGGGTTTAAGCTGTTTTTTTCATGGTGTGGATGGAAGGAGAACTGGAGTATGAGTCATTTTGAAGGTGGGGTTTGTCAGGAATGTTCTAGAAGTGAAAAGAGTGTCAGACAGAGTGATGAGTCTCAAGTTAGAAATTGAAGGTGTGATGTCCAGTGTTAGTGCTTATGCCCGACAGGCAGGATGTGAGCTAAAAGAGAAGGAGAGATTCTGGAGTGACTTAGATGAAGTGATTCAGAGTACCCCAGAGGTGAAAGAGTGGTCATTGGAGCAGACTTCAATGGACATGTTGGTGCAGGCAACAGAAGGGACGAGGAAGTGATGGGCAGGTTTAGTATCCAGGACAGGAACAGAGGACAGGTGTTGATAGATTTTGCAAAAAGGATGGAAATGGCTGTGGTGAATACTTTCTTCCAGAAGAGACAGGAGCATAGGGTGATTTATAAAAGCGGAGTTTTGAGCAAACAGGTAGACTACATCTTGTGTAGGCGATGTAATTTGAAGGAAGTCAGTGACTGCAAAGTAGTAGTGGGTGAGAGTGTTGCCAAACAGCATAGGATGGTGGTGTGCAGGATGACACTGATGGTGAGAAAGGTGAAAAAGGCAAAGGCAGAGCAGAAGTGGTGGAAGCTGAAAAAGGAAGAGTGTCGTGTTGTCTTCAAGGAGGAGTTGAAACAGGCTTTGGGTAGTCAGGAAGTGCTTCCAGAGGACTGGACAACCACAGCCAATGTGATCAGGGAGACCGGTAGGAGAGTACTTGGTGTGTCCTCTGGAAGGAAAGTAGATAAGGAAACTTGGTGGTGGAATGAGGAAGTGCAGGAGTGTGTACAAAAGAAGAGGTTAGCCAAGAAGAAGTGGGACATTGAGAGGACCGAAGAGAGTAAACAGGAGTACAGGGAGACACAGAGTAAGGCAAAGGTAGCAGTGTAAAGGCCAAACAGAGGGCAGATGATGACTTGTATGATAGGTTGAACAGTAAGGAGGGAGAAAATGATTTATACAGGTTAGCGCAGCAGAGAAATAGAGATGGGAAAGACGTGCAGCAAGTTAGATTGATAAAAGACAGAGAGGGAAATGTATTGACTGGATGACAGAAGTGTGCTGGGAAGATGGAAAGAGTACTTTGAAGAGCTGATGAATGAGGAAAATGAGAGAGAAAAAGAGTAGAAGAGGTGACTGTTGAGGAGCAGGAAGTTGCAAAGATTAGTAAGGGAGAAGTGAGGAGGGCATTGAAGAGGATGAAGAGTGGAAAGGCAGTTGGTCCTGATGACATACCAATTGAGGTATGGAAGTGTCTAGGGAGGTAGCAGTAGATTTTCTGACAAGAATATTCAACAAGGTCTTAGAAAGTGAGCAGATGCCAGAGGAATGGGGAGAAGTGTGCTTGTGCCCATTTTTAAGAACAAGGGAGATGTACAGAGTTGTGGCAACTACAGAGGGATAAAGTTGATGAGCCATACAATGAAGCTATGGGAAAGAATAGTGGAAGCAAGATTAAGGGCAGAGGTTAGCATTTGTGAACAACAGTTTGGTTTCATGCCAAGAAAGAGCACCACAGATGCAGTGTTTGCTTTGAGGATGTTAATAGAGAAGTACAGAGAAGGTCAGAAGGAGCTGCATTGTGCCTTTGTGGATCTGGAGAAAGCATATGACAGGGTGCCGAGAGAAGAACTGTGGTATGGTATGAGGAA
Source organism: Plotosus lineatus (assembly GCA_024760905.1). Classification (NCBI taxonomy): domain Eukaryota; kingdom Metazoa; phylum Chordata; class Actinopteri; order Siluriformes; family Plotosidae; genus Plotosus; species Plotosus lineatus. The sequence continues at coordinate 62,498,227 of CM045730.1, read as the reverse complement.
GTCTGGAGGGAGAGAGAAGTATGTTAGAGTGGTGCAGGACATGTATGAGAGATGTAAGACAGTGGTGAGGTGTGCTGTCGGTGTGACAGAAGAGTTCAAGGTAGAGGTGGGACTGCATCAAGGGTCAGCTCTCAGCCCCTTCTTGTTTGCTATGGTGATGGACAGGCTAACAGACGAGGTTAGACAAGAATCTCCATGGACTATGATGTTTGCAGATGACATCGTGATTTGTAGTGAGAGCAGAGACCAAGTGGAGGAAAATCTAGAGAGGTGGGAGGTATGCCCTGGAAAGGAGGGGATTGAAGGTTAGTCTTAGTAAGACAGAATACATGTGTGTGAATCCATAAGGACCCAAGAGGAACTTTGAGGTTACAGGGGCAGAGATAAAGAAGGTGGAGGATTTTAAGTACTTAGGCTCAACAATCCAGAGCAATGGAGAGTGTGGAAAAGAGGTGAAGAAGCGCGTGCAGGCAGGTTGGAATGGATGGAGAAAGGTGTCCGTGTGATGTGTGATAGGAGAGTATCGGCAAGAAAGAAGGGAAAAGTGTACAAGACGGTGATTAGGCCAGCAATGTTGTATGGTTTAGAGACAGTGGCCCTGGGGAAAAGACAGAGTCAGAGTTGGAGGTAGCAGAGATGAAAATGTTGGAGGTCCTCTTTGGGAGTAACGAGGATGGATAGGATCAGAAATGAGTACATCAGAGGGACAGCACATGCTAGATGTTTTGGAGACAAAGTCAGAGAGGCTAGATTGAGATGGTTTGGACATGTACAGAGGAGGGATAGTGAGTATATTGGTCGTAGGATGCTGAGTTTGGAACTACCAGGCAAAAGGCCCAGAGGAAGACCAAAGAGAAGATTTATGGATGTGGTGAAGGAAGACATGAAGGTCGTTGGAGTCAGAAAAGAAGATGCGGCACACAGGGTGAGGTGGAGGCGGATGATTTGTTGTGGCGACTCCCTGAAGGGGAAAGTAAAAGAAGAAGATCACAATATGCTAATTTTCTGAGAAGGACCAGTGTGTATATATATCTATATACAGTCGGCCCCCTTCATACAAAATTAATCCATTCCGGTGCCTTTTCGAACCTGGAGTTTTCGTGAAGTAGAGGCGCATTTTACATCGCTGCTACATGTCGCCTTAGCAGAGTTATAATCTTACAATGACCATGGCACCGGGAATCACTTTCACCGGGAATCACACGTGTGTGTGTGTGTGTGTGTGTGTTGACCAAGACTTCTTCGGAGAGTTATAATTTTACAATGACCATGGCACCGGGAATCACTTTGTGTGTGTGTGTGTGTGTGTGTGGGTGGGTGGGTGTGTGTGATTCTGAATAATAAAATCGTTTTTACAACAATTTATCTTTAAATGAAATCTTAAAACAGGATAAAAATCTGGTGATGAAGGGTGTGGCATTGTATCTCTGCAGGTTGTATCATTGTGGTGTTTCAGGTGAAGGTGGTTCTGCTCTGACTTCAGCTCTGAGATCAAACCCCTCACACCTGAGAGAACTGGATTTGTCCGGGAATAAACTTCGAAGATTCAGGAGTGAAGATGCTCTCCGCTGTACTGAAGGATCCTCTCTGTAAACTGGAGATACTGAGGTAAGCTGGAGAATAAAGTAAAAAAAAAAAAAAAAAACGCTAAGGAGGAAACCTGTCTGTCCCAGGGCTTGTCTAAGAGCAAGGACAGGAGCACAGAGAAAAGTAGCATAGGCACGGCATACACCGTGGAAAAAAATCAAAAAGTTCTTACAAGACACCAAAGGGTTTAGAGTTAAGGTTGAAAAGTTCTTTCCAGATCTCAAATTGTTTATCAACTCTGCCATCTCCATATGAGAAGGTCTGCATGCCCAGACAGCTAGGTTTCACTGGATCAGGAGGTCTTTCAACTTAAGAAAATGGTTTTAAAAGTTAAGAACCAATTAGCTTGAGGATGAGGACTAATGGTTTTCTTTCATCTGCTTTTACTCAACCTGCTTTTACTCTCTCACGATTCAGTATCTTCTCTCGATTTATTTTTCAACATGGAGACTTTTAAAATTGCCACACTAAACATAAACGGAGCGAGACAGGACTTAAAAAGAGGCTCAATTTTTAGCTTGATTAATGTGAAGAAACTAAATGTTGTTTTTATTCAGGAGACAAACAGCACCGAGTATTCTCACCAGATTTTAACCCAGTTTCTGTACATAAAGATGTGATGGTGGGCCATATTTTAAAAGTTACAGCTGAGCTGGAAAAAGTCAAGATGTTCTTTTTAAACTTTTACACTCCAACCGCAGGCACAGAGAAACTCCTGTTTTTAAGCACCCTGGATGATGGGATCCAGAGGTGTGCTCGGCACGCAGGTAGCTGGGATTATCAGGGGACATTTTAGTTGTACTGAAAATCATTTCTTAGACCGAAATCACTCCGAACCCCACACTGCCTCGCAAAGGACATTAAGGAAACTTGTCGAGACACACAAGCTTTTAGACGTGTGGAGAAACTTTTATGGCAACAGCCGACAGTACACCTGGCTCCACTCAAGGATGAACTACTGTCCAAGGCCAGGCTCAACAGGTTTTATTGTTTTAAACACAATTTTAATGTTTTTAAGAATGGTTGGTTTGGGCCGGTGGGATTCTCAGATCATTCTTTGGTCGAGTGCTGTGTTTTAATTAATAACATCAGATGTGGAAGTGCATACTGGCATTTCAACACAGCACTCCTATCTGACCATGGTTTTAGGAAAGCTTTTACTGTTTTTTGGAGAAAAAAAATAGACAAACAACGTTCAGTTTTAGTTCTTTGTAGTCTTGGTGTGACATGGGGAAAAACAAAATCAAATCTCTGTGCCTGCAGTATACTTTCAAAGTCTCCAGGGGCTCGATCAGATCCATTAAGGATTTGGAGAGCGAAATGGTGGCGCTGCAAACTTTGGCAGACTCTACAGGAGAAGGAAGACATTTTGTAGTCTTCAAAGCTTAAAAACACACGCGTTGCTAGGCGTACCCACCATGGGTGCTCTGGTACGCAATAGGCTTCAAAAGGTTGCTCTGATGGACGCTCCCTCTCACTTTTTCTTTGAACTGGAAAGGAAAAACGGGCCAAGGAGGCTGATACACTGCTCATGCGCTCCGGGATGGATGGCTGATCCAGGAAACTGGAGACATTCGTAGGTACGCAGCAGGTTTCGATGATGAATTGTATCAATGTGAATATTCTGGAGAAACCGAAATTGTTGGATATTTTCCTCACTGGTCTGCCAAAGGTGTCAGCAGATGCGAACAGACATCTGGAGGCTGACATTTCCCGCAGGAATTGTTGGTGGCGCTGCAAAAGCCCTCAAACTGTGGAAAGCCTCGGTGTAGACAGCCTGCCAGCCGACTTCTATAAAGCCTTCTGGGCGGTGATTGGTGATGACCTGCTGGACGTTCTCAGGGACAGTCTGTTGAAAGGCCGCTGCCCCTGAGTTGCAGGAGAGCGGTCCTCATTCTCACCTGCTACAATTTCCTTTCCAAAGTCCTAGCGAACATGCTGAGGAAAGTGATGGAGCAGGTCATTCATATAGACCAGACCTACTGTGTACCAGGGGAGGCTGATAAAAGGACAATGTTTGGTTTTTTTAAATTTGGAACGTTTTGGACCTCTCCAGTTCATTGGGAGTGAAACTTGGGCTAATTTCTCTGGATCAGAAAAAGGCATTTGATCAGGTTGAGCACGCCTAGCTTTGGCTAACACTTGAGGGTTTTGGGTTTAGCCCAGGTCTCATTGCTATGATTTGGACCTTGTATGTAGACATTGTACTGTATACTAAAAATCAATGGTGGTTTGACCGCTGCTTTTAAAGTACAGAGGGATATCAGGCAGAGTTGCCCCCCTATCCGGCATGCTGTACACCCTCGCAATAGAGCCTCTCTTGCACCGACTCAGAACAGGACTTTCTGCTTTTCATGTCCCAGACAGCGATTTGGCTTTTAAACTGTCTGCATAAGCTGATGATCTTATCATTGCTTTTAATAACCAGGAGAGATGTTAATTTTTAACCAATACTGTTAAGATTTTATCAAAATTTAATCAGCCAAGGTAAACTGGGGGAAAAGCGGCTCGTGGGTGAGCAGGTATCGCCCTGCCAGGCAGTCTCCCCTGGGAAAAGGGTGGGATCAGGTACCTTGGTATCTACATGCCGATCAAAACATGTCAATAAAAATTGGGAAAATGTTTTAAAGAAATTGGAAAAAGGGCTCAAAAAATAGATTTTTTTTTTTTTTTTTTAACCAAAAATGTCTTTTAAAGGTTACGTTTTAATTATCAATAATCTGGTTGCTTCCATGCTGTGGAACCGCTTCTCTCCTGCATATTTTTGTGTATTTGTTCCCTCAGAGAGGGAAATCTGTTCCCTCAGAGAGACGGTGTTCCATTGGTTCTCTGGACTGCAGCAGGCTGCAGTCCCTGTTTATGTTGTTAACCCAGGCTGTTCTGTGCGTATGGTGTGGTTTTTACTAAGCACATTTTTATTCTGGGTTTTCGGTATCAACAAAAACATAAGGCCAATTGCCAGCTGCTCAACTTTCTGCTGGGCCAATCAAAATGTCCGCTCCACCTGAGCAGGAGGAGAAAAGTGGAGGATTCACTGGACTGTGATATTAAAACTATTTAAATCAGAATGATAAACAGCAGGTTGATGGTTGATTTTAATTATTATAGTTTGATGATAAACTTGGATTCCTTCGAGAAAGTGTAGTATGTAAATGATGTTTTATGTTCTGTGAAGGAAGAGAAGCTGCTGATTTCACCAATATTGGGCTCGAGGGACTGATTCTGATCATAAAAAATATTTTTCTGTTGAGATCAAGGAGGTTACTTTTTATCTATATATTTTTGTGAGTAGTGTGTTTATTTTCTACATTAATTACTTTAATGTACTCTTTCTGTTCATGCTTTACTAACTAGTGTATCTTTTTGTGTTAAAATAAAGTACCTTTTAAAAATTAATTAAAATTTCTCTCTCTCTCTCTCTCTCTCTCTCTCTCTCTCTCTCTCTCTCTCTCTCTGATTAAAGTTGATGATCAGTCTGTCGTTTTCTGTTCAGCTTCAGCTGCTGATGGTTTAATATCACACACAACATATGAGAGAAACTAAATGGATCCTCAGTATGATGATTTTAATGAGATGTTAATTATAATAAATAGGTGATATTAAATCCTTATGTGGTTCTGAATAATAAAATCATTTTAAACACACATCAACTTTAAAAGAAATCTGAAACCAGGATAAAAATCTGTAGTAATGAAGGGCGTGGCATTGTGTCTCTGCAGGCTCGAGGATTGTGGTGTTTCAGATGAAGGTTGTGCTGCTCTGACATCAGCTCTGAGATCAAACCCATCACACCTGAAAGAACTGGATCTGTCCTGTAATACACTCAGCCATTCAGCAGTGAAGATGCTCTCTGCTGTACTGGAGGATCCTCTTTGTAAACTGGAGATACTGAGGTAAGATCATCTCTCTGGAGAGTCACATGACCTGCTCCTCAGTACGACCCCATTCTCGAAAAAGTGAGGCTGAAGCAGAAGGTTTTGGTTCATCATCAATGTCCTGAGGAGGAAGATTGTTTCTTTCACTGCACACTAATGATTCGTCACAGAGTCTTTGGGTGCAGATGTTCAGATGTGAGAAGCTGCAGCACAAAGCTTAAACTTAATGCCGCTGCAATGTGTCTGAAATTACTGTGAAATTTATTAAACCCTGAAACTAATCACACAAACTGCCCCTGGGACACAAACTAAATGACCTGAGTTTGAACTGCAGGCTTTAAAGCATCACTGAAATCACCAGAGATAAAAATAAAACATGGAAAATTAAAATATGATGAAAATATAACGTCGGACTGAAAGGTGAACCAAAACTGAGTAAAACGAGTCCTCTGGTGGTTCTGTACTGTGATCCAGATCTGTGATACAAAAGCAAGTTTCAAGTTGTCAGCTTTACTCTCATATTAAGGTGCTGCTGCTGTTCGTCCTTCAAGGTCTAAGAAGACCGTGACTTCATATCAGATCGATGAACTGCGTTATGGGTGAAGTCATGAATTGCGCTTGACTTGGATTTAAGTGAGCGAGACTTGTGCAGATCCTCAGTCTCAATCTCTCATCCCGGTCTCTCTGAGTCGAGTGGCAAGAGCATAGTCGAGACGGTTGGGGATAGGTCAGGAGTGCAGTGGATGGCCAGCATTGTCCTGTATGTGTCTCTGTACCCTGACCGCGCTCCGACATTTTACTGGTGCACCTTGTCCACTGAGCCAATCTGGTGGGTTTTTCTGCGCAGTCAGCCGGACCCAGTCTTCGCATGCAGAGGTAGATCTTCTTGTGGTATGCACACATGACACTAGAAACCTTGGTGACTGGGATGCCGGACCCCATCACAGGTCCCAAAGACCTGCCCAAGTCAGATCAGAATCAAGTCAGAGGGAGGAGTGTTGCACCGGCAGGTTGCACCTCACATGAGCTCTGAGAATACTGTTGAATTTCTCAGGTTGTACCTTTCTCTACCACCTCAGGTTTGGTACACTAGGGTATTATGTTGTTCTGATTTCAAATCTTTGATGCATTTTTAGAAATTTTGACCTATTTTTTTGTATCATGTATCTGAACCCAAGCTAAGCTAAGCTAAGCTGATTGAAAGCTGTGCAGAGTATTGTTCTTGGCTGTGTTACACGACAAGAGTTGTGTAATCAGGCTATCAAGCCCCAGTACAACTACTCTGACTACAAGCCTGTTGATTGCTGACCATCATGAACTCTGTGCTTTGATTTTGTGCATGGATCTTACTAATTTTTATACATATTCATTAATCAGAAAATTACGCTGGAAACCCTACATACTCTTAGGAAGTTGGGAATATGCAGTGTAAAGAAAAGTCGTTGAGGATGCAAAAGTGTGTCAAGAAAATTGAGTGTCAGCACCTGCCACACATTTAAAGAACACAACATCCGAATGGGTGTTTTGAATGCAAGATCTGTGAAGACCAACCTGTATCATAAGAACAAGGCTCAAGCAATCTGTAGGCTGGTATACAGGACAACAAGCTCAGAGCAATCAGAGACATGGCTGAGACAAGGCTGATTCTCTTACTGTGGATAGACTTGTACCTCCAGGTAACAAATTCAAGCAGATCACCTGACATCATAAACGTGAAGGAGGTATCGGCTTAATATACAATGAAATCCTCTCTTGTCGACTGATTGAGACTGACCAAACAACTTTTGAACTTTTACTACTTCAGCTCACCACTGGCAATCAATGCCTGAACCTGCTGATACTCTACAGACCTCCCAAAAATACACCAGTTTTCTTTGAAGAGTTTGGTGAATTACTGAACAAATTGGAAATGGAAACTGGCAGGATTTTGATGTGTGTAGATTTGAATTACCACATTGATATGAAAACAGATTAATATGCCAAAAAGCTTCTCACTATTTTGGACTCACATAACTTGGTACAGCTGGTTGATGAACCTACGCATGTTGGTGGTCACACCCTAGATTTAGTCATCATAAGGGAGAATGAGTTGCATGTACACAATATCAAGTGTGATCATTCTGTAAACTCCGATCACTGTGGCGTATTGTTCGATGTCAATATCAAAGTCCCAAGAAGAACGAGGAAGAAAATTGAATACCAGAAATGGAGACCATTGGTATTGATGACCTCAGCGGGACATTGCCATTTCATGCTCAGTGTACCAGGCTGGGCTATCTGTGACTGAGAGTGTGGAGCATTATGACAAACGCATCCGCCAATCCGTGGATCACCATGCTCCCCTAAGAACATGCACCATTACTACTCCATCCGGAATCCCCTTAGTACAACGAGGGACATACATGCCCTTAAGCTAAGCGTAAAAGCGTCAAAAATATATGAAACAGCGTTACAAGAAAAACCAAATTAGTGGATCCACAAACAGATTCACGACTGTCAAAGGAATCTTGTGTGCTCTGCATCTCTAAGCGAAGGTGTCATGCCAAACAACCTGAAGTGTGCAGTCATCACTCCTCTCCTCAAGAAGAACTTAGATCCTGAACAGCTTAAAAACTACAGACCCCATTTCCAATCACATTCGCTCTCAAAGCTGACTAGAGCAAGCAGTTTGTAACACTCGACTCAAGGACCACCTTTCCCTCAATGATTGCCAGGAGAGAATTCTAGTCTGCTTATCGTGAACTTCCACAGCACAGAAACAGTCTCTGACAAAGGTTCAAAATGAGTCTTCTCAGAGTGAGTAGATGAAAACAGAGCTGCTATCCTTGTCCTCCTGTAGACCTCCTCAGCTGCATTTGATACCATTGACCACAAGATACTCCCTCTCCACTTTGGAATGTATTTATGGTTTCAATGGAATAGCATTGAAAATGGTTGGAGTCATACATATCGGACAGGCAGACAGTCCGTCATGATAGATGGACATATGTCAAATGCCAAAGACCTAACATATATGGAGTCCTTCAGGAAGCTTACGTAGTAGGTCCACTCCCTCTTTACTATCTACTATCTTCCCTCTTACCCCAGTGGAGCTAACTGGGTTATCAAAGGCCAGCCATGCTCTCTCACTGTCTATGGTGTGAGGCATGTAAAAAAGAACTCATTGCTGACTTTTCGACAAAGAGTAGGCTGCAAAGCCGTCAGCGTGAATTTCCGCCCATGCGACGTGCCTGGCTGAAGCTGTCAGGAGTGTACTCTTGCCCCTCGCCCTGAGTTGGCTGGGATGGGCACCAGCCTCCCTCCAGCAACCCTAATTAGGATGAAGCTGTGTTACCTCTTGGTGCTATTCTGTGAGATCAATTTCAATTGGACCTGCACCTTTATGCAGATGATACACTAAATCTACTATGACATTTAAACCACTTTCGATCAGTCATCAGTCAGCCACACTTTTGAATTAGTTCAGAAGTGTGTGTCCAGTAGCTTATCAAAGGTGTGGATGTCCTCCAATTTTCATAGAAACTGGAATGACTACGAAAACTGAGCTTCTAGTTTTCAGTTCAAAACAATTTGAAATTCTCTCCACCATGTCCAGAGTTCCTCGCATTGGTTATTATGTGATAGTCTTTGGTGAGCAAAGAAGCCCGGAATCTTGGTGTAATAGTCGAGCTCTTACCTCAGTATGCAATCCCCACATCAACAAGCGTCTGCAAGAGTGCACATAGTATCACATTCTCTCAACATCAGCAATATCAGGCGATATCTTTATGTGAAGTCCACTTGAGCTCTCGATCCAAGCCGTTCATCATGTCGAGATTCAACTATTGCAATTCTCTACTATTTGGAACATCCGAGTATTTACTTGGACAAGCTTCAACATCCATGCAGAAACACTGCAGCGAAAGGTCATCATTACATGTCACCAGAAGTAATGATCACATTACTTCTGTACTACTGGCAGCTTACACTGGCTGCCAGTCAGATACAGGATTCAGTATAAGATAATGCTCCTTGTCTTCCAGGTGCGATAAAGGCCTTGCTCCCAACTACCTCACCACAATCTTCTTCGAGAGTACCAGCCACACAGATCTCTCCGATCAAACTCAAAAGAATCTCCTGGAGATACCACCACCCACCTGGAATGCACATTTGGTGACCGTTCATTTGAGAAAGCGGGTCCAGATTGTACTGTGCGAACAATCTACTCCATCCATGTCAGCTCCCAAGTGAACATAAAACATGTTACAGAGTCACAACTTAAAAACCCATCTGTTCAACACTCCTGTCCTACCATGCCTATCTATAAGTTCTCAGACTCACCCCAGCACTTTTTTGGAGTGGCATGTGCCCAGGACTAGTGCTTTATATAAAAATATTTTCCTATGTGTGTATGTATGTGTGCCCACTGCCCTACACACACATCGAAATTTATCCAGTGATCTGGATTGAACCGATGGACAAACAAAATGCGTTTCTTGGAGAATTAAAAATGAGGACAAGTAGAGTCATAATTTCACGCTGAGTTCTGCTGGCCAGTAGCTTATTTTGCTAAATTTGCTCTTTGAATGCATATAATTGCAAATGTCTGATTCTAGTACATTCACACTGCAATTTTCACCTATAATTCGTCCAGCAATTCATCTGTCCATTTTAAAACTAGAAAAAATAAGGCTTTATTTACATTTCATTTGAGTGGTCGTAGTAAATTGAGACTTTTTTGTCCAAAATCAATCAATAAGAATGATCACTCGAGCTCAAGGCCACCAAATACCAAGACCTAGTAGACAATGCTGATCCAAGAGGCTGGGAAGAAGTAATCACCTGATGCATACAGAAGTTGATTGGAGAGGCACTTTGTCACACTGTCAACAAGAAGTTTCCTTAGTCGGATAGGTGTGTCATGCTCCATGTCAAAGAAAGCCATCAAAGAAATAGGATCATCAGCAGAGTCAAGCTCATGTTGGCTTTGGATTAAGAGAATGAAAGGCTGGATCAAGCAGCCAATTAAGTCATCACCAGAGGTAAATGCCAGTCTGCAGGTGAAGGTTATCACTGCACATTCTTTGCTGCCCCACTCAGACGAAAGGTTGCTAATAAGTGTTAGGGAAGCAGAAAATGGCAAAAGATCCTGGAAAATATCTGCTGAAAGATGCAGATGGGAAGAAGACCAACAGAAAAGCTCATCAAGTTCTTTGGAGTAGAATTAATCGATGTTGAGAGAATCTTAACAGCAGTGCTATCATAATATCAGTCTCATATAATACCGATCTACAAATCCTACAAAATCACTCTGCATACTGTCACCTATATACCAATAGCCGAATGTTTTACCTTCAGGGCTTTGGTGCCACAAACCAAACAAAAATACTAAAGATTTACAGTTGATTTTCCTCCCTCACTCTTAGTACCGGCATCATTTTTAGAACTTCTCATTCCTGACTTGCCTTTCCACAGGAGTGTCAATAAAATTATTCAAATATAGAGATGCTGTACTCACATTCTACAAAGCTTTGAGCTCATCCTGGACCAAACCCCTTCCCTCCTCTCCTCTTTGGACTTCATGTGTCAATCAATCATCAAATACCAAACAGCCAATAAGGCTTCAGAACCGTCGACCTCGACCTTCGGATTCTCCTGGCGGAGCTGAGCCATGAATAAAGTATTGTCTCACACCAAGCCTGTGTGCTATGATCACGAATGAGACGTAAAGTAGTCAGATGACAAACATATCTTATCTGCTGTATCTTTTTTAAGAACTTTGCAGAAATGGCAGCATTCATGACAAGGGTGCCGAGAGAGGAATTGTGGTATTGCATGCGGAAGTCTGGAGTGGCAGAGAAGTATGTTAAAGTGGTGCAGGACATGTATCACCGAAGAGAATCATGTAAGAACAGTGGTGAGGTGTGTGCTGTCGGTGTCGACAGAAGAGTTCAAGGTGGAGGTGGGACTGCATCAAGGGTCAGCTCCGAGCCCCTTCTTGTTTTGCTATTGTGAGGGACAGGCTGACAGGCGAGGTTGAACAAGAATCTCCATGGACTATGATAGTTTGCAGATGACATTGTGATCTGTAGTGAGGAGCAGAGGAACAAGTGCAGGAAAATCTAGAGAGAGTGGAGGTACCTTGCCCTGGAAAGGAGGGGAATGAAGGTTAGCCTCAGTAAGAACCAGAATACATGTGTATGAATGACAATGGGACCCAAGAGGAACGGTGAGGTTGCAGGGAACAGAGATAAGGAAAGGTGGAGGATTTTAAGTACTTAGGCTCAACAATCCAGAGCAATTGAGGAGTGTGGAAAAAAGAGGAGGTGAAGAAGCTGTGTGCAGGCAGGTTGGAATAGGTTGGAGAAAGAGTATCCGATTGTGATGTGTGATAGGAGGGTATCGGAAAAAGAATGAAAGGAAAAGTGTACAAGATTCTTGGTGTTTGGAGGCCAGCGATGTTGTATGGTTTAGAAACAGTGGCACCTGGCAAAAGACAGGAGGCAGAGCTGGAGGTAGCAGAGATGAAAAAAAAATGTTGAGGATTCTCTTTGGGAGTAACGAGGATGGATAGGATCAGGAATGTGGAAAGTACACATCTGGAAGGACAGCTTTTTACATGTAAGACGTTTTGGAGACAAAGATCAGAGAGGCTAGATTGAGATGGTTTGAACATATACAGAGAGGGAATTATTGAGTATATTGGTAGTAGGATGCTGAGGTTGGAACTACCAGGCAGAAGGCTCTGAAGGAAGACCAAAGAGACGATTCATGGATGTGGTGAAAGGAAGACATGAAGGTAGTTGGTGTAAGAGAAGAAGATGCAGAGGGGATAAGGGGTGAGATGGAGGCCAGATGATTTGCTGTATGTGACTCCTGAAGTGGGAAAAGCTGAAAGGAAAGGAAGAAGAAGAAATGGCAGCATTCCTAACCACACCCCTTTCCTCATCAGCTCCTGATCTTCCTGGGTGACTAGTCTCGCTTGACCAGAATTTCACTGTAGGCATTCCATCATGACACATCTCACTCTCCCGGCTTAAGATCACTGAAAGATTTTAAAGATTTGAATTAAGGACTTTTGCCCCATCACAGAACTGTGTAGCTCCTGGAAGAGTCGGTGCACATCTGGTTCATGAGGAGAAGTTTCACAGTGCCCAACCATTTCCAAATTCAATTCCAGTTTTATTTATCCTGGGCTTTTAAAAATTGACATTGTGGCAAAGCAGCTTTTACACAGTGTAAATGTGAGAATTTACAAAATTTTATTACTTTAGGGAATTCAGTGATGTTTTTTGTGATTTTTTTTTACTTTATACCAATAATTATAAAAAAGCGTGAGGACACAAATGGCTGAGTCGTAGTTCAGTGTCTGTGCTCCTGCAGCTTTAAGAACTGCTGAAATCCTCCAAAGTTTAGTGGAGGTTTCCTTTGATAAAAAGATTCGACCCGGTCCTATAGAAACTTGAGGACCGATTAACTAAAATCATCACACTGGATACATGGATTACAGAAGCTGAGAGTGCTGCATTTCAAACTCCCAGGACTCCGCATAGCGATTCACAGCATTCAGCTCTCTGAAATTAGAGATCAAGCTGGGAGAAGCGGCCTTCACTGAAAAAGATCAATGATTTAGAGAACATTAAAAAATGGAGGATTAGCAGCCCCTTAAATTGTCCTTTTACACTGTGGGATGCACAGATTCTCCTTTATTTTGAAAATGGGTTCATGGTTCCCTGGTTCTCTTTGGCTCCGGTTGGGATTGGCCTCTTTAGGTCTGATACCCTTGCAGAGGATTTGATCTATTATTCCTCGGCAACATCGCAGCTCCAGTAACAGGCGATGCAAAGCTTTAAAAGAGAAATGTGAAGCATTTGGCATGGGAGTTTGGAAATCTGAAAGATACAGGAACTGATTCTCTTTGTGAAGCCCGATTCATGAGAGAACCTGCGATTTTCAACCTGGACTCAGCGCCGGCATCACTGACTGGAAGCAACAAGGGGATCAGGAGTTGTTGGAGACATGATTCAGGAAGGTTCAGTTCTCATCATCACAACAAGTAGAAAAAATAAAACATGATATTACCAGCTATAGCGACACTATAAACCCCCGATTTAAGTTGAAAAAGATTAAAGGTGTTGTTCTCTGCTCAGCTTCAGATGCTGATAGTTTCAATATCACACACAACAGATGAGAGAAACTAAATGGATCCTCAAGTAGGATGATTTTAATGAAGGATGTTAATTAGAATAAACTGGTGATATTAAATCATCCATGTGATTACTGAATAATAAAAATCATTTTGCACACACATCATCTTTTAAAGGGAAATCTTAAACCAGGATAAAAATCTGGTGATGAAAGGTGTGGTGCATTGTGTGCTTTTCAGGTTAAAGGATTGTGGTGTTTCAGATGAAGGTTGTGCTGCTCTGACTTCAGCTCTGAGGATCAAACCCCTCACACCTGAGAAGAATTGGATCTGTCTCAAGAATAAATTAGGGATTCAGTGAATATGCTCTCTGCTGTACTAGAGGATCCTCTCTCTGTCAACTGGAGATACTGAGGTAAAGATAATTTCTCTGAGAATCACCTGCTCCTCAGTATGACCCCATTCTTTGATGAGGTAAGATCATCTCTATGTGAGGAGCGTCACCTATTGGGTTATCAAAGGTCGACCGTGTCTCTCACTGTCTATGGTTTGAGGTTCATGTAGAAAAACCATTGCCGACTTTTATCAAGAGCAGCTTCATAGTCGTCAGTGTGTTTCTCTGCTCTCCGATGGCATGGCGAGCCTTCAGGATGTACCCTGCCCTCTCCCAGAGTTGAAGCTGAGCTGGGCACCAGCCTCCCATGACCTTTTAATTAGGTTTAAGCGGAGTCAGAAAATGAATGAAACATAAATAAGTGGTTTAAAAGGAATCCACTCTTGTTGTGAGGAACAGTGTTTCCAAGATGTGTTTCAAAAAGAAATTTTGAATTTGTAGCGATTTTCTCTTCAAAGCCAGATGTTGATCCAAGAATAATATGCCACCATTAATGTGAACATGTGTGGACTGGCTATAATGTGTGCAGTTGGACATTGTGATCTGTAGTAGAGAGCAGAGAACAAGTGGAGAAAAAAACCTAGAGAGGAGTGGAGGTATGCCCTGGAAAGGAGAGGAATGAAGGTTAGCCTCAGTAAAGGACAGAATAGATGTGTGTCAATGAGAGAAGAACTCAAGAGGAACAATTTGAGGTTACAGGGAGCAGAGATAAAGAAGGTGGAGGATTTCAAGTACTTAGGCTCAACAGTCCAGAGCAACGGAGGAGTGTGGAAAGGATGTGAAGAGAAGCGTTTGCAGGCAAAAAATCTTAGTTTTCACTTGACCAAAATTTGCCACGCTTTCCTCTACGGATGTGAGGATCGTCACCCATTATTATTACTATTTATTCAATCTTTTTCTAATCGGATGCGACTAATTAATATCGTCACATAATATTATTATTATTATTATTATTATTATTATTATTATTATTATTATTATTATTTATAGTTTATGCAAAATTCATATTTTCAAAAACATTATCTTTAACCAGCTTACTTAAGTCCCAAAAAAGCATGAAATATTTTTACAGCTAGAAAATAATTCCAGTTGTGTTAAAGGTTAATGAGAATGACCATCAGAGAGCTTTAAGACAGCAGTCTTTAAGATTTTTTAATACATCTCACCAGAGTGAGATTTATCTTAGTATATTTCCAGCTGCTGAGTTTTTGTAATAATCCCCACTCACACCCAAGCTTACGGGCAATTGACGTAACTCCAACGGTCAATTCTGGGCGACCGGTTGGCGGTCTTTGAAACCCACGAACCATGAAACCATTGCGCGTACATACAGTGCTGTTCAAACGCGTTTTTGCCTTCTGACCAATTTTACTGACATTTTTTTTACCGTCTGTCACTGTCATCACATTTCCGATCAAGCAATTGCATTTATTAAGGGGGTAAAAACATCTGGAACCAAACAAGGGCCGTGTGGAGATAAGTAATTGCCCCTAAAGCCTAATGAAGCTGATCAGAATCCACCTTTTGCAGCAATAACTGCAGTCAAGCGTTAGCGATAAGAGGCGATAGAGTCTTTCACACACGCTGTGATGGGATGTTGAGTCCACTCTTCTCTGCAGAATTGTTTAAGATCAACCAGATTCATGGATGGTTTTCGAGGCATGAACAGCATTTTTCAAAGGTCATGCCACAGCATCTCAAGCCAGGGTTCAGGTCAGAGGAACTTTGACTAGAGCCACTCCAAAGCCCTCTTTGTGTTCTTTTTAGCCATTCAGAAGTGGACTTGCTGGTGTGCTTCAGATCATTGTCGTGCTACCCAGAACCCAGGTGCACTTTAGCTTGAGAGTCTCTAACTTGATGGGTGAACATTCTTCACCAAAGATTTCTTGGTATGCGAGCAGAATTCCACGCGAGGATCCATCAATCATGAAAAATAACTCAAGGTCCTCTGAAACGCTCAAGCAATTAGCAGGGCCCTATGATCATCAAACTTCCGCCACAATGTTTTATTGTTGGCACAATGTTCTTTTTATCAAATTCTTTTTGCTCCAGATGTAACAGGATGCATTTCCCCCCAAAGAAGTTCAACTTTAGTTTCATCAGTCCAGAGGACACATTTTACACCAAAAGGTTTGGGGATGATCAAGATGATTCTTGGCAAAAAGTGATTCGTGCCTTGATATTCTTCTTTGTTAACAGTGGCTTTATCCGCCTCAGAACTCTTCCGCATGGATACCATTTTTGCCTCAGCGTCATGGTCTTTCTGATGGTGTGGAGTCACTTGAACATTGATATTAACGCTGAGGCAAAGAAAGGCTTATAATTGTTTAGAGAGTGGTTTTGAATCTTTTGTGATTTCCTCTGGTTAGTCTGTGCTGCGTGCTTAGTGTAATTTTTGGTAGGTTGGCCACTCCTGGGAAGTCTATGCCCTCTCCATTTATGGATAATGGCTCTGACAGTGGTCCGCTGGAGTCCCAAAGATTTACCAATGACTTGTATCCTTTCCCAGGCTGAGACATCTCCTATGATCTTCTTTCTTGGTTGCTCTTGGAAGCTCTAACTGTATCGTGGCATGATGCGCCTGATTGCTGCCTGGGTGTGACCATAAAATTGAACTTAGTTTTCCCCCAATAATGAAGGATTAATCACAATTACCTCACCTTTTAACCAGGGTGCAGTTACTGAATACAACTAAATCGTCGAAACAGAAGACCAAAGATTTTTAGAGTATAATAAGACTGAATTTATTTTAAACGACATTACTTACTTACTTAAACTTACTTACTTAAAGTAAGTAAGTCAGTAATATTCTTGAATTTATTTTTAAAGCGATTAATTGTCATAATGAAGTTATTTATTAATCAGAAAAGTACTTCTTACTATCAGTGCTGTAGTGGTCCAAAAAATGTGTGCCACCACGATGGCAGTGAAGTGACGGCGCCGAAAAGAGTAATGCTTTGGCTTTGGAACTATGTAGCACTTCATCTCCGCTTTTAATTCCCATACACAGTCGCGGAAATTCGACATTGATCAACTATAAAATAGACCAAATTAAGTCAGTACACTCAACTCAGCCACTAAAAACAAGTGCAAAGGTGCCCGGCGTGCTCAACGGTGGTCTCACCTACTACAGCACTGCTATACTATTAATGCTTAATTTCTGGTGCTGCATGGGTTTGCTGATGGCTTTATAGTCTGGATTGATACTGGGTGAGGACTCGGACACGCGCGGCAGTGTTTGTGACAGGAAAGCGCTGGTCCCAAGTTTTGGCAATCATCAGCTGGTCTGCCGGTTGAGGTTTTTCCATGTCTGTCCATTTGTGTTTGCTTGGGAGCTGTGCTTGGCTTGCGTGCAAATGAGCTGATCAAAAATGAGGGAAATTTACAGTACCTCTTTACTCAAAAACAATTCACATTAACATACAGAAAGGATTGGCTCACTGGCTTCGCCACAGTGACGTGGCATTGAAAATAGATGCCAATAGATTTCAATGAGCGAGATTTATTAATCTGTTTTTGTTTAATTTTGGATGGCGTTTTTGTATTTTTATTTAAATTACAGTGAAATTATGTATTCAAGTTATTGTGTTAAGAAAAAGGCCACTTGAGTTTATCTGAGAGCCAAATACAGTCATCAAAAGAACACCACATCTGGCTTCCGCGAACCATAAGTTCCTGACACCTGCTTTAACAGATTACTGTGGTTTGTATTTTAGTGTACTGTGTTTAATAATTTTTCACTTAATTTGTGGACCTATGGTACGAGTTACGGTACTGTAAACTTCTTTTCAAAAAAAAGATGACGAACGCAGTTAAGACTATTTTACATATTATTTTGTAATGAGAAAAAATAGATTCGAATTAGAACAAATCGCTTATTCGACCCAGCCTTCTGGAACGAACTGTGCTTGGAAACTGAAATGTGCTTGTAAAATCTAAATTATATTATTATTTAAAAAATGAGTAATAAATAAAAAATATGTGAAGTGAATATTTGTGGATGATTCTGAATCCCAGTTGTCACCTGGTTTGCGGGGCCCATGTTACAGCACCTTTATCTAAGACTTTTTAGAGGCCTGGAATGCATGAATGACAAGGACCCAAGAGGAACGGTGGAGATTACAGGGGCATAGATAAGAAAGGTGGAGGATTTTAAGTACTTAGGCTCAGCATTCCTGAGCAATGGAGAGTGTAGAAAAGAATTGAAAAAAGCGTGTGCAAGCAGGTTGGAATGGTTGGAGAAAAAGTGTCGATTATGATGTGTGTGTGATAGGAGGGTATCAGGGGTAGGGAATGAAAGGAAAAGTGTACAAAGGCGGTGTTGGGGCCAGCGATGTTGTATGGTTTTAGAAACAGTGGCCCTGAGGAAAAAGACAGGCGGCAGAGTTGGAGGGAAGCAGAAGAGATGAAAATGACGAGGTTCTCTTTGAGAGTGCTTGAGGATGGATAGGATTAGGAATGAGTATATCAGAGGGACAGCACATGTAAAGGCGTTTTTGGAGACAAAGTCAGAGAGGCTAGGTGAGATGGTTTGGACATGAGTGAAGTGAGGTATATTGAGTAGTAGGATTAACTGAGGCTGGAACTACACAGGCAAGAGAGCCTAAGAGGAAGACCAAAGAGATGATTCATGGATGTGGTGAAGGAGAGGACATGAAGGTCGTTAGTGTAAGAGAAAAGAAGATGCAAAGGGTAGGACGATGGAAGGCAGATGGTTAAGCTGTGTGCGAGCACCTGAAGAAGGCGAATGGGAAGAAGAAGAGAGGCCTCACTTCACGGCGTGTTCTTAACTCCGAGATATTTTTTTAGCACAGGTGCCTAGAAAACATCAACAAAATGTGCCTTTCTCCTTAAACTTGTAGACTTTACTGCAGAGGGAACAGGCGGTTTAACGGTGAATAGACAGAATAGGATTTCTGTGCTAACGAAGCTCAGAAATCAGTGAGTCTTTCCACGAAATAATTTCTATCAGTAATCTGTACATATAGAGGATCCTCGGTGGAGTATGACATCAGTTATCCAGATTTAACCCACTGCTGCGTTCAACACCGAGATTAATATGCAGAAAGTTTATTTGAAGTACTATAAAGGAATCAAATTAACATATTTCCACGACCATAAAGTGCATCGGATTATAGGCGCAACATTCATACAATGCACTTGAACAGTCTCTGCCCCATACATAAAGGCACACACAAGCTTATTAAAAACAAAACGATGCAAAAAAAAAAAAAAAAAAAAAAAAAAAAAACAGACAGACAGAAAGCTCCTATCACACTCTTACTTATGACCTGTTGACATCAATGTCTAGCCCGGTTGAAATTCTTTGGTTAATCCATTGGAATAATGGCAAGCTCTGAATTAGATTCGATTCGCTTGGGTTTTTGGCGATGTCCAGTGAGACAGAAGCAGAGGCTGTATCCACACATAAGGTGCACCCGGTGTAGGCGCACCATCAACTTTGTGAGGATTGAAGGCACTGCATTGCAACATGGCTGTGAAAATACAGTAATCTACGGGTTTTAACACCTAAACTGTGCAGGAATTGTGTATAATTGATAAATTTATTCTGGTAAATGAGGAAAACAAATTCACAGCATTATTCCTCAAAGTGGACTGAAGTGGTTCCATCCAGTAAAATAGTTGAATGTAAGACCTATAGTAATAATCCTGCTGAACATATCTTTTTACTGCACAGTTCAAAGCGCTTCATTGGAATTATAGTTAAAATGAGTGATTATGGAGCTCAGTTTAGCCGGATACAGTTCAGAGGTTCTATGTTTGTAAGAAACAGCCAAAACTCCAGACAACATGCAAACATTTATTTACTAACTATGACCAACAAAACAGAGGCAAGATAGATGATGGTTGGATTTTGGAAATGTCTGAACCAGAACCATATTAACAAAGATGTAATTCTGGTGAAGTTTGGATCTAACACAAGAGCAGTGAGAGTGCCACTGATGATGATGAAGATGGAGGCTAACTGAAAGGCACCGCGGGAGTATCAGAATGTTATCAGAACCTGTTACTCGTCCCTTTGGTATGAACTGGCCTCCGGTGCTGTTTCTGAAGTATCACGTGCTCATGTGATGCACTCTCTGTGCAGTGTCTCTGTTCTGAGCCACAAGGGGTCAGGCCTGTTCATGGAGTTTTAGGTCGAGCTGGGCATCTTGATGGTGACGGTCCTTTTGGAGAGTTTACTCGTTTCTTCTATCTTTCTTTCTATGTGCTGCTCTAAAGTCATCACAAAATGTGATGAACCTCCCTGTGAAGGAAACCTGCTGCAGGCCCAAGTTCTACTTTGTTCTTTTATTCATTCTTATTTATTTCCTGTTTTTGCACTTCCTCTTCCTGACACAACTTTCCACTATTCTTGTGGAGGATTTTGTCCTGTTCC